>OZ025292.1:296472460-297672460 GCA_964019185.1 Maratus speculifer
AACTGATTTTTCCTTTTTACAAATATATATTTCTTAAATTAACACATTTAATTACATTATAATTCCTAAAAAAAACTATATTGTCAGAAAAACCTCTAAAATTCGTTTATTTTTTTTTTATTTGCAAGAAAGATTCAGAAATATTCCCTATTTAAAAAACTCACTATATATATATGTATATATAATTTTTAAATTAAAAAATGTTTATAAATAACAAATTATTATTCTAACACAATAATAAAAAATATGTTTTACTGTACCATTAAACGACATAAAATGAATTTTTATTCTAAGTAAAAAATATTAATTAGCGACCCATAATTTATTAAAGTAAGTACTTCCATGTGAAAAATATATATTTTATAAAATTAACACAACGCATGTAATTACATTATAATTCATAATAAAAAAATTATTTTTTTCGCAATTAGCCTAAAAATAAAATTATTTTATTAAATATTTACTGATTTTTAAATTCAGAAGAAAAACCAATTCATTTGCTTTAGCTAATTCGCTAAAGTATTTGTTTAATTCATTTAATATTAAATTGTTTTTAAAATACACGCCCATATAAACGAATTAAAATAAATAAATAAATAAATAATAAAATAAAAGCACTTTAAAACATCCAATTTTTCTGCCTGCTATTCAGCTTTTGCAACAAATAACCTTTAATTGATATGCCTCCCCTTTATACCTCGCACAACACTAACCAGACAAGTCTCAACGGGCAAGTGGTCAAAGCGTGTCTCTCCTGTACCTGGGATCGTCAGTTCGAGTACAACTGTTTCCACAGTCAAAATCTGCCTTTGAAATGCTAAAAAGGAAGCTTACCAGTATGGTCAATAGATGGCGCCAGCAGAGCTAATTTTTTGTGTGGGAGGGGCATTTAACTTCAAATTCACTGCAGAAAATGCGTAGTTATGAACTACACATTCACTGCAGTGATTTTGTAGTTGTTGACTTCGAAAAAACTGCAGTGATTTGTGCCAAATCACCACAGTTTTGGAACTGCATTTTCTTTGCAGTTTCACTAGAGTTCATTTTTAGCTGGGTAGCGATTCCCGGAAATATGAATTCAATAATTTGAATCGGGTTTTTTGCTTGAATAATTTAAGCTAAATATGCGATCGTATACATATTTGCACGTAATATACAGGACTGTAAAAAAGAATTCAAGTAAGTTTCTGTCTATAATTAGAAATTGCTAAAGGTGAATTTTAATATTCGTTATACTTTTTCTCACTAAGCAAAATTTTAACATTGTATTTAGAATATTTACAAACACATAGATCATATACACAGGCTGCAGAAAGGAATGTCCCGGTGAAGTTATGCATTATGGAAATGTTGGATATTTTTTTTATTACCTAGGTTTAACACGATTTTTCTTTCTTTGATATGGAATTCTGAAATGCACTACAACATGATTTGTGTACAATTGGAGTGCGTTACAGTTGTTCTACAGTATAAGTGGTTACAATTTCATTTTCGCGATTGTTCATATTATCTAACACATTTTCCTTTTATTTGACTGAGTTTTTTAAGTCCCCTATAAAAAAACTATTGCATAGCCTTCTATAAGATAAATGTTATATATATTTTAAATTATTGTTAATGAACCGTTATGTTTAATTAAAGCGTTTATCTTTTTTTTAATGCTACGTGAACGACGTCACGGGTAACAGCTAGTATATTATAAATGTGAAAGTGTGTCCGAAAATTGGAATGAACTTGGCTTCAAAACGGATGGATTAATGTCTTTGAATCTTTGCATATAGATAGATTATAGGAGTTAAATGAACACAGGCTAATTTTTATTTATTTTATTCAAATATTTTCCTTAATAATTCAAAATTTAATTATTTTTCATACAAAATCAACAGGCATTTTTCAGATAAAATTTAACCATTTTCCTTTCCTGTTTCAAAGAAAATAAAAAATCGGAACAATAATTTTCCAGCGACAATGAATTTTTAATAAAAAACTTCAACGCGAAAAATTATAAAAAAAATAATTTAAAAGAAAATAAATTTGACGTCATATTTGAAATAAAAATAAAAGGTGTATTTTTTATAATATATTTAACAAGGATATTTGTTTAGTTAATGGGAATTTTTGTGTAAAATATGGCGACATAAATTAAAAGTAAAAAGAATGAAAAAGAATTATATTTTTAATAAAATGGTTCACTTATGAAAATGTGACGTCATAGTTGAAATAAAACAGGTACTTTATAGCAGTCGTTAAAAATACAAGGGGTATGAATATCAGTAGCTAATGGAGCGAGATAAATAATGACGTCATATTTAAAATGAATCAGAAATAGTTTTTACTTATACTAATTAATAAGTTATAAGTTACATACAAATGAATGTTTTTATTCAAAATTTATAATTATCAATGGAAGAAATTTTTTGTGGGGAAAAGGAGGAAAATAAAACTACTAATTAATATATTTTTGGCTCGATTTTTTAACACTTTTGAACAAAGTTCAAAAGTTATTATGCTTTCGATTTGTCTGTCTGTCTGGTCGCTTTCTAACTTTCGTAAATGTACTCCGATTTCCATGAAATTTTTGGACGTTATTAACGTCTACCTAGCACGAATACCTGAAAATAAAGTTTCTACCATGATTAGTTTATTTACAGGGATAGTCAAAAAATTTCCTTACATTACGGCATTATGGGGAAAAATCGTTTGAATTAAATTTAACGATGTCACACCCTGTGAAACATATTCAAATTTAAATGCATTTACAAAGTGCACTAAAATACGCATTTTGTAAAGTATATAGTGAAAAGGACATTTATTATTCATTTACAGGATCACAAAGAAGAATTACATAGCATAAGAATAAAGGGAGGAACAGTTTCCGACATATTTTAATTATGGTAAACGATTTCATGTATAATCAAGTTGATATACGTCGCTGAGGCTTAATGTGAGTTATTTCATGCATAATACGAAGTGCATAGCATTTGCAGGGACACACAAAAGATTTCAAATATTATACATTCTATTCGAAGTACTGTATATGATGGATGATGACTGTTGCATGGATGAAATGCATTTTGAATTATGATATGTGCTTTTAAGTTTCGCTAAATGTATGCATATTAAATGGAGAGTTTAAATGGTAATAGTATAAATAGTTAAATTTCGATATACAGGGTTACACAAAAGATTTCGGAAAGGTTACTGAATATGAGCGTAATTTACTTAAAGGTGCTTTTTAAATAAAATATGCATTTTTATTTTGAACTGCATTTAGTAAACTAAGAAATGTTTGTAGTATATATATAAAATGATATACAGGGTCCCGCAAAGAACTGGATACAAGGTTGTCTTCGGATGATAATTTCTGAAAATGTAATTTAGGTAGTAATAAGAAATATTTTTGTTTGAACTAAATTTTAGAAAGATACTTTCGTGTATTAAAGGCACTTGGAAAACTACAGGGCTGAACAAAAGTATTCAAGTATGTTTCTATCTATTAGTATTAATTGCTGAAAGGAAAATTTTAACCAGCAAAATAATTAGCAAATAGGGATTATCAGAAGTTTTTTTACCATAAATTCGCGATAAAAAGTTAATTACACATGCTTTTCATCATGGAAATTTTTTGCTTGATTAAACAATTATTTTTTCTTTAAATGTTATGTGAACGAAGTCACGGGTAACTGCTAGTAATCCCATATTTTCGGAATACGACAATCCGGGAACGAATAATTCCTTTTTAAATTAAGAGGATATTTTATTAAGTTACATTTATAGTTTAAAACTAAAATTTAAGAAATCCTTCAATAATTCGGAATATTATGATGTATTATTTTTAAAATATCGGAATTCGGCAATAATTAATATTTTAAAATTAAGATAACATTATATTAATTTACATTTTTAATTTAATTCTTAATTTTTAGCGCAGTATATCATAATGTGCAATAACAAGTCAGCATGTCATGCAATGCTGTTCTACAGTAATTTAGAGAAATGATGCGACCTATAACGCTACTTGTCCGCTTGGGAATAAATTTAAATACAGCGCGATCAATAACTTAGATTGTTAATATTAATAAGATCTCTATAGCATTATAAATGTTCCAATTATTCTGTCTTTCTCTAACTTATGCAGTTCCTTATGGATATGTTAATTCTTCAGTGTATTAGATAGATTAGCTGTACATCCCATACTTTTAAATGAAAAAAAATGATTAAAATTATTTGAAACTTAATCTGCGATTTTTCCTTTTTTTAAAAAAATATGTTATATATATACATTATGCATCAGCAATTTTGTGATGTAAAAGGAACTTTTTCACAAGCAACTGCATTAAATTCTTTAATGTTATACAATCTGAAAAATGGCTCTTATAAATACGTAATGTGGTGGGGTAACAAAGTAAAGATTCCCTATTAACTCTGCAAGACATTGACGCAAAAAAAAGTTATTGCAACAAATCGATTGGAAATTAAGTCCACTTTTAAAGGATATATATAAAATTTGCTTAAGGGACTTCGATCAACTAAAAAAAAATTCTAACTTTGTTTTTTTTTCAAAAGCAGTACCAAATTCTGACAGAACAAATGAACTCTACACACTTCAATTAATCTAGAAATTTTTTTTTCATGCAAATCAAATGTAAGTTTCCGATAAATGAATCATGAACGAAAACGACCATGTTTTTGATGCTGTATTCAAATTGAAGTTCTGTACTCGATTGTTGACGAAGAGAACCCCCTTCTTGATCGAGACATCTTAAATGCCCATCAAGCTGTCATTAGAAGTCTGTTAGATTATAAGACATCATAAGTTTCAAAATGTCTAGTTACTTTTATGGTAGACGGCATCTTAAACCGACATTTTGCTGCTTTTTAAACATAATATGAAAATTGATTGGAAGAAAAATGTGATTTCCATTAAGCAGGATTTAATAAAAATTAATACATAAAAAAATTGTTGGTTGCAATTCGTAATTTTTTCGTATATTAATTTCATAATTCATGTAATAAAATTATAAAAATTGCAAATTGAACTTTTTTTTTGGGGGGGGGGGGAGTGGTTAATTTAGTATTGTTGCTACATAAAAATTAGCACATTGAAAGCAAAATTTTAAAAAATATTAATTAAAATATGAAAATTCAATTTCACTTTCAAAACTCTAATTTTTTAATATTTATAATTGAGAAATTTATTAAAATGATTGAAATTTGACACCTAGGCATAGTTTGAAACGAAAATTTGAAATATTTTAGTAAAAGATTGTATAACCAATGAAAAAAATTGAGTTTGTTTCAATATGTAGTGACCCTTAAGACTGTTAGTCACTCGCCTTTCGAATTCCGCTTCGTTATGTAAACTCTACGGGCGTTTGATGCATTCTTATATTTAACATTTTTCCTCAAGAAATTAATATTTTTAACTTCTTCTTTCGATAATCTCTTCTTGAAGGATGCCTCTCTTTTCTTACTTTTCAAAATATTTCCAAAATCTATGCTTAATTTTATATGAAGTGTTAGAATTTTACTTCCAGTTCGTCAGTTTTTAATACATAAATATTAAATTAAGAATAAATTTTAGATATTTTTTGAACACTACGGAAAGAGGCATCTTTTTAAGAAGAGAACACCGAAAGAAAAAGTTAAGAACATTAATTTTATAAGAAGATATTTTATATATAAGAATGCATCAAACGCCCTAGACTTTACATTATGAAGGGGAATTCGGAAAGTGAGTGACCAGCAGCCTTAAGCAAATTTTATATACATTATTTAAAGAAAAATAAACTTTATTTCCAATCGTTCGGTGCTAGTAACTTTCTTGTATGATAATATGTTGAGGGATTAATAAAGGGGTGTTACTTTTTTTCCCCACGACTGGCTGTACTATAATAAATCATTTTTTCATATTGTATCTGAAAGGATTAGTTTAAATTTTTTTTCTATGAAACTAACTAAAACATCTTTTATGACTCACTGAAAAAATATGTGTACAATGAAATAAGAAAATATGATTAAACACTAGTCGTTGGAGGCCACCGTAATACTTTCCCATCATGGATATGCATAACATAATATATAAAAACATAACATATGTAAAAATGCATTACAATTACAAAAAAAAAAAAAAAAAATACAATTTATAAAATGCATTAAAATTCCAAAACAAAATATAAACGTATATTTAAGTATTTTTAACACATCATCATGCTCTATTAATGAATTCCTGATGAACCAATTTCGATAAATTGTATAAAACGCCAAACTATTTAAGTAGCACTGAACTGCATAAAAGAAACATCCTTATAACTCTAAAAAAATTATCATATTCACTAACGGTTGTTTTGCATCGAATTAAGTGTCTCATTTCCAGTTAAAAGATATCTTTGAATTGAAATTTGAATGAAATACAGGATCATGAAAAATCAAAGAATGTGGAAAACAGGATTTAAAATATCTCGACAACTAATAATCCGATCGACTTCATTTTTTATGCAAAATTTGTGTCAATTTATTGCTTTTTACGACCACTCCTTAAAATAAAAAAAATCGAACATTTTTATATACCTTTCATCAGACCGAATTTTTCGAGAGCCCGAAAAAAATAGTTCCGGATAATCGAGGTTACTGATATTAAATAGACTTCGTCCCATTCTTACATACTAAGCACATACAAAATTTCAAGTCTTTATCTCAGTTTGTTCGGGAGATACGATTACAATTCGGTAGAACAATTACAGACAGGCACACAGACACACAGACGGATGGACGGCAAATTTTTTTTTCTAAAATATGTTTTTCGGAATCTCCAATGTCCGAAACGTGTAAATCATTAAAAAAAAATTCGATTTTGAAAACGATTGCAAGACTTACCCTATACTACGTATGATGGGTAAGTAATACTTACAAATATATAATATAACAGCGTAAAATATAACAACTTAATATACAGTCACATCTCTTCAGTTACTTGTGATGCCTAAAAGGATTCTTTATCTGTAGTAACGTCAGAGAAAAATATATTTCCAAAATTTAAAGAAATTTATAAAGATAAAACAATTTTTGCTGCCACTGATTTTTGGAAACTTTTTCGACAAAAATTTATGGTGTTGGCTTTATTTATTAATCGGCTTCCTCAAACAATGATATCGGTTTTTAAAATGTTATCAATTAATAACTAAACGCTGTTGCACAAATGCATTTACACATGCAAGAGAAACAGAAATATTTCGTTTAATGTTAATGTTAGTATTGTTAATCTAGCATATTTGTCTGCAAAATATAATCATTAAACATTAAAATGCTTACCTGATAATAGATATTATTCGTAAAGCCTATATCTTGGATTCAGAAAATTGATCAAAATGCTATTAGAAAAAAAAAGAAAAAGAAAAAGTACTTGCATCATATTGTATTGAGCTCACAGGCTATTCACCCTAACTGTAAATCACATTCTTATTTATGTTTATTATTCATAAACTAATAACTCAATTTTTTGAGCAAACGATAAATAGTCTTGGAAGTTCCTTATCAGAATAAACCGATATCCCAAATGTGGATAATACTGCATGATTGGTGGTTAGCTATGTTTATGACGGCCATTTATCAACACGAAGGATATGGGCTCTCTGTGGGGATCTTTCTGAAGGAATCTAACCTGTATTTAAACCCGCAAGGAAATTCAAGGTTCGAAGAATACCACGAAAAACTCCGAATGATTCGGCCGATGAGAGCGATTGAGTTCGAAACCAGCAGTTCCCGTTTACCAGCTTCCCCAGAAAAACCTCTCGGCCCCTGATAAGGGTGGTTGTGCGTTAAAAACAAATTTATCTCAATCAAAGTGAATGGATTAACCCTTGATCCCCCTTTTATACTTAACCAATGAATATCCGAATCTAATCGAGGAAGCGCCTTATTAGAATAAACATATTTACAAAATTTGAAGCAATTCGGATATTTCTACCAAACTTAATTATGTTACGTATTACATACGAACGTATATACATCCAAGGCCTAAGGACACATTAACTCTCAGGCTTTCTTAGCCTGTGAACTAAAAGCATTTCAAGAAAATTTCTGTAAATCAGTGGCAGTAAAATAACTTTGTTTTTACACATGCCATTTTAAGTTTCAAACTCTTTTTGTTTCTGCAGTTTTCAATTATAAATAACACTTTTCAGAATAAAGAGTATTTCGAAGGAGATTATTTATATATTTTCGTTGGAAGTAATAATTAAACATTTTCAAACTATAAAACATATGTTTTTTTTTTTTTTTTTACACATGTTTAGGCAGCATCATAATCAAATATAATTTTTAATGCTATTTTGAAAAAATACTAAGTTGTTAAAATTCGTGATGCTTTACAACAATCTGCAATACAAATATGCCTTATTTTCTAAATGAGACTAATGTACAGTACTTAGTACTCGTATTTTAGAGAATTTTCATAACTGATATTTTATTCTGTTAGACTTTTAATTTAATTCTAAATTTCAAGCTTGATGAAATTTGAATGCGAAACCATTTCAAGTTTGCATGTCATCCAGTATGTCATATTAAACTAATTTCGAGGAAAGATACACCAAACGTCACTATTCTGGTGAAAATCTACTCGTTTGGAAATTAAATTAAATAGTGCCAGAGCAGTCGTTGATGTTATTAATTAACGCTGGGAGAGTATATAAATGCAGCCATTTATTTTAACGGCATGTTACCTGCTTAGCGAACGCTAATGGATGTGTTGTTCTTTATAGAACAAGATAACTATATTAGTTGTGTTACTAATTTTTATTAAATAGTAAAAAACATGATTATCTTCGAAAATTAAATTGACATTTTTTATTGTCTTCGAAAACATTTTATAGTATATCTTGGATATAAAATGGCAACGTGTCTATAATTTAAAAAGAATACTTATGATAAAAGAACAGTCACTTTGTTTTTTTAATATGAATTTTTTTCAAAAATAACCTAAATGTTTGAGTTCTTTTTCAATTTCTCATAATCTTCTCGTACACAGTTAATTGTCACAAGAAAACCTTATAGTTTAGAACAAATTTATGCCTTTCATATGAATTATCAGAAATGGCTACGATTTTTATCAAAAGTTCTTTTATTTTCAAACTTAAAAAATGCAATTTAAATCTGATAAGTTATTTTATGAGAATTTTGAGCTTATAGTATTATTAGGAAACGTTAATATTAATATTATTTAATTCCATTACATTTTAAAATGTAATTATTAATACTTTTTTAGCTATATAAATAAAATTACGTCATGTTATTCCCGTAGCTTCAACATAATGAAGTTTAAACTATGCTGATTTTGAGAGTTTTGTATTTTTATATTTAAGAGTTTTGGTATTAAAAAAAATACGTAATCGTAAAGTGTTTTAAAGAAATCGATTTACCAAGTTTTTTGCTTTCTTTAAAATCTCTCCCTTTAATGCCAAAACTTAAAAAAAAAATAACAGTAAAAGAAAAAAAAACGAAAAAAAAATCGATAAATTTTCCTTCTACTTTAACGTGTTTTTATGACTATCTGCTTAATATTGTAATAAAATTAAAATTAGACAAATACAGAATTGTTTTGATTTAATGTGAATTTTATCATTTGAAAAATCAAATTAAGTTGTATTATAATTCTGATTTCGAGTAAGAATAAATAAATAACGGACAAACAAGTTACACTTTGAACAGAAATTAAGATTAATTTTATTAAAAATAATTGTTTACATTTATTGAATTAAATTCATTAAATGTAAAAATAATTTTATTTATTTAATGACAAACAACTTTGTTTATTAAAGCTGTAATTTTTTCCGCAGATATTTCAATTATAATCTGCAACGAGACAGTCATATTTTTAATGAATTATATATGACTTTAAAAGTACTAACCTAAGAAAAATGCATTTCAAAGCAGAAAATAATACAGAAAATGTAACAGAAAATTATAATGAAAAACAATATGTTAAAATAAATATTTCTAATGATTTTTATAAAAGATTGCGAACTGGTATATGTGAATGCGATGCAAAGTATTTATTCTTTGGCAAATTAAACCTCTACAAACATAGCACTAACTCTACAAACAGATTGCATTGTCTGAAATATCCCATAAATACAATACTGAAACATTTTTTGCTTAAAAAATAAAAATAATATTATGAAAAAAATTGTGAATGCAAATTTCATTCTCTTAAGCTGTCTCTCTGAAATCATACAAAATTTTTTGCTATAAAACCAAACGAAAGTCGCAATGCAATGTAAATTTGTTTCACAACTTTTCGTGATACAAGTAATGCATAATATCTCCTATTTCCAATGTTTTATAAATTGCAGTGTGAATTTTTGTGCTCGCACATAAATCTACCAATAAAATTAATATATTTAAAAGTGCGAATATTTCTTGTTGTTCAAATTTTTATTATTTAGAAGCTATGTGGTACTGAATACTTCACAAGGACTCATTAATGAAAGAATATTCTATAACTTTTAGTCCGAATGACGTTCTTACTAAATTTTACGCATGATGATAAAGTTATGAAAGTATAAGTTTATAAAATGTCTGATATTTGAGGAAATTAAGATGCATAATTTCTACTTGAAATTCTTGATACCCTATTTCATTCGGTTCACTGATCTTTTTTATCACTATTTTCAGCTAACTTATTTGTGTCTTTGATCACTGTTGACGTTACATTAATGTCCTAAACAAAAGTCTGATGACGAAACCTTAGGAATGTAGAGTATGTGTTATTTCTGTGATTTAAGGGGCAAGCAATTTTTCCGCTAAAGATTCTTGATTGTTATTTATTTATAAGTGTATTATTTTTATAGTGTATCTTGCAAAAGAGGTTAATATTAGACAATTTCATTCTACTAGAAGAGACTTGAGTACTATTCTTATGAAGCAACGGCAATACGCTTCATTCTCTTCATTTCGCATACATAATTCTTAACGGTACTATACTAATTCTAGATGGTTTAAGTAAGTTTGATAAAAATTGACATTATTAAAAGGAAAGCATCAAAAGCACAATTTTGAATAACATTTAAGGCTGCAATGGCGAAGCAAATTCTGTCCCGTGTAGCTGATTCTTTAAATAATGTATTTACACAAAATTTGCCAAGTTTGAAGAAATAGCAAAGATTTAAACTAAAAGATTTACGAGATCAATTAAAAACCAAGTTCGAAATTGCATGTGAAGCGTAGCAAATGAGGTGCGTTCGTACAATAACGAAGTTTTAAAAATATCACTCTCATATATCAATCTCATAAAATTGTAAATAGTTAATTACAATTAAAATGCGCACCAAACAATGTTCTCCCGATATCATTATATAACACAAATATTTTTTATGTGACCTTGTAAATTAATAACAAATGTTCTTTGCACCACAGATTATGTAGAATGCATATTATAATATGCACTGTATAGATGCACATCAATTTTATAATGTTCGAATGAGTGTAACACCATTAAAATGCATTTGAAACATTTTTCCCATTGACCGTAATGTAACGGATTACTTGATTGTCCCTGTAATTGAACTATGCATCCGAGTTTAAAAACATTTGAAATTACTCGACAAAATTATGTAATAATTATGTATTTTAAATTTCAAACGATTAAATTGCATTTGAAACTTTTTTGCCCATTAACCGTAATGTAATGTAATACTTTGATTGTTCCTGCAATTGATCTATGAATACGATTTTCATCAAATTTGAAATGACTCGACAAAATTATATAATATTTCTATATTTTAAATTTGAAGTAATTCGGATGGGTTTTGTTATAAGCGGAGGGGTGGACAGACGGACGGACGGACTGAACGACAGCTGCAGGTGCTATGTATTTACATAATTACGAACGCAACTAACAAGATATATCGTATAAGTAAGAAAATTAAATATGTTCTGTAATCAGTAAATAAAACGTGAAATGATGTTTCTTTGCAGGAAATTTTGCAATCGATGGGTCGGAAACGCCTGATGGAAGCCAGAAGGGCGAATAATCCAGATCCTGCGGACACGAAATGTGGTGTCTTACAACCGGAAGGTCAGAGACAAGAGTAGGTGTGCAAGAATTATTAACACATAAATTATTAATTATGTTTAATTTCAATTCATACAATTTTTCATTTATTATGTGTAATATTTTCACTTAAGAAAAAAAATAACTTTTTTTATTATTCACTAAAAATGGCATAAGATGAAAATATTTTTATACGTTACCCTTCACCCAATATGGTAAATTTTAAGATTTGCAAGTTAATAAAAAAACTATAAAACGATACTAAAGATAATGAGTTTAGTACAATATTGTTAGTCTTTTGAAGACTTTGTCAAGATAAAGTAGAATGATTATAAACGGATTCATAAGTCGATTGAAAATTTCTTCCGTGAGAAAAATGATTAAATCTAGGAAAGTAAATCTTGAAAAGTAAAATCTAAACAGTTTAAACACAAATGAAAGCATACAACAATTTCTTTGGTGTAGTATACTTTGGAAAGTATACAATAATTTCTTGTCCACGATTTTTTTAAGCTTCCCCGCCTCTCCCCCCAAAAAAGAAAAAAAATGAAATTTGAAATAGCTAATAGAAAAAACAAACTTTTGTTTACTACCACTAATTTACAGAAACGTATCCGAGTGTTTCATAATGTAATGAACACCCAGAATGTAGATTTTTGAGATACTATTACTTCTGAAGAAAAATTATATTAAATAAAGGCCAACATGTTAAATTCACAATTCATGTTCAATAAGATGTTTTAAGGAGTACTATAATACGTTACAGATTGAAGGATCTCGGATTCAATAAACCTCATACAGCATTATCAAGATTTGCTTACATTCAATTGATAAATGCAAATTTCAATAACTCCAAAATTGTCTTTCATGCAATTACCAAGAAGTAATAATAAAAGAATCCACTGAAGAAAAAATCAGTAAAGATATAGTATGCAACAATGCATTATCGTATGACATCCATGGAGACTGGAAATCATTGCTATATACTAGTGTAAAACTTGTTATGTAAAAAATTTGATTACCTTTTCCTCGCAACTTATCGTCCATACTATCCTTAAATTGTAGCAGTCTCTACGTAAACAGTTACAAAGAGAAATAACAACATTTAAATAACCACTAAATTTTTCCGAAAACTTGGGTAATTTAATTTAATTTTTAATGTATTTTTAAGTAACTTTATTATATTATTAATAATTTTATATCATACATATACACCTAAAATCACATTTGGCGTATTCATTGTGCTTTATACGAATTTTAATTTTTGAATTGATTGATTTAACAATTGAAAACAATTGAAGAAATCAGATTAATATATATGTTTAAAAACTACCTGAAATTTTTTTCCGGAAATGAGTCATAGCGAAAGAAACCTTTTATATGTATTTTTTTTTCTTTAAATCTGAAAAAAAGGAGTTTTTGAAGTTTCTAAATATAAAAAGCACTTTTCGAAATCATGATTACTTTTAAAGAGCATGTTACATGTTTTTTTTCTTGTAGTTATATTTTTGTAAATTAAAAAAATAATTGCAGTGTAAAATAAAATAACAAATGTTTCAGGAGAAATATAATGTTGTTGTCAGCTGTGTTTTTACAGCTCTAAAAATACTTAATTAAACAGGTAACTCTAATTCTTCGTTACGAGGTGGGGAGGTTTTTGTTCAATATAGAAACTATTTTTATACTGAAGTACCTATTCTGTGTGAAAATTGTATATTCTGTATTTAATGATTTTATCGAATTTCTAAAATAATGAAAGCATTTTTCGATCGGAGTAATTACAGTAATTTTCTTAAACTTTAAAATATTTAATAACATCTTACAAAATTGATCTTTATTATTATATTTTTATATGAAATGTCCCGACATCACACGGATACCTGTAATGTACTTATTCATATATAATCATTAGTTTACTCAAAGTTATATGCAAGGCACTTTTATTTAGAAAATAATATATTTCAGGACTAAGAAAGTTTTCAGATCACGAGTACCTATTGCTTTCTGAGATTTTTGATAAGAACATCTCCAGACAATCGTTTAATAAAAGGAAAAGATTTCTGGTAAAGTAGTAACTGTGTCACTACATTATGTTTTAAATCCTAGCCGATATATAAGATTTACTTTTTTTAGAAGAGAAATGTATTAAAAATTATTCAATCAACTTTTACAAAAGAAATATTTAAAATTCATTTTTCTTTCTTTCTTCTCCTTCTTCTTCTTCTATTTTTTTAAACTGTTGCTGAATTATCTTTCATTAATTGTTCAATATATGTTCATAAAATTAAATGGAATAATCAGTAATAATAA
This sequence comes from Maratus speculifer, assembly GCA_964019185.1. Lineage (NCBI taxonomy): Eukaryota > Metazoa > Arthropoda > Arachnida > Araneae > Salticidae > Maratus > Maratus speculifer. Next base: position 296,486,820 of record OZ025292.1, read on the forward strand.
ATCATTTTATAAAAAAAAAATCTATTTAAATATTTTCTGATAAATAGCATTCTTTGAATTCTATGAATTTATAGCTTAATTTTTTTTTTCATTACATGTAACCCTTTTAAAGATCAGCACCAGCTGTGTATATCTTATGCTTTTTAAAGAATGTATATCGATCACAACTGAAAACTTTTTGTAAAATAGTGCCAGCTATAAATGTCTTATTCTATTGTAAAAGTAAATTGAGATTAAAAAAAAAAAAAAAAAAAAAAAAAAAAACTGTATGGAGTACTAAAAGAGAACAGATTTTTTGGATTCAATTGAAAATATATTCATATTAAAGTTGTTCCGTATTTTAGTTTTTAATGGAAAGATTTCATTTTACGTTATAGAAATGTGCCTGATATGGTTTAAAAAATAATCTGTAACAAAATATATTTCTAAGTTTTAATAAACAGAATCATAGCAATTTTCTTTTATAAATTTACTATTTCATGCTGTTCTTTAGTATCTAACTCTACTATTGGAAAAGGTAAGTATTACTTCCCTGTGCATAAATGCCTCTGTAATAAAAATATTTGTTATTTTTAAGTATTTTAAAACAATCTCAGTTTTTTCAAAATATTATATAAAAAGGGACAAAAAAGAGTATTATTGTGATGTTTAAATTAAAATATCCTTATAAATTATAATTAATCCCACAAAGGAGAGGTTTAAAGTTCTTCTTTAAACACCATTAAAAATTTCAAAAACACTAGACCTTTCGAAATATTTTAGTCTTTCTTCGTCATGTGCAAAGAATTGCTTCTACTATGAAGGCAGCACACAATACTTTGATGTCTTGCTGCTCTTCACGCTGACTCAGCTTGCATTCTTCAAAATTAAATGGCTTAGTTCACAATTCATAATTCAATCAAAACTTCCTGACATTTCTTTAAAAAATATATCTGTACTTTTCGCTTTTACGCTTTAAATAACATCTATTTTAACAGTAACAACATTCAATATTTTTTCAAATTTACTCAATGCCATTAATAAAATAAATTCAAAATCAAATATATTTTCCCATTCTTCATTTATTAACTGGACCATGTTTTATTTTCTTTCAGTTAACGATATTTAAAAAAAAAGCTATCCTTTGACTACTTTCCTGTATTCAGCATTAATTTAAACATTTATTGTTAATATTCAATTTGTTCGTTATTACAAATGCTTTTTCGATCTCAAAAATTTATCTTGTTTACATTACTCAGAACCGAATTTTGGTTCTCAGTAGCTTCCACCATCAGATAGTGAAATCTCACACCAACATTTGGAGCTTCGTATTGAAATCTTGTTCTAATATTGGAATTCTGTTTCAATCACAGCTCCAAATGTTGGTTCACCATCTGAGGGCGGCAGCTACTAATCACTAAAATTTGGGTTCAATCTAGGACAAGGTTTTTAACTAGATAAAGAATGTCTCTCTGCTATACCTGAATTGCTGTTTCAAAATAATTTTCTCATTACTCACCATTAACATTCATATATATACGACAATCAACGGTTATTTGGCTGGATTGTAATTCAATATTTCATTCAAGGGATATACTTTTGGGTTTATAATGTTATCGTGGTAGCTAAGGTACACTGTTAAAAATCTTGTTCTAGTTTGAACCAAAAAAGTTTGTTATTTGGTGCTCAATAGCTGCCACCATAAGATGGTGAAATCTCGTACCAACATTTGGAGCTTCCTAGTTCAACCTCGTTCCAAGTATTGGAACTATGCTTCAATGGGAGCTCCAAATTTTGGTTCAAGATTACACCAACTTACGATGGCAGATATTGAGCACCAAAAAAAAAAATTATTTGGTTCAAACTAGAACAAGATTTTTAACAGTGTACCACGATATTTAGCTCGACGCACAGACAATAAGATCTGACAGTTTATTCATTCACTCTGTATACATCGACATCTCTTACTGATCGGGCTCCTATCTGGCATTACGTTACATGCCTGTCTTTTCAAAAAATAGAAAATATCCGATTTTTGACATTTGCAGAGTTCATAATTTCGTATTTATTTTAATTATTCAAGGATCATAGAACCTGGGTTTTACTCAACAAGTACTTGTAAACACAATGTCTAAATAAAACTCCATCTCGGTATCACTAACGTGGTTTATCACGTACATAAAAAAAATCTGCAAAGTTACTAAAATTTTTCTTGGAAACTGGGATTCCTAGAAATTTTCATGTATCAATAACTGCAAAAATTCATGTAACTGAATCAGTTACATGAAATTTTGCAGGTACCGTGACATAAAAGTTCTAGGAATCCCAGTATCGTAGAGAAAGAATAGTAACATTGTAGATTTTTTTTAATGTGTAATAAATCAAAAAAAAAATTCGTTTCTTTTGTCTTTTTTTTTTTCTTTTACAAAATTTATAAAACTTACCTTCGTATGAAATATTAAAATTCTTAATCAACCCAAAGTCCCTACAGGTTTTACTTTAAAAATCTATTTTGTACACTGTAAAAAAAAATCTGCAAAGGTACTAAACCTTTTCTAGGAAACTGGGATTCCAAGAACTTTTCCTGTAACGGTAACAGCAAAAATTCAAGTTTCAGAATCGATTACATGATTTTTTTCCTGTTATCGTTACATGAAAAGTTCTTGGAATCCCAGTTTCCTAGAAAATATTTAGTACCTTCACAGATTTATTTTTACAGTGTATTATTAATATTTTAGATTTAGTCAGAATTATGCTCGTAATTATTATGATCCTGAAGCCTTTCTGTTTTTAAAAAATCAAGAAAATGTTCATAGGTTATTTCTTTCCTATAAAAATAAAAATTGTTAAAATATCAATGTTAAAATCACATATAATGTTAAATTTTAAGCATACTGGTTTCGATAGCGTACAACATACAGTCTTCACCGTATACCAAGCATATCAAAAATTTGCTCACAAATGTACAAAAATGGGTTTCAAGTTAAAAGTTTATTGACCAATAGGAAAATGGGGGATTTCAGGCAACAAGCCAACAGGAAAGTAGTTTGGAAATAGAACTGAAAAGATAATTGCATTAAAAAATATAAGTAAAAGATACAAAAGATATTTAAAGATATAAAAGATATTTTATATAGTATATCATAATATGGCTAGATTCTTGAACTCTATCATTTTATTACGGGGTTGGGATATATGTCGTCCCAGAGACGTTTTCTTTATTTTATTTGCACCACTTTTTAAAAACCAATTCGTACCATACACTTGCACCAGAAAAATTTCAAGAGAAATCTATCACAAACATTTTTTAATAAATTGTGGTACGAATGATTATAAAAAATTCGCCATTTATATCCCGTAATCAAAAGGTTAATTCATGTATGAGATGTAAAATAGCGGTTCTCTTCCATTTCTGGATACCCTTTTCAACTCGCACTGTAACAACTTTACACCCTTCTATCTCAAAAACTTGGCTTCTTACCTTCTACCCCAAACTTGTTCTTGTCATCCTCTAATCCAAATATGACCAACTTTTATATCTTTATAAAACGTGCCATACATAGTTATTCTGATTTTTAGTCATTTAATAGTGACATTCAATGCATCAAAGCCATTGTAAATTACAGAAATTATATACATCTATAATTGATGCTGTTCTATTTAAACTACTGCATCCTTAGTTTCTCAAACTCACCTCAGCTTTCTACTATTTCCAATATTTGCAATTTGTTACCCTTCGTTTCTAAATCAAATTTTTCTGTTGCTAACATTTGACAATATGACTTCAACATAATTTTTGTCACATCCAATATTTTCATTCTCTCCAAACTCGAAGATCCTAATCAAATTACCAATTCCTGTGGTGCTTACAGTTTTAATTTCCAGTGCAGTCTTTTCTATATTGGGCAAACGTTGCATAAAATTTCGCATGAAAGAAAATCAAGAAAGTATTGATAAACAAGAAACCAATAAATCCTCTATAGCAAAAAAAATTGCAGTGAGTATAGTAAAATGCATTGCAAACTCTTTTACAAGATAATGATTTTATAAGGATTAAATACTAAAATATTTTCTATGTGTTTTTAAATGTTTCTTAAATAATATACTAGTAGAAAACCAATATTGGTTTGGTTTAATCGGGGATAAATATTGCCACAAAAACTGCTTTTATTTAAAATAATCCAATAAATACCAATATTTGAAATGTATTTCTTAATACATGAATTTTCACATTACTATACTAAGCGTAGAAACCAACTTTAGTGAAAAGTATCCAAGCCGGGTAATAGATTTGCTGTCCCCTGCTTGGAAATTTTTCACTAAAGTTGGTTTCTAAGCTTAGTATAGTGATGTGAAAATTCATGTATTAAATCTTCTAGATTCTCAAGCGTAATTCGTTGCTGAAAATTAATTGAGAAAATGATTAATATCAAATATATATATGTATTTTTTATTTTAATAGATATTTTCAATTAAATGTCAAGAAAGATTAGAATCATATTAGTATTGTAGGAAATGAAATGAGAAATTTGCAAAAGTATTAGTTTTCTATTGAAAGTATTGACAAAAAATGACTAAAATTTATAGGAAGAACGGTGAATATTACATTTTAAATACCCCAATGCAAGTGCTTCATTTAAATTTATTGAGATCCAAAATAGTGTATGTACTTCATTGTCACACTATCAACATCACGAAGAAGAATACAAAAAATATAGACTCAATTTTCATGTATTTATAGAAAACTATTTTTCTTTCTTAAGTGCTTCCATTTTTTATTAGGTGCGTTCGTAATTATATAATACGTAGCACCTATAGTGGTCGTTCAGTCCGTCCGTCTGTCCGTCCGTCTGTCCGTCCGTCCGTCTGTCCGCATATAACAACGCAAAAACTACCCAACCGAATCGTTTGAAATTTAAAATACATAATTATTACATAATTTTGTCGAGTCATTTCAAATTTTATGAAAATCGGATGCATAGATCAATTACAGGGGCAATCAAAAGTATTCCATTACATTACGGTCAATGGGGAAAAAAGTTTCAAATGCATTTTAATCGTTTGAAATTTAAAATACGCAATTATTACATAATTCTGTCGAGTTATTTCAAATATTTTGATAATCGTGTGCATAGATCATTTACAGGGGCAATCAAAAGTATTCAATTACATTATGGTCAATTAGGAAAAAGTTTCAAATATATTCTATACGTTTGAAATTTAAAATACATAATTATTACATAATTTTGTCGAGTTATTTCAAATTTTAAGAAAATCGGATGCATAGATCAATTACAGGGGCAATCAAAAGTATTCCATTACATTACGGTCAATGGGGAAAAAAGTTTCAAATGCATTTTAATCGTTTGAAATTTATAATACGCAATTATTACATAATTCTGTCGAGTTATTTCAAATATTTTGATAATCGTGTGCATAGATCAATTACAGGGGCAATCAAAAGTATTCAATTACATTATGGTCAATGGGGAAAAAGTTTCAAATATATGCTATACGTTTGAAATTTAAAATACATAATTATTACATAATTTTGTCGAGTTATTTCAAATTTTATGAAAATCGGATGCATAGATCAATTACAGGGACAATCAAAAGTATTCCGTTACATTACGGTCAATGGGAAAATTGTTTCAAATGCATTTTAATCGTGTTACACTCATACGAACTTAATAAAATTTATATGCGACTATAAAGTACATATTATAATATACATCATGCATAATTTGTGGTGCAAAGAACATTTGTTATTGATTTACAAGGCCACACAAAAGTATTCCATTATATAATGGTATAGGGAGAACATTGTTTGATGAGCGTTTTAATTGTAATTCACTATTTACAATTTTATGAGATTGACATATGAATTTAATATTTTTAAAACTTCGTTATCGTACGAACGCACCTAATTTGCTACGCTTCACGTGCAATTTCCAACTTGTTTTCTTTGTTAATATTTTCTTTTTTTAGAGCTTTTTTCTTTTTTTTATAGTTTAAAAAACAATTTTTTCCTTTATTCAGTCAATGTGTTTTTTTTCTTTTCGTAACAGAAGCATGCTTAATTAAATTTCGGGGCTGATGAAAATATTTTTTTTCTTTTAAGGAAATTGCATCGTGTTGAAAGTATGTCATTTTTACATAATAGAATTTTTTCTCTGCACGATACTGTGATGAATACACTCCAAAGTGTTAAATAAAATATGATGGATAAAATGATGTTCCTACGGAATATGCATATTTAGAGGATGTTTGTAATAAAATCTTTTGTAAAGTTACGGTTTTCTAAAGAATAAATTCCTTCTAAGATTAAATATTTAATCTACTTAAAAAATAGCTTCTAATGAGTATGTACTATTTCCAAAGAGTTTCATTTAAATTCATTGAAACCCAGTATTGCATCCATACATTATTCAATGGAAATATTTATTTATTAAAGCTTATTTGATAAGATTTTCAAGATAATTCAAAGAAACGGATATAAAAATTTCAATTTAAGTGCGAAATTCTAAAAAAATCTGTGTATTTTTTGGATAGCCTATTTTGAATTTTATTGAAAAAAAAATACCGTAAAACCTATACTGTATTTCTTTATTGTAATAAGTTTATTATTTTTTTTTATCTTGCATTATGGTTTCATATGCTTATTACTTTTTCATTACTAAGGCTTAATTTTTTTAACTGTTATTTCCAAAAAATCGAATGTCCAGAATTTTCTTGAAATGCACTGAAATATCAAATTGATATTGCAAAAATTAATAGTAGAAAGCCAAACTCTTTTAGGGCAATATTGAAAACATAATTATTAATGATTTAAATCACATTTCTATCTTACTATTTCATACGATTTCAGTAACGATACAGACATCAGCTATATTGGCAAATTATAGCCAATCTAATAAGTTGTAAATTGCACGTGAAGCATAGCAAACGAGGTGCGTTCGTACTTCAACGAAATTTAAAAATATTAAGATCTTGTTTTTATAGTATATAGTTCTTTGGATACAGTATAGTGATCGAAATCTTTTCTGTGTTCCTGTAAATACTACTTACTTTCTATTATACAGGAAGTAACTTGTATTAAGCCGCAGCAACATATATCTAATTCATTAAATATGAAATAGTTTAATATAATTAAAACACGTCTCAAACAATATTACCCCGTATACCATAATGCAGTGGAATACTTCTGAGTAGCTCCGTAAATTAATAATAAATATTCTTTTTATCATAGATTGTACCGTATATTTCAGTATCTACTTCATAGATTCACGTTAATTCTATTATATTTTAAAGAGTGTAATATTATTAAAATGTACTTGAAACTACTTTTTCCTATTGACCTTAATGTGATGGAATACTTTTGATTGTCCTTTAATTAAACTAAACATCCAATTCTCATAAAATTTGATTTGACGCTACAATATTCTGCAACAATTTTTTATAAAATTATGCAACAATATATTAAATCTCAAGTAATTTAGTTGTGTAGTTTTTGCTTTGTTATATGCGGACAGATATTTGGACGGACGGAAAGATTGAACGATGGCTATAGGTGCTATGCATTTATCTAATTACGAACGCACCTAAAAATATTCAGATCTTGGTGTAATAGTATACAGTATTTTAGATATAGTATAGTAGCCAAAATCTTTTGTGTTTCCCTGTAAATACTATCTGTTTTCTATTATACAGGAAATAACATGTAGTAATCCTCAGCAACGCATATGAATTTCATAAAATGTTGAATAGTTTAATACAATTAAAACGCACACCAATGTCTCAGTATATAATTATATAATGGAATACTTTTGTGTGGCTATGCATATCAATAACAAATATTCTTTGTACCACAGATTGTACAGAATATATAATATAATATATTTTTCATACATGCATGTCAATTTTATGTTCGAAAGAGTGTAGGCACTTGAAAAAATGCATCATATTGCACTTGAAACATTTTCTCCATTGAAACAGCAATGTATCGGAATCCTTTTGATTGTCACTGCAGTTGAACTATGCGTTCAATTTTCATAAAATGTGAAATGACTCAATAAAATACTCTAATAATTATAAATTATAAATTTCAAGCGATTCAGTTGTGTAGTTTTTGAGTTGTTACATACGGACAGATGGGCAAACGGACAGATTGAACGGCAACAATAGGCGCTACGTAATTACATAATTACGAACGCACCTAAAAGTTAGTGACTTAATACACATATTTTTTTTTACTTATAAGGAAATAATCTTTTTGCACATTGGATAAGAAAAATTGTTACATTTAACTTTCTAAAAATTGAGAAAATATTACCATATGAATCATTTCAAGTTTTCTCATCTTTAGTCAAAAAAAAATTGAATTATTGTATCAATATAAGCGTAATCATACTTTGCAGCTGATAAAAATAATTATGTTTATTTTACCTCTTCATGAGCATAAAATCCCGCGGTGAAACATTGGACACAAATAAATCCAGCGTCGTTAAACACATATATAATTTTTAATTAACTGTTAAACTAATTCTCAGCTGTTAAATTATGCTCAAAATTATTGAATATTTAATACATGATTTATCACATTGCTAACTAGGCTTAACTAGGCTAGAACCTGGGTTTATTTGGTCCTAATGCTTCGCCTTAAGATTGTGTGCTCATGAAGACTTTACCATCGTGTGCCGCACTTTGCAGCCTTACTACAAATTAATGATATATGTTACGATGGGCATCGTCCACGTAGCTTAAATGCTAGAGCTCTTGAGGCGCTATTCCAGAGTTCCCGGGTTCGATTCCCATCTTGGAAAATTTTCACTCTGATGGTTCTACGCTTAGTTAGCAAAGTGATAAATGACGTGTTAAATAATTCTACATTAATCATAATAATTCATATGCAGCAACTGAGTATATTTTTATTACCATCGAATTACATTCAAAATCCTTCTTGCTGCCAGATTTCCAACTGCACTGTCCTAATACTGAAAATAATAACACTAAAATGACAAAATATTTGCTGTTAGCATGCTGGAAAGTTTTAAACAAATAATGCTCCGTTTATTATGATGTAGTCATCACAAATATAAATCACAAGAAATACATTACAAAACGCATTGATTGCTTTTTTTTCCACAGAAAATATTTTATTGACCGCATTTAATTAATCTTAGATTACATTTAATTACTTAAGAAATAACTGAATCACTTTAAGTTCCCTTTTCTTCCTCCTTCAGTAAATAATAAAATTTTTGTACCAAAATCATGCATGCCTAATTAAATTTCACAGCTGATGGAAAGAAATTTGATTTATTTTTCCTTGACTAAATTCCAGTGCATTGTAAATATGCCTTTTTTTATATAATCGAAAATTTTCGCTTCGATCTATTCAATAATGTGATGAATAAATTTATGAACTTTAAAGGAATATGCATTGGCAAAAAGGATTTTTCTGAAAAAACTGTAAGGGATGTTGACGCATATTACATCTCACATTTAAATAGTTTTATTTTTAATTTATTATTATTATTATTATATTACTTGATCTTTATGTTAGTTTTTAAAAGTGCCAGTATATTAATGTATACTTTCATATTTAAATATTATGGACAAAGCACAATATATTTGTTTTAGAAGAAGTTTATTAGCTTTAATTGATAATTAAATTTTTTTAACAAAATCATCGACGCTTAAACAAATTTAACAGCCGATGGGAAGAACTTTAATTTATTTTCCCTTGACTAAATTTCAATGCAGTGTAACTATGTCCTTTTACGTAATCGAAAGTTTTCGTACGAACTAATCAATGATGGGATGAATAAATTAAATAAAAATTAATTATTAAATAAGAATAAAAATTCGTTTCATTATAATTTTATTTTTTTAGTTAAAAAGTATTAGAAGTATAGAATAAAAAAAATTTAAAATTTTTGAAAAGATAACCAAATGCAAAATTCGGTGTTTTACAAAAAATAAATTATTTGTTGTAAAATTCTTTTCTTTTCCCATGTCTACATAGAGTACACATGACTAAACAATGATACAATTTTAGTCTGTCTCGGTTTTAATTTTTTTTCATACTGAAATTTTCAATAGTGAAAGTGAAACAAGTAGAATTAAGATTTTCTTTTTCATTTAATATTTAAAATGCGGTTTAAATTTGTTCTATTATATATTGTAGCTGAAAAAACATTGATCAAAATTTTTTATATCTTGAAGAATATAACCACTATTTCATATAAAACTGATAAAAATTTGTTTATAAGATTTTTAGTTTTTTTTTCTTTTTCGTTAAAAAGCATAAGAATTATATCTTTTAAGCCATAAATATCTAAATCCAAATGTGTAATTTTTTATCTTCCTGTAACTGAACTCATCTAGAGAATGCAAAGAAAATGTTTCCTAAAATTTCTTAAATAAAAGTTGTTTGACGTATGCAAAATTATTTCTTTATTTTTAATTAAATACCCAAGTAAAACTTGGATAAATACATTTATGCGTTGAAAGCGATTATAAAATAAATAAATCTTGTAGATTGTTCTATGCATATAAAGTTAATCACTTGTTTTATTCGGTGTATAGGTAAAAAATGTAAAATATTTCTAAGAATGTACATAGTCTCTTAAATACTTATTGAGATTGCAATTTTAGTTTCAACGTGCTGTATTTTCTATGTCGTTCATGGAATTTCAGTGTGTCTCCACTTGTCGTCTGTACATGAGTTAGAGTGGGACTCATTTTTAAACTTTACAAGGTATTTTTATGTTAAGATTTATGTTTGAAAAAGTAATAATTAATGTTATGGAAATGTTATATTTATACTTTTAGATGCAGCTTGGTCTATAAATATCAGAAGTAAAAAATAAAAATTTAAAAAAGCGGTTTTCTGTTCTTCATCTACCTCTATAAATTACATGAATATTTAATTTCAATTGTAAACAATCTAAAAGGAATGACAATGTTGTAGAAAAAATAGTTTGTAATTGATATATTCTCAGAGAAACGACTATATTATTGTAGACGTGATTTGGCATCATATTAAAAACATCGAAGATGATAATGTTTTTGGTTTAGATGCTTTAGTTTTTGGTTAAACAGGGTGGCGAGTGGTCAGAAAAAACACAGCTTTAATCTCTTGTTAATAAAATTGCTTTTTTTCAATCTTAAGCACTCCATTAATCTGTTAGATAACTGGGGTATTTACCAAATTTCTTGTCAATGTGGTCTTTCTAGTATTGGCAACACTAAAGATGCTCTTAAATTTCGTTTAAAGGAGCATGTAAGAACTGAAACATTTTTCTATTGCTCAGCATTGTTGGTCTTCGCAACATAGGTTCAACTTTTCCTCAGACACCATAATCTATAAGTGTTCTTCTTTTCTTGATTTTAATTTTTGTCTATGACTTATCAAGTACACCTTATTTTTCAAGCATTTGGAAGTCCTTAATTTAATTCCTTTTTTTCACTCTTCGGAAAATGTCTCTACTTGTCCAACCAGTTGTTTATGTTGCTTTCATCTTGTTGGTTGCTTTTTTGACGCGTTCGCTCCTCTAACGGGTTGAAATGCCTGCGTTTCTCTGTCGCTTTGCTAAGCTTTACTTTTTCTAGCACACTGAGTCTGGCAGTGATGAAGAATCTTGATAGTAGATTCAAAACGGCTGTTTGTTATCTTTTCATGCATTATTTGTGCTTTTATAATCATTAATTTTCTATCTTTATATGTTTTTGGACAAAGGATTTATTTGCTATTTTAATATACAAGGGGTGTTCCAATGAAAGTGATTCAAAGTGTGTATCCATGAGATACGTAGGGACAGAAATAAGAGAGATACATAAACAGAAAAAATAATATACAATGAGTGAAATGCATAAAAATTTTTTAATAATAATAATAATAATAATAATAATAATAATAATAATAATAATAATAATAATAATAATAATAACAATAATAATAATAATGATAACAATAAATCGTCACACATTAGTTAGGCAGGCTTCCTATTGTTTAAGAAAGTTACGAATTCCATTCCGCGAAGAATGATGTCAGTTGATCATGGGCAATATTGTGAACAGTACCAAAAGGAAACGTTGAACTGAGATGCAAGATCAGGAATTTTTCGATGTCGATTTCCCTTGATTGCACTGCCAATGTCCGTGATTAGCTTCTCTGTCAGAATTTATTGATGACTATCAATAAACTGAAAGCTACTTAATAACGAGAGTTTCGAGTAGAATTTAATCATTTTTTAAGATTTTGTTAAATTTCGTGTTTTTAAAAAATGAGAAATATATAGAAAATTTTGATGTTCATTATATAAGAACATAATTAGGTCAGCTGAAATCATAAATTTTAACGGTTTGTGAGTCTGGGTCGCATATGCCTATAATATTTAATTCCCCCTTTATAGTGAAGTTCATTTTAGCTGTTTGGTACTCAAAACACACAAAATTCCGTTATCATGCTAATCCATTTTATAGTGACTGTCATTTAAAAGAAATTATGGGGTGTGAAACTTAAAAGACCTCATTATAATATTGATTGTATTACATGTATGGGTAAGTCCCCACATGATTGAAACCTGGTCACAAAGGTGGCGGAGAATTTTTCAGTAGGTAGTTTTGGAAGACAGTTCCAGCTAGACAGGCTTAACTAGTTTGTAAAGATAATTAAATAATGGCCAGAAAAACAACTATGTCTAAACCATGTTTCAGTACATAAATAGTGAACGGTTAATTGAAAATATACTGTATTACCTTTTAATGTTTGTATACATTTAAAATCACGCTATAATTTGTTATTAATAAAAGCCTCATGCCAACTCTTTGTATTATAATTATTTAAAACTGTGTGATTTTAATTTCAAAGCTTTATGAAAACGATTAATTTTATAAGTAAAAGTTAATATTTTCACTTATTATTTTATTATGTTGTCAGATTTATTTAAGTCTAGCTTCTGTTTTTAAACTAGCGGTGTCTGCTCCCTACGATCTACGTTGATACCCCGCAATCTCTAAAAATACACTTATTTGGTCCGCTTCTAATTTATTGTGGAAGACTGAACAGTAATTTAAATAATATTGGAAATCTTCTTGTAAAAAGATTGCTATTCACTTCTTTTTTGATTAAAAAAGTTTTAGGCCGGATCAGCTGCTGTTAAACATCTACTGGCTGTTTTCAAATTTGACGAAATAAGATCAGTTAAACATTTGAAAAAAGTTAATGTTAAATAAATTGTGCAAACAGAGTGTTTGCCTCTTGGGAATTATTATAACAAGGCTATAAGAAAATTAATTTAAATAAGACATTTTAAATGTATTATTTTAAGTCTGGTGTAATAATAATGAAATTTTTCATACTGTTTTTAATATTCATGGGAAGGTACTTTTGCTGCTAGAAAGGAAATACTATTCGCTCTATCTTAAAATTATAAAATATCTAAAAGCATGAAATAAATTGTCGTGTAAGTTTATTTTTAAATATAAAGTTCTTTGAAATATCATTATTTGGACCTTTTAAATATGTCGGATTATTATTATTATTATTATTATTATTATTTTATTTATTTATTTTTTATTTATTTTTATTTTATTTTATTTTATTTTATTTTTTAACAACGTGAAAATATTTTTGTTAATGTAAAAGAAACATTTGTATTTGTGCTGCTTTAGAATTGTCAACACTAGTTTAATGAGAGATCTATAAATGTGATATAAATTGCTTGTGAGAAACTATTTTTAAATTTACATTTTTTGACAAAGTTACTTGGCCAGTTTAAATATGATGCAGTTTCCTCCATTTACGACTTTCAATGGATGTAACGAATTTATTATTTTAAAATATTATTTAATGTGTAAATATAATTATTATTATGTATTTATATGTGTGAATATAATTTTAATTTTCAACATTTATTTTATTGTGATATGTACCCATTTAATGCTAATTTGAAACACTTTTTTCTGTTTATAACAGTCATGTGTAAATGAATTATTGATTTGAAGGAAATATCATTCTTTGATGTATTTCACAACTGGCAACAATGCAAAATAATATATATATATATATATATATATATATGTAAAAAGTATGTTCCTAATTGAGATAATTTTAATTTAAAATGAAAATAATCTCTCAAAATTTGTGAATATATATATATATATGTGTGTATATTTAAATATGTAAAAAGTATGTTCCTAATTGAAGAAAATTTTAATTTAAAATGAAAATAATCTTTCAAAATTTGTGAAATTTAAAAAATGAGTGCAGTCTGCTTTCCGTAACTTTTGTAATACATATTCTGAAGAGAAATTATTAAATTACAATGTGTAGTGTTTGCTCCAATAAAACCTTTTTAATGGAATAATTTTCTTTTCTTTTAACGTTAAATATCTTTTACAATAATTCTTTGAATTAAACATTATTTTCTTCAGTGTATTTATAAAAACATTTCTCTATAATTCAACCGATTTTCCTATTTTTGTGTGCAGCAGTTAATATATTAGCGAAAAAACGCTAGAACACAAAAAAATCATTTATTACAGCGTTAATGACCTATTTTTAGATCAGAGACATTCATTCTAAGAGGTATACTTTTACTTTCTATAAGATATTTATTTCATTAATTTTGCGAGATGTTTTTGACTGATATGAAGGACATTAATCACGTCTGTATATAGTTTTAAGATATGTCTCGAAAGGAAATGGAATGACACTAATTAGCATGAAAGTCCTAAAATGCTTTGTTCTTTTTCATGTCGTTTAGATAAAGAAAAAGTCTTTATTCGATCTTTTCCATCAGCTAAAATTAATAATTGATTCATAAAAATCCTCAAATCTAAGAAAATTTGGCTTTATTCTGTGTTTTAAATTATGTTTTTTATAATGTTATTAAATTTTCAGTATTGCTTGTATTATACTAAATGTACAGTAATTGATTTATGTAATTTTTATAAGTATAAAAAAATGTGCTTAATTTAGAAATATTCGAGAATTTAACTGAATTCATTAAAAAAATTAATAAGAACAGATCACAATATTGGGATAATAAACAGAAGTTTATGTTTGATTTTTTTTAATTTTTTCCTACGTATATAACTTTTTAAACATGATAAATAAATGGTATTCTTCTTTAATGCAGTTTTGTTTACAGATGATGGTCCAAAACTTATTATTATTTTTTTCTTTTTTTTTAATAAATTTACAGCTAAAAAAGGGATTTTGCAAGGCGAGGTCGTATATATATAAATTGATGTTCTATAGAATTTGACAATTTGAAAACATAACATGTCTGAAATGCAAATTTATTATCAAAATATCCAGAACTAAAATAACTTTTGATTACTATACATACTGAGAAACTGATATTTTGACGCTATAGAAATGTACTGTCAATCAATGCAATGTGTTTGCAAATAAGAAATGTGCTTTGGTGGACGAGCAGTTCATTAAATATAGCACTTTTAAGAAGAATTTTTATTGAAGAAAATTGAGTACAGATGCGTATTTTATTTTAGTAGCATAATCGTCAGTAAAACATTTTTAGTACTAAATAAGGAAACTTTCATTATATGTTAAAATATACACATGGAGGGCTATTTGGTGTGATATTTACTTAGCGAGAAAAAATGTGCGTACAACTTTTGACGTTTATGAGGAGTATATCTTCCTTATTTTTGGATAAGAAAATTTCTTTTTAAATTTAAAATCTTATATTTTCTAGGGTCTCTTCGTTTAATTTCAGGAATTGTATTTCCGGGTGATCCAAAAGTCAGGACGATTTTTAAAAATGAATGAGTTGAAAACGAATCAAGATACAATGGTACGGTTTGCCCCAAACAGATGGAAAAGAAAACTATTTTTGTGTGGCAACGAAAAAAATAGTTTTGTTGGAATTTGTTTAAGTAACCCTGCTACATGCAAAAGGGAAAGTTTGCTGTGGCTGCACTACGGATTTCATAATTAGTCCATTTTTGTTCGAAGAAGTCACACAGACGGGTTTCACAGTCTGTGACGTTTGGCTGTGGAGATTCATGAAGTTAAAATGCACCTCGACCAACCGGCATCACCAGCAGCACTGAAAGATTCCATCTATCCGCCAAAATATGTCTGACATAATACAAGAATTGCTACTAAATGCTGTGAACGGTGTGGTGTATCGTCTCACAGGTGTACTTTTGATTTATGAACATCACATTAAACTTTTATTGCAGTACTAATTAACTGTAATTAAGCTACCATGTAAGTTGTCAACATTGTTTCATTTGTAAATCATTTTTTTGGTGCAATAAAGCACTAAAGAGTCATCTGTTGGTTGCCCACAGAATTATTTTTTTTTTCGTTGCCACACAAAACCCAAATTCTTTTGCATCCGTTTGGTGCAAACCGTATCTTTTTAGCTCACAGGCTATCATAGCTGAGAGCTTATGTGCCCGTCCGTTCTGTATGTATGTTCGTACGTTCGTACATACGTTCGTGCGCAACGCGATAACTCATGATAAAAATATCGGATCCACTTGAAATTTTGTATATAGGTATATCCTGATAAGGCGCTTCCCTGATTAGTTTTTGGAGTTCATTCGATATGTATAAGAGGGGGAACGGGGGGCTCATGCCCCTCCCCTTAATTGATATAAACGAGATTTTCATGCAGAATTAACAGTTTTCGTCCAAAATTTAGATATAGGATCATTCTCATGAGGCGATTCCGTGATTGTTATTAGGTGTTCTTTTAATAAGTATAAACAGGGGGAACGGGGAGCTCAATCCCCTCCCCTTAATTGATATAAACGGGATTTTCATGCAGAATTAACAGTTTTCGTTCAAAGTTTAGATGTAGGATCATTCTGATGAGGCTAGTCCGTGGCTGTTATTAGGTGTTCATTGAATAAGTATAAACAGGGGGAACGGGGGTTCTAATGTCCCTCCCTTAACTTGTATAAATGGATTTTTCAATCAGAATTGTCGATTTCGTTCAAATCTCTGAATAGTTTTGGAAGTTTAATGGTTAAGTATAAAAGAGGGGAATAACTCCTCTTAAATTATATAAATGCTAAATGGGTTTTTATTGAGAATTATCCAATTTGCTCTGAATTTTGGACATAGATTTTTTAATATGATAAAGCATGTACTTGATAGTTTAGGAGGTTCAATGATTAAGTACAAAAAAGGAGAAAGGGGAGAGATATTTCCCCTTCTTAATATTTTTTTTCGAATTAAAGAAAATACAAGGCTGCCAATGTGCAATTAGTATGCGTAGCCTGTGAGCTCAATGCCATCAGTTTAACTGGGCAATATTCTTTTTATTTTTTTCTTGATTCTTTTTTGAATTATTCCTTTTTAAAGTTCGACCTGACTTTTGGATCACCCGGTATTTTTCTGCAATCAAATAAAGCTAAATCTTTAGTTGAAACATTGTCGTGAAATTGTAATCAACCCAGGATTTACTTTAAAAATATATATTGCATCTTAATTTTGTGATTTTATTCTCTTTACAGAAAGCACCATTTACTAATAATTACCTTTTTGATTAAAAAAAGGTTTCTGTAATAAATCTTTTCAACATTAGTCTTCCAACGAAAATTCAGATTATATTTCAGATTTATTATGGATTCAGTCTTATTATTATTTTACTTCTTTTTATCATTTTATTTCTTTTTATCATTTCAAGTTTTATTATTTCCTGTATTATTATTTTATTTATTGCTTCATTTATTCAGGCAAATTTTGGATGTTAAAGTGAAAGAAGAAGTTTTTGTTGAATCTGACGCTTCCAAGTTGATGGATGTTACAGATTTTGAAACTCAAGCGTTACTGTCTGAATCAGAATCATGGTTAGCATTTAGAAAAGATCACTAAAGGTTTATTGGGTAATCATAAACGTCCCATGTAAAGAGCATTTAATGGGACTATTCTGGTAAAACTGTATGATGGAAGAATGTATACTGGGTGGAGCAAAAATTACTAGACATTTGTAAAATTTTGTAAAGCTTATATAAGGACGCCAGATGCCAAGAGGTATATGTGACAAAATTGAAAAAATAAATGAACTAGGTGTATGGACGACCTGGAAATATATATTTTTTTCTTTTCAGGTAAAGAAAGATAGTTGATTTTCTAAATTTATGCTGTGTTCTAGAGATAAATTACTTTTGCCAAAAAATAATCATTACTGATTAATTATGAATTTAAAGAAACTTTAGTCTACTTTTTTTACAGTTATTTAAATAAGAGTTCAAAGACCACAATGAAATAACCAGAAGGTTCCTATTTTTGTACAATAAATTATTATTGGTTTCAAATTTTACGTCAATTATCTTTAAACTCAATTTATACCAAATGGAATTTTTGTCACCTGTACCCCTTCGCTTTAAAGGTCGTCATATAAGTAATTGTAGAACATGTCAGAATTTCTCGTAATCTGTTTTTTTTATGATAACATTTTACAAGTAAACGGCGTTTAAATTTAATTTATTTTCTACGAAGAGTTCTCAAACAAAATCTTATCAACTACACTAAATTACGCAACATATGAGAAAAAGAGTAAAAAGTCTGTCTATATGAAGTCAATCCAATCATTTAAGTTAAAATGTTTCTATAACTTGCATATCCAGTTTTTATTTGTTTCAGTGCAGTCGAAAACATAATTCTTAAACTTATTATTTATTGCACACAAAACAGATTTCATTACACAGAATTTTGTTTGGCTGCTCGTATTTCTTTATGACTATTTCAAATGCCTAATAATTTTTTTGCAAAACCCTAGAAATAAATCTCAACAATCTACTGGGGGGGAAAACTAACTTGCAGTAAAACGTTGAGACGGATTATATATATATATATATATATATATATATATATATATATATAACTTTTACGCCATGTTTGCTTTAAAGCTTCTCATGAAATTGCTCTTACGTTGTCGTTCTTTTCTGTTATCTCGCTTTTCAAGTCGCTGCATTTGCATCCTACTTAGAAAAAAAAGTATTTTTAAGGAATATACAGCTTTTTGTCTTTTTGAATCAGATTATAAGAGCTAGCAAGTAAATAGTCGATAGTATTCTTAACATTGGAGTTGTAGTATGCTAGTTAGATAGAGTTCTAGTTGAGATGAGTTGTACGCTAGTCACAAGTACACCACAAGACAGACAAGATAAAGTTACAAACATTGAGGTGTTCTTTTAGTAATTTTACATTGTATTCTAATGTTTTTATATTTATTTTTCTTTTGCTTAACCTCTTAACTGCCTCGGGTGTATTTATATGTCTCGCTCAAATAAATGCATATTTCTGAAATTAACTATCGAAAAACCACTTTTTTCAGTTAAAGATTTTGCTTCATTAACAAAAATCAACTTTTACCATTAAATAAAGCTAAGATTATTTTCCAAAATTTGTGGTGGCAATTTTTATTAGCAATAAAAGATGAAGATTCCTTTCTTAAAGCCTTGTCAGTTAAGGGGTTAAAATAGTTGTGTCGAACTACTAACCATGATAAAATTTCTATGTTTTATTTATTTATTTGTATATTTCAGTTTCAGATTTTATTTACAAAAATATTTTCACATTAAAAAGAGTTCCAAAATAAAAAGAAACTTCATAAAATATTTGCAACCAAAGTAGAAAAAAGTAAAAAAAAAACTGGGTTTAATTTAAACCTTTAATATCCAATGCAGAAGTTAAAAAGATTTTGAAGTGGAATATAAATTAAAAAAAAAGACTCGCACAGGTTGCACATTAGCTCTCAAAAGTTTTCATGTGATTGTGTAAGCTTTCAAAAAGGCAATAACAGTTGAATAAATCCATGCAAAAACCTTATAATGGTGTATTTTTTTGCAGGAATTTTATACATAACAAAGGGAATATTGCCAGTAGTTTAACTACTAAGTAGTCTGTAATCTGTCTACAAGAAATAAAAATAAGGAATACATCACAGTTGTACAATTTCGAGAACAATTACTACAAAAAAAATCAAATTATATTTTAAAAAAATTCTAACTAATGTATTTTTATTTTATTTCATTTTTTTTTTGCTGAACGCTCGATCTCTATTTTAACTATTTAAGAAACAAAGAAAAGAATATTGGAATTCCTGCGGCTGTTTATGAAAGAAACGTATGTTAACTTCATTTATTTTAATGTATATTTTGAAAAATCATTTCAATATTCTTATTTAAAATTCCTTTATTTTTCCTTGTAGAATAAACGATTTAAAGTTTAGCTATTTTAAAAACTGATAAATAAATCACTAAAATAGCTTCAGTATTTCAGAAGTTAAAGGAACATCAGTGTTAGCTGTTTTGTATGTGATTTTTCAAATGTTGTATCATTAAACTCAGTCCCCCCAATTCTAAACCAACCTTCCAAAGGATTAACCTCTATTTCTGTAAACAGAACGCGTATGATTCTAGTTCACTTCAGATCTAAAATTTAAAATTAGCACAGATAATTATTGTTTCATCATTCGAGTTAGGAATGCAGTCAACCTAATTGAACTTTTTATTGGTAAACTTCATTGTAATATAAAATGATTTTGCTGAGTAGAAAGTTTAAGGATAATTTCACAATGCACCATTTAGGTATGTAACATTTTTATTAAAATCGCTAACAATTTTCTCTATTTATGTATTATTTCATTAAATCGCTTTGCTTTAAGATTTTATTTCTTTTTTCAAATAAAATTTTAAAACTAAAAAATTAATTTCTCTTTAAGTTAAGAGATATTATTTAAAAGAAGTTAATGTCATTTTCTGTTAAAAATTACAATGTTTTATGCTATATATTTTATATAGAATCTGCTTCTAATGTGTTTAAATAAAAAATATTATTATTATTGTTTAAGTAGTTAATTAATTCCAATTGCATGATGCTATATGCTAATGTATGTATGTTGTATGTGTTCTGTTTTTTTTTCAAAAATCATCAATAAAAAATATAATGTAAAAAAAATAGAAGTAAATAATTAAATAAATATATATGCATGGAATGCATTAAATGTTTAGTGGTAAAATATTTTACAGTCGAAAAAAAAACTTAACTTTCAAAACGATCTAGTTCAGAATTTTTTAAATAAATTAATGTTTTCATTGAAGTACATTTTAATTAAAGCTCTTACTGGTTGTTCAATGATACCTTCTATAGGATATTTTAATTTTAAAATCAGTTTTTGCAATTTAACATTTTGTATCTTTCGTTACTCTACTCCAAATATTACAGAAGTGGGGCATTCGGAATACTATGCAAGAGATAATATCCCATCAATTATTTCATTAAACAACTGCTCATCTGCAAAATGTCGCATAAATTAAATCTGCTCTTAAACATTAAGTGCGTACTACACTGTAAAAAAAAATCTGTGAAGGTACTAAACATTTTCTTGGAAACTGGGATTCCAAGAACTTTTCATGTAACGATAATAGGAAAAATTCATGTAATCGATTCTGAAACTTGAATTTTTGCTGTTACCATTACAGAAAAAGTTCTTGGAATCCCAGTTTCTTAGAAAAGGTTTAGTACCCTTGCAGATTTTTTTTACAGTGTTTGACATAATATTTCCTTCGAAAATTTTGATTCATGCGGTTTTCATTACTTAGCGAAATTTAAAAAACCCAATTAGCACTTCAACCACATAATTAAAGATAATCTTATATAACCAGTATGTTATAAATATGTAAGTTTCTAATTTAAAAAAAAAAATATTTTTGATGCACCAAACCCGAGTGTGGAATCTAGTTCTTCAATAACCTTTTATAAATTGCAAATTTACTAAGAGATTTTACATGCGTCATTTAAATGACGACTAATTGTTTTTATTCCGAAAATAGTTTAACGTTTACCTTTCCTTTTTATTTTATTTTTTTAAATCTCATAAAACAAAGTATTAATTAAAAAAAATAACAGAAATATTAATTTTAATTAAAGATATTTTTCTAAGTAACTTAAAATCACCCTGTTTATGTTTAAATATATGTACTGATATTTAAATAAGTAGTTGATGTATTTTTATTTAGATAATGTTTAACTTGTGCTTATACCATGCATTAGACCGGGAAACGGCAACACATATAATCATTGGAATTACTTCACAGCTGAAATTTCAGAATTAGTTAAAAGCTCGATTTATATATTAAAACACAATCGGTCTGCTAAGTCATATCTTAGTGTAAAATACATGAAACCCTATTTTAGGAGTGGAATCGTATGTTTACCATTGTGTTTTCCTGCACCCAAAGATATTAAATCATGGAGAGCTGGGAACAGGAAAATACAATGGTAAACATAAGGGTCAACCGTTAAAATAGGATTTTCGGGTAATTTCCACTAAGATATGACTGGGTAGATAATTGCGTTTTAATATACAAACACTTACTTACAAAACTTCTGAAATTTCAGATGTGAAACCGATGAGGTGATTGTCGGTGCAGCTGCATTACCGGCTACATGAAAATATTTTATTCGACAACATTTGCATTTTTAGTCCCATATTGAAGTCATTTTAAAGTATACAACACCCCATTTACAAAACTGCTATTACACTACTATTTTCTTAAAAATGGTATCCACATTACGTTCGTTATAATATATTTAAAAAAATATTTCCTAAAAATTTAAATATTTTGTTGCTTTTTGAAAATGTAATCTTAAATTTCTTATTCTTTTAGCACTTCGTTCAGTGGGAGTTCGGATAGCAGACAGAGAAAGATAGGTATGTGAGTTATTTTGTTTTGAAAAAATGAAACGCTTATTTTAGCAATTTACTAAAATATCAGTTTTATTGTTCAAATATGTATCTAATACATAAGACATTACAATTTATTCAATTAAATCAAAAGTACTGTAGTACCAAGCGCGGACAAAAATATAGTGACTTGAAGATCAGGGTCACAATCATCGGAAGACGTTTTATGTTCATAATATTAAATGTAAAAAAGGGGATTCTAGCATATACTGAGTGATTATAAAATAAGTATCCCTATTTGGAGCTGTCTGTAGCTTGAAGGAATAACCCAAATGAAGCCAAAATTTGTACACATACTATTTGAGAAGGGGGAAGAAGACTGGAACAATAAAAAAAAATAATTGCAAAAATCGCCAACAGATGGCAATTTTGTGTCACCTAGTAACAATTGTTGATGACAACTAATTTTATACAGATAAAATTGGATTGCCTTTCGTAGGACTTTTCGAACAGTAGCATATGGAATATCCAAATTTCGGGCATCTCCACGTGCACTAGGACCGTCTTCCGGAGTCCCTGATGGTTCTACAATCGCTGTAGCAATTTCTTCTTGAGTGCGGAGAGGTAATGGTTTCCTCCCTCTTCCACATTTTAAAGTAAACGATCCAGTCTCCTCAAATTTTTTTTACCATGCTTCTCACTGCACACGATATCAAAGGACCTTTTCCTCTACACATTCCTTTCACACACCTAAATTCACGTACAGCAGCTGCACTATTTGAATTGTTAACGTAGAATAGTTTTAAAATTAAAGCGCGATCTGGTAAACTGAGAGCCATGTCGTACAACATTAATGGCAGAAATGATCATGTTCTGATTTTACTAATGAATACAGCGGCGTTTGCACCGAAAGGAACCTGTGCCGCCATCTGTTGCCGATTATTGTAACTATCTTTTTTTATTGTTCCATCCTTCTTTCTCCTTCTTGAATAGTATGTGTACCGCTTTTGATTTCATTCGGGTTATTCCTAAAAGCTGCAGACAGCTTTAAATAGGGATACCTATTTTATAACCACACTGTATGAACAAAATTTTTTTCTTTAACTGAAAAATATGATAACTTATCGACTAGTGCTATTGCTACTGTACAACTCTAGATGGCAATGAAAGTATCATAGAAGACTACCACTTAGATTCAAGAAATCCTGAGCTAGGTACTTCAAGACTCAGAACACACAGTCGAACTTCTCTTTAACGAAATCCCTTGTTAATGAAGTTTTTTACTTATAAAATTTTCTGCTGAATCTTAACTTTGAACACCATTAACAAGTAAATTAATTTCCGTATTACAATAGCATTCCCATTAACAAGTGTATTAATTTCCATAGTACAGTTATTCCATATCGAAATATATATCCTATATACAGTGTTCTCGCTGACATTTGACCAACGTTAGTAATTTGGCTAATTAAAAATGAAAAACATTCGCCAAATGAAAAAAGTATTAGCCAAATAAATTCGCCGTGTCGCACAAAAAAAAAAAAAAAAAAAAAAAAAAAAAAAAAACCTTTAATGTACCCTTTTTTATCAATATTTTTTAATTAACCTAAGTTTTTATAACTGTGACAACGATTATTATTAATCTAATTTCAACTATCCGCTACATATATATTAAAAATATGCATAAATGCATATGTATGAAAAATGAAAATGAAAAGAAAGAGAAAGCAAAAATTGAGCACTAGCAATTTGGCGAATCTAATAGCGTGTTTACTCGCCAAATGAAGAATTTAGTCGCAATTTGGCGAAATGGTGAGCGACAGCGAGAACACTGCCTATATAACACTTTGTTTCATTTTCGTGCGTACAATACATTCGAACGGAGAGGTTGCTGTTGCTTTGTATGTATAAATTTATTTCAGTGGATTGTATGAAAATGAAATTAATTATTTATTTAATCGTTTCGATTTAAAAGAAGATATTCTAGAAGACAACGGTATAATATTAAAAGCATTCCAGTTTCACTAAAATGTTATTGGATAAATTATTCGGATATTTACAAAAGTGCAAAAATTTTTATGAATAGTGTATTTTTATAAGAAAGCTGCAGAAAGTAATTATACAAATTTTTTAAAGTAAAAGATTTGGAATAATGAGAAAAGGTATATAATTCTTCAGTTTTTGTTTACACCTCATTATTATCTGTTTTTTAAGACTTTTTTCTAACTAAATATTTTTTATTTGTCTATATTGAACAAAATAATTAACATACATTTTTTTTAATAATTTCATTTCAAACGTATTTTATTATGCAAATTTTATGAATTTGAATGATTTAAAATTAACAAATTTTCTTCATAACGCAGTGTTAAAGTGTAACGATGAAACTTTATTAAATGAGAGTTTAACTGTATGTGACAACATTTAAAGTATCACAGATAAAATTACATTTTACAGTACATGCAATTATATCAACATATTTACATTGAAAACACTTAAGCATAATGCAAATTTGAAAAATATAATTTCAGTTCTGTTAAAATTACAAAAGATAATCCAGCTCTGCTTGCTACTTTAACTCCTGAATAGTAGAAAATTGATGACCATGAGCATACACGCCTAATTCGAGTACTCCCCAAAGTTTTTTAATTGAATTGAGGCTAGGAATCATGATTGTCGAGCTTATACCAGTCATTGGATTCGTTGTAAATTAAATTGTTGTTGAGTAGCAGGCGTGAATCGACGCATTTTCCTCACTGAATTTCCATGTTTACTTTCCTAAGATGTTTCTAAATCGAAATAGATTACTAGGAATATTTTAATAATCCTCAAAGCACTGCTGACCATTAAAAATAGTAATATCCGTTGTTTTATTGAAACAAAATATGCCCGACACCATGAGACAATCCCCTCTTCCTCTAAAGAGCACGCGAGATTCTGGTCGAAGATTATGTCAATAGTATGCCCTGATGGCTGGTCATATGAGAGAATCCCCTCCTCCTCTAAAGAGCACGCGAGATTCTGGTCAAAGATTATGTCAATAGTATGTCCAGCCATCAGGGCCATTCATATTGAATTTATATTCATCACTCAAGAAACATTTAACAGTTTATCTGCCCAAGAAATGTGTTTTTTACTTTAAAGAATGCGTGTTTTTCAATGCTGAACTTACCGCATGGGTGTCCAGCACATTGAGTGATACTTATGAATTTTGCTTGACTGCAGTTGGTCGTTAACGAGCAATTCCATCTCAGCTCAGGCAGGGCATGTTAACTCACCATCACAAATTTAAAAAAAAAAATACAGTAGTTACAACTAAGTAAAACACAAAATTTTCCAAAAGGATTTTTTCCAAATTTTTTTTTTCTCCAGTTACACCACTTTCAAGTTTGTGATAAAATTGACAATTTTCAGAAAAACTGAAAAATGCTTCATTTTGAAATGAACACAGTACCAAACATATTCAACATATTCAGTCAATTTATTTTTTACAAATAGTTATTAAACTGAATTTTACTTTAGCATAGTTTAAGAAATATAGTGACATTTTTACTTAATTAAAAAAATTAGTTTTTAAGTACAAAAAATGTAATTATTACTGAATTTAAGACTTTTTTTCAGAATGAAAAAAATATTATAAAGCTAAACATTGATGGCAATCCAAAGACCTTTAATGGTAGTTTTAGAGCAAATTTTATTTTAACCCTAATGTGCATACAACTTTTGTAATTCAATGCTAAATTATGCAAAATTTTGTAAAATTGCTACTTTAGAAGTTCAATTTCTCAAAAACACCATTTTTTATAAATCTGATAATATGCTCAATAGATACCTTATTAGTTTCTAATAAATACCTTACAAGCAAATGGTGTGTTTTTGCTTAGAAATTTTTATATGATTTTTTAAATCTAACATGTTGTGTATTTTTTTCAAAAAAACAGAAAGTCAAGCTCTTTCTTATTTAACCGAATTTATAACATAATTAATATTTCAAACCAAAAAAATACAACACTGGTACATAATTATTACTGTTAAATTATAGCCAACCATTTGCTTAAGTTTAAAATTGTATAAAATACAGCCACTAGTAGAATTAGGATTGATCATATGTCATTTCATTCCATACTCATAAATGAATCAAATTCACCTACAGTGTGTTAAATATTTTGTTATATAGAATTGATATAATATATTAATGTTTGATATAATATATTAATCTTTATCATAGAAAGTGTGAAGTCGCGCAGATTGTTGTATTGGAACCGGTTTTTCTATTTTTAGAAATACATTTTCTAGTGATAATGCTCATTCATCTTTTTTCTTTCCAGATTCTTGTGGCCACTGGAATGCTTTAGCTGAACCATGGGGGTACATGAATGATACTTTAATGTCATCAAATTCTCATGATATACCATTGATTTGTCCTATCCACCAATTATGTTCATAAATGCATCCATTGAAATCACCAATTTGGAAATCATGTACTGAATATCGTTTTTTTATTTGGCTGGAGGTTTCAGCTTTTGTCAATTCATTGTGAATTGTTTGTCCCACATAACCTTCGTTATTTTCAACCACCCAATAATGTTTAGATCGTATACCAACAATCTTAAGATTTTATATTGGCATATTCTTTCTCTTCCAATAGCTCTATAAGCTTGAATAATCTTTTTATCTAGATGTAGCAGAATGATATTTTTAACGGAGAGGAAAGTTCAGCAACAAATGAGACAGAATGTCTGATAGCTCTTATTGGCTCATTTTGGAGATTAAATTTCGTTGCATAATGCTTACATAATCCCCCTGTAGCATCACATACACTTTTACTATGGCCAGTAGCAGAAAATATCCATTTTTTTAGTACAACTTCATTTTTTTGTGTAATTCATAAAACTGATATTTGTTTTTAAAATATGCCCCAGGATTGGTAGATAGAACAAATCAATGGTATATCACGAGAACTAGATGGCATTAAAGTATCATTCATGTATCCCAATGGTCCAGCTAAAGCATTCCAGCGGCCAGAAGAATCCGGAAAGAAAAAAGATGGATGTGCATTACCTCTGCACAATGTGCGCGACTTCACACTTTTGATGATAAGGATTTGAAGTTAATTGAAGAAATTTCCAGTACCTAATTCTTCTGCATATTAATATATTATAGCAATACAATATAACAAAATATTTAACACACTGTAGTGAATTTGATTCATTTATGAGTATGGAATGAAATGACATATGATCAATCCTAATTCTACTAGTGGCTGTATTTTATACATATTTAAACTTAAGCAAATAGTTGGCTATAATTTAACAGTAATAATTATGTACCAATGTTTTATTTTTTTGGTTTGAAATATTAATTATGTTATAAATTCAGTTAAATAAGAAAGAGCTTGACTTTCTAGTTTTTTGAAAAAAATACACAACATGTTATTTTCAAAAAATCATATAAAAATTTCTAAGCAAAAACACACGATTTGCTTGTAAGATATTTATTATAAACTAATAAGGTATCTATTGAGCATATTATCAGATTTTTAAAAATGGTGTTTTTGAGAAATTGAACTTCAAAAGTAGCGATTTTACAAAATTCTGCATAATTTAGAAATGAATTATAAAAGTTGTATGCACCTTAAGGTTAAAATAAAATTTGCTCTAAAACTCCCATTAAAGGTCTTTGTATTGCCATTAATGTATAGCTTTATAATATTTTTTTCATTCTGAAAAAAAATCTTAAATTCAGTAATAATTACATTTTTTGTACTTAAAAACTAATTTTTTTTAATTAAGTAGAAATGTCACTATATTTCTTAAAACAGTGCTAAAGTAAAATTCAGTTTAAAAACTATTTGTAATAAATAAATTTACTGAATATGTTGAATATGTTTGGCACTGTGTTCATTTCAAAATGAAGCGTTTTTCAGTTTTTCTAAAAATTGTCAATTTTATCACTAACTTGAAAGCGGTGCAACTGGAGAAAAAAAAAATTTGGAAAAAATCCTTTTGGGAAATTTTGTGTTTTACTTAGTTGTAACTACTGTATTTTTTTAAAAAAAATCTGTGATGTCAAGTTGACGCATATCAATATGGCCTGCCTGAATTGAGATGGAATAGCTCTAACAGCAGATCTCGAAATAGGAATCGTTAAAGTTCTCGCAATTTCTCGAACAGATTTGTTTCAGATTAAAACTGCATTCAAGATCTCTCTATCTTGTCGTAGAGATTTTTTTCTTTGTTGACAGGAACGTTGTTTTGCAATCGTATTGTCATTTTTTGATGAAATTTCATAAATTCTGAATTTCCTACGCTTTATTTGTTTATCAATATTCGAAATGTTAACATTCTTTACAAGCCAAATTCTATCTATAGTAGCAGCAGAGAATTAAACATTGTGAGGCATTTTCCAGCTATTAAACAGTTGAAGAGCAGGCAATGATTTTATATTTCGAAGTGCTTACGCCACATGTACAAAACCCAGAAAATTCAATTATTTTTATATGTTGGTAATAAAGGCAATTCGTATCACTGTCCATATTTTTTGTGACAGCTTATTTTGAATTTTATTCTTTTACAAAAATTCTGTAAAATCTATTTTGTATTTCATACCTGTAATAAACTTATATTATGATCTCATTTGCTTATTTTATTTTAGTGTTTATGTCTTGATATTCTGAGGTATTGTTTAAAAAAATCACCCATCCATATACTTTTGAGACGCACTATAGAAATATATGACACTTCTCTGCTTTAACTAAACATCAAAAGAAAGATTACAATGATGTCCCTGATAGGTTTTGTGTTAACTAAAATAAAGACATTTATTTGATGTAACGCCTTCGTTATACATGTCCAGACATAGATTTAACACACACAGATTTAATTAGACATTAAAATACAGAAACATAAAAATTCTTCGCTCTTCATAAGAAGCTTATTGTCTCTCCTATGCAAAGTAAAAAGAAACAATATTTAAATTAGTGCTGAAAGCACTGTGTTTTATTTATGAGCCTGGATAAGTTTGTAGTGCATGAATCTGCAATTTACTTGAGAGAAACTTTAATTTAAAAAGTAATAACTAAAATGAGTTATTTTTATATGAATGAATACATCTATAGTACTGCTGTAATGCAAAAATATTGCAAAATGTTACAAAAATCAAATTTTCGCATCCAATCAACTCTGTTTACAACAATTGCCCTAGTTTTAGGGAATAATTCTTAAGACAATCTTCACTGAGCTTAGCTTTGGTAGACCAAAGTTTTATTTAACATCTCAATTTTTTTAGTAGATATTAATAAATAAAATCTTCATTAAATTCAACCTTTATATCTCACGTTGCTAAAATGGTCATTTGTAGCAAAGCAATGAGCCCAATTATGTGCTAATATTGATTTCATCAGAATACTTCCAGTAAAATACTGGTATTTGGTTACAAATTTGTTTTACAATGAAGATATTTGGAATCAACTATTTCAGAAATATTGTCTTTTTATTGGCAATATTTATAATTAAAGTAGTATAATGTTAAAAATGTTCGCTTTACATTCAAAATATTAGCTATAAAGTCCGGCATATTTATTATCAATATTAGTTCAATATTGAAAATATGTAGTTTTACGGAAATATTGCACGTAATATTGCTGATATTAACAAAAACTTAGAAAATAAAGTAAAATATATACTAAACATTTTTGTTGCTATTAAGGACATAGTTGTACGCTTTATTTATTGATTTATTTATTTTTATTTATGAATTTTTTTATTTCACATCATTTATTTTGTTCTAAACTATACGTCACAGGATCGCAGTTAGCAATTTAGTTAATGGAGGGCACTAATTTCCTTTAAAGTGTTTTATTATAGTCTGAACTAAGTATTGCATGAGGAATTCTCACATAATTTTGAATACATTCTCCTAATTAATTTTTTCTGAATAACAATTTTTAGTCTATATTCTTCAGAGTTTTTTTTTTTCTTTCTGATATTGGAAAATATTGCATTGCATGACTGTATTTTGACGATGTAAATAAAAAGGCAGTATTCTCGTTTCCTTAACACCCCTTTAATACAATGTTATGCCAAAATGTTGTTCTAAAAATACTACATTATTATTATATCTTATTTAAATGTTCCATGGGTACTACGTAAATTTATTATAAGTAAGAATTTAGAAGAAATTAAAAAAGTAGAGAGGTAAAATGTTAAATGAACAGCGAAAAACTAAACACGCCAACTTTAACTTAAACCTCAGTTAAATAAAAATATTTGTCGCTGCTGACTATTTTTACTTTATGTTGAATCATGAAGCATTCGTCATTAGGCAGTCGTCTATAAATTAAAATGTTTCTTCATTAAGTTTAATTTCATCAATTTTTAATTTCTTAAAATTAAAATTTTGTGAGAATGCCTCATGTAAATTTCAATGCACGTAAAATGTGAAATTCATCATACAGTTTTTCCCTTTTTTCAGGACTGGCGCTTTCACAACTGCTGAAAAGCAAAAAAGAGAGTGAAAATATTACACATTCGGAGCAGAAGCCTTCGAACATATCTTGCATAGCAGAAGGAATGAAAAAAAGCGGAAGTCGAGAGCACCATTTTTCCGAACTTGTGAGTAAATTAGCTCATGTTCGACAAAAAGCATCAGAGGACAGTAAGTTGCTCTCTAAGACAGAGGAATCTCCGGC
Source organism: Maratus speculifer (assembly GCA_964019185.1). Taxonomy (NCBI): domain Eukaryota; kingdom Metazoa; phylum Arthropoda; class Arachnida; order Araneae; family Salticidae; genus Maratus; species Maratus speculifer. The sequence goes on from OZ025292.1 coordinate 296,518,173, forward strand.
AGTGAGCACCTTCATAGACCGAATCATTCAAAAACAAGGTAAAATGCCTCAGATTGCATCTAAGAAAAAGCGGTCTTTGTGGCATAAACTGGCAAGGTTTGTTCATTTGAAACACTTTAGAACATGTAGTTTAGAGCCCGTTCTTGAAACAGGGGATCAAAAAGTAAATTATTGCAGCGCGAAAAAAACTGATATTCAAAGTTTTCAAATTTCAAAAACAATTACGAGTCCTGTTGAAAATAGAAGGACAAGTTGGCATCCGTCAAAACCTTCTATTAGCAATTGGAACAGAAGTGAACTGTTTACAAATTCACGTGAAAAACTTGATAGTAAATGTAGACGTAAGACTCTTGCTGACGCAGGAACGTTGCTGAAAACAACTTTCACCCAAGAAAGGGCGAAAAAGCCACTACCGGGGATTCTTATGACAGGATCGGGACAAAAGACATTGCCAGGAAGTCTTATGACAGGATCGGGACTCAATGTTAAAAATGAATCTCCGGATATTTCTCCCATGTCTTCTAATTATTCATTAACGCCGTCCACCAGTGATGATGAAAGCAACGAGGATGACGAAGAAACAAATATAGAAAATGCCTTACAAGAAGACAGTTCAGACAAACCCTCACCAGCAAAAAAAGTGCCTAAAATACCGTCTAATTCTGAAAGTATGGAAGACTTTATAAAGAAAATCGTATGTGATTTTAAAGCGACTATGGACTCTTACATAGTAAGTTCACTTTTATACATAAGTCAAAAATATACCTTAAAATATGGATTAATATTTAAAGTACATTTAGTATTATTTTCTTTGTTAAAAGTATGATAAGTTAAAAATATACATAAAGCTTATTTCTTTATTATCTTCTTAATATCTTTATAATGATAAGGTTTTTTGTCAATTTCATTTAATTATTTATATTTTTGTAAAGCATATTTATTATAACCCATATCGTTCATTCTATAAAATCTCCAAATACTGAGAAAAATCAAACAGTTTACCTTTAAGTTGGACGAACAGTCGATTTTTCTTTCTTAATGGTAAATGAAAGCCTGTTTGATTCTGAATATTTTGACACCTTATTTTTACACATACAGTCGGCTTTTCGTTAATTCGAAATCCAATAAATCGAATGTTCGCTTAATTTGAACTAAACTTGTAGTCCCGAAATTTTCAATAGCAGAATAATGTTAAAAAATTCGTTTATTCGAACTAAATTTATCTTAATTTCATTTAATTCGAACTAATGGAGATTCCTATTTTTCATTTTCTATTACCTTCTTGAGGACTTGAAATCCTTGAAATAACTTTCTTTATTTCCTTTTTGTCAGAATTGTTCTGAACAAGTATACTTATATTCTCATGTATTTAATATCCGCTATATCAGTGCCCCGTCAAGCCATCGATGACACCTACACATCATCTTCGTTTGTGCTTGTTCCTAATTCCTTAATTAGTTTAAGGTATTTTTATCTTTTAATTTAATATTAAGTCATATTATAATGATAACAGCCTAAATATATTTAAAAAATACTATAAGATTAATTTTTCTGTAATAGTGTCCCTTTAAATATGGTTAAACATAACCCTTTCATCCTTTTCATAGTTCAAACTCTGAATAATTCGAATATTTCTTGTTGTCCCGACGAGTTCGAATTAACGAGAGCCGACTATATGATAATTATATCGCATGTAAATTTTGTTCATACACTCAGGGCAAATTAAAACTTTAAATTACTTTATCTCCATGTTCATGTTTTTTTTACTTTCATTTTTTTTAAATGCTAAAGTCTATTTTGCATTTTAGATAAATATTTAAATTTTTCTATACCTGTTCTTTATTATGTGATAAATCTGCTGATAGAAGCAGTCCTAAGATCTTTTAAAAAATAAAAGTATGCGAACATGTGTTAGATTTCATCGTTTTGCACTATATATTTTAATAAAATTATTAAACTAAAGTTACATAATATATATTTATATAATAAAGTTGAATATTAGTTATATTAAATGTAACATTAATTGTACCTAAAAATCCATGTGCAGTCTTGTCTAACACACATTTTAAAATCTTAAAACATGGTCAAAATACAATTTAAAAAAAAAAAATAGTAGAAATTGAAAATTTTAAATTTTTATAAACTTTAAAAATTTTAAACTAAACGTGCAATTATTTTTAAACGTTCTTTTATTTGAACATTGAAATGCACTAAGTTCACCAGTGTACTGTAAAATGAACAAAAATTGTAGAAAAGATAACCTATTTCTGTTATTTTAGACTAAAGATGAATATGGCGTACTGATAGAAGTATGAATTTTAAAAGAGAATTTGTAATACAACTAATGTCATTTTTCCTTTTATTTATTAGCATTTTATGAAACTTGTACAAATGATGTTTTTCTTAACAAATTCAAACAAACATAGAAAAAAAAAGAACTCGACTGAGAAGAATATTTTATTATTTAATTGTAGGCGGAATCGGAAAAAGAAATGTGCCTAAAAATTTTACGCCTCGAAGAAGAATCCAAGCAAAAAGATGCAGAAATTCAAGACCTTCAGCAGCAAGTTATGGAGCAGGTATATTAATTTAAGAATGTAAGGAATAAAAAATTAGCTAGAAATATAACAAGTTTCTCTCTATTTTATAACAATACACCTTCAGCATTGAAAAAATATCCATCCAATCTTACTCTTAAACAACTAAACGCGAGAAAGTGCTTGGGGCTGTTCTTGGGTATAAAATCGGCGATAAAGCAATAGTTTGAAAACAATGTTGTAAATAGATATCGATGTAGAGTGGGGCTGTCCAAACTTTTAGTAATCGCAAGTGTACCTCATCTAGTTTAAATCAGTGAAAGGCGCCATAATGTATTTGCGTGTAACTATAGAAAAATATCACTTCACTACAAGGCAGGGTTACCAGTTCGCACACCTATTTTTCTTCAGTAATTGCAAATTTATGACGGAAGTTGCGATTTTTGTTTTACTTGAAACAATTAAAAAATTTTTCCACTATAGACAAGAGAGATGGCTGCACAGACAGTCACCTGATTGAGTTGAACTAACAGCCGAAATTTCAGGATTAAGAAGAGATCAGTTAGCATAATAAAATGCCGCTGATCTTCAAAATCATATCTTGGTGGAAATCACCTGCAGACTTTTTTTAGCACTTTCCACCAAAGTTGAAAAGTGCTTATGCATTCGGTTTGTTTGTCCGTCTGGCCGGATGTCCGTCTGTCCGCGCTCTAACTCCCGTAAATATACTCGGATTGCTATGAAATTTTTATACGTTATTGACGTTTACCCTGGCACGAACCCTATTGAAAATGAAGTATCTGCCATGATTAGTTTATCTACAGAAAGAATCAAAAGTTTCCCATTACATTACAGCCTATGGGGAGAAATCGTTAATATACTCGGATTGTTATGAAATTTTAGGACGTTATTGACGTATACCCTAGCACGAATCCTATTGAAAATGAAGTTTCTATCATGATTAATTTATCTACAGGGCGAATCAAAAGTTTTCCATTACATTATGGCCCATGGGGAAAAATCGTTAATATACTCGGATTGCCATGAATTTTAGGACGTTATTGACGTTTACCTTAGCTCAAACCCTATTGAAAATGAAGTTTCTACCATGATTAGATTATCTACAGGGCGAATCAAAATTTTTTCATTACATTACGTCCCACGGAGAAAAATCATTAATATACTCGGATTGCTATGAAATTTTAGGACGTTATTGACGTTTACGCTAGCACGAACCCTACTGAAAATGAAGTATCTACCATAATTAGTTTATCTACAGAGAGAATCAAAACTTCTTCATTACATTACAGCCTATGGGGAAAAATCGTTAATATACTCGAATTGTTATAAAATTTTAGGACGTTATTGACGTTTACCCTAGAACGAACTCTATTGAAAATGAAGTTTCTACCTTGATTAGTTTATCTACAGAGAGAATCAAAAGTTTCCCATTATATTGCAGCCTACGGGGAAAAATCGTTAATATACTCGGATTGCTATGAAATAATACGACGTTATTGACGTTTACCCTAGAACGAACCCTATTAAAAATGAAGTTTCTATCATGAATAGATTATCTACAGGGCGAATCAAAGTTTTCCATTACATTACGGCCCATGGGAAAAAATCGTTAATATACTCGGATTGCCATCAAATTTTAGGACGTTATTGACGTTTACCCTAGCACAAGTCCTATCGAAAATGAAGTTTCTACCACGATTAGTTTATCCACAGGGCGAATCAAAAGTTTGCCATTACATTACGGCCTATGGGGAAAAATCGTTTCAAAGGAATTTTAAAGATGTTATACCCTGTCAAACATATTAAAATATGCATTCTATAAAATATAAAGTGAAAATGTAGCTATTATTCATTTACAGGGCTACACAAAAGAATTCCATTAGATAATGATAAAAGAGCAATTGTGGGTGAGATATTTTAAATATATTAAGCTGTTTCATGTATAATAAAATTTATATATGTCACTGAAGCTTAATATAAATTATACGCTACTGTCTTGCCTAATATGAAGTACATAGCATTTACAGGGCCACACAAAAGATTTCAAATAGTATCTTCTTCCCGAAGTACCGTATATGTGTCCGATGATGGCTGATGGAGGGATGAAATGCATTTTAATTATGATATGCGCGTTTATATTTTGCTAAATATATGCACATTATATGGTGTGTATAAATGTTATAGTTGATATACAGGGCTACCCAAAAGAACTCACCAAACTTACTGAATATCAACATAAATTATTTAAGCGTGGTTCTTAAATAAGCTATGCATTTTTACGCTGAGCTACATTCAATTTACTGAGAAATGTTTGCAGAATATAAATAAAAGAATATACAGGGCCACGCAAAGAATTCGGTACATGGATGCCTATGAATGACGATTTATGAGAATGTGATTTCAGTTGTTTTAAAAGTGTTTTAGTTTACAATAAATTTTAGCCTAATGCTGACGTGTAATATAGGTACAATGTAAACTACCGGGCTGAACAAAAGTATCTAAGTATGCTTCCATCTAATAGTATGAATTGCTGAAAAAAGAAATTTCAAGTTACTGGGTATTTTCTTGCTAAACTAAATTTTCCCATTATATCAACTGACATATGAAATGCAGGGCTGTTTAAAAGTACTGGAATACATATTTGGGTATATTTGACTATACACCATTATTTCCCTAAATAACAAAGTATTGTTGAAGATTTCATTAAGTGTTGGAAAGTGCTTCATAATCTATGCTTGACGCATGATTTTTCTTACTTGTTTTAGTTAAACAGGTGGTTTATCATTATGTTTTCTTGCACCTAAAGGTATGGAAGTATGGAGGACTGAAAGATGAAAAATATAATATAAACTTATCAATCAGACACTAGTATCAGTTTTGTGAGTATTATTCACCAATACCGTAAAATGGGGTGAATATGAACGAAACTTCCCGTTCATACAAATAAATTCATTATAAATATATGTGATGATATTTTTAGTTGCCAATTTTTTTATAAGAAAGTAATAACATTGAGAGTTGCGAAATTTAGTTTTGCCATGTTGGCGCCGTTACTGGAATATATAAAAAAACTTCAAAAGGATCTTCAAAAACCTCATTTTTTGAACGTCTTCAAAAACTTTGTATGTAATTTTCGTATTCTAATTTCGTATATTCAGTATTTTTCGTATTCTAAACCTAAGAGAGGGGATTTTTAATTAACGATAGACCTGTAAACGATATGCTGCATTAAATTCTAATTATTTCTAAACTGCATAATGAAAAAAAAATCAAAAATGGCTTGTAACATCATAGGTTGAAGATTTACGGGGTGAATCGGAACACGTTTTCTCTCATGTTTTTTTTTTTCTATACAGTAATAGTTTCATATAATATATGAAAACATATATATGAATATGTACTGTAAAAATATTTTGAATGTTCTAATTACTTGAAGAGTTTAAAGGTGCCAAGAAATTACTTGGTTAAACAAAAAAATCAACGCCTAATCCAACAGACATGGAGCAAACAATAAAAGAATTTAAAAATAGCAAATCAGTTAGAAAAACTGCACTGAATTATTCTCTGACATCCACAACGTTTTAGAAACATCTCAAAATGAGAAACCAATTTAAAAAAATCCCTGTCGGCTGGGCCTATAGGCGGAGGTACATTTCGAAGAGTGCTCATTTCAACAAAAAAAATATATATATAGTATATGATTAGAGATAAACCCAGTTTAATAACTTCATTTGGCCGTTTATGAAAAATTTTTAATTTCATTTTTCAGCGAAAACTGGTTTTATCAGAATCATCTTAAGAAAAATTCAGCTCAAATGCCCATTTTGAAAACATATTTTGAAATAAATTCTGAATTTATTATAAAATCGACCAAAACAGCACATTATACAGTTCCTAAATAACAAAAAACTGTCAGTTGAATAAATTTGAGAAAAAAATTGAATTTAAAAATGAGTCATAAAATAACCGATTTGTTGTTTGAATACATCCTTAATTCTCTAATCATGATTGCTTCGGAAAATTTTGGGCGAAATACTCACTTTGACAGCATTTTTAAAAATATATTCTATCTTTATCAAAAAACTGGCCAATGCGTCACAGCATATAGTTCCTAAATGAGAGGATATGTAAATTGGATGTGTTTCAGAGCGAAAAGAGATTTTAAAACGAGTCATAAAAAACACAATTTGCTATGTGAAAACTTCCTTAAATTTTCAAATCACGAAGACTTCGGGAAATTCTGTTCAAAATACCCTCTTTGGTAGCCTTTTTCGAAATATATTCCGTCTTTATCAAAAAACCGATCAATGCGTCACATTATATAGTTCCTAAATAAGAGGATCTGTAAATTGGATGCGTTTGAGAGCAAAAATAGATTTAAAAAGGAGTCAGAAAAAAACGCAATTTCTTATTTGAACACTTCCTTAAATTTTCAGTCACGATGATTTCGGAAAATTCTGTTCAAAATATCCTTTTTCGAAATATATTCCGTCTTTATCAGAAAATTGACCAATGCGTCACTTTATACAGTTTCTAAATAAGAGGATCTACCATTTGGACGCGTTTGAAATAAAAAATGAATTTAAAAATGAATCAGAATATAGGCAGTTTGGATTTGAGGTTTTTTCTTCAACTCCTATTTTTGTTTAATTTCTTTTTGCTATACGAATTGGTCCTATGAAAAACTTGTCAATATAAAAGTTGTAGATATTTTTAAGAAGATGTAAAATAAATTTAATCAGATTTGATGTCTTAAAAATTGACGGAGTTATGGATTTTTCTTTTTTTTCACCGGCCTTTTTCTTTTCGTTTTTAATTTTTTGCATCGGTAAAAGTTGGTCCTATCAAAAACTTGTAAATACAAAAGTTTTAGATAATTTTAAGAACATTTGCAAAAAATTTAGTTGGACTTGATATCTCGAAAATTGACGAAGTTATGAATTTTTTTCTCTCAAACCCCTGTTTTTTTCGCCCCTTGAGTTCACTTCTAAATTTATCAAAAATCTGTCATGCATAAACTTTTGGTCCATTTTTAAAAAGTAATGTAAACTTTAAACCGATTCAATATCTACTTTAATTAAGAAGTTATGGCGTTTTTTCGGTTTTCACAAAAACGCCCCCTATTCCGACCCCCTTAATCCGATTTTGTCCATTAACGAACTTAGCCGAGATTTTGTCCCCTTTGATTTTATGTACCAGTTTGGTGGAGATTGGTGAAGAATTATAGAAGTTATCGTGTCCATAAAAAAGTGAGATATATAGATAGATAGATAGATATATAAACTGGTGCGATTGCAATAGGTAGTATTTCATACGAAATCTACCTAAAAGAGAGGGATGCAAACAGTAACAAGGGCTGGGGATGAGGACGTATTAGTAGATCGTATTAATACATGCAGCGATTGGGGCTACTCAATAGATTCCCAATTACTACTAGTAAAGGTACCACATAACAGGGCTGAATTTGTATTAAATTCTATTTCTGCAATTCGAATATAATTTCTTAAAATAAATTTTATTTTTCCTTGATTTCAAAGTTGTTTTTAATTTTTTAAAAAGCATATCTTTACTTGTATATAAAATTAAGGCATGGTTTCACAGTAACTACGTATTCCTATTCCTCCCTTATCATTATTACCGGTTTTTATTAACCCTATTAAAGTTTGAATCGGAATAAATAAAGATTATAAAATTTGTTCCGGTTCACCCCTTTCTGTGGGGTAAATCGAAACACCATTAAAAAAATAAATAATATATATATATAAACAGTAAAAATGTTCGTTTTTTTGCTTAAAATGTAAAGAACAAAACAAGACCGAAGTTTCTAATAGAAAAACATAAAAATAAAAAAAAATCAGTTGTTGCTTTTTTTTAACGTTAAAGTTGAAAAGTGCTCCAATTCACCCCCATTTTACGGTATATGGTAAAGTAGATCAGTTCCATTTCAAAATGCGTTTGAACTAATCTTGGAATTTCAGCCATCAACTCAACGGAGTGAGATTTGTGTACTGCTGCCTGATCTTTTAACCCTTTATCTACCGAGGGTACTTATATGTACCATTAAAATAACTTATTTTAAAATTCTTTTAATAGGTCAGTTAGTTCTAATACTGTTTAGAATGAGTTACAGATGCATCATTTTATCTTGTTCCAAAAGCATTATTGGTTGCACAAAACAAAAATATTTTTAAAAGCGTGATTTCTTTTGTCTTTGCATCTTTTCAGCTTTTTTGGCGCGGAGGGAAGGGGATGGGGATTTTTCAATGCGGAAATTCTTCTATTTTTATATTGTAAGAACATCATATTTGTGCGTTTTATAATTCTACAAAATACTAACAAAATAATCAAAAATAAAAGATTTTAGTGGGGTTATAAAAATTGCAAAAAATCCCTGTAAATTCAAATTTAATTAATCCTTCTAAATCCTTCAATCCTTCTAAAATTCTTTAAATATATATTAAGTGGTTATGTAAACCTTTAAATTTAGTTTAACCAATTTGCAAAAAATGCTTTAGAATGCAAAATTCTCTTGAATTCATAATGCAATAGATAAAGAGTTAAATAAAGTTCAAACTACTACTTACAGTTTCAGTGTGAATTCAGATTTTTCTTAATAAAAAGATAACCATTGACGTAACAATGGTAGTGCGCAATGTTATGCTGATGTCTTGTTAGATGGACAGATATTGAACAATGACCCATAAGGTTCAACACTATGTAAAACTTGATGTGAAAAATAATTGCAGAAATAAAGCATAAATCATAGCAAATATAGCATTACATATTAAATAAAGAGGCTTATACAAATAGTTTGTAGAGAAAAGAGATGAAAATTTAATTCCGCCATTAATAATGATTTTAAAGAAGCACTTTTTTAAATGCATTTTTTTATTTAAAATATTCTTAGTAAGAGGAATTTGAGAATCTGTAAATTTATCACGCATCTAAACTCGAAAATTTTCACAAATTTAGCGCATTCATCTTATGCATATAGAGGAAAATCATACGTTGAAATACTCAAAGTTCTGATAAAATAGTTACATTAAACTGTTTTACTATCAGATAAAAAAGAAACTTTAAATGTGAAAGACGCAGATTTCCCAATTTTCTTTCTTAAAATTGCTTTTGCCTCGAGCAAGAGAGACTACTTATTTGTATCTTCTTCTATAGACCACGCATAGAATAAAGGATTTTTTTTCGAGAAAAGATTGATGAGTATAATGCTTAGGGATACGCAAAGCATTCACGAAATTTCCTCTAACTTTTTTCTTTGTCTTCCCAGAAATGTTCTTAACCAGTTAAATAGGATGTTTTGTTTCGGAGTTTAAATAATGTAAAAACAGTTTTTTATATTCTGGAAAGTCCCGGAACATAACTGTTGATAATATTATAATTTAATTATGCTTGTATTTATAATTGAAAAAATTGTAATTAAAAAATATATTGATGGATATGCTCAGTAACATTTTTTTAAACTAAATTTTCTTCTTAACTTCTAACTTTTTTATATTTTTATATTTATTATTTTTTAAATTTTAGAATCTTATAAAAATATTTTTTATTGTATGAGCTATGTTTTAAAATTATATTATCCTCAGTTTATTATCATTTATTAAATAACTTTCTTAACCCTGTCGATTTTTTTTTCAATTTTCAGAAAAAAATACTTTTACGTCAAAAATATTAACACTAACTATCCAAAATATTAATTAGAATTCAATTAATATATTAATGTTTGAAACATAACAAATGTTATTGTTTTACGTATTATTCAATTCAAAATCAAATGACAATAGGCTAAGGAAGACTTTTTGGAGATACTTTGAAAATATTATTTTACAACAAGATTTAACTGATATTACAACTTTGTAACACTTTTTGCGCTTTACTACAAACGGTTAATTCAGGAAAGTAATCTTTATTTTAAAATTAATGTGGAAATATATGTTTAAAATAAAAGAATCGCCACGCAAGGCAAAATAGAATTCTTGCAAAATTTATTGTTATTATTATTGAATGCCTATACATCAACGAAATCATATACTAAATGCAAATACACATACTAGCATTACTAAAGGTATACAGTAACAAAAGTATTTGTTAAAATAAAATAATACTGAATTAGAAGACATATACAACTAATAGTACACCAGATCCGAATGGGTTAATACATTTTCAAATCTTATAACTTTTCCTAATATAACTTTTTAAAAATTTCTTTTAAACTATTCTAATTTATCCATTATATTACGAAACAGTCTTCATGAAGATCCTTTTGCTTGCATGCTATTTCAACTCGCACTTCATACTTATTTGTTAATAAACTTTTTTAGCACAACAAGTCACTTTCCAACAAAGATGAAAAGTGCTTATGCATTTGGTTTGTCTGTTCGCGCTCAAACTCTCGTAAATATACTCGGATTGCCATGAAATCTTGGAATATTATTGACATTTATCCTAGCACGAACCCTATTTCAAATGAAGTTTTTAACATGATTAGTTTATCTACAAGAACAGTCAAAAGTTTACAGTTACATTACAGATTATGAGAAAAAAATCGGTTGAAATTAATTTTAAAGATGTTACACCCTGTCAAATATGTTAAATCTTATATGTAATTACTAGGTGCACCAAAATATGCGGTGAAAAATTAGCTACTTTTTATTTACAGGGCCACACAAGTATTCCATTGCATTGTGGTAAAGAAGGGGGGAATTATGTGCGACATATTTTAAATATATTAAACTATTTCATATATAATAAAATTAATATATGCCGCTATGCCTTAATATAAATTATACTATACAATCACGCATAATATGAAGTACGTAGCATTTACAGGGGCACACAAGAGGTTCCAAATAATATGTTCCTTCCGAAGTACTGTATATGTATTCGAGGATGGCTGATGGATGGATGAAATGCATTTTAATTATGATATGCGCGTTTACGTTTCACTAAATCTATGCATATTATATGGTGTGTATAATTGCTATAGTTCTTACACAGGGCCACGCAAAGAATTTGATACGCAGAACGCCTATGAATGATGATTCTTAGAATTTCTTAGAATGTGATTTCAGTAGTTTTAAAAGTATCTTCGTTTGAACGAAATTTAGGTAAATACTGGCATGTAATAAACGTACAAATTAAATTATAGGGCTAAACACAAATATTCATATATGTTTCATTCTATCACCATAAATTGTTGAGAGAGAAAAATAACCTCTTAGGCATTTTCTGGCTAAACTAAATTTTCCCATTATATAGTATATGTATCAACCAACAGAACAAATACAGCGTTGTTCAAAAGTATTGGAATACATATTTAGCCATATACAGTAACATTATTTCGTTAAATAACGAAATTTTGTTAAGGATTTCATGAAGTGTTGAAAGTGCTTCATAGTCTATCCTTAACGCATCGTTTTTCTTGTTTTTTTGCTTGCCTTGATTTTTTTTAATTTATTCTTAATTCTTACTTTCTTATGACAATAAACTATCTTAATATTTTTAAAATGTACTAAGAAATTAATAAATAAATTTTAAGCCATTTTTAAGTTCGTTTGTATTTATGTAAATATGTAGCTCCTATAGCCGTTGTTCAGTCCGTCCGTCTGTCCGACAGCCCGCATATAACAGAGCAAAAACTACCCAATCGAATCATTCGAAATGTAAAATATAGAATTGTCACATAATTTTTCAAATCTTTGCAAATTTTATGAAAATCGGATGTATAGTTTGATTACATGGACAATTAATAGTATTACTTTACATTACGGTCAATGGGGAAAAAATGTTTCAAATTATTTTTAATGGTTTTTAGAGCATTTCAAACTGGATAAAATCGATATGCATTTACTGAAGTGTACTAAAATATACATTCTGTGCAATATAAGGTGCAAAAAAATCTTTAAAATTCATTCTACATAGAAGAATTCCGTTGCATAATGATACATGGAAAAACGTCGTTTTCAGCGTATTTCAATCATGTTTAATTACTTCATATATAATGAAACTGACATACGTTGCTGAGATATATTACAAGTTACTTCCTGTATAATATAAAGTACTAACAGTATTTACAGGGATTTACAAATGATTTTGGATATTATACTGTACCAGAAATACTGTCAGTTACAGATTTTTACTGAAAGAGCATTTTTAGCTGTGATATGAGTTTTTAAAATTAACTACTTTTTGGATTTGTATGTATAAATGTTGTTGATCATATACAGGGTAACACAACAGAATCTGTAAGAGTTCCAGAATATGAATAAAAGTAGTTCAAAAATGGTTTTTAAATGGCTTTGCATTTTTACGATATAAAACGATATGTAATGGATTTAGGTTTGTCATGTTGATTATATCCTATCTAAAATGAAGTCCTATTATTTTCACATTACTGAATTGAAGACATATAAGAGTATCAAATTTTATATACATGCATTTTTGCATAAGAGTTTAACAGCCAATGTATCAAACTCTTAAAATTTATAAAACTTATTATAGTACAAACGCACTTCATTTGCCACATTAAACGTACAATTACCAATTTGTTTCTTTTAGCACAGTGCAGATTATAGATCGTCAAAAATATTATTTATGGTTAGGGCAATTTCAGAGAAAAGTCTCACTTGAAAGACGAGGGGGGGGGTAAAATTAATAACATAATTAATTTAAAGGTATAATGGGAAGTTTGCTGTTTTTATGTTCTTGAAAATTTCTTGGTAAGAAGGCATCATAAATTGCATACAATTATTGTCTTAGTACATTTATAATCTTTCATCAGTAACATAATAGAAGTTACGACATTTACATATGACGACCTCAGACGCCAAGGGGTATACAATTGACAAAAATTCGATTTGGATTAAATTGAGTTTAAAGATAATTGTCGTTAAATTTGAACAGCAATAATAATTGACTTAATTGAAATAGGAAACTGTTGCTTATTTCATTGTGATCTTTAAACTCTTTTTTCAATAACTGTAAAAAGAAAAAAAAGTAGAGCAAAAGTTTCTTTAAATTTATCATTAATTAATACTGATTCGGCAAAAGTGGTTTGCCTCTAGAAAGCATCACATAATTAGAAGATTACTTACATTTCTTTACCTGAAAAGAAAAGCATATATTTCAAGGTCGTCTATATGCACTTAGTTCAATTTTTTTCATTCTCTTCATTCATATCCCTTGGCTCCTGGAATCTTCATATATAAACGCTATTTTCTCTTTTGATTGTTCAAAAATTAATTTCAAAAACTATTATTATGATTTATTTTTTTTTACTTAGTGTTGTTAAAAATATAAAATCACTATTTTTTAACTGTTAGCATTGATAATTTTTACACTTCAACGAAGGTAGATAATATGTTTGTCAGTTTTATGTTACATCAGTTAAAGAATTTTGAAATTTCATTTTTAAACATTAAAATAGAGATTTAATTAATCTGCAGATACTTTTTTAATAAGTTTTTAATAAGGGATATTTTAAATTATGAAAAAAATGTGTGAGGGAGTGACCTTTCCATAAAGGCACTCTAGTGTTTCTGAGATCGTGACGTCAATAATTTAACAAGTGTAAGCGTAAAAGCGACATCTATCCTCTCTTTTACTTTAACTTTCTAGAGTGTGTGTGCTCTTTCGGATTTTACAGTTAGCTTGCGGTTATTAGTAATATGTTAATGTGAAGTATCTCAGTTTGCAGCATATAAAAGCTTGGGTTTGAGTGAATGAGGTGTGTCTCTGGCATTAGCCAGCAGCCAGCGAGTGAGGATCTCTAGTATTAGACAAGCGAAGTGAATTATTGTTCAGCGAAGTGCTAGCGAATAGCAAGTAGCGACGGCCTCCTGTGAAGTGGAAAGGAGTTTGGATAATTGATTTGAGATTCGGCCGTGGTAAGAGAGTTTATATTAGTTCCATTTTTGATTATTTGGTGAAATAAAGAATTTCCCACAGCCACGGGCTGTTTAATCAAGCTTTGTTTAGCAGCTCAGCCAGAAGATAGTGAGAAGTGTTAGGCGGTGCCCCGACTGAGCTAGGCCGAAGCCTGTGAGTATGATTTAGCTGTTCATAGTGTTTTCAGTTGTGTAAATTTGAAGACTTGCTCCACTTCCCTTCAGACATTATCACTTTAATAAACTTTGTTATTTTGTCCTAAATTACTGAGTATGTCTACATTTAACCTCCACCACGACCAACCTACCGTTACAAATGGCGCCCAACGTGGGTTTACCGTTACAAATGTTCTACTTTAATTAATAAATTTTCTATACAGTTTAGAAAATAATAATCAGTCACAAAGTGTTATATCAGTTACAATAGAAATTACCATTACAACCGTTTACAAGTTTTGGCAAAAATTTTATTCGCCGAATCACGCTCCCTAAAATATGCCAACTGGTTGTGACACAGCAAGAATAAAGTATTATAAACACTAAAAAGTATAAAGTTTAATACAGTGGAGCCTGATTAAGACGACTTTCAAGCGAATAGTCAAAAGTCAGGCAGTTTGTTGAATAGCGTATTAACCGTGAGTGTCTTAACCCAGTTTAACTGTGTTTAAAAATGATGTTTGTTTTTCAAAATGTCTTTTTTTAAATGGGGTATTTTAGAAAAGCAAAAGTTTTTGCCAAACATGAAAAAGTGTTTTTTATTATAATATATCGGGCACTATTTCAATTTTTTTTTAATGTAGAGTATAGATTTTCAGCGTTTCTACACCGAATTTAGCGGAGATAACACTACTTCGAATAGTTATTTTCATCATATTTAACCTAACATTAAATAAGAAAAATGTGAATTAATGAACATATAAATTAACATTTGAATTTAAATAATTAACTATTACTGTAGATATATATCAAGACAGACATGAACACAATTAGTACAATAACCAACATGGACTGTAAAATTAGCCGGCACCAGCATTCGAACTTGAGTACACATCCTCCCTTACTGTTACTCTACCATCTAAAGTACAGTCACCGCAAAAAAAAAAAAAAAAAAAAAAAAAAAAAAAAAAAAAAAAAAAAAAAAAAAAAAAAATCTTGACATTTGAGATTTTATATGTTTTGTTAAATATCTAGAAATATACTTGTGGAATGACTCTGAAACTCCAGATGCATAAACAAAATAGTACAGGTCATATATAATTTCGAGAAGATTTTTTTTTCTAAAATCCAATAGGGGACCGCCAACAAATTGGAAAAGAACGAATATCTTTTGAACAAACCTGTGAAAACTAATGTAGCAAAAGCTTTCAAACTGCAAATTATTATTAAGTGGCTTATGGCAATAAATTGTTTTCATTTTTATGCGGAAGGCATGTATACTCGTAGCAAAATTGAGGTTTTTATAAAAACGGTCCCAAATTTCGCCACGTTTTTTGCTTATAATTTGCAGAGTTCTTACTAAAAAATAATGTTATTTTCAGAAATTATGAGAAAGAACATTGTACATAAAACCCTGTTATAGAAATTAAAAATTATTAATATCTATATGAAAAATGAGCAGGTATACTAAATAAATTTTTACTCCGCATGCGTCAATTCTACTAAAATTTCATTGGCATATTGTGTTAGCTAAGTATATAGAGCAACTTTTAGTTTCAAAATCATAGCTTGAAAATTCTGAAAGTTATCGTCGATAGAAGTAGACCAAAATCCATTATTCGCAAAATGAAGCAAAAAGATGAGGAGATGTATCCAAATATAGTAGTACGTGCAATACTGTGTAGACACTAATCAAAAGAATATGGATACAGTCCCTCATTATTTTGTTTCATTTTGGGAATATCGGATTTTGATCATATTCTTTAGACGATAATTTTCAGAATTTTCAATCTATGATTTTGAAACTATTTAGTTAACATAATATGCAAATAAAACTTTTATAGAGTTTGCGCATGCGCAGTGAACATGTGTTTAGTAAACGTGCTCATTTTTCATATAATTATTAATATTTATTAAATTTGATTACAGGTTGTTATGTACAATGTTGTTTCTCATGCTTTCTGAAAAGAACATTTTTTTATTAAGAACCCTGCAAATTATAAACAAAAATTTTGGTAAAATATGGGACCGTTTTTATAAAAACCTTAATTTCTTTATGAGTATACATGCCACCCGCATAAAAATAAACACATTTTATTGTCATAAGCAATTTAATCATAATCTGCAGTTTGAACGCTTTTGCTACATTAGTTTTCGCCGGGTTATTCAAAAGATATTCATTTTTTTCAATTTGTTGAAAGTCCCCTATTGGATTTTGGAAAAAAATCTGCAAACCGCCTTGGTATGGATGTCACAAGTTCTTGGTAGATGGCCGGGGATAAATTGTGTTAGTTGTTCAAGCAGCGATCATGCATATATACGATATTCCAAAATAGTTGTTTTTGAGCTCTGGACTGCCGTT
This sequence comes from Maratus speculifer, assembly GCA_964019185.1. Classification (NCBI taxonomy): domain Eukaryota; kingdom Metazoa; phylum Arthropoda; class Arachnida; order Araneae; family Salticidae; genus Maratus; species Maratus speculifer. The sequence goes on from OZ025292.1 coordinate 296,535,146, forward strand.
GAATGACAGCCGAAATGTGCTCTGTCGCATTAAGATCCATCAAGTTAAGTGACCAGGACAGTAATTGGAATTCAGTATCATGTTCCCACTACTGTCTATATTAAAATTTTTCAGCCACAGTCTCTTAGGTATTACATTTGATAACCCACCCTACTTATTGTAATAATCAATCCATAACAAGGATAGTCAAAACTCTCCCAAAAAAATTACAATCCTAAAAAAGTGATTAGTATTCAAAAAATTAAAAGTGTACTCAATATAGTAGGTTTGGTTGAAGTAATGTATTAAAAAAGTACCCTTTTTTATTTAAAAACTTACTTTTTATAACAAGAAACCCAGGTCTTCATCGCTTATTTATTTATTTATTGTTAGAAACTAGTTAAACGAATTTTTTTTTAAGTATTAATATTAAAAGTTTGATTTTTTAAAATTCCAGCTTCGAAGTAACTCAGCTGAAATCTCTGTGGAAGAAACTCGCGATAAGGAAAAGCCAGCCCCAGAACCTTCTTTACCCACCCTTTCTACGGAAAACAAAACTTCAGAAGATTCCGCAATTTGTATGATAGATGTTACAACATGCTCTCCGCCGCCGGATACAGTGAGTAATTTTTGTTACTGATTGCTTTCTGTTCTTTTCGAGATACGATTACCTATTAAAAAATATTTAATTTAACCCTTCCGATTTTTTTTTTCAATTAAAAAAAAAAAATAGTTTTAGGTTAATAACAGTAACACTAGCTATCCAAATAGATTAATTAAAATTTAACGAATATTGCACTGTCTGATACAAAATAAATGTTGTTGTTTTGCGTGCTATTCAATTTATATTCATATGAAAATAGTCTAAGGATGAGTTTAAAAGATGCTTAGAAAATATTTTATTACAATAAGATTTAACTTATATTACAACTATTTAATACTTTTTGCGCTTTATTACATACGATCCATTCAGGAAAATAACTTTTATTTTAAATTTAAAGAGTGAAATGTATGTTTAAAATAAACGAATCGCAAATGGCGCAAGGAAAATTAAACAAAATATTTCACTAGTTAAATTTAAAATAAAAGTTACTTTCCTGAAAGAATCATGTATAATAAAGCGCAGAAAGTATTAGAAAGTTATAATATAAGCTAAATCATATTGTAATGCAATATTTTCTAGACATCATCAAAAATTCTTCTTTAACCTATTTTCGTATGAATATTAATTGAATAGTACAGAAAACAACAACATTCGTTATCTTTCAAACAATGAAATAATCGTTGAACACTAATTAATTTATTTGGAAAGCTAGTATTAATGTTACTAACGCAAAAGGACTAATGATATTTTCTATTATTTTTATTTGAGGTGCCTGAGATCCACTTCGAAGATGAAGAAATGTGGTTGGTTGAATTTCCCCAAAATGTTACAAACCCGTTTCTTTCAGTACAACACCCACAACTTCGAAGACATTCGAGTGTTGAAGTTGGTCACGAAATTCCTTTCAGTCTTACTACTGAAAAGACTGAGGACACACTTTTGCAGCCACCTGTACCTAGTGTAGTAACTTCACCGCGGAGGTTCAGTGAATCACAAGCTAGGTAAGACCGCATAAGAAAAAACATTCTGCATAAATTAGCAACAGAAACTAAGCTGTTAAAATTCTGTTTATCTACTGCAACTGTAATTGTTTAGCTTCATTTACTTAACAAATGTTTATTAAAAATTAATTTCAAAATTAATTTTCACGTGTAAATTAGCCTTAATAACTAAAAAGCTACATGCAACGTCACAGATTTTTAAAAACTATGCATGTCAAGTTACATCTGTATGATACATGGAAGTGAATAAAACATTATCATAGAAAATATGATTATGATAATTAGTTTTTGTAATGCCATAAATTTTTATTTTTTTTATGATGTAGTAAAGATTAATTAATCCTACATATTTTGTAAGCACTGAGATCACTCTTTTACATTAAGTTTTCAACATAATGATAAAATCAGTATAGCCTAGATCGCTGACAAAAGGTTTCTTTGGCCTTAAACAGAATCTGAGTAAATTATATTTACTATTAAATACGCCATCAATTATAAATACACATATAATGTAACAATACACATATATGTATAAATGACTGCATGGAATAAAATAGAAAATACAATATCTTTATAAGTATAACAAAATAATTTAAAACTAAGGGTTTTTATAACCGAAAAAATGTAAATGCTAAAACATTTGATTTTCAATTTCAATAAGCGTCTTTACATAAGTACTAAAATATTCTTATTTGTATATACTGAAATTTACTTTTTTATGTGTAATAATATATATGCATTTGTATATATCAAAGCAATTTTTGTGCATTGTATGTATTCCGCAATATTTCAGACCCGAAGTCGTTCTCAATAACTCGTTTGCTGATAGAGTTCGCCGAGTATTTGCAAAAGTTAAAGCCAACAAAGCATCAGAAGATTCTGCGTCAGAATCAGCGTCCCCACCAGTTGCATTTAAATGGCCTCTACTAACTACATCTAAAACTAGACGATCTAGCTGCAGTTCTGCGGGAATGGACAAACAAACAAGACAACAACAATTTCTGAAGCTACAAGAGGAAGAATTAGACAAACAGGGTGAAACGCCCAAAACATTACTTCCTACGATTACTGAATCTTGCAGTTTTGACAGTCTCAGAGAATCCCCGATGATGGAACTAAAATTTCACATTCCTCCAAGAAGCCCGCCTTCCAATTCCGTAGTGATTGATCTTCCAGGTGACGTTGCGGACAAAAACACATGATAAATGTTTAAGTAAAAGAACAGAAAACAAACATTTACATAATCATCGGAAGAATGTTGTGAAATATTCAGCACGTGATTTTCATATAGAGAGAAATTTTGTTCTATTCTTACTCGAAAATTTCTTGCATTTTCATATGAATATATGACTACATTACCTTAAGAAATGCACACAAGTTTGACAATGAAATAGATTTTTTACTGAATGTACGGCGACATATAAAAACAACATTTACAGCATCAGCAAATTTATTAAATTTGCACTTCGGCAGCATTAGGATTACCACCATCCATGAAAATAATAACGATGAAAATTAGTCTGAAAATTCCTAAGAATGAAAATGATGTTTGGGAAAATCGAAGCCTTTGCTTTATCGATCAATATAATTGAAAGACAGGAAAAAATATAGCCTGTAGGAGTAAATATTTTTATACTATTTTATTTAAATCAACAAGGTTTTCTTTTGTAAATATGGAATTTCACATTAAAATTTTAACCAACTTCCTTTTGTACTAGAATTATAAATATTGTGTATAAATGTGTGTTTCCCGTTACAATGCAACGTCTTAATATTTTTATAACTTAATTATAAATTAAAAGAATAATTTTAAAGCATTTTTAATTAACCCGCTTCATATGATAAATCGTTCAATAATAGCAGAAACTCATGCAGTTGTATGAGTGTTGGAAAACACCAAATTTAATTATGCGCCAGTAGACGCAAGCGAAAATATTCCAAAGATTTTTAGTAGTAATGATTATCCCGTCAACCTAAAAACTTTCGTCAAACTATAAGATTAAATGTCAATAATGTAAGATTATAAATATATTCACGTGCCATTAAATACAATACACGTGTTCTTTACGTCATAAAGAAATTTTTAATTCGGCCTTTTTATGTTTATTTTTATTATTATTTTATTAACTTATTTATTCTTTGGTTATTTAAAAGAAAATATGTCATTTTGACTTATTTAGCGACTAGTTTGGCGATTTATACAATTTGGCAAAATTTTTTGAAGGTCCAATCAAGTGGTACAAATAGTTTATATATATATATTTCTGCTTTTATGCTTATTTATAGCTGTACTTCATTTATTCACTAATTGTGGCTGTATCTTTTCGTTTTCTGGATATCTTTTGATCGATGTCTATTGCTTCAAGCAAAATTACTCAATAACAGTAAGATTATTACTTCCGAAATTCTTCTCGAATTAAAATAAATTTTCTGGTGCTTTTTCATTGTTTTTATATATTAATGTACAAACACGTTTGTTTGGTATGAGCTATAAAACAAATATTTTCCCACATGGGTGCTATTTTTATTAATACACTTCCTGCAAGACCATACAAATGTTTGCTGAATTAAATAAAATGTAAAATCATAAACAGCCGAGCAAAAGTAATTCCAATAAGGAGACATCCTAGGAGCATGGAAGTAGAAAAGAACTAATTTTAAATATTTCGTATTTTTAAACTTAGCAACAAAACAAAGTGTTTGGAAGCAGAGTACAATATTCATTTAGAATAGTATTTATTCTTCGGTTCAGAAGAAAGGAGGTTGTAAATAAGTATCAAGCATCTCTAAGGTCTCCTCTCATTCAAGAAATCTTTTTTTCTTTTTTTTTCTTTAAATTGCAACAGAGATTGGTAGTATTTTAAAATATTAGAACGCTTGGCTAAGAATGACAGTCACAGACAATTAAATCACCGCTTCTGGTTTTCTAGACTACGCGCCGAGGCAAAAATGATGGTTGTGGTAAAGGAATTTATTGATTTATTAATATGAACCTTTAAATTTGAACTTGATAAAAAAATTCTAAATAACATCATAAAAGGGCAGGCGCAAAGAAAACGTGCGTCTACCATAAAAGCAGCGACACGACTTAACGTCTTGAATATGACTAAGAAAGACTCGATTCTTTCGGAAGGTGAAGCATCTTTTAACATCTTGTATAATGTTTTAAATAGGTTTTTATCAAGTTCGATTTATTAACAGCAGTTTCAACATATTTTCTTTGAATTTGAGTAATTAAAATTCCCCGCCCTTATTTTTAAAAGATTAAATAAGTCAGAGAAACCTTTTATAAAATACTGTTTTATTAATTCTTGGGACAATAAAAAGCTTAAAGTAATTCATCTACCACAGTCGCATTTTTGTTTTAGAACGTGGTCATTGTATGCATGGGGCACTGGTTACATGATAATTGTTGAGACTTCTTTCTCAAACGAGCCTAGAAATACATTGTCCATTCTCCTTTTTATTCTATTCTTTTTTCTGAAAATTCTTTTTTCTATGTTTAACTATGTTTTTTTTCTGAAGAATGACATTTTTTAACCTATTTTCAAAATTGTTTTGAAAGAACTGCGTTAATTTTTTGCCTTGATTCAATGTTACCAAACATTAGTCTACCTCCTCAATTAATCTTTGAAATTTCACCTCAAATTTCATAATATCGATTATTCTTTTTTATCGATTTTTTAATTTTTATTATTTTTTTAAGTTACTAATATGAATTTCTTTTGTATATTATCTATAAGAGTTCTTCTAAAAACATCTATATTGCTTTCAAATAATCATTTATTTTATTTGAAAATTACTAAAAGCTTCTGTAAATACGTTGAGGTGTTCAGAAAGTCTTAGTGTTCTTGTCCTTTTCCTTTTCTCAGATTTTCAAAATTGATTTAATGTAAATTTTTTGTTCCGTAAAAACTATAGAACAGTTTATGCATTTCCAATTATAGAAGTGTAAATTTTAGGAGTGATTTCATTCATGATTATTAACAGGATAACCATGAAAACAAATTATAAAAAGTTCAAGACATTCTAAGATTATATCTTTCTTTGAATTTAGACAGAACACTTCGTAAAAATTGAAATGATTGCTTGTTGGCGTTAACATTATTTTTAAACAACTTAAAAAGCAGTGAAATGAGTTTTCTTCATTAAACTAGCAATAATTAATCTTTTTCTCATTTTTACGGTGTTTTCTTGTTAGATGTTTCAATTAATTTTTATGCAATAAGTACTCAAACAAGATTTCTCCGCTAAAATATAGAAGAATAAATAAGGAATAGTCTTATTAATAAGTAAAATAGTTCTTAAGCTTCTTCCACTTTTATTGTATATTTAAAAGCAACTAGAAATGTGATTTATTAACAAGAAAATAACAAGGTTTTAATTATAAATCATTCTCCTCATTTTATAATAAAATTCGCATAAAAAGAACTTCCGCATTTGAAGAAGATACGACGAAGTTATACAAAAAAGAAAGAACTTTCTTATTCTGCTTAAGCATATTATAACTTCAAACGTATAATAAAACCAAGCTTTTGTAATTATTAGAAACACCAGAAACCGATATATTGTAGAGATTTAAGAAATTATTATTAAAGGGTCTCAGGAGTCGTACATTTTACATATCTGTGAAATTTAGCAACATATAACATTTTTTTCTCAGTCCCCATAAAACATAAATGCATAATATTATTAAGGTAGACAGCTTAATATTGTTTCTATCTATATTAATAAAATAACAAAACGCTCTGTCTGTGTGTGTGTGTGTCTGCGATGGCTAGAAAAATCTACAGCGTGTACAAAGTTCAAAATTTTTTTGAGAGTAGCCCCAAATCTCTCCTGATGCACCTGAGCTTCAGAATTTCGAAATTCCAATTATTAACTGAGTAATTAATTAAAATCGAGAGGTCATTCTCATAAAAAATCATCTTTTTCTCAATTTTTTTTCTCTTTCGTTTCTTTACGGTTGGTTGGTTGTGTAAAAATTTTAAGAAAGCTGAGACAGAATTAAAGAAACCCATGGAGGAATGAGATAAGTGGAGGTGAAGTAACCTCAAAAAAGGTTTGCAATATGAAACCATACATCGCTCAAATTTTAATGTGCCAAACAAAAGGACGTGGAAGGGATTTTGTATTGTAAGACGAATTGAAAGAAACGAATTACAATTGAAGCATATTTTAAGAAGAAATAGCAAATTTTTAAAATGATCTTTGTTCTATTAATATTTATTAAAGTAAATATCCGCTTTTAAAATGAAGGAAATTGGAAAATTAACAATAATTAAATACCAAATTAAAATTAAATAAGATATTGAAAACATTTGATACGAACTAAAAATTGTATAACTAAAAGTTTCCTTCATTAATGTAATTTTAAATACTTTATAACGTAGATGAAAAATGTTTATGATTAATAATTGCATGTAAATAAATATTTAAAGTATAATGATGAAAACATTCTTTTAAAATCATGTATGAAAACTTAAGTAATAAATATTATTCTAAAATATAGATTTCTGACTGCAGACGATTTTAAGATATTAACAAAAGAATGTTATAGTTTCAAGCAAAAAGTTTAAATAATCTTCTATATTGATATTTAAAACACATATGATAAAATAGTTAATAAATTTTTACTGGTGAAGTGATAGATTAGTTCTTTTTAAGAAACAAGACCAAAAAAAGTACGGATTTAAACCTGTTTCAATTGATAGGCGTGTCAAAGCACGTGTTGCAGTAAATATATTATGTACGTATATACGAAGCTTTTTTAGCAGTTTTTTTAAGTCACTGATTAAATTTGAATGCATTTTATTTAAGTTAAAATTTTATTATGATTTTAATTTGTTTTTAAAACAAAAATGAAATGGCTGTTTGACGTAAAATTGTTCGAATCGCCAGACGATTCATACACAATAATAAATTATCAAATAGCAAATTAAATTATATATCAAAAATAGTCACTAAAAGAATAGTAGCAAAACATAATGTTTAGGCGTATTAATACATAACCCGATCCCAACCAGAAAAAAAGAGACCATACTTCTATCCAAGAAAGACAAAAATTGCATGAGCACAAACCCGACCCGAACCTAAAAATTCCGTTTGAAAAAAAAAATATATGGATTTGATATCTGACCCGAATCAAATCTGAATCCCACAAAAATATTCAAATGAAGCATACCCCAATCCGATTAAGGAAATATAATGTTCGTGTATATGCAACCGACCCGAAACTAAAAATTTTCTTTGAAAAAACCCGAAAAATGACCAGAACGAAACATGAAATCGATAAAAATATTCCAAAGAACTATAACCCGATAAGAGCGTGACCATAAACCTGACTCGAACCTAAAAAATTCCATTTGAAAAAAAAACCGGAAATTTTATGCAAACTACATCTGAATCCGATCGAAATATTCGAAAGAACCATAACCGGATTCGAATAAGAGAAAATAATTTCCATGGACATGAACCCGATCCGAACTTAAAATTCCATTTGTAAAAATACCTGAAATTTGAATCGAACCAAATATGAACCTTACAAAAATATTCCACAGAACCATACCCGAATCCGAACAAGACAAAAAATGTCCATGAACATGAACCCAATCCGAACCTAAAAAACTGAACTAAACCTGAATCTGACAAAAACATTCCAGAGAAGCATATCCTTATTCGAACAATACAGAATAATTTCCGTTGATGCGCAAACCCAATCTGAACCTAAAAATTCCATTAAAAAAACGAAATCTGAATTGAACGACATCTGAACCTGAAAAAAAATATTCCAAAGACCTAAAACCGGATCCGAGCAAGACAAAATAATTTCCCTGAACATGAATCTCATCAGAATCTTAAAAATCAATTTGAAAAAATATCTGAAATCTGAATAGAACCGAATCTGAATCCGACGAAAATATTCCAAATAACTATAACCAGATAAGCACAAGACAATATAATTTCCATGGACATGAACGCAATCCGAACCAAAAAATTTGTAAAAAAAATCCCGAAATTTGAACCAAACCTAATCTGAACCTGACAAAAATATTTCAGTGAAGTATAATCTCATTGAAACAAGGTAAAATAATTTCCATTGAAGTGCAACCCGACCCGAACCTAAAAATCCCATTTGAAGGGAAAAAACACCCCCACGAAATCTGAATTGAACCGAATCTAAACTGAACAAAAATATTCCAAACAACCATAACCGTATCCGAAGAAGACAAAATAATTTCCATGGACATGAATCCATTGCGAACCTAAAATTCGGGTGTTCTACAAAACATAATGCGCTCCGTAACGGTAGAAAGTGAAACTAAGTACTTTGTAGCGCGTGATGGTTAAGATATTTCGTTTTTAGTTAGTGTTAAATTAGAACTTGGTTACGGTTAGGTAACAGTTAGGTTGCAATTACGTTCCGGTGAGCCTTATGTTATATTTAATTTCCGGTTAGGTTACAGTTAGGTCATAGTTAAGGTATAGTTAGGTTAAGGTTAAGTTACGATTAGGTTATGGTTAGATTATGGATAGGTTATGATAAGGTGACGGCCAGGTTACATTTACGGTATATTTAAGTTACAGTTAGGTTACTGTTAAGATACAGCTAGGTTACAGACAAGTTATGATTACAATACAATTAGGTTAAGGTTAGGATTTTGTTCACAGAATGAACATTACGCATGTTTGATAAAAAATATACACCTATTTTTCTAAAATGGCTCAGAAATTATAATACTATATACTAACCTTTTAGCTAATCATCGATTATCGATTTCATTCACGGTATAGTCGCATTTAAGAGTGATATAATTAGTTAGAAAATCAAAATATTTCACTTGGGATATCTATGTGAAAAAAGTATTTAGTTAAGTCACTTAACAGTACATTTAATGATAAATATCAACACTTTAACACGAAAATCACACAATCATTGGGCACATATTCCCTCCTGCGTTTCCCATTGCAGTCATTTTGGGTATTTTTGCAGCTAAATATTAGTTTTTTAAACCGATTTTTGACACAGTCAGGGGGCACGTATTTAATATAATTTACACTGTAAAAAATTTGACCCTTTTGCTGCATCATCACTCCCCCGCTTTTATAGAATATCTCTCTTTTGACATATGAGAATGCTCCAAAATAGGCTGAAGTAATCATTTTCTATAAAAGCGGTGGAGTGACGATGCAGCAAAAGGGGTCAAATTTTTAACAGTGTATTCACACATATTTCGAGTTAAAGATAGAATCATAGAAATTTCAAGTTCGTGTAACATTATTATTACGGACCCGGGCAAAGCCGGGCGGGTCAGCTAGTTTAAAATATTTTTTAATAGTTTATATTGAAATTTTATTTTATTTTATTTATATTTAATTTTGATGCAAAATTTAATATTACTTTTTGACTTGTGTCTACTGCGCGCAGAATCGTAACAAAACTTTTAATTTAAGAACTTTTTATTAAAAGTGATGTAAAATTAATGCATCTTGAACGTATTGGTCATTTTTAAGCAATTTAATTATTTATTCATTAAAAAAATATTCATAAAATTAAAAAAAAAAAAAAATCCTTTTTTGTTGAAAAATTGACAAATTAAAATAAATCAATAAATACATTGCTTATAAATAAAGTATATTATCAAGATAAATTAATTTTACACCTTTATCAATATTTTTGAGGGATCTTAAACCAATAGTTTTGCTACAAAATTGCGCGCAAGGGATGCAAATCAGAAAATTTTTTTTTTAATTTTTTCATCAAATGTATATATAAAAAGAAAAGAAAATTTCAATATAGAGTGTTAAAAAATTATTTTAAATAGAAGAGATATTAATTTCTTAATATTAAAAAAATGTGAATTTAAGTTTTATAGGGACTGAGAAAAAAAAATTATGTCTGAGATGTTGGTAAATTGCACCGTCAGGTAGAAAAACAAAACTCCTGAGACCCCTTAAAAGAAAAAAATATTTTGCTGCCATAAGATTTAGGAAACGTTTCAAAGTAGATTTTACAGTATATTATTTTTTTTAACCAGAATATCAATTTTTAGGGTATTATTAATTACCAATTAAACATTTGAATATTCATTATTTTATACATTCGAAAGCAATAAAATAAGATTAACCCGGGAAAACACGTGGTTACCATGGTAAAAATGTTTTTAACTTTATCACCAATAAAATCAAATTATAACCATCATTTTATTTAGGCGGAGACAATCCTTACAAGTTTTGCGATAAAATAAGTTAATGATTACTTTTAAAACACAAGTGGTTACAATTGCAAAAATCATACGCACTCCGCATCAAAAAGACCCGGCGCGTGTACTCCCGGGTTAATTTTATTGCTAATATTGTTCATTTATTCGGTGTGTTAAAAACATCCCTTCCGAAAATCACTGCAGCAAAAGAAACTTCGTTTTTACAAATTCTTTTTTAAGTTATGAAAGCACATAGGTTTCTGATCTTTCTAAATATGTAAAATGTTTTTAGAATCATTTGTAACTCGTAAAAGGTTATTATATATTTTGGTTCTTGATTATAAAATGTTTTATTACATTTGTTTTTTCACAGTTTAATCAGTGTCATATCTGCTAATTGTAAAAAAGAGGCACTTGTGACTATTTATGATGTAATATACAGGGTGAGTCTAAATTGTTTTTTTTTTCCAAAATATGAAGGGTGATATTATGCTTTAAGATGATTAACCTCTTCGCTCATTTCATCGTACGTCATACTTGTAACGTGGTTTGTCCGTACCACGTACACACATTCATTTCCCAATTATGATTTAATTTTCTCACCAATAAATTTTTATTGTAAATTTTGTGTTATTTAATCCGAGCAATTTTTTCTGTTCAATTGGGCCGGAAATTCTGTTTTGAAATACCGGTGATAAAAGATAAAAAATATGACAAAATAGGTAATATTTGAAAGGTTTTTAAAGAAAATTGCTCAGTTAAGTGGTTAAAAATTACTGTAGAAAATGGATTCTCAAAACACTTGCTATTTAGCCACAAAACACCTATTCTACCCTAACCCAAATTGGGTTGACGGTAATAAATTTTATTAAACTGAAATATATTACGCAAAAAGTTACATATATATATGTTTAGCTTTTTTGTAAATATAATAACACCAAAAAAAGTTGGTAGAAGTTTCCATCATAAGCGCGAGCAGTATGCATTTTTGCCAATCCCACCGAAGCTAGCATAGGGGAGAAAAATACGGGCTTCTGATTGGTCGAAAAATTGCTTACAAATAGATCATCTTGATTGCTAATGTACGTATTAGGAGCGTATATGGGTATATCATTAAAATAATAATAAGAAGAAGAAATTACAATTTTTTTAAAAAGTAATATAGAACAATTGAGTATTAAGCCGTAAAATGAAAATATTGTTGTTTCTAAATAAATTGTTCTGATTGTGTATATATGTGCATATCATGTTAAAAAAATAGAAAGAAGAAATGTCAATTCTATTTTTATTATTTTCTAAAAGTAATACAGAACAATTGTTAAACATTCTGATTAATTTCTTTAATTATAAATTCCGAATTAACTATTTCTTTATCTATTAATAAATATGTAAAAACAGAAGGAAAATCCAGCTTTCAAAAGATTTTCAAACAGAAATTGATGATTAAATAAACGTAAACTCAAAAATGAAGGAAAGCAAAATTATTCAACCAATCAGAAGCCCGTATTTTTCTACCCTATACTAGGTTCGGTGGGATCGGCAAAAATGGAGCAGTATGCACTTGATTCTTCACGTTTTGGACTCGATTTTTTTGAGAATCCTGTATTTCCAGAACGTTCTATGTTATCGCATTTCATATAAAGTAAGATATATATCCTTACATTTTTATTACTTTTTTTTTATTTTTCGTAAAATTATTACCATCAGTCCGCGATTAGTTACTGTAAAACACCTTGAATTTGTGACAAAATAAATGATTTGCGAGCTTATGTTCAATGTTTGAGGACCTCAAGAGCCAAAGGATACAAATTACAAAAATTCGATTTGGAGTAAATTGAGTTCTAATATAACTGACATTAAATTTGAACAACAATTACAATTAAAATAGGATTATCAATTAAAATAGTAAATTGCCGTTTCTTTCATTGTGGTCTTTGAACTTTTATTTCAATAACTGTAAAAAAAGAAGGCTACAATTTTCTTTAAATTTATAACTAATGAATATTGATAATTATTTATTCAAAAAAAGGGTTTATTTTAATAATGCAGCACATAATTAGAAAATCAGTTTTATTTTATTACCTGAAATGAAAAAAAGAACATTTCCAGGTCAACTGCGAACATAGCTCATATTTCTTTCTTTTTTTTTTTCACTTTATCGCTTGGCTTCTGGGGTCCTCAATTTTTCGTCTTCTTCATCCTGTCACTCCTGTTACAGTAAAACCTCCATAACGGACACTCCCGAATAGCGGACACCTCTATTTAACGGACAGGTTTCCAATCCCCACTCCCAAAACCTAAATTTTTATATGTTTAACCTCCGAATAACGGACATTCCGAATAGCGGACACTATTTTTGCCGATAAAGGATCAAAAAGTATTTTTTAACAAGACAAAAATGAAAAAAAAAAGTTAAAAAGCCTCTAAATTTATCAGGGTAATGTGTTCCAAATTTTGTAATCACAGATAAATGTGGAGGGTGAGTTGAGGAAATTTCGCCTTCAAGTTCAATGTTGAATTCAGGGGGTTGCCTGGGAGGGACATCTCCCTGAACATTCAAATGTCTATCCCCCCCCGGAAGATTTTACGATTTTATGTTTTTAATTATCAAGAAGTGTAATCTCCATCCCTGCTCGGAACTCTATAATGACCAATAACGTGACATTTAAAATCAAATTACATGCAATCGCAAGCATAAAATTACATGCAATCAAATTACAAGCAAAACTTTTGTAACAGTTTTTTAAAAATAAGAATGTTAATGAACAGCAGTAAAAGATATGTACAATTTTATTTAAGTTTTATTGTTTAAAAAATAATTTTAATTTCTCATTAATCATATAATAGATGTTTTAGGACATATAAATATCAATTAATGAAATATTAAGCATTTCTTAGTGATTTTTTGTATCGCTGAGGTTTTCCCAATAGCGGACACCTCCGAATAGCGGACAATTTCTGCGTTCCCGAGGTGTCCGTTATTTAGAGTTTTTACTGTATTTTGTAAAAAGATTTTAGATTTGCCCTGTAGATGTCACATCTATTATCTCTGTAGATAGTATTGTTTATTATAATGCTATTTGATTATGTCTGTAAGATTCATTTTCGTATTAGAAATGATATTATGCGAAGTCTCAAAATCTGATTTTTAGAAAACCTTTCACATAAAAAAAGAGTAAATTGTGTGATATATTCGTCCATATAATGAATTATGAAAATGATGAATATTTTTTCAAGAGCAAGAATCGGTAGCAAAATAGGGAGATCTCTCTCTTTTAAAGTATGTATGTACATAGTCCAAATGTACAAGATAATTTTTGCTATCATAAAATGAAATGATACTGTGGTATTTTTGAACAGAAACAGGATGAACGAAACGCGAAAATGAACAAAAATCTTTCATATAAAAATTGTAAAATATCCAATGTAAATAAAAAATTATGCATATTCAAGATATAATGAATAATTTGATATTTTATAGCTTTGGCGAAAACCTTTTTTGGTACTTTTATGTTATCCGGGATCCCATGATAAACACCCAAATATTTTTTCAATGCTTATGATTCATATTGGATACATTTCATTTAAAACATAATTTTTTCATTTATTGCATTCAAGGCACATAATTTTCAGTTAAAATACATATATTTCAAATATTTAAAGGACATGCCTCCCGCTTACTTTACTTAGTATACAGTACATACGAAGGATATTGTTTCTCATTCTCACGCACACACACATACCCACACACACACTCACAAAAAAAAAACTGCTACTAGAAAGAAAAATATCTGCTACTATCAAGGTATGCACCCGCCTAACATAAAACTACTTAATTTTTGTTCTTCAAGTATTCATTTATTTCCATTTAATCGCGCGGATTTATTTACAGGGTGACACATAAATACTGTAACGCAAATAAAATACCATAACTTTTAACTGAATGGACAAAGCAACCCGTTTTATTCACCATTCGAAAGAGAAGAAAATTCTGTAGAAAAAACAATGAAGATAATGTGCAATACCATGGCCCACTATATCTAAAGGCCTGTCTAAGGCCTGTCTTTGAGATTAATGTATGCAGTCTCCCGCCAGAGGGCTCTGATACTTTGCCCAAGTTCATCTAACCAATCGTTCATATCCTGAACCAAAACAATGACCACGTGTGCAAACATGTGCACAGAACAGAAAGCAGCTTATTCAATGCTAACTTGGGCAGGGTTTGCGTCACGTGGACTCACACGTGGTCCAATGAAATGGTTCAGGGTTTCAAGCTGAATCCAACTTCAATTTTCGGCGGTTTTTCGCGAAATGGCTCGGCTGGTAGTATATAGTCGGCTATGGTAATACTTCCTCTTGCGATGATGCAAGTACCTAGCGCTCCTGGAAAATTCGTCAAGATAGCCGCGACAGAATATTTCTGGCGTGATTTTGGCCCAGACTGTTTTTCCAAAGTGCGTTTCGGTGAATTCAAGGACTTATGCTTCATTGCACAGACTTTTTATTCCAGGATCTTCTAAACAGCAAAGTTTCCTTAGGGGAAGGGATTGTTCGAAGAAATCAGGATTGCACACCCTGATTTTCTACTAAACAGGAAATTTATATCAACTAAAATAGCAATTAGACAGTAAAAAAATCCGCTGAACATGAGCAAACAATAGTCTGGCTCCAAAACGAAAAAAAAAAACATTAAACTAAATTGCCTTTTTTATCACGTCACAATATTCATGTGCCACCCTGTAGATACTCTTTTTGGGGTTTGTATTTATAGATTGTATATGTACTTTAAGTAAAATGAGTGAAAGTTTTATATATTACTGTTAGAAAAACTGATTTAGAATAATACAGAGTGTCCATAAATTAATTACCGGATAAAGAAATGTTTTAATAAAATGAATTTTGTGCAGTTAAACTGATGGCATTGAGCTCACAGTCTATTCACACTAATTTTAATAACCTTATTTATTCAAGGAACAATGTCCCTAGAAAAACAAATTAAGAAAATGATCAGGTCCCCCATTCCAATAATCATTGAACCTCCCAAACTAATCAGAACACGCCTTATCATAATAAACCTATCTTCTAAATTCGAAGTAAATCGGATAATTCTGCATAAAACCACATTTATTTAATTTAATAGAGACTTTCTCCCGTTCTCCAATTTATACTTAAGCATTACACCGCCAAAACTATTCAGAGATTAGCTTTATCTTAAAAAACCTACATCCAAAATTCACAGCAGATCGTGTAATTCTGCATAAAACTCATTTATCCAATTTAGGGAGGTAATCGCCAATCCCTACCCTTTATCAAAAGAACCCAGACATAATCAGAGAAGCGTATTATAAGTATGAACTTATATACAAAAATTCAACAAATCGTATAATTCTGCATTAAATTCCATTTACCTATATTAAGTGGGTAGACTCCATACCCCACCTTAATAGTTAACTAATGAATCCCCAAAACAAATCAAAGAAGCATCTTATCAGAATGAATCTATATTGAAAATTTGTTGCTTATCGGTAAAGTCTGCGTAAAAAAAAACATTTACCTAAATTAAGGGAGTTACCCACTATTCCTCTCGGCCCTTTATACTCAGCCAATGCGAACCTTAAACTAATCATGGGGACGCCTCATCAGAATGATCCTATAGCTAAAATTGGAATAAAATCAGATAATTCAGAGTGGAAAACCAATTACTTTATTAAGAGGGAGAGAAATTAACCCCCTATCCCCCTTATACTTATCCAATGAACTTCCAGAACTAATCAGGTAAGCGTTTCTTCACAATAAACCTATATCCAAATTTTGAAGCAAATCGGATATTTTAATCATGAGCTATCGCGTAACATACATACGTACGTACGTACATACGTACAGAACGGGCGGGCACATAAGCTCTCAAGATCTGATAGCCTGTGATTTAAAGAAACGAAATGAGTGTTAGCAGAAATTTCTCTTTTCAACAGTTTCTTAATAACACAGAACGTGTTTGTTAACCAGCGAATTTCCCTTATTGCTCGAGGAATATCAAAATCGATTTCAATTTTGATAAATTTTTTTACCAACTGCTGTTGTGATAGAAAGTTTTACATAAAATGTGTTCTGAATATAGCCGTTCTAAAAACAAATCCAATGTACACCATGAGAAAGTTATAAACCTGTAATTGCTTCCTCAATAAGCCAATCTAGGATTATTAACAGTTTGAAAGTTGAAAAGTGTTTATACATTGGGTTTGTGTGTCCGTCTATCCTCGTTCTAACTCCCATAAATATACTCAGATTTTCATGCAATTGATAACGGTTATTCAGGCTCACTAAAGCATGTTTCGTATTGTATATTACAGGGGCACTCAAAAGAATTCCATTACAATGTGGTATATGGGGGAAAATCTTTTAAAGAGTATTTTAATGAAATTATGCTATTTAAAAAATTTTAAAAGTGATTTGAAAATGATAGAGTCACAACGATTACATCTGTACAAGGCATTCGTAACATTTTTTATTCATTTACAGGGACATACTAGAGGTCTGCACGGGCCGGAATTTCCAGGACCGGGCCCGTCCTGTACAGAAATCAATGAAAACAGGCCCGACCCTGCCCGGCCCGTTTTGGCCCGTAACAATATCTTCGATTTCTAAAAAATTCAGATTTTTAACATATAATTAAGATTCTTTTAAATAATAATGCATACATATCTATGGAATGATTTTACAGTATATTTTACAAGAAATACACATTAACAACATTAATGATTACTTAGATTCTTATGCTTTCAACATTCGAATAAAGATTCATTAAAAAATTAATATGGCTTAAAATAAAAGAAAAAAGAAAGAAAACTAAAAACATCGTTTCTTTTGAAGCTGTTTAATAAAAGAAGATTTATAAAAATATTTCTATATCATATTATTAAAGATTTTAAATCCAAATTCATTCTTAAATTCATAGAAGCTCCTTTCAAATACATTTCTAAGTTCATTTTTTCTCAGAATCGCATAAGATTAGCAGGTATCTTTATTCAGATACTGTATAACCGAATAGCGTTATCCATTTTTTTTTATACAAGCAATATAAGAATGCTGCAAGCAAATAAAATTCTGTCATAATTAGCGTTTTGAATAGAATTTCCGGAAGCGATAGCATGGGAAGGGAGAAAAACCTGCAAACATTTGAGAAACTATTATATCTGAACAAGCTTATAAAAAAATATTATATTTATTAAAAATGAAAAAAGGTATTCGATTCCAAATCCCTTCAATAGTTAGGCTTATCACTTTTATACTTTTACAATTTAAAATTAATCAGAAAATGTGTCAAACTTTCGAATTATTAAGAAATTAATTTAAAAACCATCAAGAAGTATATATACGAAGATCAAGCTAACACAAGTTCTTTATCGCTGTTAATAATTTTACAAATCATGTTTTCTGCCCTACAGATCTTGAGAACAATTAAGTCTAGATCCGGTCCGGCCAGTCTATATGTAGAAAAATGATGGAAGCTTGATCTCGGATTGGCATGAGTCAGGTAAAAAAATATTAAAAATGGTTATACACAATGTAATTCTCCGATGCCGATCGCTACACTGTACATTTTTATATTGATGTTGTGAAACTAGTATGGCTCGTGACGCACATTTATACTTATTCTCGTTAAAACCATTTTCGTTGAAAATAGCTCATATTTTATCGTTTATACCTAAATCTTCAAAACAGGCCGGAAGGCCCGAAATTTTTTTTATCGGCCCAGCCCGCGCGCCGGATCGGGTACGGACCACGGGCCAAGCCCGGCCCCGTGCAGACCTCTAGGACATACAAAATAAATTGGTTATAGTATTATCTTTCAGTAATAATTGGTAGAATCTGAGTTTTAAAATTCGAAATGCGCTTTTATATTTAGCTATTTTTTGCATGACATTCGTTACATATGTATTCTATACCTCATATACAGAGTGCACTAAAGCATTCACCAACCATTTTCTTATTAGAGCGAATTATTGAAATGGAATATGAACTGAGGTATGTGTGTATTTTAAGTCAATTAAATTTTAGCATGAATATAATCAATTGATACAAATCTATCTATCATATACAGGGCTTCTCAAAAAGTTCGACTAATTTTCCGATTATTTGGAATAGATGGAAACAGCTAAAATTGGGTTTTCAAATGTATTATGCGTTTCTATGTGGTTGAATTAGTCAAAATATTTTAGTATTTTAAACGGTGCAGTTTTGTTACATTATTTTGAATGTGTTAGACACTGTTTCATAATCTATGCTTGACGCATGATTTTTTTCTTATTACATTCTTGAAATTGCTTCAGTCATCAGAAATTTATAGAATTTCCAAAACGCTCTTGGTGATGATTTGGTGGTACGACTGATTACCTGCGTGAGAAATATAAAGAGAAGGTATTTTTGACTGCTGAGGCTTTTCTATGAGTATCTAAAGCGCACTTACACATGGTTCCATATACAAACTGCGATTGGTTAGTCTTAAATGCGGGTCATTTATTCTAAATTGGGGCCGTATGTATACCAGCAAAAAGGCGAAAATAACAAATAACTTCTATGAAGGAAATATTTCGCATAATTCTGGAATAAAGGCTTTTGAATATGAATAGCTCATTTTTTCTGCGTAGTGTAATTTAAAAGTGTTTCATTATAGTTGATATTTTAAGAAAATTTACAACCTTTACTGTTATGCTAAAAATTAATTTATCTTTAGTGTTAATGTTAGGATTTTTTTCTTTATTGGAGATCATGCAGTTATGATCACAAATCTATACATATTTCAAACAAAACTACTACATAAAATAAAATAATTTTATATTTCTATATTATATAAGACTTTATTTTGGAGTTCATTTTAATTGGGTGTCGTAAATGCTTGGCAATTCGTCATAACGAATAATGGCAATGAATGCGAGCATTTATTCTGTTAATTTTAACTGATAAATGAGTTTGACGACTTAAAATGTGCGCAAAGTTTCATAAGAAAATATTATGTCATACTCATAAGCACTAAAGCACTACATCAATATAAAACTCCCTAATATTTATGGAGACAATTTTCGTAGGAAACTAAACTAATGTCCATGATATTTCTACCTTTGTTTTTCTCGACAAGATCAAGATATGCTACTAATTGTGGAAGTGGTGTGTGATTAAGATTGACTGATATGCAGTCGAAAACTTTTAAGTGCTTTAACCTATTATTTTTGCGTGCGGACAATTCGACATACTATTGATTTCTTTAGAATTAAGACATAAAATCAAAAAAATATTCATGATATTTCAATAAATCTCCATTGGGGATTCTTTTATTGATTATTATTTTTGGACCCGTAAATATTTCACATTTGAATTGGCTATGAACTAAATTTTGTTATTTATTGTCTATGCCCAAAGAGCTCACATTAATTTTATACTTAAATTTTACTATTAAACACAAACAATAACACATTTTAACTGTTTGAATGCACTATAATTAATTCTTTGTATTACTGTATTTATCAGAAATTTTCTCGTGTTTTATAACATTACATTTTAATGAGATTTTTTTAAATTAGTTAGTTAATTTACGGTCATTCTGTATTTCTATTTAGTATTTATAATTTTTTGTGTATTTGAAAATGTGTTTAAAAATCACAAATTTTATTGTGACATACATTGAGTGTTTTACATTAATTGATTTCTTGGTGCAATTCACTATAAAATAATATCTACTGGCTCACAGTTGATACTTAGATTTTAAACTACCAAGCTTCTCATAATGACGCATGTAAAAGCTTCAACCTTATAAAACCTTACTTTTTTTTCTTCCTGTTAATAAAAATATTTATTCATTTCTGAATCGAACAGAATAAAATGCATGGAAATATTGAAAATTAAACGAGTGGATCTTAAAAGAGATATGTATGCTTTAACACAGGCTTCTTCGATAAATTTTTATTAATGCCCCGCTGCGTCGGAACTCCCCTATCGCGAAATCCTATGACAGCCTGTGGAAAAAATTTCAAACGCGATTAGTCATTACTTAATATAATTATTAAAATACCGTTTTCACCAACAGAAAGCAGACATCAGATGCCGAGTATATACATTTTTAAAAAATTTCTACTTAAATTTTAAATAAGTAAAAAGTCTCGACAAACTTTCAAATTTCCATTTGATTAAATTTTATCACCTTCTTAAAAATGCTTAAAATTTGCGTAGACAATAAAAAAAACCCCACATCATCGAAATTCGGCGTCTATTTTCTGATGGTAGAAACGGTATTTTACTTATTATATTAGATAATGAGTAATCGCGCATAAAAATTTCCCGTAGGTTAACGAGGTGGAGTTTCGAGGTCGAGAAGTTTCACTGCAGCGGCCTCTTAAGTTTCTATGTGCTTTTCCGAAAATTCCATTTTAGCTACTTGCAAGCACTGTAAAGAAATATTGTTTATGTACAAGTGATTTATTTTTATCGTATATATATAAATGGATCATACTTGCAATTTCCACTAGATCTGAGATTTAATAGATGCAAATTGTATTTATTGCGATTGGAATGAGATTACTTTTTTAGAAGAATCACTTAATAAATCACTTTGTGATAACAATTAATAATCTTTTGCGTCATTTACGTAGGAATTTACCATTGATTATATATTGTTAAAATTCGAAAATATTTTTGTTTGGCCTATTTTCTTCTAACGTTAGATAAAATTCTCCAAACTGTAATCTGAATTTTTGTCAAATTAATAGGTGTTTTGAAGGAACTGTGCCACTGACTATGTGTTTGCATTAAAAGTAAAAAAAAAAAAAAATCTCTAAAATCATGAAATGTTCCCAAGCCTAAACCCAAAACTTTTTGAAACTCTCCCTATAAAAGAAGAACATTTTTTTCAAAATTAGAAAAAGTTCTTCAATTCACTAGAGAGTTCCTGTAACATGCTGTCTGTACTTTTTTCAAACTAGATTACCTGTTAAAATTTCTAGTGTAAATTAGAATTTTATGTTTGATGATTTTACACAGACCTTTGTAGAAAACTTCCTATGCATTCAATTGTTTTTATACTATATACAAGTTTTCTTTTAAATATTTTTCAGAAAAGCACATACAAAGTTAAAAATAAATTGATGTCTGAATGAGAGTTACATATTTTTCCACTTACTGCCAATATTGATTACCTTTATCCTCTACCATTAAAATAATTTCATGTTATTTTGACAGTAAGAAAAAAGTATCAATATTTCATTTTAAGGATTAAAAATATAAAATTATTTCGTTTAGTGGATTCTTAAAAAATTATGCATATGGTTACATAAAATATATTGTAATACCCAACAAATTGATGGGTTTGGTAAAGCTATGATTGGTTAACTGCCAGTAGCTACAGTTGGAATTATTTCTTGCTTATTGTTGATATGTATGAGAACCAAAAATATCATTTACCTCTTTTGAGTATTTTTACTTAGATGTGTTTCAGATTAATTTCGCCGAAAAATTTTAATTTATTTTATTGCTTATATATTATAACGTTCCAGCATTATGCATCGTTCGTAGGTTTTAGTATTTCAAATATTGTAATACCCGACAAATTGAAGGATGTGGTAGACTTATTATTTGTTAATTGCCAGTAGTTCTAGTTTGAATTATTTTTTACATATTGTTGATATGCATGAAAACCAAAAGGATCATTTATCTATTTTAAGTATTTTTGCTTACATTTTTGTTTGAGATGAATTTAGCTGGAAGATTTTAGATTTCAGTTTATCTTATTGCTCATATATTAAAATATTCCAGCATTATGTATCACGCATTAAGTTTTAATAGTCCAAATATTGTAAAATCTGACAAATTGATGGGTTCTGTAGACTTTTAATTTCTTATTTGTCAATAGTTTTAGTGTGAATTATTTCTTACTTATTGTTGATGTGTATGAGAACCAAAAGTATCATTCACCTCTTTGAAGTATTTTTACTTAAATTTGTTTCAAATGAATTTAGCCGGAAATTTCAGATTTCAGTTTGTTTTATTGCTCAGATATAAAAAGGTTCCAACATTATGTATCACTCATAAAATTTTAATAATTCAAATACTCTAATATTCGACGAATTGATAAATTTGGTAGACTTATGATTTGTTATTTGCCAGTTATTTTAGTTTCAATTATTTCTTAATTAATGTTGTTATTTATGTGGACCAAAAATATCATTTATCTTTTTTAAGTATTTTTTCTTAGATTTGTTTCAAACGACTTTAGCCGGAAAATTTTATATTTCAGTTTATTTTATTGCTGATATATAAAATATTCCAGCATTAAATATCGTTCATAAAGTCTCATCCATATAGTGAAAATTTACATGATTTTTTATTAGTCTATTGTTAATTGTAACATACATTAGCTTAGAGAAATATATATTACACTTTATATTAGAATACTGTTACGTTTTTTAAGGGTAGAATGAATTAATTGACAATAAATTACATTTTAAACAAATATAATATGACAATAAATATCTTAAAACAGTAAAATGTAATACAAACTTTTACATAAACTGAAAATAGTTTCTCAAAATTAACGCACAATTATGTTTATATATGTATAGAAAAAGTTTAATTTTCAATTATTAAGAATTATCACTTAAAGGGACAGTGGACATTAAATACCAAACCCCTTTATTTTCAATGGATTCAATTGAAAATTGGCATACGTGTTAATAGTGAGCTCAATCAGTTTATTCAAAATTTGTTGATAAAATAATAAAAAGTTTTTAAATTATCCTATTTTTAAATTATTAAAATAATAAAAATTTTCATATTTTAAAATGTTCCATGCGCATTATTTTTGCAGAAAATACTACAATATTTATTTATCAGATGCTTTTTATACATTACAATAGAAGTTGGCAAGAATTGTGAATGTTCACTGAATATATAAGTAGAAAAAAATGGTTAATTATGCTTCATTTTCTTCCAAAAATATAGCTATATATTTTCATATCCACTTAAATTTCAATGTTAAAATCTTTCTTAAATGCAATTTTTTATAGTAACATTTATTTACTATTGAACAGAGAATATAAAGTATAATTTTTAAAACAATCTGGTAATTTGGAATGTGCATGGAACGTTAAAAATATTAAAAATGTGCAAAATTTTCAGTTTTGATAAAGCATCAAGTAAAACAAACTGCATAAATATGTACTGTTTTTACAAATATCAAAGCTTAAACATCCATGAAGAAGCATCAGATTTCAAAAAATTCTTTTTTTATCAGATAAATTTGAGCATTTAGTTTCATAATTCATGAAAAACGAAACCTATTTCTTTGTAAAATTTCGTGATTTCGAATGTCTACTGTCGCTTTAGGTACAAAATCTAGTGTTAAAATAATCATGTATAAAAAATATATGATTTGATTAAATTTTTACGATTTTCTTAATTTCTCTATTGTTTTCATTTCTGCTTTATTCCTAGTATTTGTTAAGAACGCTTTTTTCAAATATCTATTTTTTTCGGTATGCAATAAATCAATATTATACATATTCCAGATAATACATAGAAGATATTAAGAATTTTCAAATTTAATTTTAAAGTTATATTTATTTTTATGTTTATAAATATTTTTTAAACATTTCTTTACAAATTTAGAAATACAATTTAACAGTAATTATTTATCTAAAAACTAATATCAATTCGTTTGAAAATTTTAATTGTACATCCCTCAAGATCCTTCACAATGAGATCAAAAATAGATAGTCATTTAAAAAGTAGATGCACTTTTAGTGTTTATAATTACTTGGTTATTTTTTGTAAATTGAATTTGATAACTTCATATTTAATAGGAATGTCTTACATATTAAATGTTTGCATTTGCAATACATTTTATGTGAAAAAATTCACTCTAATCAATGGTTTATTAATTTATGTAACTTAAACTAAAAAATCAGTTAAGGTATCTTTTAAAATTATGTTATATTTTTTACAGTAACATAATTTTGTAATTTACATTTAGTTCCTAAAATAATAAATCGAGATTCAGGTTTTATCGGATATCTCTAAAAATATTTAGATCTAAAAAAACTTTTACTCAGGCTTATCATCGATTACATCTAACTGAAAAAGCATATAATAGTACTAAATAACTGAAATATTTGCCTTGTATTTCTTTTATGATTGCTTTAACCCTGCTGTTCTGTTCGCATTTACTATACGTATGTAGTGCTCGGGTCAGTGTGACCCGATTTAGAATATTACCTTTTCTAGCAGTAAATGAAAATAACTATTTTAGAAATAATTTAAAAAATAGTAAAATAAGCTTAAATATATATCAAATAATACAAAACACCAGTAAAATAACTTAAAAATATTTGAATACTTACTTTTATTTACAATTTGGACAAAAATAGCTTACGTGAAATTTGCAAGTGTGTTTTTTGCAATTGTAACATAATATATTAGTTTTGTTGTCGTTGGTTGATGGGCAGAACTTGCATCTTGCACGTTTAGTGCACAATGAAGTGTTCTCATCTGATTCCGAGGGTACGTTTGCACTTTTACTACGCATTCTCTTCACAATTTTGACTGAATCTTCGCTTCTGTGAAGATGCTGTCTTACTTTAATGTGTGGGAAAATTAGAGATTTTCTCAATTCTTCTAAAAAGAGCCTTCGTTTGGTTAATTTATTTTCATTCCATTTGCTGTTTATTGAAATCCACAGAATAAATGCATTGTAAGCAGATGTATCAAGCATATTATAGAATACTATCATAGGCCAGCGATTTGTTTTTCTCCTGCAAGTGTATGTACTCAAAAGTTGATCAAGACTATCCACCGCCCCTTTAGTTGCATTATAATCTAATATCATTTGTGGTCAGGTCAGTCGCTAACTTCATTTTCATGATGGAAAGTGCTCATAAGAATAACATTTTTGTTCTTTTTAGGGATGTAGTTTACAACTGTTGTATCGTCTGTAAAATAAAATGATGAGCTGTGCACTTCTTTGTTTAACATTTTCTCAGGAAGTTCGGGCTTATTTTTTCTAATGGTGCCGAGCATAGTCATTTTCCGTTTTAGAAGAAGTTTTCCCAAGTTATAGGATGTGAAAAAGTTATCACATGTAACATTGTGCCCCGAATACCCATAAGTAAGGTCACTCACTACCCGCATACCCTGACTTTTCTCTGGCTTTGATTCTTGATTTTTTCCAGTATAAATTTGTGCATTCAGTACATACGAAGTTTTGCTATCATATAAAGTCCATATTTTTGTCCCATACTTGGAGGGTTTACTAGGTATATATTGTTTGAAAGGGCATCGTCCACGAAATCCTACTAATTGTTCATCTACAGTAACATTTTCACTTGGATTATACAATTTAGGTTGAATTTCTATCCACTTCTTCCAAATATCTCGAACAGTAGCTAATTTATCTACAGACCTTCTTTCTTGCCTGGTAGATTTATTGTCAAAACGAATAACTATCGATATCATATGAAAGGTTTCGAGGGACATTGTAGCACGAAATATATTTCTGCCTGTTTCTTGATTCCACAAACTTTTTGTTGATTCTCCATTTGATTTGTACACTCCAGCTAATAATAATAATCCGATGTATGCTTGAAAAGTTTCAGTACTAATTAATATCTTTCCACTCTTTTTCATACACTTTTCTTCCTTCTATATTAGTCATTTTTATGATTTCGTTATTGATTGTAGAATTGAATATCGTCGCTCCAGGTCCTTAACGTTTGTTGCTCATCTCCATCTTGAGCTTCACTTTTCTTTTTTTATAGCTGATAATTCAGGATTTATATGACTAACGTAGAAAGCTTTCAAGTTTCCTCAAGATAAATACCATATTTTAATTCAGCATTTCTAAATCTATAGAAAAATAATAAGGGATTATCAACGATTAATAAAATAACAGATATCAAAACTTTATTTTACATATGTTTCCACTCGCATTTAAAAAAAATTGTTTCTCTGTTAATAAAAACGCCATTAATTTTAAAATATTCCTAAAATGATGTTGTTTTCAATTTACGACAATTAAAAACCTTTTTTAGACTAAAAATATGTAAGACAAAATTTCATAAAAAAATAACTATTGTACAAATTTTAAACAATAAAGTGTGCAGCTACTTTTTGGTACGCCATGTGTATAATTCAATTTTTTTAACTTTCTTGTTTTAAAGAATAAAAATTTTAAAAAATGCTTAACCTCCTGACTGCCGCGACCGGATTTTTTCGCACACCAAGCTGCAGGTTTCACTGCAACATAAACAATGTTTAAATTAATATAATTCTAGAAATTAAACCCAGTTTTGAAAAATTAAATTAGGATTAAAACTCTCAAAGATTATACATCTATATGTAATAACATATTTTGTATCAGGTTGGAAAAAAACCTCTTTTTTTAATATTTTTAATAAATTATAGAGAAAACAACATTACAATTTTACCCTTTTGCTAGGCAGTCAGGGGGTTAAAAAAATAGTGATTCAAACAACATTAATTTTTCTTGTTCACTTTGCATATTGTATTTTTGTTATACTGTAATTTTACTGAACAGCATATTTACCTTCACTTCCATGTGCCAACTTCTGTATAAGGAAATGCAGAATGAACAAACAAACTCTATTAACAAAAACTAAATTTAAATTCTGTATCAGAATTCTCATAAGCAAAATAAGATTTTAAAAATGTTTTCATGTAATATTCTTATGCTAGAATGTAGCATATTTTAATCTTAGAAAAATAAAATTTGTATATATCTATCTTTAAAATAAAATATCTTTAAAAGAGAGTTGTAGTTGTTATTCATTTATTTGTATTTACATTCAAAATAAATCTTATATATGTTGCGGCCAATACCCGGAGCCTGGCCAATTCTAGAACTGACCAGCCAATACCCGAACGGGCCAAGCTTCCTGGCCAAAACCCGAAATACATGAAATGAATAGCGTACTTCGGATTTTGGCCGGCCAATTCGCGAACTGGCCGGGAAGCCTTGACCAACATCCGAACTATGATGCATAGGCACCAATTTTTTCGTAATTAAGAAAATGTATTATTAAAATGTACAGTAAAAAAGATTCCCATTGATTATATTGAAACGAAATATTTTTGTGTACCAAACTAAATTAACCAAAAATAGTACACAATTCCCTTTCAATATCGAAATTAATTGATAAACCAAATATTATGACAATTACAAGTTAACCGGAAACTTTACTCGAGTTAGATCACGGACAGGCTAATGTCTAGACAATTTGAATTCATAGACACTTTCAACTATGTTAGAAAGTATTAAGCCGAGTGCTTATATCTATTTCGCGAATTGGCTAATTGCATCTGCCCAGTTTGCGAATCGGCCAATTGCATCTGGCCAGTTCGCGAATTGGCTGGCCCATTCTAGAATGGGCCAGTCATTTTTTAACGTTTCCTGCCAATTAGGGAATTGGCCAATTTCGGGTGTTGGCTGCAACATATACAACTTTAATCAGAGCTAAAAGCTATAATAAAATAGTCAAAAGAAAAGCAATTGCTGCTTCTTTTGCAATAGAAATTCAAGCGAAAGTTTTAAAATATTCAAAGATCGTGGCAAACAATAAGCTCAATATGTGTCTACATATTCCAAAATAATTACGCTGTATGATTATGTGAGTGTGTAGAATATCTCCTTGTAGAAACAGTTGCTTTTATTTAAAAAAATCCAGTATGTTCAAATGCATCTTTTGTAACAAGAGATTTCAAATATGTTTATATATTTTAGACCTCATAAATTCATATTTTCCCTCTTAAAAGGAAAATTACATGATACGCAAAAGTTGCCTGAGATTACGGGCGACTCACCGTTAATCTATGGCTTTAAAAGAGTTTCTTCGAAAGCAAGTAACTACATTTATCTTTTTTGGAGCAATTTTGTCACCTGCGATGACCATCAAACATATCACGAAGTGTTGTCGTTCAGAACAACCAATCAAATACTGGGAAAACTGACGATGGAAAGGCCATTTTTTAGAATATATGCTTTGAAATCTGATGAGTGTCCTTGAAATTTTGTCATTTCAAATTTCCCATAGTAATGGCACTTTAAGATTTCTAAAGATTTTAGAAAATCATTCAAATTTCACATTTCATAGGAAGTCGTTAACAAAACAACCACGACCTTGAAACACAGATTTTGGAAATAATTCAAAACCATAACAAATAAAATAAAGTAATATTACCTGTTTTATTCAATATTGAAATATGATTTAAACGCCATTTTTAATAGAAAAAATATTTTAATGCTATATTGTTTTTTTTGGTTTTTTTTGAAATTTTAATGTTTTCAAGCCAAATTTATTGAACTAAATTTCTTAAAAGAGTTTCTGGTTCAAACGTATTAAACCTGGGTATGTGTTATACGTAACTTATTAAACTTAAAAATATTATAAGCGTTGAAGCTGTGTAACAAAATGTAAATTTTTGAAAAAATCATTTAAAAAACTATTTTTTTCAAAACTTATTGCCTGTCCGATACAGCCTAAAATCTATAAAGACACGACCGGGAAGATTACGGGCCAGGCACAAAGCTCGAGCTCCATGCAGACATCTAGCACATTTCTCAAGCAAGGAAAAATCTATACCCTGTTATTTTACATCTAAAAGTTAACACATTGTCTTAAGCCGACTTTTAATAATTTGTAAAATTATCGTGGATCTCAAATACACTACCTGGCCATTGATTATCGTTCACTTGCGATTTTAGACATTTTGTTAAATATCTAGAAAAATACATGAGGAATAATCTCGAAACTCTTAGTGTATAAATATAATAGTATAAGTCATACATCTCCGTGAAGATTTTTTCCCGAAACTCCATAGGGACCGTCAACAAATTAAAAAAGAATGAATATCTTTTGAATAACCCTGTCAAAGCTAATGTAGGAAAAGTGCTCAAACTCTAGATTATGATTGAGTGCCTTATTGTAATATACTGTGTTCATTTTTATGCAAATAGCATGCATACTCGCAGAATAATTATGATTTTTATAAAATTTTCCCCAAATTTTTTCCTTATAATTTTCAGAGTTCTTAAATAAAATAATATTATTTTCCGAAAATAGTACAAACAGCATTGCACACAATATCCTGCAATCAGAATAAAAAAATAATAAAAATTGGATGAAAAATGAGTAGGTTTACTAAATAATTTTTCACTGCGCATGCTTCAACGGTATTAAAATTTCATTTGCATATTATGTTAGCTAAATGTATAGAGCAACTTTTGTGAAAGTCGCAAAATCATAACTTGAAAATTATCAAAATATTCGTCAATTGAATAAGTTGAAAATCCGTTATTCTCAAAATGAAGCAAAAATAAAAGGGGATGTATCCATATATTGATTGATTAGTGTCAATATAGAATACACAATACGGGACGTACTACTACATTTGGATAAAATCCCTCATTTTTTTCCTTCATTTTGGAAACAACGGATTTTATCCTTTTTCTATAGACGAATACTTTCAGAATTTTTAAGCTATGATTTTGAGACTTTCACAAAAGTTGCTCTGTATATTTAGCTAACATAATATGCAAATGAAATTTTAATACCGTTCACGCGTGAGTAGTGAAAATTATTTAATAAACCTACTCATTTTTCATACAATTTTTATTATTTTTTATATCTGGTTACAGGGTAATGTGTGCAATGTTGTTTGTCATATTTTAAGAAAAAAATATTATTTTATATTAAGAACTCTGAAAATTATAAGGAAAAATCTTTGAAAAATTTAGGACCATTTTTATAAAAACCTTAATTACTTTGCGAGTATGCATGCTATTTGCATAAAAATGAACACAGTGTATTACAATAAGGCACTCAATCATAATCTAGAGTTTGAGCTCTTTTGCTACATTAGTTTTGACAGGTTTATTCAAAAGATATTCATTCTTTTTTTATTTGTTGACGGTTCCTATGGAGTTTCGGGAAAAAATCTTCACGGAGATGTATGACTTATACTATTATATTTATACACTAAGAGTTATGAGATGATTTCTCATGTATTTTTCTAGATATTTAACAAAATATCTAAAATCGCAAGTGAACGATAATCAATGGCCAAGTAGTGTATTTATTTCAAATGAATTGACCTTGTGTATCAGATGCATTATTAAATGGTGATATTTTGTCAAGATTAAGTCACGAATATTGGATTTTAATATCTTGTGAATTTTGCCGATATAAAGATGGACTTTTATTTTGTTGTTGTTGTTTGTGGTTTTCAGGAATGGATAAGGAAAAATTCCCTGTTTGAAAATTTCACCCTACGTGGACGATAAAAATTTAATTTTTGTATTTTCTCAAATAAAACCTCCATGAAGTTATTACTTATCTCATTAAATTCTGCACATTTTTTTATGAATCTTTGCAATTAAAAGTATGGGCCCAAGGTCAACATTTTAAGAGCTAGACTATTATTTCGATATTTATGAATCATACTGTTATAATGAAATGCACAATAAATCATATTGTACCAAAAAAAAGAAAAGATTAGATTGTTGTACGGGGAAAAGGTTCAAACGCACAATATACAATAAGACTGTAACATGTACTTAGCTACTGAAATAAAGGACAATTGGACAAGCTTAACACCATCCAAATATTGTTTGAAGAAAACAAATATTTAATGCTACGAATGAAGAACATAAAAAGTAATATAAAAAATACTACGGCATACAGTTATTTTCTGTGAAAAAAATTACCAAATATCCGAGCAATAACAACATAGCAAAAGAAAACGATTGCGTTGAAGCCAAACTTTGGGCAGATACTATATTAACTGACGTGCTAAACATTCCGAAAGTTACAAAATCAAGGAAGACATGCCTCTGTTGTACCTTCTACGTCTTTTCCTATCATATAGCGTTATAGAATGTCACATCCATTCACAAATAAGGGAAAACTATGTAACACAAATTTAAAAACTACAGTCGCCAAATTAAAAGAAATATACTATAACTAGTACAGAAAAAAAATAAAAATCTTCCCGTCATATGCTGTTAGATTTGTATCAAAATGCATTTTTGTCATTTAAATTTTTTCTTGTACTCTCATGCGAAACTTATTATTATTGTCATCATTAAATTTTATTATTAAATTATTATTATTATTATTATTATTATTATTATTATTATTATTATTATTATTATTATGAAATTTTCTGGTAAATTTAGGAAATTGCAAAAGCATAAATTATGCGAAACATTAAGTAAATGAAATAGTTTACCATTATACAAGTAACTATATATTGTTACCATAATATTATAGACAAATATGTTCGGGTTGTAGGCAAGGAAATTCGCTAGTTTCAGAGCCCCATCCACCCATTAACCATTTTTCAATATGGTTATATGGTATATCCTGCACGTTAATGGAAATATTTACAAAACGCCATTCGAGTGTCGCATTAAATTTATAACACATGAATGACACTTTACAAAATAAAAGAAAAAAATAGTTGTTCTAATCGAAAAATAAAATATCTGCTCTCTGGTAAGGCACTTTAATCCCAGGTTCTGATAATAAAAGTGTGTAATGCATTTAAATCAGAAAATCAAATGAAATTAATTAATTTTAGGATTATAAGAAAAGCTTTCGTCGTTTAGTATAATACTTTAGTTGATATTTTGACAATTTAAAATGCCTCTAATGCTCTGTATTTGACATTTTCAAAATTTCAACAAATTTAATTTATAGAAACTGTTTGTAATTGTTTCGTAAGCTTTTAAATGTTTTAAAATTTTAATGACGAAAATTATTTTGAAACAAATTAGTTCTAAATAAATGTTTCGCTACTTTGTAAACACAAATCATTTGAATATATAAAAATTCTATTAGTCATGGAAATGTTCTGTCAAAGACTTTTTTTTTTTTTTAACTTTCATTAAATAAAAGGTAAATAACGCCTCATAAATTAACCAAACACAGACTTTAAAGATACAGTAATAAATGGAAGTAGATTTCCATTCCTTGATTCTTTTAACAGATGTGTAAATTTATGTGTTTTATTAAACCAACAGAAATTCTTTTAATTTTAAAATTTTGAGAAATGTCGTTTGTTGTTTACATTTATATTTTAATTAAAAATTTGATAATTTAAATCCCTCGAAACCTTCATTTTCAGAACCTTTGAATTTATGACAAATTGAATTTTAAAAAATCTTTCTTAAATATAGGAAAAGTTTTCAAAGATTTTAAAGAATATTAATAAAATTATCTTGAATAAAATAGTTATCGCTTTGTAATGCATAATACAATAACATTTACTCGACTTTATTTTGTGTTTCCTAGGATTTATTAATATGAAAACAAATTCTCACTCATTACTCATTAATATGTAGTTTAAAATTAAATAATAAACCAAAATAAGTGCTTTAATATTAATGTGGAATAAAGTTGTACCCCGAGTTAACAACATTAAAAAAACTTATCAAAAGCGTTGTTAAATGAGGGAAAATGTTAACTAAGGATTATAATAAAAACACTGCGCATGTTATTTAAAACATCCCCGAAATGATGAAATTAAAACATAAATAGAAAAAAAGCATTTATATGTAACTAACATATTTTGTTACTTTAATAAGAAACCAGAACTTACGTTATTGTACCATTAAAAAATCCAAGATTTTTATTCGAATATTTGTTTTATAATACAAAACGCACAAAACAGCATGAAAACTGTATCCAGTTCTTTTTCTTGGGCTTCAGGTCAATGAATGAAGTTTAAGTTATAGCGAAATATCTTGAGCTTCATTCAAATATGCAGCAACTGCACAGTCTTTTTTATCACAGTTTTCTTCCGAAGACGAATCCATCGAATCGACAACCGGCAATGCTTTTGTTCCACAAGTCTGTACTTCGTTTTCACATTCTTCACATTCAAGCAGCTCCCGCTAAATCAAACTCAGTGTAATCGTTATTCCGTATGTGACCAAAAACAGACGGTTCCGACCGCACCAGGGCCATAAATCCACATTTCCTGAAGCTGTGAGAGATGCAGTCACTTGTAACTTTTGTCCATGCCGACGATATCAAATGCAGGGCTTCCAACACGTTTATTTTCTGCTTCGATTCATGTGCGTCACTGGAGTTGACTCAAGATTCCAAATGAAACAATGTTTTTCGTACAAGTTGTTTGTTGCCTGTAAGCCACTTTGAAGGAATGGAATATCCCTAAGTCACATAATATACTGGTACAATTTAAAGGGGAAAATTCTTGGCGCACATTTTTCAATGTTACATTCTGGTAAGCTGAACATTCATCTACAAACAAAATTATTTTACGATACTCAGATTGCAATTTGTTATCCATAATATTGAAAAACAACTTCTATTATCCAGGAATTTCAATAAGACTTGTAACTTGTGAGAAAAATTTTGATGTTTTTAAAACAACGGGTTTTTTAGCACGGCCAATAACATGAAGAGTTAGTTTTTCACTACCATCAGAATTACAGAACAATAAAACTGTTAGACATTCTTTTGACATTTTCTTCCAATACATGATTCTCCTTTTACTGTATAAGTCTTATCTAAAAGGATATTGTAAAAAGAAGCCTGTTTCATCAGCATTAAAAATATTCTGGTGAGAATAATTTTCTATCAGTGATGGTAACGCATCCCTTTTACAGCCATCAACCATGGCTTGATCCATGTTTGCGGATTCATCACACACTGATCTATAGGCTAAGTTGCGTCTCTTTTTGAATCTGTCAATCCAACCATTTGATGCGAAAAATTTAGTTATGTCTAATATAAGAGAAATTTCCATAGCTTTCTCTCTTTCTCTCTTAATCTCTTTTGTTCTGAAGCTAAAATAGTAACAATACAAATACTTATACACTGTTTTTTTTACAAACAATAAAACTGTTAGACATTCTTTTGACATTTTCTTCCAATACATGATTCTCCTTTTACTGTATAAGTCTTATCTAAAAGGATATTGTAAAAAGAAGCCTGTTTCATCAGCATTAAAAATATTCTGGTGAGAATAATTTTCTATCAGTGATGGTAACGCATCCCTTTTACAGCCATCAACCATGGCTTGATCCATGTTTGCGGATTCATCACACACTGATCTATAGGCTAAGTTGCGTCTCTTTTTGAATCTGTCAATCCAACCATTTGATGCGAAAAATTTAGTTATGTCTAATATAAGAGAAATTTCCATAGCTTTCTCTCTTTCTCTCTTAATCTCTTTTGTTCTGAAGCTAAAATAGTAACAATACAAATACTTATACACTGTTTTTTTTACAAACAATAAAACTGTTAGACATTCTTTTGACATTTTCTTCCAATACATGATTCTCCTTTTACTGTATAAGTCTTATCTAAAAGGATATTGTAAAAAGAAGCCTGTTTCATCAGCATTAAAAATATTCTGGTGAGAATAATTTTCTATCAGTGATGGTAACGCATCCCTTTTACAGCCATCAACCATGGCTTTATCCATGTTTGCGGATTCATCACACACTGATCTATAGGCTAAGTTGCGTCTCTTTTTGAATCTGTCAATCCAACCATTTGATGCGAAAAATTTAGTTATGTCTAATATAAGAGAAATTTCCATAGCTTTCTCTCTTTCTCTCTTAATCTCTTTTGTTCTGAAGCTAAAATAGTAACAATAAAAATACTTATACACTGTTTTTTTTACAAACAATAAAACTGTTAGACATTCTTTTGACATTTTCTTCCAATACATGATTCTCCTTTTACTGTATAAGTCTTATCTAAAAGGATATTGTAAAAAGAAGCCTGTTTCATCAGCATTAAAAATATTCTGGTGAGAATAATTTTCTATCAGTGATGGTAACGCATCCCTTTTACAGCCATCAACCATGGCTTTATCCATGTTTGCGGATTCATCACACACTGATCTATAGGCTAAGTTGCGTCTCTTTTTGAATCTGTCAATCCAACCATTTGATGCGAAAAATTTAGTTATGTCTAATATAAGAGAAATTTCCATAGCTTTCTCTCTTTCTCTCTTAATCTCTTTTGTTCTGAAGCTAAAATAGTAACAATACAAATACTTATACACTGTTTTTTTTACAAACAATAAAACTGTTAGACATTCTTTTGACATTTTCTTCCAATACATGATTCTCCTTTTACTGTATAAGTCTTATCTAAAAGGATATTGTAAAAAGAAGCCTGTTTCATCAGCATTAAAAATATTCTGGTGAGAATAATTTTCTATCAGTGATGGTAACGCATCCCTTTTACAGCCATCAACCATGGCTTTATCCATGTTTGCGGATTCATCACACACTGATCTATAGGCTAAGTTGCGTCTCTTTTTGAATCTGTCAATCCAACCATTTGATGCGAAAAATTTAGTTATGTCTAATATAAGAGAAATTTCCATAGCTTTCTCTCTTTCTCTCTTAATCTCTTTTGTTCTGAAGCTAAAATAGTAACAATACAAATACTTATACACTGTTTTTTTTACAAACAATAAAACTGTTAGACATTCTTTTGACATTTTCTTCCAATACATGATTCTCCTTTTACTGTATAAGTCTTATCTAAAAGGATATTGTAAAAAGAAGCCTGTTTCATCAGCATTAAAAATATTCTGGTGAGAATAATTTTCTATCAGTGATGGTAACGCATCCCTTTTACAGCCATCAACCATGGCTTGATCCATGTTTGCGGATTCATCACACACTGATCTATAGGCTAAGTTGCGTCTCTTTTTGAATCTGTCAATCCAACCATTTGATGCGAAAAATTTAGTTATGTCTAATATAAGAGAAATTTCCATAGCTTTCTCTCTTTCTCTCTTAATCTCTTTTGTTCTGAAGCTAAAATAGTAACAATACAAATACTTATACACTGTTTTTTTTACAAACAATAAAACTGTTAGACATTCTTTTGACATTTTCTTCCAATACATGATTCTCCTTTTACTGTATAAGTCTTATCTAAAAGGATATTGTAAAAAGAAGCCTGTTTCATCAGCATTAAAAATATTCTGGTGAGAATAATTTTCTATCAGTGATGGTAACGCATCCCTTTTACAGCCATCAACCATGGCTTTATCCATGTTTGCGGATTCATCACACACTGATCTATAGGCTAAGTTGCGTCTCTTTTTGAATCTGTCAATCCAACCATTTGATGCGAAAAATTTAGTTATGTCTAATATAAGAGAAATTTCCATAGCTTTCTCTCTTTCTCTCTTAATCTCTTTTGTTCTGAAGCTAAAATAGTAACAATACAAATACTTATACACTGTTTTTTTTACAAACAATAAAACTGTTAGACATTCTTTTGACATTTTATTCCAATACATGATTCTCCTTTTACTGTATAAGTCTTATCTAAAAGGATATTGTAAAAAAAAGCCTGTTTCATCAGCATTAAAAATATTCTGGTGAGAATAATTTTCTATCAGTGATGGTAACGCATCCCTTTTACAGCCATCAACCATGGCTTTATCCATGTTTGCGGATTCATCACACACTGATCTATAGGCTAAGTTGCGTCTCTTTTTGAATCTGTCAATCCAACCATTTGATGCGAAAAATTTAGTTATGTCTAATATAAGAGAAATTTCCATAGCTTTCTCTCTTTCTCTCTTAATCTCTTTTGTTCTGAAGCTAAAATAGTAACAATACAAATACTTATACACTGTTTTTTTTACAAACAATAAAACTGTTAGACATTCTTTTGACATTTTCTTCCAATACATGATTCTCCTTTTACTGTATAAGTCTTATCTAAAAGGATATTGTAAAAAGAAGCCTGTTTCATCAGCATTAAAAATATTCTGGTGAGAATAATTTTCTATCAGTGATGGTAACGCATCCCTTTTACAGCCATCAACCATGGCTTTATCCATGTTTGCGGATTCATCACACACTGATCTATAGGCTAAGTTGCGTCTCTTTTTGAATCTGTCAATCCAACCATTTGATGCGAAAAATTTAGTTATGTCTAATATAAGAGAAATTTCCATAGCTTTCTCTCTTTCTCTCTTAATCTCTTTTGTTCTGAAGCTAAAATAGTAACAATACAAATACTTATACACTGTTTTTTTTACAAACAATAAAACTGTTAGACATTCTTTTGACATTTTCTTCCAATACATGATTCTCCTTTTACTGTATAAGTCTTATCTAAAAGGATATTGTAAAAAGAAGCCTGTTTCATCAGCATTAAAAATATTCTGGTGAGAATAATTTTCTATCAGTGATGGTAACGCATCCCTTTTACAGCCATCAACCATGGCTTTATCCATGTTTGCGGATTCATCACACACTGATCTATAGGCTAAGTTGCGTCTCTTTTTGAATCTGTCAATCCAACCATTTGAT
This sequence comes from Maratus speculifer, assembly GCA_964019185.1. Lineage (NCBI taxonomy): Eukaryota > Metazoa > Arthropoda > Arachnida > Araneae > Salticidae > Maratus > Maratus speculifer. The sequence goes on from OZ025292.1 coordinate 296,573,312, forward strand.
GCGAAAAATTTAGTTATGTCTAATATAAGAGAAATTTCCATAGCTTTCTCTCTTTCTCTCTTAATCTCTTTTGTTCTTAAGCTAAAATAGTAACAATACAAATACTTATACACTGTTTTTTTTACAAACAATAAAACTGTTAGACATTCTTTTGACATTTTCTTCCAATACATGATTCTCCTTTTACTGTATAAGTCTTATCTAAAAGGATATTGTAAAAAGAAGCCTGTTTCATCAGCATTAAAAATATTCTGGTGAGAATAATTTTCTATCAGTGATGGTAACGCATCCCTTTTACAGCCATCAACCATGGCTTTATCCATGTTTGCGGATTCATCACACACTGATCTATAGGCTAAGTTGCGTCTCTTTTTGAATCTGTCAATCCAACCATTTGATGCGAAAAATTTAGTTATGTCTAATATAAGAGAAATTTCCATAGCTTTCTCTCTTTCTCTCTTAATCTCTTTTGTTCTGAAGCTAAAATAGTAACAATACAAATACTTATACACTGTTTTTTTACAAACAAAATGACATTGTAAATGAGAGAAGAAACATTTTTTCTGAAATTGATCCTTTAGGCGCTTAGTAATTTAGGTTCATAAATATGTATCTAAAACTACAAATATGCCCTTAAAACATGAATTTAATAACCATTAACCTAACTTAACTCAATTACAAATTTAAGAGTTTTAAACCAGTAAATAATCTACAAATCCTAAAAAAAGTATTAAAAATGATTCAAACTAAATACTTATGAAAATTTATCACTTTCTTCGTCATAATGTCTTTTGGATACTTTTAGACATTTTACACACTAAGAAGAAAATAACATTTATTTTATGAGGTTTTCAGGTTACATGCAGACATTTATTCGATTGCTTTCAACGCAGAAAAAAACCATTTAGGTATTATAAAATGATGTAAAAATGCAAAAAATCAGTCTTTTTTAGTTTTTATAAGTAAAAAAACTGAGAGCCACGAATGGGGACCCAAGGACCGAAGATGTTAATATTTTTCCATTAATATGAATATTTGCAGTGCGTGCTTGGTGGAGCCATTCAATTATTGTTTTTTTTCAGCATATTGAGAAGCTTTTAAAGTTTCAAACTTTTTTTACAGCGTTTCCTAAAGTATAGGATTTTATTTCGATGGCATCTTGTTGAATATTAATTGTTTTAAATGTAGCTATTGCAAGTTCATTGATTTCACTAATTCTGCGTTAGTCCTTGAAAAATTCATTGCTTTTTCGATAATTCTGGTTTTATCGATATTAGAGAATCGCTTTCATTTTGCAGCGTGTTTTCGCTGAAGGGCAATGAATAAAGATTTTTAATTTTGTTCTTCAGCTCAGTTTCTATCTAAAATTTAAAACTCTTACTCCCTGTGGTCTCCTCTGTGGAAAATTTCAAAATCTCTTTCACGGGTCTCTATTCATTCATCCATCAGGCGCCGTGTCATGTAAGGGTGGGGGGGGGGGTACTAAAAAAAGGCTAATTGTTCTTTTAGTTTTTATGTAGAAGTCAATCGGAATGCAGAAAGGAATCTGCAAGTTTCACAGTTTTCTAAAAAGGAAAAAAATATTAGTATTTCATTTGATTTCAGAAACATCGATTTGGAAAAAAAAGCAGAAATATTAATCGAAAAAGCGTTTAATTGGTTAAAAATAATCAATTATTGTCCGAAAAATTCTTCATTTTCATTAAAAAACAACGCTAAATGCGGGAAAGACGTCAGAATGAGATTTTAAAAGCTTTATTTTTTTTTTAAATTATTGGTTTAAAAAACTGTTGGGACCAAGCCAAAAAACGAGACGTTAAAAACGTGAAAGCGTTATATGGGAGAAGTGTTAAATTGGGGCTGTATTGTATATTTAATACAATATAAAAGAGAATAAAGGATAGCGCTATGTCTTTTGAAATGCTAATTAAATTGAGCACTAGAAAATGTATCATTTGCTCCAATTGAAAAAAAGGACACTTGTCCTGACATGTGAAATTATTCAACTGATTCTTTTTCTTATACTATGCATATCGCCTTTATTTACGATTATTTTCAATTTTTGTGGCAAATAAAAATTCCGGAGAGAGATGATTAAATGATAATAATTTCATACTTTTATAAATTTTCATGTAAATTATTATTACACAGAAACTTGAAAGAAAAATAATACCTCATATTACAGGGCGACCAGAAATATCATAAGGGGCTTAATGGAAATAAATAAACTTTTGCAAAAACAAATGCTTTATTTATTAACAAGAAAGTATTAGAGAAATACAAAATCACTTTTACTCAAAATATTCTGACTTTGCTTTGATGCAGAGACTTTTGACTCGGTTAAAAGAAACACATAAACTTTTACACAAACAAATTCTTTATTTATTCACAACAAAGTACTTCGATGAAATGACACAAACGTTTGGTGTTATTTTCAGCAATTGCTCACAGCTCTGCCGAATGATTGGCTTCCAATCCCATAATAACAAACGATTTAGAGATTCCAAACTGTTGTAAGGTTTTGAACAAACTCTTGCTTCTAAAATGGACTACAAAATGTAATCCAAGGGACTAAGATCACACGACTATGGAAGTCGGTTTTAAGCCAATATTAAGTCCGACAAATTTGCCACACATCAGTCCTTTTTAGTTTTCGCTCAATAAGAATACACGGAATCTCATTGAAAAGTCCAAATCAAGTTTCCGAAGTTTATTTGAGCCCAGGGAAATACCACATTTTCAAAAACCTTTTTTCGGTACGCACCTCTATTAAGTTTGACTTCAGAAAAAATGAAAATAAAAGGAATTTTGCTTGTTGCGCAAATTTGTGCTCACGCAATGACAGATTTAGAATTTTGACGAAGTTGAATTATAGGAGATTTACCTGGAAAGATGATGACCAATTGCAATCATCTTGATGATTGTACGATGTTGCTATACCGAGAATAACTTTTAGTCAGAAAACACCAAACAAATTTTACAATTTTTAATCATGTTACTTATCAATATAGTTCCCTGTAATATTGCTTTTGAATTTCATGATGATAATATAGATTAAAAATAAAAAGAATGATGCCCAGTTAAACTGATGGCATAGAGCTCACAAGCTATGCACATTAATTGTATGTTACAGCCTTATATAATAATGCCTTTGGAAAAAAAAATAAGGAAGGAAAAAAACCTTCCCCCATTTCCTTTAGTTATACTTAATTATTGAAGCCCAAAACTGGTCAGGGATACGCCTTATCATATAATAAACCTGTATCCAAAATTCGAAGCAAGTTGAATAATTCGGCATAAAAACCCATTTATGTAATTTAAGAAACGTTGTTCCCCGCTCCCTTCTTTATAATTAACCATTAAACCTCCAAAACTGTTCAGAAATTCAACTTATCTGAAAGAATTTACATTCAAAATTTAAAGCAAATTGGATAACTCTGCATAAAATTCTATTTAGCTAACTTAAAGGGAAGACCCCCGTACCCCCTTTATAATTAACAAAAGAAACACTACAACAAATGAGCGAAGCTTCTTATTACTATGAACCTGTATCAAAAATTTAAGCAAATCGGTTAATTCTGCATGAAAAACCATTTACATAAATTATGTAAATTATGAGAGGTAGTTTCCCCTATCCTCCCTTTATACTTATCCAGTGAATTCCAAAAAAAATCAGGGAAGCGCTTTTCAGAATAAACCTATATACAAAATTTGAAACAAATCGGTAAATTATGCGTGAAAAACCTAAATTAAGACATAGGGATTATCCCCCCATTCCCTTTAAACTTATCCAATGAACACCCAATGCTAACCACGGAGGTACCTCATTAGAGTGATCCTACATCTAAGATTTCAACAAAATCTATTAATTCTGCATGAAAAACCCATTTATATAAATTAAGGGGAAGTGCAATAGCCCCGGTTCCCCTTCTTATACTTATCGAATGAACCCTCAAAACTAATAGGGAAGCGTCTTATCATAATAAGCCTATATCCAAAATTCCATGTAAATCGGATTTTTTTATTATGAGTTATCACGTTACGTACGTATGTACGCACGTACATACTTACATGCAAAACGGGTGGGCAAATAAGCTCTCAGGCTTTGATAGACTGTGAGATAAAAAATAAAAAATCATACTGCAGGTTGGCTACTAAACACCGTTAAGCTCCAAAAATTAAGAATTAATTTTAACCGTTTGGTAAAACAATTTATTTTTCTATTCCATCGTTTGGCAATTTTTTATTAATGAAAATTATTTTTGAATAAAGCAAATATTTAAAATTATTTTAAAGATTACTAAAATTTAAAACGATGTAATGTATATAATTATGTTATTATCTTTGATCGCGGATTATCAGCATGTAAAATGGCTTGGATTTAATAGAAAATTTATATATAGAACTATAAATCGATTATTGGATACTAATATGTCTGTAAAGATCGACCTAAGTCTGGTGCTCTATGCTCAGTTCGCTCAAAAGAACGCATCATAAGAATTTATGTAAAAATACGAAAAAATCCACAAATTTTCTGCAACAAATTTGGACATAGAAGAGAACATACAGCAAACTTGAGTCGCAAAACTACGCAGATTATTATAAATAAAGACCTGGGTCCTCGCCCTTACCGCAAAAGAAAAATCCAAGATTTGACTGATGCGCAAAGAATAAATGTATTATAAAGATGCCAGAAATGGCTGAAGCGGCACGATAGGGGTAGAGTTGACAAAATAATATTTTCTGATGGAAAGCTGTTTTGCAGTAAATAATATTATGATGCTAAAATTGATGTACTATATTTAGAAGCCTCTGATGATATACATATATTTAACTGTTGAATGCTTTCATAACAAGAATTTTATTATGGCTTGGGCTGCATTGTCAAACATTGAAAATTTGCCTTTGACATTCATCGATGAAGGGATAAAAGTCAATGCGGTTTATTTATTACAAACAAGCGATATAGGCTACTCATTTATTTAAACATACTGGAAATAAGGTACCCTGGGGTAATAACGCCACGTTAAGGTTATACCAATTTTCACGGCTTAGTTTTAGATTGTATTTTTCAAACAAATATAGGATCTGATACAGTAACTCATTGACTATCTATATAAAATAAAATAATTTAACAGATATGTATTCATAAAATGTAATGGCGTTTTTTCTTGACCAATGCTATTTGGCGTTAATACCCACCTATATGGGTAATAACGCCATGCAAACAAAACTATAAAATAAGATGGAATAATGGCATGTAGATTGCCCAATTCTAAAAATACAAACTCTACAGCTCTAGAAATTGACAAATTGCAATCTAAGCTATTGAAAATGTACAATTTTTTTGTGACTCTGAAAGAAAAAGAAAGCTGTGGTGGTGGCGGGGGGAGGAGGCAAAAGAATATCAGATTCTAAGCTACGTTTTGCTTAAAAATGATCATTTAAATAGAATTATTAGAAACATTGCACGGATTATTTGAATCAGTATTTATATTCCCATGTATGCATTCTATGTGATAGAAAATATTGATTTTTTTTGTGAAAGTGTGAAAAAGGAGTGAGGGGGAGCTTCAACAGAATAGAACACCCTGTGTCTCTCTTTGCTTAAAAAGTCCCGCTTAAATATGATTATAAGAAACATTGCATGGTTTTAACCATTCATAATGTAATATTTTAATCATGTGAAATTTCATAATAACTAGAGTTATATGTAATAAATATTTTTGTTAAACCTTAACTGCTGTTAGCGTCTCACAACCGCAGAGTTTTTCAAGTTTCAGAGTTTAACTTGCAATTTTTAGTTTAACTATAGATACCGAGAAAATTTTGTTTCATTTGGAGTCCTATTACTACCTCTAGAAACTTTTGAATAGCTGAATTTTATTTATAATAGTCCTGTATATAAGGTTCAATACAAAAATAATATTCTAAAAGTTAATTTAACATTTTATTCATCGTTAGATTAAGCGGTCTGACAGGCCGCTCACAGTAAGTTATGCGACAATTTTTTTCACAGCAGTTAAGGGTTAATACTATTATAGTAATCTAATAAATAGTTTTTAACCCATAACTCCACACTAATGCGGATTCTCCAAATCTACAGTTAAATTGTCGACGTTTTAAAGAGCATGCTTTAATAAATTTTTAATAAATTGAATAAAATTTTTGATTAAAAAATATTATCCCAAAGAGATTTCTTATTCAATTTTATACATAATTCATATGGTTATATATCATTATCTCTATATTAGCAACAAAATTAACCTTTAACTGCTGTTAGCAATCTGACTGAACACTGTACCCCCTCCCCCCCCCCAAAAAAAAAATAGCGTTTAACTTGTATTTTGCAGTTTAACTATAGTTACAACTGAAATTCTCTTTCGCTTGGAATTCTCGTAATATTGTTAGAAATATTTGAATAGATTAAATTTAATTAGAATTAATTCTGTACAAAAAGTTTAGCGCAGGAACAGTATTCTATGATTTTTAATCATGGATCGCATTTTAACCTTTAACTAATGTTACCAGTCTCGTAGACCACTATTTTTCTTTTAATTTTTTAGTTTAACTTGTAATTTTCAGTTTAACTGCAAACACTACCGAAATTTTGTTTCATTTGGAATTTTAGTACAGAGGCTAAATAGGTGAATATTAAGTATAATACTCTTATATAAAAAGTTTAGTACAAAAGCACAATCCTATGAGTTATTCCCGCCTTTTATTCATCTTTCAATTTTGTGGTCTCACAAACCGCATCACATTCATACGTTACAATTTCTGTCACATCAATTAAAAATTAAATTTATAAAGTTTTGAAAAACCGAACGCTGAGAAAGCGGACAGTTAAAATTTCGAACTCAATTGAACAATCCAGTGGAAATTTAATAAAAACCTGATATTGAAGATGTTCGAATTTGAATCTGAAAAACATTTTGATATAGTTTTATTTACAAGAGTTAAAAATTATTTTTTACATTAGTAAAAAAATAATAACAATGTAATAAAAAACAAAATAGAGAGATTATTTTTAAGTTTTGAACACCCCCCCCCCTTAATCTTACCATTTCAACAATGATGATAATGCTGTCCCATATTAATATATAAACCCCCTTCGGATATAGTTCGGCCACTGTTGGGAATCAACCGGGGTAATAACGCCAATCCCTGGCGTTATTACCCCGGGATACTTATTGCGCAGTAAATCCTAAACTACAAATTATCTCGAGAAGATAGCCAAAATCTTCTACAACAATTTGAAAGTACATGAAATACACTACAAGTTTATGTAATAAACAAAGTATTTCTGGATAAAAAATATAGTCTTCAGATCAAAAACCTTATCTCGCAAATTTTAGATCAAGCGTTAATTTTAGTTGCTTGTAAAAACAATAAGACCTAAAAATGAAACAAATTAACTTGAAGCTGTTTTTTGCGATTTATATGACTCAAAACCCTTCTGCGCAGAGCACATGGGTGTCATTTACCTGATTATTTCATAATTATGCAAAATATAAGCTTTTGGCGTTATTACCCCGCCTGGCGTTATTACCTCAGGGTACCTTACTTAAAAATAATCATATACTTTAGCATATGATTTCATTGAAAATCATATACTTTAGGTTCTGCACCATTTTTCCAAGATAAATAAAATTAGGCTTGACTCCATGTCAATTATCCGATCTTTATCATGCAAGGAGATCGGTCATCTTCTTCGCTGAATCTGAATACTTTAGATTGCTGCGTCCGGGAGATTTTACAAGCGAAAGTAAATAGCAAAAAATACAGAAGTTTCAACTCTTTTTGGACTTAAAGCTTCCATATTGCGTAAATGGACCGATTATCTTTTAAAAGGATTTGCGCCACAGTCGGGCAACATAATAAGTGATTACCTTTGGTAATCGATACAGATAATGTGAGTATGATGCGAGATAATGCGAGTAAAATTAATTTCCAATAAACTTTCATCTTTTTTATTTATCATATTAACATATTTATTATTTTATATTATATATGTGTGTAAAATAAAATGACTGAATATTTGCAACTGTATTTAGTAACCACCCTGTAGTTATCGTATTACATTTTTAAAAAATCTTAATTTACGTTCATTAGTCGTAGTATTAATAAAATATAAAATACAAAAAACAAAATATATTTTAAGAATAATTTAATTATTTAGAAGACGTCATATAGTAAAATAAATATCTATATCTACCTATCTATATATATAATAAATATAACAAGCACTATAATCATTCCAGTGTTTTATGAACATTTATTAAAATTATTTTCACGAGTTTTTTTGTTAAGTTTTAAAACAAAAATAAGCTGATCTACGTTAACAAAACCCTACAAATTAAAATACAAACATGGACATAGCTATTTTCCCATTTTGTTAGAAAAAAAATCAAAATAAACGCAAAACCTTTCTAAAATTTTTGTTGTTGCTGTTGAAAATATTTTTAGATTTTTGTCCCTCTCACCAAACTTCATAAATAATTAACTTTCCTACAAATGGTAACAGTGAAAAGTGTTTTATCGTGCAAATCGAATCCTATTTATATCACTTGAGCTTTATTCAAACGAAATAGGAAAATGCTAATTTAATTATACATGAATCTTGGCTCATTTAAGCTCTATAATAGTTTTCTTTAAAGTTCTAATGAAATTAGAGATTCAGAAGACTCGTAATGGTATATTTATACAGTTAAAGCTAACGAAGTATTGATTTTGAAATACGTATCTTCAAAATTTTTAATTAATTACATAATTTACATGAGATGAAAATTACTTTAGAACTTTATGTATTGCAGAATTTGTATCTTAACAATTTCATTGATAATGAGCTAAATAAAAAGGATGATGGAATTTCAATCGATCTCAAATTTCATCTATCTTAAATAACAATCATTCTTAAATCCTTTGAGTAATAAATCGTTATTTTAAAAGTAGCTCTGAATGCTAACCCTTAAACAAACTCATTAAAGTTAGTTTTAAGCACGTTTTACTTGAAAATTTTCAAGAATCGTTTTACATTACGCTTATTTTGGAAGTGAAATATAGTTGTTGAATCGCAATGGAGTTTTTAGACAAAAGGTGATTTTTTTTTAATTCAAGGGATAAAAAATAGATTTTTAATTAATATCTAGATCTAAAATTTTGGGTATAATTTTATGAAAGATCCTTAATTTGTTTTTCCAAGCTAAGTCATGCAAATTTCTTAGATACTATTTGTGCATTGTTTCCTGTGCAGTAAACAAGAAATTTAAACTTTATGATTTTACGCCATACATCTATTTGTTTGCATGTTTTCAAAATTCTGAACATCAGAATTCTGAGTTGAAATCAAGAATTATCTATACTAATAAAATAACAAATCGTTCTGTCTGTCTGTGCATGTCTGCGACGGCTAGCAAAATCTACCACACTCAGAAGTCTGAATATTTATGTGAAGATAGTTCAAAACAGGTCCTGATGCACCTATGACACAGATTTTTAATATTTTAGGGATCAGGGCTCCTGGACCTCTTAAAAGTTTTTTGCACTAAATTGTTTTAATAACTTAATTGTTAACTCCTTTTTATCTAATTTTCTTCGTTTTCACGGAACTTTCTCCACTTAGCTACTCTCGCTTTTTTGTTTTTCAGTTATGACCCTGGACCGTTGGTAACCCGTTTCAGGGCCCCTTTAAGTTTTTGTGATAACAAATTGTTAATAAATTGCTTCCATTTAATTCGATCTTCATTTTTGGATTCCTGTACCATTTAGATATTTTAAAATTTTTACATTCCATATAAGACACTGGGACCCCCAATTGAATTATAGGGCCCTGTGTGTCAAACATTTTTCACTCCCTAAATTTTTCACCTTCTCACTGCGAAATTTTAAAGTTGAATCTTGAACTTTTCTTCCAGAATCGACCCTCTGATATTTTGAATCGGGTCCTGGGTCCCCTTTTAAACATTTATCCAAACGATTGGTACATTTAAAAGAATATATTATTTTTGCAAATGTTCTCTATGCTTAATTTTGACTAATTAAAGATCTAAAGCGCTACCTACTAATACATTTTAACATGCTTTCGTGTTAGGACCCTGGTTTTAACTGTCAGTTGGCCCCTCCGTGATCCCTCCGTGAAAATGTTCATATTCAATGGCTTTTTCTTTTCTACAACTTTTTAGGCCATCCTGCTATTATATGAACAACAAAAAAAATTACCATAATTTTTCCATTTACCATAATTACTACCATAATTTTTTAATATTAATAGCTTTTTAAGGGTTCTTTTGTGCAGCTTCTTTAAAAATGATCCAAAATTGTTTTCAATTTTAACATAGTTTTGGCATCATCCCATTATTTTTTTAACAACAAAAAATATTTTTATACCCAATAACATAGAAAATAAATTTCTGGGGCCCTTGAAGTTTTTGTAATAATAAATTGTTAATAACTTTCTTCCTTTTAATTCGTTCGTCATTTTTAAGATATTTTATTCATTTAGATATTTTAATGTTTTAACATTCCATATAATATACTGTAGCCCTCTGGGGAATCATAGAGCCCAGTCTAGGGCCGCTGATCAATTTGTGAGGCAAATATGTCTCACTCTCTAAATTTCTCGCTTTCTCAGCGCAGAATTTTTAAATTTTGAGTATTGGATTTCTACCAAAGAACAACACCCTTATATTTATATTCGGACCCTAGGGCCTTTTTATTAAACATTTAATCAATCAGTTTATGCGATTCTTTAAAGTACTATCCAAACTAATAATTCATACTCCATGCTTAGTTTGACTAAGTATTAAAACACTTTAACATGTTTTCCTGTTAGGGACCTCTTTTTAATTGTCAGTTTTTGTCTTTGGAGCCCTTATTATGAATCCCTTAAAAATGATCCAATTCACTCGCTTAAAAAAGAAAAAAATGCTTCTAAGATGTTTCATGTATTTCGAAAAGAATCTCAGAATTTAGCTACAACCTATTTTGAATATCAATCGCCTTCTTGGAGCCATTAGTGCAATTTCTTTAAAAATTATCCGAATTGTTTGCAATTTTTTAGCATAGTTTTAGTGTTTTCCCATTACTTTAGTAACTTCAAAAGATTTATAACTTAATAAATGCGAAATAAGTTCCTCGCCAATAATGGTTACTAGGGCCCCTTAAAGTTTTTTGTATTGTAAATTGTTATTAAACTGCACCTTCTTAATCCAACTTTCATTTTTGAAACTACTTTTCCTTTGAAGTTATTCAGAAGTTCTTACATTCCAAATGAAATCCCTGGGCTCCCCATGGTCCCGTAGTGCCCGATTTAGGGCTCTTGAAATTTTTGTTCGCCATGCATATTTCATCCCCTCATATTCCCACCTTCTCAGTAAATGATTTCAAAGTTGCGTTTTGGACTCATCTTCCTGGACCTACACCCTGATATTTTTATTTGGGTCTTAGGACCAGTGTTGGGTATGAACGCGCTCACTGAACGAAAACTCACGAGTTTCGCTCACTATTTGTGAACTTTGAACTGAATTTCGCTCACTATTTTATAAACAAGTTTGAACTGAACGAAAACTCAAAAAATAGACGAGTTTGAACGAAATTTACGTTCAAATTTAAGTTAAATTTTTTCTTAATTTATTAAAAAATTTTTTAGACCTTAGTACACTTTTTCCCTCTTTCAAATGCCATTTAGAGGCCTACACGAGCCTCAGGACGGGTTAAGTCTGGATGTCACTTCTCTGGGTAGTATCCTAGTCTTATTTCTTCTGCAGACTCGGGTCGTGCCGAACCGGACCTGGGCTGTATACAATTTCGCCAAAAATAGATATATACAGTAAACTCTCTGTACAAGGTGCTGTGTAAGGAGGAAATATGTCTAAATCGGAAAGGTTTTAAACGAAAGCATAAACATCGCAGCCTACGGCACTTCTGCATAAATGGAGATTATAAACAGACTAAGGTAAGTTTTTTTGGCCAAAACTCTTCCGTATTGGTAAATATCAATGTCCTGTATAAATGTACTCGGGGTCGGGCCGGGTCGGGCCGCTAAATTTTCTCTACGAGCCGGGCTGGGCTCGGGCTGAAATTTTTATTTTAATATCGGACCGGACATTTTTTTTTCTGTGGATCAGGCCTGGAAATTTCCGTCCGTGCATACCTCTATCTTACATATCGAATAATAAAATGATTAGTTCACAAAATTTTGTAAATTTGGACAATAATATCCAAACATTAAAAAAAAGTGAACTTTTTAGTGAACTTCGTTCACTTTTACAAATGAGTTTGATTTGAGCGAGTTCGTTTGAACATTTTTGAATTTGAACGTGAACTTAAATCACTTTTCAGAAATTGAACTTGAGTTTGAGTTAGTTCGTTTATTTTGTGAACGTGCCCAACACTGTTTAGGACCCTTTAAAAAGAATGTTTTATGCATTGCTCAATGTTTTATGCATTTCTTTAAAATATTATTCTAAAGAATAATTCATAGTCTATGATTAATTTTGACTAATTATAGATGTAGGGCGTTAGGGCCACGTTAGGTTTTAACTATCATTTGTTTACTCTTGGGTCCCTTATTATAACTTCTTTAAAAACTTATTCAATTAACTAGCTTTTTTTCCAACAAGTTCTTAGGCCCTCCAGGTACTACATAAACGACAAATATACAGGGTGATTCATAAAAGATGGGCAGAACTTTAAGGGGTTATAGTACACTTAAAGACAAATAATATTAAATAGGAGACTAGGGGTCCCAGACGTATTAACAAGGAGATAGGGGGCATTAAAGTTTAGGGTCCGAAATTTCAAATGATTATAAAAAATGGAAAAATTGGTCGATTCGTTTGCGGTTTTTGCAAAAAATTTTCTTTATGCCAGTATTTTCTTGAAATAAAATTTTAAAGTTCAATTTCAAAAAATGCCGATAGGGGGCGCTTTAGACTTTGGAGTAACAAACAACTATTTTTTAACGTTATTTTTTGTATTTCTTTAAATGATTTCGAAAGCTTAGACTTAAACTTTAATTTTGATCTAAAAATCTGAGTCCTAACGAGTAGTGAAGTAGCGTAAACTGAAATTTGAAATTTGAAACCCTTCTCCCCCCAGAACAAAAATCAGTTATTCCCGATCTTTGTGTCGTAGATTAGGCTCTAACTACTGCCGCGTTTTGCTAAAATTATTCTTTATGTCAGTATTTTCTTGAAAATAAATTTTAAAGAAAAGTTTCAAAAAATTCCGATAGAGGGCGCTTTAGACTTTGGAGTAACGAACAACTATTTTATACCGTTATTTTTTGTGTCTCATTAAATGCTTTCTAAAGCTTAGACTTAAACTTAAATTTTCAGCTCAAAATCTGAATCGCTGAGCGTGGTTCAGTAGCGAGGGGAGGGGGTTTAAATTTCAACTTCTGAACATAGTTCAGTTTGCACTACTTAACCATGCCCAACGATTCTGTGCTGTGATACGAGGCAAAAATACAACTTTCGTCAAGGACTGCATAGTCGGAATTCACTCATAAAGGCACTGGCACAGTTGGAAACGTCGCTCATGCAAACGTTAAAGCTCCATTCCTGACGCTAGTCACCGGGTGAAGAAGGAGACTGAAAGTATGCAAATGTCAAATGGGGAAGAAGAAGAACACGTATGCAAAATTTCGACACGATTCAGGCTTAAAAACCACTGAACGGTAAGTCAAGTGTAAGTCGCTGTAGTAATGAATCGGAAGATGGTGCCCTTCACGAATAAGGAAAAGTCTGAGATGCATTTAATTTACGGAGCGGCAGATGGAAATGGTGCAGAGGCACAACGAATGTACGGAGAGCGATTTCCCAACAGGCGGTTGCCTAACCGCAAAACTTTCGAGCGCTTGCACAGACAGTTGTGTGAGACGGGATCATTTCTCGCTTCCCGGTCGAATGCAGGTCGTGCAAAAAAAGACGAATCAGTAGTTGATGCAGAAGCCATTCTGGATGTAGTAGCGGCGCAGCCAAGTACAAGTACACGAACAGTGGCTAGGCAGGTGGATACCTCACAGTCCATGACTTGGAGGGTACTGAAGGATGAACATATGCTCCCGTTTCATGTGCAACGAGTCCAGAAACTGTCTCCAGGGGATTATCCAAATCGTATTGAATTCGCCCGCTGGTTTCTGCAGCAGAACGCGCTAAATCCACATTTTGGACGAACTGTGCCTTTCACCGATGAATGTACCTTCACACGTGAAGGTACATTTAACACAGACAATGCACATGTATGGGCGGATGTCAATCCACATGCTATGTATCCACATGCTCATCAGAGACGCTTTTCCATCAATGTTTGGGCAGGAATCCTCGGAGACCACCTAATCGGAACGTACCTTCTTCCTGAACGCCTCAACGGTAAAACATACCTCACATTTCTGCAACATGTGCTGCCAGACCTGTTAAACGTTGTTCCTCCACGCATCCGGCGGGTCATGTGGTTCCAGCACGATGGAGCGCCAGCCCATTACGTACGAGACGTCCGCAACTATCTGGACATCACATTTCCGAACAGATGGATTGGTCGAGGTGGTCCTGTTGCTTGGCCTGCTCGCTCGCCAGATCTTTCACCCCTCGATTTCTTTTTTTGGGGACAATTGAAGGCTTTTATGTATAAGACACCCATTGAATCCCCCGAGGAACTGGTCGCCAGACTTTCCGCCGCTGTAGGGGAAGTTCTCGAAAAGCCTGATGTTTTCGCGAATGTTCGCCGTTCCATTCTTCGCCGTTGTTCTGCGTGCATAACCTCTGGTGGTCACAATTTTGAACATTTATTGTAATTACATGTTAATAAATATGCTTTGGTAACATAATCCTAATTTGTGTCTTTTTACCTCGTATCACAACACACAATGTGTGGACATGGTAAACTGAACTGTGCTCAGGAGTAGAAATTTCAAACCCCTCTCCCCAGAAACTTAACCACGTCTAACGATTCAGATTTTGGGCTGAAAATTTAAGTCTAAGCTTTAGAAAGCATTTAATGAGACACAAAAAATAACGGTATAAAATAGTTGTTCGTTACTCCAAAGTCTAAAGCGCCCTCTATCGGAATTTTTTGAAAATTTTCTTTAAAATTTATTTTCAAGAAAATACTGACATAAAGAATAATTTTAGAAAAACGCGGCAGTAGTTAGAGCCTAATCTACGACACAAAGATCGGGAATAACTGATTTTTGTTCTGGGGGGAGAAGGGTTTCAAATTTCAAATTTCAGTTTACCCTACTTAACTACTCGTTTGGACTCAGATTTTTAGATCAAAATTTAAGTTTAAGTCTAAGCTTTCGAAATCATTTAAAGAAATACAAAAAATAACGTTAAAAAATAGTTGTTTGTCCCCCTATCGGCATTTTTTGAAATTGAACTTTAAAATTTTATTTCAAGAAAATACTGGCATAAAGAAAATTTTTTTGCAAAAACCGCAAACGAATCGACCAATTTTTCCATTTTTTATAATCATTTGAAATTTCGGACCCTAAACTTTAATGCCCCCTATCTCCTTGGGAATACGTCTGGGACCCTTAGTCTCCTATTTAATATTATTTGTCTTTAAGTGTACTATAACCCCTTAAAGTTCTGCCCATCTTTTATGAATCACCCTGTATATATATATATATATATATATATATATATTAGTTAGAACGCATTTTAAATAATAATCATTTTCTTGGGGCCCTTGGCCCAGCTTTAAAAAATTATTTGAATTGCATGCAATTTTCTTTAACATCGTCCATTGAAATTTCACTTGAAATTTAAAATATATAATTGCTGCATAATTTTTTCAAGTGATTTCAAATTTTACGAAAATCAGAGGTATAGTTTAATTTTGGGACAATCAAAAGATTCCGTTGCACTAGGAAAAAATTATTTCAAGTGCATTTTAATGATGTCACACTCTTCCGAAAATCATAAAATTAATATGAATCTACAAAATCTATACTAAAATATATCTGCGTAATATGTGATGCAAAGAATATCCTTTATTAATTTAGAGTTCCATACAAAAATATTCCAATGCATAATGGCACGGGGGGGGGGACATCGTTTGAGGAGCGTTCTAATTATATTAAACTACTATGACACATTTTATGAAATCGAATGAACATTGCTGATGTTTACTACAAGTTACTTTCGGTATAATAGAAAGCAGATAGTGTTTACAGGGACATACAAGATTTCAGCTACTATATTGTATTCGAAGAAATGTATACTATTACACCAAAATCTGAGTATTTTTAAAACTTCATTATAGTATGAACGCACCTCATTTGCTACGCTTGACTTACAATTTCCTACTTATTAAAATTGACGTACCAAGTGGGGTTTTTTTTATAAAATTTCTAACATTATACAGCTAATATTAAATATTGTCCCGTAATTTGGCACAAAAGATAATTAAACAATACACAATTGTTCTTTAATTTCCAAACAAAGTTCATGTAAATTCTGAATTTTAAAACTTCAATGTCAAACGCAAATGTTACGAGCATAACTAATATGGAGAAATTCTAAGATTACGGCATTGATTTTGTTAAGGACGTTTTATCATTTCAAGCACTGCGTAGAAAAACAAAACCCTGAAGCAAAAGGAAACACAAAATTTTGGCAATTATACATTTTTCTTTTTTGTTTTTTTATATTCAAAACTAGACATCCACTCACTAAAACTCTATCGTCGTCAGTTACCTAATACTCATGAGTTTAATTTATGCGAATAATTTATAACAATTTTTAAACACACATTCAATAGCACTTGAATGAAAAATTTTCAACGACAACCATAAGTAATTGTAAATAAATATCTTTTTTAGCAGAGTAAACTTCACATTTTTATATTTAATCCCACTCCATATCACTAAAGAATTACTTCAGAAGTTAAATCGTGTATTTCTTGTTCTTTTTCTTTTTATGTAGCGATGAAAAATGATAAATTAGTGAGTTACCATTATATATATTTTAATTTCCAAATTTCGTTAAGAATATTAAGATACATATAATTCTAGATGCATATAAAGAAATCTTCCCTTCTTATTTTAAGAATTCCTTGAGGTAGTAAATTTCAATTTAAGGAAAAATATAAAAAAATGTAAAAAATAACTTTTTTGCGACTATTAATTTTTTTTTTTTTTGAAGCAAAAACCAGTTCTATATATATGCTTTATTTATTATAACACATAAAAATTCAAAATATGCAGCATGTATTCCAGCTATAATTATAATTCTATAAATGCAAAATTTTTAAAAGTTTCGTTTAACTAGTGTGTGCTGTTTTACTAATTCGGCAAAAAATTGAATAAATTAACCTTACTAAATGTAATATAAATGTCTATTGAGATAATGGAGTAAAACCCCTCTACAAATTAGTCAAATTAAAAATCTAATTGTACACTGCACACCGCAAGATTGTCATGAATGCCTCTGCAAAAGAAGGTTAAATTACAATGCATAATTTCCGTTCGAATAAATTATTTGATTTTCCTCCTGCGTAATATAGAGCTTTAAAAAATTCTCATTTGTAAAAACAGTTCATTTCAGTATCATTTGTATTTGGAGAATTACATGTTTATTTGTATGGCTAAGTATCATATAAACGTGCATTTTGGAATTTTTTTTTTTCAAACTGAATTTCAATTTTTTTAATAGGTTCGAATAAATCTATCTTAGACATTCTGAGTTTGGCAGAGATCAATCATAAATTTTAAAAATCTTATTAAAAATTTTCAATAAAAGTAATTTTAAAAATTTTATTAAAAAATTTCAATAAAACGTCACGAAAATGACGGATCGCCCATAATTCGTTCTATTATTAAAAGCATGCTTTCGTTAAGCCTACATTGGCAAGTTTCCTTCTTTTAATTCGCATTCTATATTAAAATAAAAATTTATTTTAAATTTTTAAATAATATTTTTTATTTTTTAAGCATCTCGAAAATGACAAGCAATAAACATACGCACAGCATATAAACAATAAAAATAATGTTACCATTTATCAGTTTTTTATTTCTTCAAACTTTTTCTGCGGCAAATGTTTAAAGTAAGTTTCCAATCACCAAAATACTGTTATAATGAATACTACTGTCATCCTTTGACCGTTTATGAAGTTATTTTCGCGTGTCACGAAAATGATGCATAAGCTTGTTTACATACAATTTATTTACTCCTGTATGATAATGAACTGAATATTAATTTTAAAAAATATTTTCCTTTAAAAACAAAATGCTTTTTTACAATAATTAACAATTTTTATAAATATTTTTTCATTTTTGTTAGTAGAAAACATACTTTATATGTAGACATTTAGTCCTAGATACTGTCACAAAAATGACATTTTTAAGGTTTAAAATTCTCTAAAAAATAATGAAATTGCAATAAAATTATATTTTTTCTATTTATTGATTTTTAAAGCAATAGTTCTAAAAAAAGAATAAAATTGTACATTTCATTTGCTTAAAATCAATAATAAAGGTCTGAAACAGTAAAATCCCCACTAAAAAAATTCTATAGAAAATCTGTAGGGAATTGGCCCAAAATTCTGTGTGAAATCCGTAGGTAAATGGTCCAATCTGCAGATATTTTAAAGAATATCTTAAAAAATTCTGCAGATGTTTTTAAGGTAAAGCTAAATCTCCGAATTTCTTCGGATTTCTGTAAAATGTCTGAAGAATGTGAAAATTTCTGCATATAATCTTAGGATTATTTTTGGTGGGGATGCGCGTTTATGATATTCAGCGTATCACATGTACATTTGTATATATAGAGTTACAAAGAGCTCTGGTTCTGATTGCAAAAAACTGATTTACACTGGCAGCGTAAGCAGCGTTAGTTACATTTTTTTAATAAAAAAAAATTAATGTAAAGGGAAACGTGAAACAATTCTCAGAGAAAATAAAGCATTAACTTGAATATAGTGTTGTAAAATTATTAAGTATAAAAGTTGTTAAGAATTAAAATTATCAAAATTTATTAAGAATTAATATTTTTGAAAGTAAAAACTTTCAAAAATTAGAAATTACTAAAATTATTCAAAATTATCAAAAAGTAAAATCATTATTTTTTTTCTTTAATATTAAAATTTAATTAATCTCATATTATTCATCTGAATATGTATTCGAAAACTGTGATTGTAACAAAAAGTTATATAATGTCAAAAGATTAAGCGTTTTTAACAATTTACTATTAATATCGGCAATGTATTTTGAGAAAAAGGGTGAAAATGTATTTTATTTTGCGATTTGAAGAAGGTACATTTAATTTTTTTATCTGAAATGCAAACAAAAGAGCAAGAAAAAAAATTAATTAATTAAGAATTAATTTCTTTTAACAATGGTTTATATAAAAAAATCAAAACTAATTCTTCTATGTGCCGCAATATTGCCAAAGATTAATCAAATGAAAAATATCGTAAAAAAACTAAGACATTTTTAGTAAGGATAGGATTTTTATTTTAGTTTGAATATATATTCTTTACATTAAAATTTATTTATATACGCATATGATTCTTACTTTAATTTTATAATTTATTCTTTATTTTTAAATTATTTACGCATTATAGCTACTTTGTTAAAAATGGGTAATACCATAACCAATTATATCTATAAGGCCCATCTATTTGAGATTAATGAATGAAGTCCTCCGCCAGAGGACTCTGACACCTTGCCCATTTTATTCTGACCAATCGTGCAAACCCTGAACCAAAACAATGACTATGTGCATAGAACAGAAATCAGCTTATTCAATGCCAATTTGGGCAGGGTTTGCGTCATGTGGTCCAATGAAATGGTTCAGGGTTTGAAGTTGAATCCAGCTTCACTTTTTGGGTGGTTTTTAGCGAAATGCGCAGGCCAGTAGTATATAGTTGGCTATGGTAATACTTACTTTCTTAAAATCTAAGACACAAAATAACTCAAGTTGAGCCGAAATCCAGTCATCTCTCGATTTGAAAGTCAGCATCTCATAAAGAGTTGAAACAACTCGAGTGAATGAATTGTTTTTAAGCAATTTAAATCAATATGAGTAATTTAAACAAGCAATTATAATCAAGATAAGTAAAACTTTTTTTTTAATCTCATTCATGTGATTCAATAAATTACAGCTCATTCCAGAGCAGCCAAATCCATTCTTTAGTTTTGAGAATGCAAAACGGTTACATAAATTTACAAATTTGCATTTCATTTACGTAATAATTTTTATTTTATTTTTTTTAGTTGGGAAATTTTATTTATTTCTATAGATTCAATTTATAACAAGTGCAGAATTATGAAACGTTTTCTTTACAAATATTACTATTTTTCAGTGTTTTTTAAGTAATTATACAATTTATTTGGAACTATCGTTTTCAAGATAGATTTGAAAATTCTTTATGATAAATGTAAATAAACACTCAATACATTTTATTAAAAATCTTCGGAGTATAAATTCTAAGCGATTAATACATTTAACCACTAAATCTCATTTACATATATTAGACTATCTTCTATATTTTACGACTTGAAGAATGACTAATTACAATGCAATTCCAAAATCTCAATTTTGACTTTTCACATGCCAGAAATAAATTACATTTGATCTTTCCCAATGGCTACATAATTGATTACTTAGACGAAATAAATTACTCATTCTATCAGTAGATAAAATTAAGCTGCACTAATCATAGAGATACGGGTGACATTTTCAGAAATTCTAGTCCATTTTGAGCAGTTTTACATATTAGTGAGGTTATGAAATCAATAAACTGTTGATTTTATCAGAACCAATTAAATTTTCCTGTAGTGGTATGTCCTATTTATTCTAATCATATATAATAGCCATTTATTTTAAATTTATAAAGCCATTATACTTTTGAAATGTCAATTTATTCGTTTCAGAAATTAACCCTTCATTGTACGAATTTTTCTATTTTTATTTTAAAAAAGAGAATTTGAAATGTATGCATTGATCTAATGATGGGTAAAATATTAAAAAAATAATTTCAAATTTTTAGCAAAAATTTGTTATTTTATGGTGTGTACCTTATAACACAATTACGGTTCTTAAATGTTGCGTTGCTGTATTTTGCAATTAAATTGGCTTAAATTAATTAATTTTATCTGCTTAAGACTCTGCAGCTTTCTTTATATTAATTATTTTAAGTATTCAGTAAAATTAATAAAAATAAGTTTTATCTTAAAGGTTGATGTATTTTTTCTTTTGTTGTTGTTGTTTTTGTTTCCGAAGAACAAATTCTTATTTTTTGTCAAATATGCAACTATCTGAGATAGACAAAATGAATGTTATTCCATTATTTAGAGTGTTCTTGATCAGGTACCATGATCTTATTGCCAAATTCTTAGTACAACATGAGAATTGTAATGTATTTAGATAT
The DNA here is from genome assembly GCA_964019185.1 of Maratus speculifer. Lineage (NCBI taxonomy): Eukaryota > Metazoa > Arthropoda > Arachnida > Araneae > Salticidae > Maratus > Maratus speculifer. The sequence goes on from OZ025292.1 coordinate 296,594,690, forward strand.
GTGTAGATGTAGCACACGGTGAAGTGAAGGGTTAAAGTTGATGCCACAGACAGAATTATTTTATCGACAGATATGGGAAATAAAAGTTTTTATTGGGAGTTTTTAAAATACTTAACTCTTTCGGATCAGCTTTTCTTCCGTTTTGCGAACAAAATCATTATTACTTTAATAATGTTAATCGTAGCTATACAAATAGACTTCCTGATGTTCCATCTCATTATCTGAAATGCAGCGAATATGCTTATTTTGTATAGTATTCAATTCAGCTTAATATGATAATAAGCTAAGGAAGAGTTTTTAGAGACATTTGGAAAGTATCGCATTACATCAGGGTTTAACAGATATTACTACTTAGTAATATTTTTTGCGTTTTATCACACATGATTCGTTTAAAAAATAACCTATATTTTAAATTTAAAGAGTGAAATATATGTAAAAAACTAGTCAGATGTGACAATCCCAAAACTTTTTTCTATATTATGTATGTTAATTCTTTCTGAAAAATACAGAAGAGCAGCACCACTGGCTAGGTGGTTTAAATCAAAATCTAGTCAGTAGCATCTTATGTCAACTTATAACTGGATCTGAAGTTTGACGAAAATTCATGCATTAACTTTTAAGATAAAACTATTACAAAATCTTAAAAAAAAAGCATAACATAAAAAATAATGAACGTCTAATTACGTTATATATTCTAGTGTAACAGAATCTGAAATTTGATGAAGTTCTCTGCATTAGTTCTTCAGATAAAGCTATCGCAAAAATCGTGCAAAATGCAGCATAGCAGCGCCACCTATTGATCAGTTCACACCAAAACCTTATCCGTGGCAATGTATCTCAAGGTATTGCGGAATCTGAAGTTTGGTGAAATTCTGTGCATTAGTTCTTGAGATATAGCTATCATGAAAATCATGAAAGCTCTCTGTCATCTCTGTCTCAATCATCTCTGTTGCTTGTATGATAATTGTTGATGTGGCTGCTTTCACAGCCTCTGCATAGTTTACTGGCGGTTTAATTGTTTTTCCTCATGTTTTCTCCTGTGTATTTCTTCTTCTGTTTTAATTTCACCCTTTTCTAATTGCTTGTGCGTCCTGTTTTCCATTATCTCATATTTTGCCTCTGCATGCTGTGCTCTGACTTCAAGTTCTACAATTAAATTTGAAATTATTTCCAATGCTTTATCAATCTCCCTACAAACTATTACTGGTAACCTTGATGTTCGTTTTTCTATAACTCTGGTATAGCTTATTGCTCTGAGCGCTTTTTCGACTGTTATTGATCTTCTTTTTCCTGTTTCTGGGATATCACGTAGTGTTTGAAGTTCCGCCTTCAGTTCACGTACTTCAGGGGCATTAATGATATCGAGTGCATTTTGCTTACTAGATTTGCCTGAATCTGATTCCGAGTCAGTTTCTTCGTATTCAGTCGCAGTGTCATCATCCTCAAAGTACTTATCTAAATTGACTTTTGTTTGTTTGTTCTGCTCTTCTAACTTTGTCTTCGTTTTCAACTTTTTGTTGTCTTGATTTGGCTGGGAACCGCCTGGTGTGATCGCACTGCTGAATGTTGTGTTAGCATTTTTGGATGTTTCTTTTGTTTTGGATTTTGCGTCATCATTTTGTTTTGTCTGCTTAAGTTGCGTTTGATGTGTACGTTTGGCATTTTGAGACGGGGAGCTATCTTTTGTTTGTGAATTTGATCTGGTGTTTCTGTTTGGGGCATATTTGTAGGCATGCGTTATTGTTTAACAGTATAATTTAGTTTTACTAGACAGATTTTGTACGTGGCATGGTTTTATTAATGATGATTTATGGCATGTATATTTGTATCTTTTACGACTACTATGTTTAACCAGTTAAGTATGTTTACCAATTAGATAGAGATATTATAAAAAGGTTTTTTATGCGCGGTAACACATGTATGCTAATCCTAAAGAAGGATAAAATACATTTGAAACTAAATAAAAATATAACATAAAAATATTAGTAATCATTTAGAGCAAGCTTGACAAAGGGAGAAGGATTACTTGACATTAGCTACGAAAATTACCGTAAATAGAGCAATGAATCATAATAAAGAGAGAGAATAAATAAATAAAAAATAAATAAATAAATAAACGATGCAGTATAAAGCTTATTTTGAAAAAAAAACGCTAGCATGAAAATTCTCTCTGACAGTTCATACAAAGCTTGAGTGATACTAAGAAAAACAGATGAGAACAATGAGACAAATAAGAAAGAGATAAGAGACTGTAGTGAGGGAAAAAATCCTATAATACAAGATATTAAGCTGAAAGAGATAGGGAATAAATAACAGATTGTTTAAAGTACTATGATGAAATTGGAAATAGTTTAAATTCCAGAGGAAGAATTACTGGACTTATAAGACGTTGTAAACCATGAAAATAAACAGGCTGTAAACTAAAATTGTGGCATAATAGGAGGGGGGGTAACAACTGAAATACAAACGAATAATAAGGAGTAAACAGATATTTTAAACGAAAAAACACATAAAGCATATAGTATCTTGCAAATAGTGAAAATTGAACATGAAGATTGACTTTATAAATATATAAAGTAACAGATTAATTGCTAAAATGAAGCAAATACAATAATGAAATAAACAGAACTGGGATTAGCATACAGAATTTGCAATGTTTGAATGCATTTGCTACAGAATTTGAGTATTACTTTTTACAGGAATTGTAACTAGAGCAATTAAAAAGAACCTTTCTTTATGGACTATACTAATTAACACATGCTCTTACCTATTTGATACGGCTAATTTTTCGCCTTAAGGCCACTTATTATATCCAGGCGGGTTTACACGCCGTTATAACTATATTTTACTTATGGAAGAGCCGCTATGTGGAACAAGGCACCAACCCGGGCACTCTGGCTTTCTACCGTAAATAAAGTATTCTTCTACCGCAAGCGGGTGGACGCAGTTAACGAAGAAGTTTCCACGTGGTTCCGATCTTTCTTGAAATTATTTAATAAGTCTTTAATTACTGGGTGCAAAATTACTTTATTTATATCTTCATATCGGTCTTGAGTAGTTCTTTCCAATGGTATGATTCACACAATGATAGACTGAATATTTCCGCTGACTTTATTATCAAAAGCGGAGCGACAAATGTCTTACCTACTACGGCCGCGACTGGGTGAAGACTTTTTAAATAAAAGTTATTTTTCATTTACAGGGCGACACAAAAGAATTTCAATACATAATAATAAAGGGGAGAATTGTTTTCAACATATTTTAATTATGAAAAACGATTTCATATATAGCCAAATAGATATACGTTGTTGAGGACTAATATGAGTTATTTCATGTATAATACATAGTGCATAGCATTTGCAGGGACACAGAAAAGATTTCAAATAGTATATTCCATCCGAAATCCTGTATATTATCGAAGGTGGCTGTTAGATGGATGAAATGCATTTTTAATTGTGATATACGCTTTTAAGTTTCTTTAGATGTATGAATATTATATGGTTTATATAAATGTTAATTGTTACACAATTTAGATATACAGAGTTACACAAAAGATTTCCGAAAGGCTACTGAATATGAGCGTAATTTACTTAAAAGCTGTTTTTAAATATGCTATGACTTTTTACGATTAACTGCATTTAGTTTACTAAGAAATGTTTGTAGAATATAGATAAAATGATATACAGGGTCACGCAAAGAACTGGATACATGGTCGCCTTGTTTGGATAATAATTCCTGGAAATTCGATTTAAGTAGTTTAAAGAGAATTTATTTTTAAACTAAACTTTAACAAAATACTTTCATGTATAAAAGGTTCTATGTATTTTACAGGGCTAAACAAAGATATTCAAGTATGTTTTCATCTATTAGTATAAATTGCTGAAAGGAAGATTTTAACCAGTTAGGCGTTTTCTTGCTAAACTAAATTTTACCATTTTATAGTCTATATATTAACCGACAGGTCAAATGCAGTCCTTTCAAAAGTATTGGAATACATATTTCGATATGGATAATAATACGTTATTTCCCTAGATAACGAAGTTTTGTTAATGATTTCAAAGAGTGTTGGAAAGTGCTTCATAATCTATGCTTAATGCATGATTTTTATTGCTTGTTAATTCATGGTCTGTTGAAATTGAAATTGTGCGACGATTATAAGTTAGTAATTTAGAGATTTAAAAAAAACATTTTATCTGTACAGGTGATTACCGCCATCGATATTACGTCAGTATCACTCACGAGCATGTTTTGCTTCATAAGTTAAATAGATATTGAAAAAAATAAACCTTCAGGTTTTTATATGTGGTCTGAATCCAATTAAACAACTGTATATGAAAATGAGAAAAAAATCGTAAAATTTCTGATAGCGTTTTTTTAAATCGAGTTCTTTTATAAAATATATCATTTTACTATCTATATATTTTCTATTCCGTTTCTTTTTAATGAAAATAGTAAGCATACATAATATCTCAATAGTTAAAAGATGTAAACAGGCTAAAATATCATGACTAATTGTCATGAGTTTTCTCATTCGTTATGGTGCAATATTTTAATGTATGCCTATTTAATATCCTCACTTGAGCAGTTTATTTAATTGCTAGATACGATGATGCATCATTAACCACGAGAAAATTATGAAGTGATGATAACATTGGTCATATTTACCGATGTTTGTGTTCTAAACATGCTATACAAACAAATTAAACATCAGAAATGAATGTTCATAAATATTTCAAGAAGTAATGGAGATCAGAATTTTTGTTAGAAATAAATTATTCTTTAGATATCGTATTTATTATATTCGATTATTTTGATTTTTTTTAAATACTTTTAAAAATACAACGATGAAAAAAAAGAAAAGGGAATTTATATTAAAAAAAAAATTAAAACTCTTAGTTTTAATAGAATTGTTAAAAGGTTAGTGTAATAATAGTCAGAATGATATTGTTTGAGTTCAAATTTCTTAGTTTATAGCTTGATCCATGACCGAAACTGACTATTTTTTGCTTATATTTGTAAATTATGCACCCCTGAAAAGTGCTTGACAATATAAATTTTGTTTTGTTTTTCACCCAATCGCTTTTCGTTCATCTGTTAATAACCATTTCATAAAACTTAAAATTTCTAATAATTATGTGCTCTCAGATTCCGTTTAACGGAACATAAAAGGTATGTCAAAAATCAAGAGCTTAAACGCTCTTCCATTGCTCAACATTGTTGGTCTTTACAACATAAGTTTAACTTTTCTTCAGCTACCATTATCCAAAAGTGTCCTTCCATTCTTGGTCTTGATTTTTGGGAAGTTTACCACATCATTAAAAATTCTCACTCCTTAGTCAATGACTTATCAAGTACGCCTTATTTTCCTAGCATTTGGAAATCTTTAATTTAATTTAAACCTTTTTTTTCTTTCTTCTCTCGCTTTTTAGTTTTGTTTTGTTTATTCTCCGGTAGATGTCGCTACTTGTCCATCCAGTTGTTAGGCTGCTCACTTCTCATTGGTTGCTCTCTTTTAGGCGGGATCGCTTCCGTAGCGGGTTTATAAGCCTGCGTCTCTCTGTCTCTTTGCTCAGTTTTGCTTTTTCTAGCTCGCTGAGTTTTGCACTGATGAAGAATCTCCATAGAAGATTCGAAACGGCTGTTTGCTACCTTTTCTTACTTTATTTGTGCATTTATAATCGTTGGTTTTCTATCTTTAAATTATGTGTATTATTTGTTTTAAAATACGTCATCACGGTAAGGTCTTTTATTTGCCGTTACATCTGTTTATTTACAGTTTATCACTTGGTCTTACTCAATTTTAAATTTTGGTAAATATCATTGTTTCAATGGATTTATTTATAAAAAGTTTTTATGTATGTAAATACATATAAATATTTCTTGTAATTTGAATTCGAGTCAATCGATAAAACCGTTCATCCAATTTAATTTTGTCATATTGATAGCTTTATGCGTCAGTATGCTTGTAATTAACGGAATTTAGAACTCTTAAAATTTCGGAAAGGGAAAAAATAACTATTTTACTTATTTTGTGTCTTAAAATCTATAAATTACAGAAGCACAATTAAAAAAGCTCTAATAACTGTATGTTTCTTTTTGCATTTCATATATTCCCAGATATTAATAGAGAAAATTCCTTTTTTTAGTGGTTTTCAACATGTATAATGATTTTCTGAGCAGAGAAAGTACACGCATGATTACAAAATCGTTTATGTATGCAAATCTAAATCATCGCTTTTAGTACCTAATTATATTTTAGAGTCTTGTGATTACACGAAAAAATCAAAATTGCCTATTTATAAATTCTGTATGTTTTAAAATGAGAACTATCTTTCTTATGTAGAAAATTCTTGAAATTCAACGAATGTAACACAATTTTAAAATAGTAATAATAATAATAGCAATAACTATATAAAAACTTAGATTACAATTATAGAGCTCACCCTGAAAAATATATTCTGAAAAATGCATGAAAAAAATTAAAAAAAAAAAAAAAAATAACTGTCTTGCGCCAAATCATTCATCAACACATATTCGGAAAAATGACTTTAAATTTTCCTCTTTGGAAGTGTTCCTTGGATGGAATGTGTCCCCCTACTGGTTTGTTTTAAAATGTTCCGAAATGTGATTACTCTATAATATACAAACTTTTCTCCAAAAATGAATTTGCTGAATGTTAAAGATTCCTAAGATACTTTAAAGAAAAAAAAAAGAAAATCTAAATACTTTATTGTAACGCCGAGTTTTGGGAAATATGCGAACTGTTTCCACATTCAAAAATATTAGGTTTGGATATACATAAAAAAATTATATTATTTATATATGTAATCAATTCCAAGAGTTCCATGTTTAATCTCCGGCTTAGACATTTTTCACTAGGTTGGTTCTACTCTTTGTTAGCAATGTGAAAATCCACGTATTATAACTGTTTAATCGGAAAGAATTTACTAATAAGATTTACACAGAATGTAAATGAAAGTTCAAAATTTTGTTTGCACACTTTATAAATGTTCTACGTGACTCTCTTTTGTAACATGGACAACATCTAAACATACTTTTTGTTTGAACATCAATTACCATTTGCATATGTTGTTTACATTTTCGAACATTCTGTGTGTTAGAATTGCGTATTTGTAATTTCTGTCATCAGTGTAGAAAAAATTTCGTCAACGATACAGTCAGGCAACTCCAAGTCTTTATGAACTACACATACGGTATCGGATGTTTGAACAAAAGGATATTTTGATGTAGTCTGTATGACCAAGGGAATGTTTATAAAGTATTTAAACAATATTTTGAACTTCCTTTTAAATCCTTTGTAATTCTTATTAAATTTGTATTACAATTAAATAGTTTTAGACGTTTATAATCGGTATATTTATTTTGAATTATCCTATTTATCATAAGCCTACCACAATATTTCATAATTTGTTTTGTCTTTTGTCCCATTTCAGTGTTATCAAAATATGTTGCCTCCAAAATGTTTCATCAAATAAACGATGTTTTAAAATCCCTATTTTTATTTTGAACTACGCTATTGATCATAGGACTACCACGATATTTCATAACTTGTTTTGTCTTTTATCCCATTTCAGTGTTATCAAAATATGTTGCCTCCACAATGTTTCATCAAATAAACGATACAAACAGTCTAAAGTCATTTTAGAAAAATTTACTTGTTATGGTTAATTATATTACGGTGCGCTATTTTCAACCGTACCTTTTAGAAAAACCGGTGTAAATGAGAAGATTATATTCTACGTTTCGTACTACCGTATGGAATGTATGAAATGACATGCCAAGAGCCACCGTTATATTCAACTATTCGAATAGCATAATTAAAGGGTGTAAAAAAGAAAATTAAACATAAAAAAAGTAAAAGCAAGCTATTTAGTAATGGTAATGGTTTCATGATTAGGTATTGAATCAAAAATTCTCGTAATTGAATTCAATTCTCTAATTAAACTATTTTTCTATTGTGAAAACTTTGAAAATGTTTTGATAAAAATGTATGGTAGAAAATAAAGTGTGCTCTATAAGTACTTTCACATTTCAATAATTCTTAAACATTAAAAGATAGGCATATATAATGCGCTTTCCACTATAAAACACATTGACAAGTACCGTGTTGCTTAAGACGAAATCTCAAAATATTTCAAATTTTCATTAAACTATTCTTTTGTCATAAGAATTCCCAGCAGTTGAAAATTCCAATATGCAAATTTATTGATACATATATATATATTTTTTTCCAAATACGAATGGATTTATTGGTACTCATGTACTCAATTCATTTCTTTTGTTATGTAAAATCTCACTTTTCACAAATATTATAGTGCAAATCACACACTGAAATAAAACATATTATAATACGATAAATCCATTCGACTTCAGAAAAAGATGTTTTGATAGGGTTAAGATTTCTTTCGATATTTAGTCTTTCATAATGGGAATTCCTACCAATGCTATTTATTATTATCCATCAACAATGTAAAGGATGATACTAAACTCTAATACTAAAGTCTTGTAAATCTACAATGTTGTTTATACACTGCAAACGCACTGAAACACTTTTGCAACACTAACTGAACATAAAATCAACACTTCTGACTAGAATCGTATTCGATTGTGCTGTTTCGATTATGCATGGTTCTGTTCATTTTTAAAATTGTGTAATTTTAAAGGCACCATCTTGAAAATATCTTGAAGATTTGTTGCATATGTTGTTTTATAGTGTACCAAATTGTAAAAGTTTACGATGTGTTGTTAATTTGGGGACAAAGTGTTGTGCTGCACAACACTATTTTAAGAAACTATTTTCATCAACACTATTTACAACACTATTTCAACGCAATTAACAACATTATTTTTAGAACACATTTCTGAATAGCAATACTTTTGCAACATATTAAGAAGTTATTTCTAGAGAGCAGCACTTTTACAATATATTAAGAACACAATCACAACACAAAACACATTTCGCAACATAATAATGTGTTGTGAATTTGAGGACAAAAGTGTTCCAAAATGTGTTCATTTTTGCGTTTTGAGCTTTTGCAGTGTACTAAAGTCTTGTAAATCTTAAAATATACACATAATTACCTAAAAGGCGTTAAAAAATATAATTTAAGTAATTATGTGCATATTTTAAGATTTACATTAATAACAAGGTGTAAATTCCATCAAGACACTGGTATTAATACAATGGTTTGACTCATTGACTAGAGTTTTGCTTCAGCATTATATCGAGCATGGAATTGCGGTCTATTTAGAACACAAAAAGTTTAAAATAGTCTTAATTGGTTAAAAACAAATAAAATTAATCTATTTTGTTAAATGTTTGTTTGCTTAATTCAAATATTTTCATACATTTTGTACAAATATTCTAATACTTCGTGTTATTCATAGCTCTGCTTATACTGTTACAATATTTTAAACCCACCACCATAAAGTTACCAACATCACTGTAGAATGATGCTATTAGGATAACCGACGAAAAACTGACGAAAAACTAGAAACAATTCTAAGAGAAAAAAAAAATTGAAAAATAAACTACATTTTTGTCAAAATAGCAGATGTTTTACGCCAACAAATGATTTGCAAAATTCTATTAATAATGAGCTACTAGAGTGGCATTTGGCCATTAGAAATGTTGAGCTAGTGTATTCACACCTTATCGCATGTGCTTACTAAGGCTTTGTCATCAGTGACGCAAAATAAGACTAAACTATCATTGAATGAACCTATGAGGTGCCTTCAATGAACTTCGAAGAGTCCATGAAAGAATGGAGCTATCTTATCACACAAAGATATGCATTTGTTGGCATAGAAAACTCTAATAACAATTCTTATTTGTGGGTTTGTGACAAGACAATCATCAGAAGAAGCATCCTCACAGAACAGTTTTTTGTGCATAATTTAAAATTAGCAAATGTCCACAATTCAGAGGCAATCTTTGTTAAAGTAAAATTAAAAATGAAGTCATTGCCTAAAAGTTGCTAGAACTAGCATTCACCAGAACACAGATTCTCTAAAGAGTTTCTAACTGGTATTATTAGTGCATCTGATCACCATGCATACATTTTACATACAAGACAACACCAATTTTGAGAAACCTGTTTAACACCACAAGAGGCAAGCTCCAATATTTGATAAAATTCTAAAAGAGCAGAAAAAAGCCCTATTTCAACAACATCTTAATATCAGAAACACAGAACAATTAAATACTTTCACTACCAAACTAATAAAAGCAATTCGTTCATCAGCAACTAACTGCTTTCGACTCAAAATAGTTAGAAAAATGTGCTCATGCTCTTTCTGGACTCCCGAGTAATCTATTCGCGTTACTCAAACGGAAAATGAAGGCAATCAGTGGATGCACAGAAGATCTTGTGTGCCAGATATTCAAAACTTGTGGCGCAATATAAGCGCAATGTTCTACCGACCGATAATGCAGCGCGGGAGAAGTTCTGTAAAACTGAATCGAATCCTTTCAGCATATCACAAAAATTTTCCCAAGACAATATTTTACGCTTGATGAAATTAAGCTTGCAGTGCCTCCCAGCAATGGAATTAAACAACAAACTTTAGAATTTTTAAGAGAACACATTTCTAGTGAAGCAGAATACCCTCAACACGGTAAAACAACATAGAATTCACAGCACCACTACAAAGCCGTCAGAAAATCTAAAGAAAGATCGACCTTTAAATCACTGAATGACTAAAAAGCACCAGGCCTAGATGCAATAGATTTCAGACAGCTAAGAAAACTTTCAAGATTCTTCCAGAACTACTATTATACGATGGGCGAACCTTTGCCTCGGACATAATTTTTTTCCACCTGTCATGTAACAAACAGAAGTCGTATACTTCCTGATACACGGGAAGTCCTATCTGAACCGTGCTGATGCTGGCCAGTCTGCCTTTTACCAAAGCTAGGAAAATTACTTGTAAATCTCCTGCTCCGTGACTAACCTTTTTTCTAGAAACAATAATATCCCCCATCCGCACCAATTCAGATTCAGGAAAAAACTCTTTATATAATTTTGATTTCCTGCATTCAAAAGCATACCCATAGGAATTACATTTATTTCGTCTCACCAGATATACAAGGGTACTTCGAGAACATGGAATGACGCGACATGGTACAGTAGTTACAAGAACTCAACTGCCTAAAGATATTGCTAGAATTACCTTTTCTTACTTAACATAGCGCAACATTCTAATATGTTAGAGTGATGGCACCTCAACACACAATTTGGAAAACCGTGTATATATCTTCTGCCTAGGGTCCATTTCATGACTGCTATTAGCTTATTTATATCTAAAATATTAGAAAAACGAAATTTTTCTTCTTTTCGTTTGTGGATGACTTTATTTTCTCGGCCTTTATAACGTCCGCACATGGAGCAAGAGCCAGATTAAGCTATTTACGTATTTTCCTTTTACTGAAAGCCTTACATCTACAAGTTTCACAAGGCAAATATCAAACACTCGCATTTGCAAAACCACGCCACTTTCATGACAAGAATTCAGTTATTCCCATCAATAGGATCAGTGTTCACCACGTCCCATACCTCAAGCTTTTAGACATAATAATCTTCAAGCATCAAAACTGGTTAGATATACAGCAAATGTTAATCTTACAAATCTCTCAACGATACAAAACTATATCCACGGTCACAATACCACAATAAGCACATCACTAATCCACACAATCCACACATATGAATACATCAAGGAACTACATATTCATTCACCTCAAACACAATGACCTGTAATATAGTTATGTTTTTATTGCTGTGTCCGTAACACCCAATGGTGTCGGAACAGAATTCTGCACTCGGTAAAGGAGAGTTATTATCCAACCGTGAGCTTGTGGAATAGATTTTCACAAATCTCTTTTTTAGGCAAAACTCAGTTTTAAAACTCTGGACGGGATTCAAGTAACAACAACAAGAACCATCGTCAAAATTTATAATGATAGACATTCTGGTCTGCAAACTGTCATTGCTCATTGAACCAAGCATCCGCCAGTCTTTGACATCAAAATTATGTTAAAATCCTTATAAAATAGATTAGTCCTTGGTGATGTATGAATGTACATAAGCGTTCAAAGTACTGACACAGCAGAAGCACTTGCAAAGAAAATAACAGCTAAATCACATATATACCTTCATCTTCCACTTGTACTTACATGCATGAAATATTCACTAAAAGCTGAAATAATCAAGGAATGGCTATTAGTCTGGGACAATGCCGATAAATGCCGACAAGCATATGATGTAATAACAAAAGTCTCTGTATCGTAATGTAACCTTTCCACACATACAACAAATTTTATCACGAAATACAGTAACTTTCAAACTTACCTTCTCACATTTAAATGTGGAGTCTAATTCCTTTACGAGTGTGACTTTGTCCTCCCATTATTACTTCACTTGCTCACTATGTGCACAATGGCTTATTAAGAATTCTGTAATCCCTCTAGAGTAATGGCTTTGCAATATCCTAAATTGACACATCTTTAACTGAAAATTACTTAAAATGTTTTTTCAAAAAAAATTTCCAAACATTACGTATTAGTCATCAGCTGAGAGCAGAACACCATCACAGTCTTTGCTACCTGTCACGTTGAAGGTACTTGCTTGGCAGAGCCTTCCTTGGTAAGTGATTTGGTCTTTTACCGTAATTTATATTTTATTTAATTTATTTAATTTATATTTTATAATTTATATTTATTTTTTTCTCTTACACCAATTTATTTTACAACACGCCCCTTTTTGCGTTTAATGGTGGGTACAGTTTCGGATAGACATTGAAATTTTGTCATTGTAGATTTCCATTTATTTATTTAATCATGGAAAAAGAGACTTGGAACGATACTATGTTCTACAGACTTGGTAATGGTCTGAGTAATCACTCTTAGGCTACCAAATCAAACCATTGACATAGACAAGTGTTGTTGAAAATGAATCATTTTAATGTTTATAAAGAATAGATAATGGCACTCAGGATATGCTTGATATAATCACATTCCGATAAAAGAAATTGTTTTCATAATTGAGAATCTAAATTTCCTGCTATATACTTTTTTACTACTTTAAAATATACTTTTTTACTTACTCAAACGAAAATTTCGGAAATCAAAATGAAAAGTCTCCACCCCCGGGAATAAATGACACGATATTTAAAAGAAAACAAACAGTTTTATGCTTAAAACTGAAGTTTTTAATCACTTTTGCAACATTATGGCATCATTTGACTGATTTTTTACTTTTGACTATGACAAGACTAGTATAAGATATAAATTTATTCTCCATAACTTATTGATGTTTTGTATACATTGACTTTCACTTTTCCATTAATGAGAAAAAATAAATTAATCTTCAAAAATTCTAGCATCCACTAAGGATAACATAATTAAAGCCTGATTGTTTATTCGTGCGGTTGCCCCCTTTTTTTTTTTAACTGGCTTACTTTCTTCCTTTTTCTTCACCTTGTTTCTGTATTATCAAAATATTTAACTTCCTAATCACTCATCAAATAAATGACGCAACCAGAATAAAATAATAAAACTCATTTTCTTAAAATCTTCTTATTTGTTACGATGCGTATTTTAAAATGCGCTTGTTTAAAATTCTTACGTAAACAACTTATATAACGGCAATGCTAGATGACGCATCATTAACCATAGTGAATGCATGAAATGACTTTAGAACAAATTATAGTAAAAGATTCTGTTGCATAATTAAGGCATGTAAACAATTTAAACATCCTAAAAGCATGAAAACAAATTGTTTAGCAAAAAGAGTGGTCTTCATGATTATTCCCCGAAACAAAGTAATAATGAATTCAACATATTTGTTTATTTTTGTTATTGGTATTGTTAAAAAAATTAAAATATTTAGAAAGAAATGTGAAGATGAAAAATATTATCCAAATAAAATACTGTTACAAAGAAAAGTACTATTTTGAAATAAAGTTTTATTTTTTGTTTGTGTCAGCAGTTTGAAGTTTTATTTTTTCTAAATACCATCGAAAATAAAAATTTTAGCACCTACTTCAATATTTTATGTATGCAAACAAAAACTTTCAGTTTTCATTTTTACTATTTACAGAGAAAATTAATTTATTAAAAATATAAAATCAAAGAATTGCAGGTTATATAAATATTTTTTCATTACTTTTTAAGAAGTTGCGGTACATAGATCGAGATAATGTTCGTTCAGAATTTTAATTTCCTGTGTATTTCATACAGTGCTTTTAATAAAAATCTAAATAAAAACATCATACCACACATACAGGGTGAATCATAAATATCGAAACAATAGGCTATCTCTTTAAATATTGCCCCTAGACCCATACTTCCAATTGCAAAAATTCATAAAAAAAGGTGCAATTTTTGATAAGATAAGTCGCAATTCCATGGGGGGTCTATTTGAAAAAGTGCGAAAATTAACTTTTTATACGGGCCCCGTAGGATAAAAACTCCAATTAGGGAAACTTTTTTTTATCCAATCCTGAATAATACACAAAAAGTTGCATCTTCATATCTTAAAAATTCGCGGAATTATAACCGTTTGAATAATTCATCAGGTTTTAAGGGATTAGACACAAACTGAAATGTAGGCAATTCAAATGCCAATGTTACTTTAACAGTTGTAGGAAACGCGTAAAAAAATCTATCTTTTGAGTTAGAATTTTGATTTTTTTCTTTTTTGTGTATGTTAGCCATATAATTTGCTAAGAAAATCACATGCTAAAATTTATCATAAAATTTATTAAAAAAATCATATGGTTAGTACTGGTTTCAATGCGATAGTTAAAAATCGTTATAACTCCAAACATTATTTATCGTATTTCAATTTCTTTCTATTTAACTAAAAATGAGAATCTGATTTTAGTTTTGTTTCGAGGTTTTTGTTTTTCAATATTTATTTTAGAACTATTAAAAATATTTATTTAAAAAATAATACCTTTTAAAAAATCATATTTTCAAAAATAAATATTTTTTCATTTTTTTAAAACAAAAGTAAGGTAAAATAATTTAAAATGACATGTTTAAAGTTTGTACTTTTTTTCTTTAACAATTCTTAACTTTTACTAATTTAAAGACAAGAAATAGTCTGGAAAAAAATTCATTATACAGAAAAACGAAATGTACTGTTTTACTGCCATTAGTAATTTAAAAGAATGCTTTTCTAAGATACAGATTAAGTCCTTTTTAAAAATTTAGCTATCACAACTTCAAGCTTTTTATCGTCCTGTAGAGGTTGTTAAAAAATCTGTATTCTGGGCTCCGGTCAGATCAGGACCGAGACGTTCCTTTTTTCTGAAGACTCGCCTGTCCGGGTCTAATGTATTTTTCATACCGGGTAAGAATTCTTCTTTTTTCCCAGACTTGCACGGGACGAAATTTTTAATCCCGGTATCAAAGAATCCGTATTAAAATCACAGACCTAATAGGTACATAAAATAAGTAAAATTTGGTTTAATCAATATTTTTACGAAAGCCACAAAATTTTAAAACCGCTTTTATTTTACAAAACAATAAAAAAACTTTAATTTTTTTTTTTTTTTTTTTTTTTTTTTTAAGAATAGTTTATTTAAATGCTAAAAAATTAAACAAAATAAAACCAGAAAAAAAATCTGCCTATGACGGAATTCTGTCTAAAACAGAAAATGTGTTGATCCATGCAAAATAAAAAAAAATAAAAATAAAATAAACTGAAAAAAAAAATAAACTCCGTTTAACCCTCCTAGGAAGGGCATTTGTCTAATACGTATTTTTTTTCTATGTGATTCCGTCTTAAAAGGTCTTACTGTATAACATTTTTCAAAGTCTTCAACGCACGGGATATAGGCATGGTAAAATGGCGTAAGTCACGAATTTTTGAGAATTTTGGATCTTGATATCTCTGTCATGTTTTCAGTTAGGGAGATGAAATTTTTTTGTTCAATTTAGGAATGGATAAAGAATAATTTCCTAATTGGGGATTTTGCTCTACGGGGGCCGTATAAAAATTTAATTTTCGTATTTTTTCAACTAGATCCCCCCATGGAGTTGCAAATTATATTATCAGAAATTTCACCTTTTTTTAATGAGTTTTTGCAACTGAAAGTATGGGTCTAAAGGAAATATTTAAGGAGATAGCCTATTGTTTCGATATTTATGACTCACCCTGTATAAAACGTATTTCCAAATTTTTTATACATAATTGCATTTTTCCGTCAGATTATGTACATTCAGGGCATCGATTATTTTTGGAATACCACATGTCCAATGTAGGCGCATAAAAAGCGATGAATATTTAAAAGTCCTACTGCTAATGTTTTTTCAGAACATATTTTTAAAATGAATTTTTTTCTCTCGTACAAGTTTCTACCAGGATTTTTTATGAGAGTTTTACAAAATTTTTTATGAATGATTTTTGGGAGGATATTATGCTTTTATACACGCACGAACCAAAATATTATAACCACCAACCTAATAACATGTTCACCCACATTTGACCCTCAAAACAGCTGCAAACCACCTTAATATGAATGCCACAAGTTTTTGGTAGGTGACTGGAGATAAATTCTATTAGTTGTTCAAGCAGCGGTCATGCATATCCGGGATATTCTAAAATGTTTGTTTTTATGTTCTTGGCTGCCGTTGATTGACACCCAAAATGTGACCTGCAAATTAAGATCCCTCGACTTAGGTGACCAATACATTAACTGGAATTAAATATTATGTTCTTGGAACCAATCGAGTACAACACGATCGTGTGACATGGAGTGGTGTCTTACATGAAGACGCCATTTCCATTTCGAAAGACAGATGTCATGTAATGGTGCAAATTATCCACAATGATATTGCAATAGTCCTTGGTGATCATGTTCTGTTCTACAACAACCACAGGTCTCAGGGACGGTCATTGGAAAATTCCCGGCCTGTGTATAAACGGTTCTATAAGGGAGAGTAACAATTCTCATAGAACACGGCGTACCCAAACAGGGCTATCGAAGTGCTGAGGGATGAATTGTGTTTTATCTGATGTGGCAACTTTCTTCGTATGTTCCATAGTCAAGTCATGATATTCCCGGTACTAGTGTAGCAGTATTTGCCGATGATGCTTGGTCAAAAGGGGCACATGAGTGGGACATTAGCCCAGCAGTCTAACATTCAACAGTGTCAGTTGAACTATACGCTGCGAAAGAATTGCACTTGGATTTTTATTGTTTTGGGGTGTAAATTGACGCAGTCTCTGGTGCCAATTTTGCGTTACCAAGGGGGGGGCGGTCTCCTACGTCCTTATTTAATAATGCCTGGGTGTTCAACGCGATGGTTTCACCGCCATTAATTCACTTTGTACAAGTACTAGAAATGATATGGCTGGACCAACCTATCCGACGTGCAGTTTGTAAGATATTCATTCTATGCCGTCGAGCATCTAAATTCGCCCTCTATGAAAGTAGCTTAGATCAGCAGCCTTTACCTTCAATAACAGACGTAAGTGCAGAAATGATACCTGAGATACCTTAGCAGTATTTAAATACCATTCCTATTGCATTATATGTCTCTCACATCATTCAAGTAAATTCGTTGCAAAATGTGGGGGTGGTCATAATGTTTTAGATCTTGAGTTTACCTATATCAAATTTACCACTATTTCTGGCGATTGTAAGTGAGGTAGAGAGGTCTGTTTGAAACACTCGTCTAAACTACATCTACACTTCATCTACATTTTTGCTATTCCAATGATATTTAAGAATATTTTTTAATCAAAGCTTAATACTGTTTCTGTCATTATTTTAAGTTATTTAAATCTATAAACATGACGAACATGTTAGCTATTAAAAATAAATTTTGTATATTTTTAAATACCCTGTATAGACAAACGATTGGAGTAATATTTGTAAGGATAATATTTATGTACAGGAGTTACACATATATATTATTATCTTTAATATTTACAATCGTATGCCTTCCGAACAGTAACACACATTTTCTTCAAATGACAATGTAGGTAGCTGTTTCTTTTCTAGCAACACGCCTTTTATATCGATTTTGGATTTGCGCAAAACATACCCAAAGAAAAAATATCACTTTTTATTTATCAGTTACAGTCACGTCATTTCATAACATCCCATAAAATGTTATTTGAAGCGGAAATACTTTTTAGTAGGGGAGACTTGGGACGGTTTAAACTTTTGGGATGTTTAATCTCCTTTTAAGCTTTCTGTCATTCTATATTTAGAAAAAAATAACTAATTGCAATATACATTATTCATACAACATGACCATTTCTTAACTGTTAGCCAGTTTAACGATTTCACAGATAGTTGCTGTTTTCACTGTTAACAGTTGAACTATAGTTTCCTGCGCAATTTTGTTTTGATTTCATTATCGATAGAGACTTTTGGATAGGTGAATTTTAATTATAATAATAACACGCTGCTTAACTTTAATATTCTGTGATTTAATGGAGTCTTTAATTCTTCCTGAGATCAAGGGATTGAGGAAACCGATCACAATATTTTTGCAACAATTTTTGTCACAGTAGTTTATGGTTAATTACTTTTTTTGTTTCTGTAAAATAAGAAAGTTTTAGATTAATGAAGTTTTTTGATTTCTGGTTTTCGACAGATTTATATATTTTAGAAGGTAATTAAAATAATTTTTCTGTTTTTAGAAAATGTCTGTCCGTGTTTCTATTTATCTGCTTGTGGCACAAATTTTTTGGGAGCTATGTCAGAAGAACTACTTCACGGAAGGATTTTGTTTAAATCTCCCGAAATATGGCTCTGCTATCCCACAGTTTTGACCATTTTCACAATATATATACCTTAAAAACTACAGCAAGAAACTTCATCAATTTTCATATTATGTTAGACCTTCATGTAAATAAATTTTCATTCTGTAATGTGTAGAGATTTTGACCGCTGCTTTGCTCTGTTTTTCAAATTTCCGCGATAGCTTTATTGAATATATTGGCATGTAATTTTGATTTCGAACCTTTTGATTTACATAGAAGAACATTTAATGATAGCCACACGAGTTTGTTAATTATGATTTATTTTAGAATAATGGTCTTATTTTGATCCCCTTAAGGATTAACTAATTAACATGTAATGATAAATAGTGACATAAACTACTTTCGACAAAATTTATTATATGTGATATACATCAGCATGCGAATATATACACGATATATCAGCATACTATCATAAAATTATATTTGCTGCTTACGGGGTTAACATAAGCATTAAAATAGCTTGAAAATTAAATCGAACTTTTTCTGCTATCTTCTATTGTTATCGGCATTTTTGCAACTAATTTTTAAAAAACAAAACTTTTAAGCCTGTATACCTGCGAGGAAAATAAGTGATATCATATAGAAAAAAAATTATATAAGTATTTTAATTTTGTAAATTATTTCCTTTTATTCTATTATGTGAAAAGAAATTTTGTTGGTTATTCAGTTTTTTTTTTTTTTGTTTTTCCTTTAGGCTTTTAAATTATAAAAAAATTTTCACATTAACATTAAGAGTATGGTGAAATATGGTTATATTACAGATTGCTATCAAGATGAATGTTGACAGAAAAATTATAATAATTTTTACTGAAGTGCAGTGAGTAAGGTGCTGAGCGAAATTTCATCCATTCCCTGACATCGAAATAGAGAATACTTTTCGTTATTGAAGTGATAGATTACAATATAATATTTTACAAATATAGGGTAAATCTACCATATTAACGCAGCAAGATTTATATATTTTTATATGTTGCTTGGGTAATTTAAAGCTGAAATTTCTAATGTAAATTCTTTAAAAAACAATGCTTCATAACCAGTTGAGATGTTTCCGCGATATTTATATATGCTTCACGATTAAAAATATTTATTTAGAAATGTGCTCCTCAAACCCTTAATACTTTACGAATAAGACTGCATACATGGTACTTCAGCACAAAAGTTACAAAGTTTTAGGTGGGCTAGATTATACCTAGAATATGTTAATTAACATAACAATAAAATCTCGAAAAGGTTTTCCTGTCGCAGTTTTGACAACTCAGAAGTCATGAAAGGAAGGATTTGAACAAGGTGAGAAAGTATGTTTAATATTCAGAATGCAGAAAAAACTAAGAATAGGTACAAAAGGAGCAATACCGATCATTATCAAAGATAATGTTTGAAATTACGAAGCAATTCAGACCTCCGGTGCAAGAAATTTCTAAAATACTTGAAAATTCCAGCATGTCCCATACTTATCCATTAGCTATTACAATGATTTCCATAAATTCAGAGCTCTTATCAGAGATTTTGTGCCCCACTGTCTTTGACATACATCTAGAGGTCTTAGATTGCATTTATTCCGATACGAATGCGAGTATTGTTATAGGCACCATAATGCTGAAACCGTAATGCCACATAGCATAGCTATGCGCATATGTTTTCTTACCCTGAATAGTAATATTGTAGAATTGTGCAATATTTATATAAGTTTTAAAAAGACTATAAATAGTATATAATGTTTTAGACAATTACTTTGGGGCTCTCTCCACTAAAAAAAAATCTGCAGAAAATCTATAGCTTTTTGGCCCAAAATCTATGGAAAATCCGAAGGTATTTGGCCCATTTTGAAAATATTTTAAAGAATATCTTTAAAAATTCTGCAGATATTTTAAACATAAAGCTAAGTCTACAAATTTCCTTCAAATTTCTGTAGAAATTCTGCAGAAAATGACAATTTCTTCAGTTAATCTTAAGATTATTTTTACTGGGGCTGCCCGCTACTCTCTACGGTGCCAACTATCGTTCAGACTCTAATAATCCATTAATTTCTTCTCCTTAAAACTTATTAAGAAATATTGAATTAATAAATAATAAATAATTAAAAAAACAGTGGCGATCTTCCTGAAAATGGGTTTTTAAGTCATTTTTTTCTGGGGTATTTTAAGGCCGAATCAACTGCTGTTAGTTTCTGCTTTTGTGCTTCATAAAAAAATTAGTTAAAATTTTGAAAATTAGCTAATATAAAAAAAACTGAGTCCGTTTCCAGATATTTTTAAACAGCACTATAAGAAAACCATTTTATATAAAATATTTTAAATGTAACGTTTTAAATCTTGCATAAAATTTTCCAAACGTTTCTTTATCTTTGTAATATTCATTGGAAACTGGTTTTATCGCCAGAAATATAATATTATTATTTCTACTGCCTTAGCATACAATAAACAAGGCAACAATACTTAAAAAGATCATCTCGAAATTTGAAATAATGAGTCATATAAATATAATGTTAAATTTAAACAGTTTGGCAATATTATTATTTGGTTCAATTAAACTTGACATGATTTCTTCCATTTAAGACATTTAAGGCATATTAATGAATTTATTGATTAATTCATTTATATACAGGATGTTTCGCTACCAGACCGACAAACTTTGAGGGGTGATAGTAGACATGAAGACAAACATTATTAAATGGGAAACCATGGGGAGCAAACGCCTTCCATAGGAGCTAGGGGCCATTAAAGTTTAATGTCCAAAACTTCAAACGATTATAAAAAACGGAAAAAAGGGTGGATTGGTTTGCGGTTTCCGCTAAAATCATTCTCTACATCACGATTTGCTTGTAAAAAAATTTTAAAGGTTATATTCAAAAATTATCGATAGAGTGCGCTTTAGACTTTAGAGTAACAAACAACTACTTTTTACCCTTATTTTGTGCACGGGGTTGAAATTATTCTAAAGTTTAGACTTTAACTTAAGGCCCTACATCAGTAACGCTCCGAGATAGAACGGCTAATGTTATTTCAATGGAAGAAATTTATCGCTTTCATTCCTTTGCATTTTGCTCAAATTTAATATTTTTTGTTGTTTTGAAAACCTGTAGGTTTAAACTATGCACGTCATTCTGAAATTTTATTTCTTTTTTTAATTTTAAGGCGATACAAGTGCGTTATTTTATAGTCTTTAAAATTCACCTTTAATGTCTTATTACGAAAAATCTGTTTCACATTTTAAAATTTGGTAAAACAGCATGCAGAGTTTAATTATTTAGCTTTCAGAAAATGTTTTTTATTTTGATTTTTACAAAAATTTAATCTATGCTATTTGTATAAAAAGTTGAAATACTTTGATTTAAAAGAGTCGAAAATGGTGTTTAACTCCGCCTTTAAAAGGGAGACGCCTTAAAAGTAATTAGGGTGAAAGACGATATGGGTTTACCTCCAGGGAGTCTTACAGGGACGAAGGTGTAAAATCTTGCCTGTGGCTATTAGTAAAATGTTGTTTGCTGTTTTAGGATAAAAAAATAAAAACATCCTTTCCTGAATGCATGATAGTTCGATCAAAAAATGAATTTCAGAAATGATGTAAATAGATGTTGATTTCAAAAAGTTTATTTAACTAGGCATTCAATCTCAAATGTACTTTAAAAGCATTATTGATTTCGAATAAAAACACATTTAACATTTTTATTATTTTTCTTCCATATATTTGAAGTTTAATTTCTAAAAAAGATTCTTTAATTGCGGACAACATCAAAATGAAATATTCGTTAATTTATAAAAAATAATAGAATTAACTTTTTGTCATCTGCAGACGACAAAGGGAAAAGAAGAAAGGGCAGAAAGAAAATAACAATAGTTCTGACATTAAAAATGAATAGATATATTCGCGAATAAATACATTTGTATTAAATTTTTCTTATCATTCTTTTAGACAATTCTTAATGAATTAGTTTAAATGTTCCTTTTCTTAAATATTTCATAAATATTTCTATTTTAATCAATAAAAGTTTGCAGTGTACCCACTCTAAAATATAAAGTAATTATTATGCAATTCATGATTAAATTAGATAACACTAATTTAAAAGATAGAAATATATTTATTTTGACACTTCTATCGAAAATTATGACTAATTTACAATACTTTAGAAAATATATTCTGTTGCGGTAAAATTCACATCCGTAAATGATATATTTATGCTTTATTGTATATAAATTGTCTTTCCTTTGTTTTTCCTTTTCAGAAAGATAAACGAATGATTTTTAAAGTTTTTATACTATTTTAACTAAATAATACGCATATATTCCAAAGCCTGTCATAGTCTAACTGATCTAAGTTTTAGAATAGCGGTTTTTTCAGTCACGCAAAAAGACAAACTCAATTATACTAAACCTATGGAAGATTTTTTTAAAGATACCATATTTTCATTCCAATTTTTAATTATTTTTTTTCTGCATAGTATAGCTGACGATGGTTTGTATAGAGGCCGCTTTTTACTTTTTTCGATACTGATTGTAGATTTTAAATATGAGGATAATATCACTTTTTAAAACGGTTCCGAAAATGAAACTGTCCTGTAAAGAAAATTAAAAAAGTAGAAAAGGGCCTTTGAAGAGATCGCTCTGAGCTATTAAAGGGGAAAAATATTAAAATGCAGACGAGACTTATTTATAAATTTCGACCGTTGGATTATCGTCGAAAGAATTATCATAATCTAGTAAATTGTTTCGTTTGATTAAAGTTTATATATATATATAGATAGATATAGATATATATATACCCGTAAAATAAATCGAAAAAATAAAAAATGGCCTTTGTGCAAATCGATATCAACTAGGCAAAGTAAAAAAAAAAAAAAAAAAAAAAAAAAAACTATTAAAACACAGACGATAAACTTTTATAAATTTCTTTCATAGCATTAGTTTTAAAGCGAAGGCATTGTTTCGTTTAACTGCAACGAAAACGTAAAAGCTATTCAATGTAAGGGGAAAAAAAAATTTAAATGTAGGCGAGATATCTTTATAAATTTCTACAATGGGATTTCACTTGACTGAAGTAAGTCACATTAAAATACCTGTATCGAAATCAAAAATTGTAATACGGCCTTTGAACAGAAAGATCTCAGCTGTTCAATATAAAAAAGATTATTAAAATATAGACGAGATATTTCTATAAATTTCTGTAATAGGATTTCGCTTCATTGAAGTAAACCCCTTTAAAATACCCGTAAAAAATCGAAAAAAATATAAAGCGGTATTTGTACAGAAATATCTCAGAAATTCAATGCTAAAAGAATAATTTAAAAAATTAAAATGTTGACGAGATATCTTTATAAATTTCTATAATGGTACTTCTCTCTATTCAAGTAAGCCACTTTAAAATACCCGTAAAAAATCGAAAAAATGTAAAAAGGTGTTTGTACTGAGAAATCTTCGATATCTAATGCCCCCCCCTCCCCGAAAAAAAGTTTAAAGACAATTAAAATACAAACGAGATATCTTTAAAAATTTCTAAAATGTGATTTAGATCTATTGAAGTAAGTCACTTTAAAATACCCGTAACAAAATCGAAAAGATATAAAACGTTCTTTGTAAAGAAAGATATCAGTAATATAATGAAAAAAAATTACAAGTATTAAAATGATCTTTACAAATGACTTTTAAATGATCTTAAAGATATCTTTATAAATTTCTACCATGGGATTTTACTTGATTGAGGTAATCATCAGTTTATATTTACTTGTAGACGAGATATCTTTATAAATTTCTAACATTCAATGCTAAAAAAATCATTTAAAAATATTAAAATGCAGAAGAGAAAAATATATATTTATATGAACTTCAAAACTTCATAGGATTTCGCTTGATTGAAGTAAGCCCCTTTAAAACTCCCATAACAAAATCCAAAAAATATAAAACGGCCTTTGTACCGAAAGATCTCAGATATCCAATGCCAAAAAAAACATTTAAAAATATTTAAATGTAGAAAAGATATCTTTATAAATTTCTACTAAAGGATTCCGCTTGACTGAAGTAGCCTCTTTGAACACCTGTAAACAAAACCAAAAAAGTACAATACGGTTTTAACACCGAAAAATCTCAGCTATCCAATGACAAAAAAATCATTTTAAAATATTAACATGTAGAAGAGATATTTTTATAAATTTCTACCATTGGAATTCACTTGACTGAAGTAGCCTCATTAAAACACCTGTAAACAAAATCAAAAAAGTACAAAACGGTCTTTGTGCCGAAAAATTTCATCTATCCAATGCCAAAAAATCATTTAAAAATATTAAAATGTAGAAGAGATATTTTTATAAATTTCTACAATTGTATTTCACTTGACTGAAATAGCATTTTTAAAATTCCCCTAAACAAAGACGAAAAAGTACAAAACGGTCTTTGTACCGAAAGATCTGAGATATCGAATGACAAAAAATAATTTAAAAATATTAAAATGTAGAAGAGATATTTTTATAAATTTCTACCATTGGATTTCACTTGACAGAAGTAGCTTTTCTAAAATTCCCCAAATAAAAGTCTAAAAAGCACAAAACGGTCTTTGTACCGAAAGATCTTAGCTATCCAATGACAAAAAAATCATTTAAAACTATTAAAATGTAGAAGAGATATTTTTATAAATTTTTACCAATGGATTTCACTTGACTGAAGTAGCCTCTTTAAAACACCTGTAAACATATTAAAAAAAGTACAAAAGGGTCTTTGTACCGAATGATCTCAGCTATCCAATGACAAAAAAATCACTTAAAAATATTAAAATGTAGAAGATATATTTTTATAAATTTCTACCAATGGATTTCACTTGACTGAAGTAGCCTCTTTAAAACACCTGTAAACAAAGTCGAAAAAGTACAAAACGGTCTTTGTACCGAAAGATCTTAGCTATCCCATAACAACAGAATCATTTAAAAATATTAAAATGTAGACGAGATATTTTTATAAATTTCTACCATTGGAATTCACTTGACTGAAGTAGCTTTTTTAAAATTCCCCTAAACAAAGTCGTAAAAGTACAAAACGGTCTTTGTACCGAAAGATCTTAGCTATCCAATGACAAAAAAATCATTTAAAAATATTAAAAATGTAGAAGAGATATTTTTCTAAATTTCTACCATTGGAATTCACTTGGCTGAAGTAGCCTCACTAAAACACCTGTAAACAAAATCAAAAAAGTACAAAACGGTCTTTGCACCGAAAGATCTCAGCTATCCAATGACAAAAAAAATCATTTAAAAATATTAAAATGTAGAAGAGATATTTTTATAAATTTCTACCAATGGATTTCACTTGACTGAAATAGCTTTTTTAAAATTCCCATAAACAAAGTCGAAAAAGTACAAAACGGTCTTTGTACAGAAAGATCTGAGATATCGAATGCCAAAAAATATTTTTAAAATATTAAAACGTAGAAGAGATATTTTTATAAATTTCTTCCATTGGATTTCACTTGACTGAAGTAGCTTTTTTAAAATTCCCTTAAACAAAGTCGAAAAAGTACAAAACAGTCTTTGTGCCGAAAGATCTGAGATATCCAATGAAAAAAAAAAAAACATTTAAAAACATTAAAATGTAGAAGATTTTCTTTTTTTTTGTTATTACTACCATTTGATTTCACTTGACTGAAGTAGCTTTTTTAAAATTATCCTAAACAAAGTCGAAAAAGTACAAAACGGTCTTTGTACCGAAAGATCTGAGATATCGAATGCCAAAAAATCATTTAAAAATCTTAAAAAAAAAAGATATATTTATAAAATTCTACTATAGGATTTTGCTTGAATGAAGTAGCTTCTTTAAAACACCTCTAAACAAAATCAAAAAAGTACAAAACAGTCTTTGTACCGAAAGATCGCAACTATGAAATGCCAAAAAAATCATTTAAAAATATTCAAATGTAGAAGAGATATTTTTATAAATTTCTACCTTTGGATTTCACTTGACTGAAACAGCTTTTATAAAATTCCCTAGAACAGAGTCGAAAAAGTACAAAACGGCCTTTGCACCGAAAGATCTGAGATATCGAATGCCAAATAATAATTAACAGATATTAAAATGTAGAAGAGATATTTTTCTAAATTTTTACCATTGGATTTCACATCACTGAAGTAGTTTTTTTAAAATTCCCCTAAACAAAATCAAAAAAGAACAAAACGGTCTTTGCACCAAAACATCTGAGATATCGAATACCAAATAATAATTTACAAATATTAAAATGTAGAAGAGATATTTTTATAAATTTCTACCATTGGATTTCACTTCACTGAAGTAGCTTTTTTAAAATTCCCTTAAACAGAGTCGAAAAAGTACAAAACGGTCTTAACAACGAAAAATCTTAGCTATCCAATGACAAAAAAATCATTTTAAAATATTAAAATGTAGAAGAGAAATTTTTATAAATTTCTACCATTGGAATTCACTTGACTGAAGTAGCCTCATTAAAACACCTGTAAACAAAATCAAAAAATACAAAACGGTCTTTGTACCGAAAATTTTCAGCTATCCAATGGCAAAAAATCATTTTAAAATATTAAAATATAGAAGAGATATTTTTATAAATTTCTACAATTGTATTTCACTTGACTGAAATAGCTTTTTTAAAATTCCCCTAAACAAAGACGAAAAAGTACAAAACGGTCTTTGTACCGAAAGATCTGAGATATCGAATGGCAAAAAATAATTTAAAAATATTAAAATGTAGATGCGATATTTTTATAAATTTCTACCATTGGATTTCCCTTGACAGAAGTAGCTTTTTTAAAATTCCCCAAATAAAAGTCTAAAAAGTACAAAACGGTCTTTGTACCGAAAGATCTTAGCTATCCAATGAAAAAAAAAATCATTTAAAGATATTAAAATGTAGAAGAGATATTTTTATAAATTTCTACGAATGGATGTCACTTGACTAAAGTAGCCTCTTTAAAACACCTGTAAACATATAAAAAAAAGTACAAAACGGTCTTTGTACCAAATGATCTCAGCTATCCAATGACAAAAAAATCACTTAAAAATATTAAAATGTAGAAGAGATATTTTTGTAAATTTCTACCAATGGATTTCACTTGACTGAAGTAGCCTCTTTAAAACACCTGTAAACAAAGTCGAAATAGTACAAAACGGTCTTTGTACCGAAAGATCTTAGCTATCCCATAACAACAGAATCATTTAAAAATATTAAAATGTAGACGAGATATTTTTATAAATTTCTACCATTGGAATCCACTTGACTGAAGTAGCTTTTTTAAAATTCCCCTAAACAAAGTCGTAAAAGTACAAAACGGTCTTTGTACCGAAAGATCTGAGATATCGAATGCCAAAAAATATTTTAAAAATATTAAAATGTAGAAGAGATATTTTTATAAATTTCTTGCATTGGATTTCACTTGACTGAAGTAGGTTTTTTAAAATTCCCTTAAACAAAGTCGAAAAAGTACAAAACAGTCTTTGTGCCGAAAGATCTAAGATATCCAAAGCAAAAAAAAAAACATTTAAAAACATTAAAATGTAGATGATATTCTTCTTTTTTTTTTTTTTTTTTTTTTTTTTTTTGTTATTACTACCATTTGATTTCACTTGACTGAAGTAGCTTTTTTAAAATTATCCTAAACAAAGTCGAAAAAGTACAAAACGGTCTTTGTACCGAAAGATCTGAGATATCGAATGCCAAAAAATCATTTAAAAATCTTTAAAAATAAAAAGATATATTTATAAATTTCTACCATGGGATTTCACTTGACTGAAGTAGCTTTTTTAAAATTCCTCTAAACAAAGTCGAAAAAGTACAAAACGGTCTTTGTACCAAAAGATCTGAGATATCGAATGCCAAATAATAATTTACAAATATTAAAATGTAGAAGAGATATTTTTATAAATTTCTACCATTGGATTTCACTTCACTGAAGTAGCTTTTTTTAAAATTCCCCTAAACAAAGTCAAAAAAGTACAAAAACGTCTTTGTACCAAAAGATCTGAGATATCGAATGCCAAATAATAATTTACAAATATTAAAATGTAGAAGAGATATTTTTATAAATTTCTACCATTGGATTTTACTTCACTGAAGTAGCTTTTTTAAAATCCCCTTAAACAGAGTCGAAAAAGTACAAAACGGTCTTTGCACAGAAAGATCTCAGCCATCCCATGACAAAAAAATCATTTAAAAATATTAAAATGTAGAAGAGATATTTTTATAAATTCCTACCATTGGATTTCATTTGACTGAAGTAGCCTCTTTAAAACACCTGTAAACAAAATCAAAAAAGTACAAAACGGTCTTTGTACCAAAAGATCTGAGATATCGAATGACAATTCTATTAACTTACAAATATTAAAATGTAGAGGAGATATTTTTATAAAATTCTACTATTGGATTTCACTTGATTGAAACAGCTTTTATAAAATTCCCTTAAACAGAGTCGAAAAAGTACAAAACGGTCTTTGCACCGAAAGATCTGAGATATCGAATGCCAAATAATAATTTACAAATATTAAAATGTAGAAGAGATATTTTTATAAATTTCTACCATTCGATTTTACTTCACTGAAGTAGCTTTTTTAAAATTCCCCTAAACAAAGTCAAAAAAGTACAAAACGGTCTTTGTACCAAAAGATCTGAGATATCGAATGCCAAATAATAATTTACAAATATTAAAATGTAGAAGAGATATTTTTATAAATTTCTACCATTGGATTTCACATGACTGAAGTAGCTTTTTTAAAATTTCTCTAAACAAAGTCGAAAAAGTACAAAACGGTCTTTGTACAGAAAGATCTAAGCTATCCAATGACAAAAAAATCATTTAAAAATATTAAAATGTAGAATAGATATTTTTATAAATTTCTACCATTGGATTTCACTTGATTGAAACAGCTTTTATAAAATTCCCTTAAACAGAGTCGAAAAAGTACAAAACGGTCTTTGCACCAAAAGATCTCAGCCATCCCATGACAAAAAAATCATATAAAAATATTAAAATGTAGAAGAGATATGTTTATAAATTTCTACCATTGGATTTCCTTTGACTTAAGTAGCTTTTTAAAAATTCCCCTAAACAAAGTCGAAAAAGTACAAAACGGGGTTTGTACCGAAAGATCTCAGCTATCCAATGACAAAATTTATTTTAAAATATTAAAATGTAGAAGAGATATTTTTATAAATTTCTACCATTGGATTTCATTTAACTGAAGTAGCCTCTTTAAAACAACTGTAAACAAAATCAAAAAAGTACAAAACGGTCTTTGTACCAAAAGATCTGATATATCGAATGCCAAATATATTAATTTACAAATATTAAAATGTAGAAGAGATATTTTTATAAATTTCTACCATTGGATTTCACATCACTGAAGTAGCTTTTTTAAAATTCCAATAAACAGAGTCGAAAAAGTACAAAACGGTCTTTGTACCGAAAGATCTGAGCTATCCCATGACAAAAAAATTATTTAAAAATATTAAAATGTAGAAGAGATACTTTTAGAAATTTCTAGCATTGGATTTCACTTGACTGAAGTAGCTTTTTTAAAATTCCCCTAAACAAAGTCGAAAAAGTACAAAACGGTCTTTGTACCGAAAGATCTGAGATATCGAATGCCAAAAAATAATTTAAAAATATTAAAATGTAGAAGAGATATTTTTATAAATTCCTACCACTGGATTTCACTTGACTGAAGTAAATGTTTTAAAATTCCCTTAAAGAAAGTCGAAAATGTACAAAACGGTCTTTGTACCGAAGGATCTCAGCTATCCAATGACAAAAAAATCATATAAAAATATTAAAATGTAGAAGAGATATGTTTATAAATTCCTACCATTGGATTTCCTTTGATTTAAGTAGCTTTTTTAAAATTCCCCTAAACAAGGTCGAAGAAGTACAAAACGGTCTTTGTACCGAAATATCTGAGATATCGAACGCCAAAAAATAATTTAAAAATATAAAAATGTAGAAGAGATATTTTTATAAATTTCTTCCATTGGATTTCACTTGACTGAAGTAGCCTCTTTAAAACACCTGTAAACAAAATAAAAAAAAAATACAAAACGGTCTTTATACCGAAAAATCTCAGCTGTTCAATGCTAAAAAAATCATTTAAAAATATTAAAATACAAACGAGATATCTTAAAAATTTCTATCTTGGGATTTCGCTCTATTGATGTAAGCCACTATAAAATACTCGTAACAAAATCGAAAAAATATAAAACGATCTTTGTACAGTTCAATGATCTCAGCTATTCAATGCTAAAAAAATCATTTAAAAATATTAAAATGTAGAGGAGATTCTTTGGAAAATGTTTAATGTGCAATCTCTGACATAATAATCACGATCTGTATGTTGTCTTTTAAAATTACATATAAATTTCACTTGAAACTATCTAACAAAAAAGGTCAATGTCGACTTGTTTTAAAACTTATCCGACTGTTTTGGTCAGAAATTATCTCGAAGAAACTATCCAAATGCACATATCCCTCGGGCTATCAGTATTGAAAAGGTGCGAGAGTTTTTAGCATTTACTAATGACTTTTTTCTTCCTGGGGTATCTTATCCCCTTTTTATCGCCTGGAGGTAAAGGGTGGCGTGAGGTGACCATTTTCTTATAAATTACAAGCTTGGAAAATATCATTGGTCTTTTAAAGTGTCAATCTTTGGGTCCGGGATACGCCTTCCTGGTGGCAACACGCATAGGTTTGTGATCGGATTTTGAGTTTCGGTTTGACTGATGCAGGCTCTTAAATTTAAAGCCCAAAATCGGAAAGATTGTTATCGGGTAACTAGCGAAAATTGAACTGTGAACAGAGGAAGGGATTTTGAACGCTCATAAACATTTGACAAACTGATCGATTTTGTTGCAGTTTGCGTGTAGGTCATTCCCTTGGTAATTATTTTATTCAAAATGACGTACAGCATAGGTGTCCCCATCTTTTGATATAGGGCGCTTCGACACATCTCCAAAATTTCAATGGCATTACTCCTGTATGTTTTACTACCAGACCAACATACTTCCAGGAAGTGTTAGGGATGCAAAGACGACTCGGAATCATATTATAATGTATCGTCGAAAATCGTTTTTTACGAGTTAAGGTTAAAAAAAGCAGAGAAAAAAGCAACTCGATATTTCTACAACACGTTCTGTCGGAACTTCTGGTAAAAGCACATATTCCTCTTTCGTTGCGCCACTCTATAGCACGATGGGATTCCTCCACATTTTATCAACGATGTTCGCAGACACCTCAACGTAACATATGGACAGCGGTGGATGGGTAGTGGTGGCCCGGTTCGTTGGTCTGCCAGATCGTCGCACCTACTTCATTATATAAATTACTTTTTGTTACCTACTTTTATTCTATTACTGTATAATTGTTCTTTATTTTTTTAAATAACTATGCTGGGTGGGGCTAGTTGAGCTCAAACCAATTAGTAGCCCCCCCCTACCTGGCTCAATCTGAATCTGAATCTTTATGGACTCCTTCTGCTGGGGGTCAAACGAAAAGTTGAATGTATGAGATTCCCGTACCTTCAGTGGAAGACCTCTCAGGTCGAATTTCTGTAGCTGCCAGAAAGCTATCCGAGATGCCAGGCATCTTTGAAAGCTTCAGGAATTGCATGCGACGCTACTGTCAAGCATGCCCGATTACTTCTGGTCATAATTTTGGACACCTTTTGTAGTAAAACCCTTAACTAAAATGTTTTCTGTCACATTAACCCTTTCCGGCGCGGAGTAAGTTTAATTGAAATAATTATCTGCCACCAGAATTTATAAACGAATTTATTAGAGAATACGAACTTGCTTATTTTCAGGCATTTTATCAAAGGAAAATTTTAATTAAATATTCTTGGTGCCAGTAAAATTAAAATTAGGTGTCCTTTTTAAGGGACACCGCGCCGGAAAGGGTTAACGTGTAGCTGTTTCATTAACTGTTTTTTCACTGCTTCTTTTAACCACAACTCGCTAAAAAAGCATTTCCAACGTTACATTCCTATGTGATTCCGAGTCTCTTTGCATCCCTAACACTTTTTGGAAGTATGTTGGTTTGGTAGTAAAAAACCCAGGAGTAATGCCATTGAAATGTCGGGGATGTGTCGGTTACGCCCTCTATAAAAAATGGAGACACAAGAGCTGTAAGTCATTTTGAATAAAATAATTACCAAGGGAATAACCCACACGCAAACCGCAAGAAAATCGATCACTTCGTATAATGTTTATGGGTGTTTAAAATTCCCCCCTCTGTTCACAGTTCAATTTTCTCTAGTTACTCGATCCTAATGTTTCCGATTTTGGGATTAAAACTTAAGTTAAAGTCTAAACTTTAGAATAATTTTAACCCCGTGCACAAAATAAGGGTAAAAAGTAGTTGTTTGTTTTTCTAAAGTCTAAAGCGCCCTCTATCGACAATTTTTGAACATAACCTTTAAAATTTTTTTACAAACGAATCGAAGAGAATGATTTTAGCGAAAACCGCAAACGAATCCGCCCTTTTTTCCGTTTTTTTATAATTGTTTGAAGCTTTGGACCTTAAACTTTAATAGCCCCTAGCTGCTACGGAAAACGTTTGCGCCCCATTGTTTCCTATTTAATAATGTTTGTCTTCATGTCTTCTATCACCCCTCAAAGTTTGTCGGTCTGGTAGCGAAACACCCTGTATATATATATATATATAAATGTAATTTTCCGTACTCTTCTTTTCTTACTCTTCTCTTTCCGCAATCATTTAATTCTATTTTGGGTTTTAAGTGTCAAAACATTTTCCATAAGATAATATCGCCCTAAATTCACCTTTTATGAAGCGGTCTGACAGATTGCTTAACAGTAGCTTTGTGCCAATTTCTGTCCCATTATTTAAAGATTAATTAAAAAAAATTACTTTTGTATCATTCCTGTACCTTTACAGAATAAATGTATTTTTTTTACAAATATAATCATTAACACTTCATTATGTACCGAATATAGTAAAAAGATTTTCAAATACACTTAATTAAGGGAGCTTTGACCATACTCCCTCACGTTAAGTTGTTCTAGCCTCCCACAGAGTCATTTTGCAGTGAATAGCACATAGTTAATTTAAGCCTTATTAACTGCGCTAATTTCATGTCTAAAATGAAAGCGCAATATTTGTGCATCAATTAAAACCTACTTACTTCGATTTCTATGACTTGTTTTATCTGAAAAACTCTTACAAAATATTTTTAAAAAATTCACTTTTTCTGTTGAAAACTCTTCACAAATGATTCTATCTGCACTCTTTCAATTATCTGCACGAAACGAAGGTTGTTGTTTGATCATTCCATTAGTTTTGATTGCCCTCTAGCAATAAACACTTTTAAATATGAAAATAGGCGGATCGGTCAACCATCCCTAGTCTAGTCTCCCCTGATCAAATAGTGTCCTAAAAATTTTTGAAAGTTGAAATTTGAAATGAATCTCTCATGTAAATATTCTTTTAATTTAAACTCTTTGACGATGTAATTATTTGCACTTTTGAAATAAGACGCCTTTTCCCCCATTTACTGTTTTTAACACACATTAAGTATTTGATTATTTTATAGTTTTCTTTCGTTTTTAATATGATTATTTAAAACAACTTTTAAAACATAATGTACAATATTTTCCTGCTTTTAACTCATAATCATTTAATTCTAATATGAAAGGGTTTTTTAAAGTTTATAATAGTCACGTGTGGGTAATTTTTTTAATTTTAGGAAATATCATTTGCGCTGTTTTACAATCGGCAATAAATATATATTAATAATCTTTTTTATAAAATATGTAAAAAATATCTCTGGAAATTCTGAAAATTGTAATTTAAAATTCCTTATGTTAGTTTTTTCAAAATTAGTATAAAAGACCTCCTGTCACAAGAAATTCTTGAGAATGCCAATGACAGCATTATTATTTTTTTTTAATAAACAGAAATATTTCAGTTTTCAATTAATCAAGGAAATAAAGACAAACTAAAAAGAATTTGTAAGTAGTTTAATAATAATTTTTATTAACTCATCGAACACATTTTTACATCATTAAAGAGCAAAAATTAAAAACAAATCATTATAATTGCTATGATAATTTTCTATTTAATCGAAATATTGAACTGTTATATAAGTAATGCTAATATATGGAATAAAATAAAACAGAATTCTTATTCAGACATAACTATCTAAAATAAAAATCCTTCTTTGCACAAAAATATTTCATTAAAATTTATGAGTCTAACGATTTGTATTTATATATTTTCTTTATGCTGCTTCTAATATTTACAACGATACATCTAGCAAATATCAATACTTATTTTCTTTAGATGACATATTGAATGGTTGTTTCATTTACAGCCATATCTGTAAGTGTTTCTTATTGATTTCACCTTAAGAAGATCAGCATTGAAACAAATGTTTTTATTTATTTTCTTTCAGTGGCCTACCATGAGAGTTCATAACACAACATAAAAATTAGGAGTTTCGAAGAAATACTTCTTTTTACAAAATATCTAGTTTGAACAAATGTTGCACTAATTAAAAAATTTGAAAAATTTTGTTAAAAAATAAAGCATTTTAATATTAAAAATAGTTAATTAGTTTTTATTTTATATAATTATTTTTTTCTTTTAAACTTTGAGGACACGGTGGCTTTTGACATGCGTCACTTTTCAAAATCATGCAAAGCTGAAACTGTCATGAAATTATTTACTATGTTCAACGAAAAAATTCCAGACGAGTTATATATGCGAAAAATATGTAAAAAATTAATTATTAAAAAAATTAAAGTATTAGTTTGATGTACTCTTGAAAGAATGTTTTATTTTTGTACTTTCTTTTCACTGAAGTTTAAAGGAACGCGGTCTAAAAAGACTGTAATTGAAAGATGCGGTAAATAAATTTATTTATAGATTCTTTTTATTGATATGGAACTGTCTGACTTATGCAAATCTTGTATTTATAATACAAGCATTTATCAATAGTAATATTTTTGTATAATATAATCTTAAAATACTCTCATATTTTCCAGCTAGAAACGAAAAATGAGTTGCTTATTTTCACAAAGATTTAAATATCTGTAATATTTAATTTTAATAAAAATTAAAGTACAATTAAAAGTCTATCAATTATTTAGAAAATAATTATGTTTTGTAGTTTTTCGCTCACAGTAAAAATAAAAGTAGAAATATAATCATTTAACAGTTAGCTAAACGACTTGTTTTAGCATAATTATGCAAAAATAATTTTTCTTTTAAAACACATTAGGCCACTCAAATTGTCATAAATAGATGCAAAAATTCTGCTAGAAGATTTTATGTTTTTAAACTGTTTATGGGGATGCTAGTAACAAGATTTAATGGTTTTCCAACAAAATATCTTGAGGCTAAATTTTGTGGAGCCAAAAAACTACAAAATTTTCGGACTTTTTTCAGTTTTTTGTCTATAACTCAAAAATCATAAAATTTTTGCACACTATATCCAGTTGCAAAAAGAAAGAGCATATGATTTTCTACAATTTTCACTCTAAAACTGTTTTTCTAAAGCCATTATTAAGCGCGCTACAGCTTTCTGAAACTGACTCATTTTTTTTAACTTTGTGGAAAAATTGCAAAAATAAAAATTTGACACAATTTTTTATTATTTTATCCTTTTTAATGTAACTTATTAAAATGACAAGTATTTGCCCGATAACAATCATGATGATTACAACGGCAACATTGTAAAAAAATTAAGAACATTGCAACTTTTTTTGTATTTGGAGCTTTAGTGGAGAACATTAATATTAGGTATTTAAATGAATCTAAGTAAAAAATAATTACGGTGACATATTTACCTTTCCCCTTTCTGGATAAATAATGTCGTCACATTTTCGTAGTTGATCCCATTAGTTTTTTTTACAAATTGCCGAGCATTTGAGTCTTAATTTATGAAAAGAACATGTTTCGCAGCATCTTTTTTACAGCTACATGACACAGCATGTAGCAAGGATTCAAGTGCCGGATCTTATCATATTTAAACAGGCTGAAAGTGATCGTTCGATCTGTGAGCCCACCTCTATTCTTCAGGAGGGATTTTCTAGCCTAGATTGTTCCTGATAACATTGGAGAAAATGATGCTGCGTAGCCTCTTGAGGAGGTGGTAGTCTTGAAAGATGAACTTTGCTTTTTGTGGCAGATTTAGTAAATATCTGGAACCTTAAGGTGTTCAACTTCTGTATGGTATCTATGCATCCACTGTATATTGCAATATGAAATTTTTCTCCAACTTTGATGATTTCTTCACAAGTAGAACCTAATTTATTGAACACGTAGGCTATTTCCCAAAGAGAGCAGATGTTGTATCGCATCCGCTGATTGCATTAGTGAAAAGAACATTGTTGTAATTGTATTTGAACGATATGGTTAAAAAACACTTGGTTTCGATCTTACATCTTCCTGGCTTTTGAAAAAACAGATTTTTGGGCTGATAGCCTAACTCATCTTGATCAGGAGAAGGTCAATGTCTTCTCCGACAATTATGACTCTTTCAAAAGATTCGGCTCTTGAAATGGCTGAGATAACTATCATGACATCAGCTTCTTTTATCTGCTCAACTTGAATTCTGTTATTTTGAAATACTTGTTTTGAAATTTTTAATTTGTTTTAAGCAATGAAATGAAGCTCCTCTTGTTTCTGTCATTGGCTTTATCAACGGATGATGCGGGTCAACGGTCTTTTTTCACTCCACTTGTTATAGATTGATCTAGTTTTACGCGACAAAAACTATGATACCATGTATCTTCAAGTCAGGTTCGTGTTCAATACGTTCAATTACTTTCTGGAACCATTCATTCCCACGTTTTTCTGCAGCTTGCAAAAATGTAATTTTCGCTTCTAACTTCATTACCTTGTGAATCAAATTTCTCTTT
This sequence comes from Maratus speculifer, assembly GCA_964019185.1. Lineage (NCBI taxonomy): Eukaryota > Metazoa > Arthropoda > Arachnida > Araneae > Salticidae > Maratus > Maratus speculifer. The sequence goes on from OZ025292.1 coordinate 296,632,363, forward strand.
TGTAGGGCTTTTTTTATTGTTTTTCATTGAAGTTACCGGAATTACCTTATTCGCATAAGAGGCAATTATGTTGAAACTTGAAAGAAGTGCTTGATATGAGAGACAAACTATAGTCTGTGTAGAATCTTCACCTCGATGAACATACGCTGCTATCGTTCTCTCATTCGCATATGTCTTTCGGCAATCACCCGTATTCTAACTTCCTCGCTACTTTTCAAAAGACTGATGAATATTACTTTGACGCTGAACGCTATGTTCAAAGAGCTTGGCAAGTTTTTTCTAGCTCACAGCGCGAGTATCACTATTTGAAGCCGTTTGGCATATGAAACACAATTTTGGGTCGAGCTCACTCATTTTTCATTACTGCACGAGAAAAGATGCAATAAACTGTATAGCAGCATATTAGAAGAGTATGTCCTTAAAAAAGAACACTTGCATCTGAACGAAAGCGGTTCGGGATTATCACGTGGCCGCAATCTTCCATCTGCCTTCCCTTTTTTTTTATCCCCGGCCCTCCCTCCCTTTGTAATTGTTTTTCTTATAGGATTTATAGAATTTGTGCTTCTTCTGCGTGACTTTCTTAAAACTTTCATTTCTCATCTATCAATAGGTGTATTTAATTTTCATAGTAAGTGAAGTAAAAAGTTTTTGGCGAAAAACAGGTCACTTTCTGTAAAGTTTAAAAAAAGTGACATTTTCAAAAAACCATAGCGTGCTAAGTAATTGGTTTAGAAAAACATTTTTATAACAAAATTTATAGAGAATTTTGCGCTCTTTCTTTTTGTAGTTTGGTATGTTAAGCAAACATTTTACAATTTTTGAGTTATAGGCAAAAAACTGAAAAAGTCCGACAATTTTGTGGTTTTTTGGCTTCACAAAGTTTAGCCTCGAGAAATTTTGTTGAAAAAACATTAATTCTTGTTACTAGCATCCCCATAAACATTTTAAAAACATAAAATCTTCGAGCAGAATTTTTGCATCTATTGGCCCTTTTTTCTGACAATTTGACTGGCCTACATTCCCAAATATTTTGAAATATATGCTGATGATGCTTTATATAATGCTGCATAACAACACTTTTGCGAGATTTACACCAAAACGCAATCGGAACAATATTCTATCACGGACTAATGGAATCTAAAGTTCGTGTTAGTTTTTCCGTCTATAAGTTCTTGAGATATAGCTATTACAGAAATCTTGAAAAACACAGTATAATAACACCACCTGTGTAGTGTTTTATACCAAAAAGTAATCAGAACCAGTTGATGTTATGGAATAACTTAATCTAATCCTAAGTTTTATTAAATTATGTGCATTAGTTCCTGAAATACTAGAGTGCCCACAAAATTTGTGTAACATGCAGACGCACACACACAGACATACACTTTATAAAAACATGTTTTTTTGAGTTCTCTGACCTCGAAAACGTTTAAATCAGTTGAAAGTCAGAATTGGAAAAATTTTACAAACCCAATATTCTTTTCTTGTAAAGATAGAAGAAATTGAAAGTTTGGTTTAATTCTAAGAAATAATTTCATATATTTTTTATGGTAAAATATTGAAAATGTCACAAAAATCCCTATCACAGTGCCCCCTTGAGCCGAAATATTTCTAAATAGAACCAAGTCCAGTATGCTAAGCCAAAAGTACATTCAAAAATTTGGTTTAATTCTATGTATAACTTCATACTTTTTGGGGGGTGGGGGGAATCTCCTGAACCCCAAAACATGTACATCCGTCGAAAAACTGAAGTAAAAAAATCGATTACAGTATTTTTTTTCTATTCAAGACAGAAGAAAATAAAAAACAGCCTTTAGTTGATATTGAATAAACATAGGATGTACCAACTTTTACTTAGCAATAAATCTTTTCATAGAGTATTTCTAAATAAAAATGTTATTTTATACTCAGCATAATATTCAACTAAAAACTATAATTGGCGAAATTTATAAGTTCTCTTAATACAAACATTTTTTTATAATAACAAAATTATGATTGTTAAACTGTGTAACTGCTAAACAAAAATAGTTTATAACACAATATAATTAGGCAGAGTCTGGGGTAATGGATTTAATATCCTTCCTTGTAAATTGAAGTTGGTATGCAGGGTGTATCTAAACTATTGGGCAAAACTTTAATGGGTAATAGTACACATCAAGACAAATATTCTTAAATAGGAAACCAAGGGTCCCAAACGTTTTCAGAAGGAGATAGCCGCCATTAAATTTTAGGGTCCAAAATTTCAAATAAACATAAAAAACGGAAAAATTGGTCAATTGATTTGCGGTTTTCACTAAAACTATTCTTTATGTCAGAGTTGTCTTGAAAATAAATTATAAAGATAAATTTGAAAAAATGCCGATAGGGGGCGCTTTAGACTTTGCAGTAACGAACAACTATTTTTTACCGTTATTTTTTGCATCTCATTAAAATTTTTTAGAAGCTTAGACATAAACATAAATTTTGAGCTCAAAATCTGAATCGTTGGGTGTGGTTTAGTAGCGCAAACTGAACTGTATTCGATGGGGGTGGGGAAGTTCAAATTTCAAATGATTATAAAAAACGGAAAAATTGATCAATTTTTTTTCCGGTTTTCACTAAAACTATTCTTTATGTTAGTATTTCTTTGAAAATAAATTTTAAAGATAAATTTTTCAAAATTTCGTTTGAAGGTGCCCTTACCTTTAGAGTTACCAACAAGTATTCTTAACCGTTATTTTTTCTATCTAATTAAATACTTGCAAAAGCTCAGACTTAAATTTTGAGCTCAAATTCTGAATTGTTGGTAGGGGATAAGAAGCGCAAACTGAACTGTTGTCAGGAGTTGAAATGTTACCGTCCCCAGCCGTCGAACACAGTTCAATTTTGCGCTACATAATTACTCACAACGATTCAGATTTTGAGCTCACAATTTAAGTATAAGCTTTTACAAGCATTTATTAGATACAAAAAATGCCAGTTAAAAATAGTTGTTGTTTACTTTAAAGTTTAAGGGGTCTCAGGAGTCTTACTTTTTTCCTGGTAGTGCGATTTATCAACATATACATTTGATTTTTTTCTCAGTCCCTATTAAACTTAAATGCATAAAACTTTTTATATAGACAACCTAATATCGCTTCTACTTAAAATGATTTTTTTAACATTCTATATTGAATTTTTATTATATGTTTTTTATGTTTAATTTTGATTTAAAATTTAAATTGTTCTTTGACTGCGCGCAACATTTCTCAAAAAATACTAAAGCAATTTGTATGAAACTTGGTAAATATCTTCATTTTAAGTTTAAGAACAACTTATACCTCAAATTTAGAATTTTAATAACATTGATTATTAATAATTGGCAATTTTTTATATAAAAAATGATTTTGTTTCAATTTTTTTCAATTTTAATTTCAATTTTAAGTAAATATATGCATAAATTGCTTTAAAATGAGGTATAAGTTCAAGATACATTAATTTTACATCATTATCAACTTTTTTAGCGGTTCTTGAACTAATAGTTTTGCTAGAATCCTGCGCGAAATGGATACAAGTCTAATTTTTTTTAATCAAAATTAAACATTAAAAAAATAAAATAGAATTTCAATGTAGCATATTAAAAAAATTATTTTTAGTAGAAGAGATATTAAGGTGTCTATATTAAAAATTTTATGCATATATGTTTTATAGGGACTGAGAAAAAAAATCAAATGTGACATGTTGCAAATTGCACTACCAGGTAAAAAGTAAGACTCCTGAGACCCCTTAAGGCGCCCTCCAACGGAATTTTTTGAAATTTATCTTTGAAGTTTATTATCAAGGAAATACTGGCATAAAGAATAATTTTAGCGAAAATCGTAAACGAATCAACCATTTTTTCCGTTTTTTATGATCACTTGAAATTTGAACCTCCCCACCCCTATTGAACACAGTTCAGTTTGCGCTACTTAACCACTCTCAACGATTCAGATTTTCTGCGCAAAATTTTAGTTTATGGCTAAGCTTCTAAAAAAATTCAACAAGATGCAAATAATAACGGTAAAAAATAGTTTTTCGTTACTGCAAAGTCTAAAGTGTCCTCTATCGCCGTTTTTTGAAGTTTAGCTTTATAATAGCAAAAAATGGTATTAGGATGGATTATTTCGTTAATCCAAAGACTAAAGCGACCTCTATCGGCATTTTGTGAAATTCAGCTTTATAATTTATTTTCAATAAAATACCGACATAAAGAATAGTTTTAGTGAAAACCGCAAATCAATCGACTAATTTTTCGGTTTTTTATAATCATTTGAAATTTGAACCCTCTGAACACAGTTCAGTTTGTGCTGCTTTATCACTCCCAACTATTCAGATTTTGAGCTCAAAATTTTAGTTTAAGTCTAAGCGTGCGAAACCATTTAATGAGATGCAAAAAATAACAGCAAAAAACAGCTGTTCGTTACTCTAAAGTATAACGCTCTCTCTATCGGCATTTTTCGAAATTTATCTTTATAATTGATTTTCAAGAAAATACTAACATAAAGAATAGTTTTTGTGAAAACCGCAAATCAATCGACCAATTTTTCCATTTTTTATGTTTATTTGAAATTTTGGACCCCAAACTTTAATGGCGGCTATCTCCTTAGGAAGACGCTTGGGGGCCTTGGTTTTCTATTTAATATTGTGTGACTTCATGTGTACTATCACCCCCTTAAAGTTTTACCCAATAGTTTAAATACACCCTGTATGCAAATGAATTTTCCAGTTTTTCTTAAAGTTCATAAGAATTTTTAACGAAGTATTTGAAATTTTTTTCACTGATAAGTTGAAGGGGAAAAAGTTTGAAGAAGGAGTTCTATTTAGACACAAATGGCACTTCCATATTCTATAAACGTAGAAATGTAGCATATTCATCACATATAGTAAATAGAGTTTTTTTAACATACAAGGAGAGGATACAATTAAAACTGTTAACTACTAGTAGGTGGCAACGCCTATCATCCAAGTTGTTTGGACTAATCTGAAAATTAATCTATGCGGTAATTACAAAATGACAGTAAATAAATTTCTTAAGGATATACTCAAAGATTATTTTTCATTGTCAACAGTGTGAAAATTTTTTATATATTTACCCACTCATTTTTGAGCTCCAAGGCTCAATTTGCAGGGGCGACTAATAAGATTATTTCTAATCGAAAAATTTTCTACTTTTCATTAAATAAATAACATATTACGTTATAATTATTATTGTACCATGCCGACATTTATCGATCTTTTTTCTCCCGAAATTCCATTTAAAATACTATCTGCAACACCATTTTTATCAGAACCTCTGATTTTCTCAAAACTTAAAAGCTCATATTCGATAGTCCAGTTTCTGAATAAAGGCGAATGCTAAATATATGCTACTGAGAAAAATAAAATAATTGTCGAGGTATGGCCGAAAAAATGCTTTTTAAAAAAAATTTAGAACTGTCTTAGATCCCACAAGTTGCCAAATGTGTACTTCACCAAACACAGAAATATTTATTTTAGTTTCTTTAAGAAGTGGAAATATTTTCACAAAAATACATTTAAAGCAAATCTATCTTCAAATATTAGTAGATAAAAAATGATATGGAAAACTAATTCATATGAGACTACAGAAGAATGTTCCGGTTCAAAATCTTACCAACAGACCTTTCGAATTTTATTTTATTATCGTTTCACATTTGTAAATGAAATATTAAAGAAATTTGTGTGCCATTACAATTTCATTAATGACAGAGGAGTTTCTGAAGAAAACTGATGAAATCCCTTTCCAGCGTTTAACATAGGCATTAGAAAAATTACCCGCGATAATAATCTTCGGATAAATAAAGATAAGTAAGAAAAATCATGCGTTAAGCATAGATTATAAAACACTCTCCTACACTTCCTGAAATTTTAACAAAACTTAGTTTTCCAGGAAAAGAAGGTGTTACAGTCTAAAGCCAAATATTTATTCCAATACTTTCGAACCGCCCTGTTTTAAATCTGTCGGTTTATATACATACTATATAATGAGAAAATTTAGTTTAGCAAGAAAGCGAATAGCTGGTTAAAAAATTTTTTCATTAATTTACATTAATAGATGGAAACATGCTTGAATACTTTTGTTCAGTCCTGTAGTTTATCAGCACTTTATTACACGAAAATATTTTGCTTTACTTTAGTTCAAACAAAAATATTCTTAAATCAAATTTCCAGAAATTATCACCAATAGGCGACCCTGTATCCAATTTTTTGCGTGACCCTGTACATAATTATATCTGTATTTTTAGCATTTCATAGTAAACTGAATGCAGTTCAATGGCAAATGCGATGTAAAATTACCAGTACTACAATTTATTTTAAAACTACCTTTAAATAAATTACGTTCATATTTAATAACCTTTCCGACCTCTTTTGAGTAATCCTGTATATCAAAGTTGTTTAAATTGTTTAAATATTAGAAATGATACAAACCATATGATCTGCATACATTTAGTGAAACTTAAAATCGTATATCATAATTAAAAATGCCTTTCATCCATCAACAGCCATCATTCATAATATACAATACTTCGGATAGATTAAACTACTTGACATATTTTGTGTGTCCCTGTAAATGATATGCACTTCGTATTAAGCGTGAACTAAATCATATTAAGCCCCAGCGACGCATTTTATTTTATTTGATTATGCATTAAATCGTTTACCATAATTAAAATATGTCCCAAACAATTCCCCGCTTTATTGTTATTTAATGGAATTCTTTGGTGCTGCTATGTAAATTAAAAATTACTATTCTTTTCACTGAATATTTTAGAGAATTTTAGTGCACTTCGTAGATTCATTTAAATTTGAATATGTTTGACAGGATGAAACATCATTTAAAAAGATTTTTCCCCATAGGCCGTAATGTAACGAAAAACATTTGACTGTTCCTGTAAATAAACTAATCATGGTAGAAACTTCATTTTCAATAGGGTTCATGCTTGGGCAAATGTCAATAACGTCCAAAAATTTCATGGTTATCCGAGTATATTTACGATAGTTAGAGCGTGGACAGACGGCCAGATAAGCCGAATGCATAAACACTTTTCAACTTTATTGTAAAATGTTAATAAAAATGATAATGGAATTAAATAACTGTTAGTAATACTGAATTGGTAAACATTGTACATTTATAAAGCCTAAGACAAAGTAAAAACTATTTTAAATGTTTCACGGTCAGTTAATATACTACGTAATCAATTATTTCTAGATTTATTTAAATATCATTTTCATTTTGAATAGAATTTTCTCAATCTTATTAATTTGTTAAATTAAATATAAAAATAGAATATGAAATGTAATTGATCTCATGATAATAAACAGACATCTAAGAATATTAAAAATAAAATGACACTTTGTGGAATTTGTATACAGTGTAATCATAAATCACCTGATTGTCAGCCACCTTATGATGCTTTTATATAATTTTTTGCATAAAGTACTCAAAAAGTAAAAAAACTAGTTGGATCTGCCAATCCCAAAACTTTCTTTTATCTCATACATACATTTTAATATTTAAAAAAATAGTTACTCATTTTAATGCTTTAATAATTTTAATTCAATACCACACCAACTTTGATTTTCATCTTAAATTTCTGCTTCAATCAATTAATCGAAGTAAAAACGAATTTCCGTCTCTGCATGAGCCGATGGGCAATAGAATAATAAGCAGATTTTTTTTTTCAAATTCAGAAGGACCTACTTACCTTACCAAAAAATAATCATATACAAAATGTTTAGTTCAGTTCTAGAACTAACTTCATATACTTTTATGTGGTGCAATATTGAAAATGGCATAAAATTCGGTATTGCAGCGCCAACTTACGGCGGATTTTTTTCAGATTCAGGCCGATCCAACTAGTCATAGCCATACACTTACACAAAAAATTTCGTTCAATTCGATGCATGACTTCATGTACTTTTGGTCGGTAAAATATTGAAAATGATACAAAAATCGCGATTGCGGCGCCCCCTTCCGGTGGATTTTTTTCAAATTCAGGGAGGACCAACTAGCCATAGTCATACACATACACAAAATATTTGGTTCATTTCGATGCATAACTTCATATACTTTTGTTCGGTACAATATTTAAAATGGCACAAAAATCGCGATTGCAGCGCCCCCTTCCGGCGGAATATTTCAAAACTGAAGGAGGACCTGCTTGCGACAGCCAAAAACATTCACAAAAAATTTGGTTTAATTCTATGCATAACTTCATACACTTTTTGATGGTAGTATGGCGACATACAGACACACAGATAGACGGATGGACAGATATTTTGTAAAAACATGTTTTTTGGAATCTCTGACCCCTAAAACGTGTAAATCCGTCGAAAAAAATTTCGATTACAATACTTTCTTCTATTGAAGATAGAAGAAAGTAAATATAAACTTACTTTTTTGTTTTAAGAATTTTATTATAAGAGCATATACCCCAAATGTGTAGTTGAATGGCTAAAAGACGCATATAAATATTGTACTCCATATAAATAACTTTTTTCAATATTCATATGAAAGAAGATTTACTTTATATATAAATAATTAACACTTGTTTTTATTTTTTTATTACTTTCTTCTATCTTCAATAGAAGAAAGTATTGTAATCGAAATTTTTTTCAATTTCCGGTTTTCGACGGATTTACACGTTTTTGGGATCAGAGATTCCAAAAAACATGTTTTTACAAAATGTCTGTCTGTCTGTCCGTGTGTGTGTGTGTGTGTGTGTGTCTGTATGTCGCCATTTTACCATCAAAAAGTGCATGAAGTTATGCATAGAATTGAACCAAATTTTTTGTGAATCTTTTTGACTGTGGCAAGCAGGTCTTCCTTCAGTTTTTGAATATTCCGCCGGAAGGAGGCGCTGCAATCGCGATTTTTGTGCCATTTTCAATATTATACCGACCAAAAGTATATGAATTTATGCATCGAATTGAACCAATTTTTTGTGTATGTGTATAACTATGGCTAGTTAGTCCTTTCTGAATTTGAAAAAAAATCCGCCGGAAGGGGGCGCTGTAATCGCGATGTATGTGCCATTTTCAATATTGTACCGACCAAAAGTATATGAAGTTATGTATCGAATTGAACCAAATTTTTTTGTATCTGTATGATTATGGCTAGTTGGTCCCTCCTGAATTTGAAAAAATCCGTCGGAAGGGGGCGCTGCAATCGCAATTTTTGTGCCATTTTCAATATTGTACCGACCAAAAGTACATGAAGTTATGCATCGAATTGAACGAAATTTTTTGTGTAAGTGTATGGCTATGGCTAGTTGGATCGCCCTGAATCTGAAAAAATCCTCCGGAAGGGGGCACTGCAATACCGAATTTTATGCCCTTTTCAATATTGCACCACATAAAAGTGTATGAAGTTAGTTCTAGAACTGAACTAAGCATTTTGTATATGATTATTTTTTTGTTAAGGCGAGTTGGTGCTCCCTGAATTTGAAAAAAAAATCTGCTTATCACTCTATTGTCCATCGGCTCATGCAGAGACGGAAATTCGTTTTTACTCTGATTAATTGATTGCAGCAGAAATTTAAGATGAAAATCAAAGTTGGTAAGATATTGAATTAAAATTATTAAAGCATTAAAAAGAGTAACTTTTTTTTTTTAATATTAAAATGTATGTATGGGATAGAAGAAAGTTTCGGGATTGGCAGATCCAACTAGTTTTTTTACTTTTTGAGTACTTTATGCAAAAAATTATATAAAAGCATCATAAGGTGGCTGACAATCAGGTGATTTATGATTACACTGTATTTATTGTTTGTACAGTTTTGTATTTTGACCTGGTATGAATAAAGAGATTGTCACAAGCAACGGACACAATTATATTACCCGTATAAATTGGTTGAAAAATAATCCCACAAAACAAAGTATACCCCATTAAGAATAATTATAAATGTCATGGGTAAAAACCCAAATAGATTATTTCGGCCGTATTATGATTAAAATGCTTTTTCTTGTGGTTGCTATGCATAGTAAATGGCCGTAAGATACGATTGTTCCTAATATGACATCTGAACTTACATGTACTTTGCATTTTACGCATTTTTTCAGGTACGGGTATTCAATATCTTTAGTGTCAGAGATCGGTCCCAAATTTACTTCTGAAAATTTTAATATTAATTAGATAAACATGATAACACACGACTTGCTACATGCTCTTACAGTCTATAACACAGCTGCCAATAATAAAGCAAAACAATAAATGTAATATTTAAAAAGTGGATTTAAAGTTAACTTTAGCTTCTGACACTTTAAGAATGAAATTGAACCTATCGGAAATATAAACAGATTCCTCATGTTTTAGCAGCTCTTTTTTTACCTAAAGCGTCAGATAAAGAAACTATTCGTTAGAGGGCCAATGCAGTAATTACCCTTGTAGATATGCATTATATAAATATGTAAATAAAACATATGTAAACTATTAATAAAATGCATTGCATTTCCAAAATAAAATTTAAACAAATTTTTTGTTAAATTCATTTTTTTTTAAAGAAATAATTTCGAAATTTTTTATATACGTTACATCAGAACAAACATTTTGGAAAATCAAAAAAATGGCTCCGGATAACTAAGGTTATTGAAATTTAATAGTCTTGTCTCACTGTTACATTCTAAGTATTACTGTATTTCAAGACTCTATCTTAATTTGTTCGGGAGATATAGAGTTTAAAATCGTGAAATGATGACGTCATAAATTTTGAACATTCTTTTACTGAAAAATATAAAAATATATCCTTATAACTGCAAAAATGGTAATCATATTAACTAAAAAACCACCGCATCGGATTAAACATATAATTTCCAATTAATATATCTTGAAATGAATTGAAATTTGAATAAAATAGAGGATCATGATAAAGCGAAACGTGTGGAAAATAAGATTAGAAATATCTGGACAACAAACTTTTCGAATGACTTCATTTTTATGAAATAGTTATGTTTTTTATTGTCATTCATATTCATTCTTTAAAATAAACAATTTCGAAATTTTTTGTATACCATTTATCAGAACGAATATTTCAAGAGTCCGAAAAAGTAATTCCGGCTAATCGAGGTTAGTTATATTCAGTAGATTTTTCGCATTATTACGTACTTAATACATACCAAATTTCAAGTCTCTATATCTATTTGTTCGGGAGGGAAATCGCTCACAGTCAACCACACAGACAGACGGACAGATGGAGGCAATTTTTCACAAAATGCGCTTTTTAGAAAAATTCTCCATTGTCTGAAACGTTTAAATTCGTTAAAAAAAATTCTTGATTTTTAAACCGTTTACAAAATTACCCTATACTACGTATGATGGGTAAGCAAAAACCGGATTTGGTTGTTCCAAATACTACTAATATTTTTTCAAAACAAGGACAAATCAACAGTGGCTTCAAAAGAAAGTTCCAATTCTCGAGAAAAACAATCTGGAGTCAGTCAGAAAGCGTTAGTAACGGACTTAAAACCAAATTACATACAAAAGATATATCAGATTATTGTAAGATAGACAAAGCATATTATACAATTCAAATGGGCTAACAAAATTTTATTGATATGTAGATAAAATAATTAGCATCAGATCTTCGGAATAAGATCTTAATATAGGATACTATTTTGGCAACATATATGAATTAAAAAATAATTCAGAAAACTTAAGATGTAACACAAAAACGTCCTTTATAGGTGACACAATTTACATATCCTAGAATTGTAGAAAAATCTATTCATTGTTATTTAATAGGTTGTTTCTAATCCATGCAAAGGCCGAAACCACTTGAGTTTGTTTCAATACCTAGTTATTAAAAACTATGTTTAACGGGTTGTCTATTTTACTCTTTGTCTATTAATAATTCTTCTCCTAAAAATTCTCCAAATACTGCAGGTTATTTAAAACCTGCATTTTTCTATACATAAATTCTTAGATGATTACAGATAAATGAAAGTTCTCATGTCCAACTGCAATTTAATAAAATGGGAATAAGTTCCAGTTTTTAACGTTTTTTATTAGAGCATGTGTATACAAAATAATAATACTAGAAAAAAATTATAATAATCCTTTAGTATTTATATAAAAATATATTATTATATAATGCAATATATATATAAATATAACACATAATATTATATATATATATATATACTGTAAATATATTTATTCATTTTAAATTTTAAAACTAAAACAAAAGTCTTTTCAAAAGCTCATTAAATAAAAAAGTTCCTTATGAGACAAAAATTGTTGTGAGGGAAAATATATTTATCTTTTAAAAAAAAACATTTTCTCCCATGAAATCATCTTTGACTATAACCCAAATTGTGTGCAAAAGGATGAGGCAGTTAATAAATATCTAAGTACGCAACTTCATGATACTTAATTTAATACTTGTCACGTTTAGAATAACATTTCAGAACTGTTTGTAGTGTTTTGTTAGTGCAATATGTTTGTAACTGCCGCTTTAAAGCAGGAAAAGCTAAGTTTTGTAATTGGTATTCGGAAAGCGAACAATTTGTTTGAATTCACTCCGAAAGATCAGATAGTAATAAGTGCCTAATTGAATCGCCTTTTCGTAATTCAGCCGAATAAACTAAAATTAATTCACCCGTATTATTGGTAACGTAAATATTCAAGACAAGTTTGAAAACTTCCGTTTAATAAAATTGATTTTAATATCTGCAATCAGCTAAACATTTCAGCAATTTTATTAAAAATGAATAATCTTTCATCATATTATTATTAAAATCCTATTTATTTTTCCGCTTTATTTGTTTTATTCTCTTACTTGCATTTGCTTTTTAAGAAATTAGAAAGATTTTAATGACGATAAAAACTTGCTTAAAAATTGTTCTAATTAGTTGATTTTTAAAGAATGCATAACATTTAGCTTTGAAGAGTGTTATTAAATGGGAATTAGTGATAAAATTTTGAACGTAATGCATAAGCTGTACTCAACAAATGCATAGAAATACAGGTGCCATTAATGCGTTCAAACGTTAGGATTAAACTACCAATGTACTGCTCCTATAAAATCTATCTATCTATATATATATACACATTAAATTTTTACAATGAGTTTTTCCAAATGAATAATTGCCGCAAGCACATAAATTACCATAATTATAATTTCTACGAGTGAGTGATTTTTTAAAAATTGCATGCTAATAGAGGAAATACAAACTAGAAAAATATGTGATACAGAGACCAAGAAGCAAAAGTACAAATTAAAATAATCAATTTTGCGAAAATATTTTTTATAAGCAACAAACAGAAATAATCTAATTGGCGTTAAATGCCTTCACTCATAATACACATCGTTTAGAATCAGAATTCTTCCGAAACAATTTTTCACGTTTAATTACCATCGAAAATACATGATCCACTATTTTTTCTTGTATGCAGATTTTTTATTAATAGCCAAGCACTTATGAATAGGTATAGCACTCTGAATAGGTATAATTATTGATGGTAACTCAGGTCATTGTGTTTACAATTAAATATTTTAAAAATAGCTTTATACTAATTTGAATCTTATACGTGTATACTTTGAGCTTTCTGAATAATGGACTTAAAAAGGCATTATTCTAAAATTATGGTTACCCAGGAAATTTAAAACCATTTGAAACCCCGTTATGTTTTACTGATGAATAAAACTTTTCAATAGGTTACAAAACTTTTCTATCCATAATATTCTTAGGTGAGTCTTAGAAATGTCTTTCACGTGTGTTGAAAAGAATGTTGTCTAAACTTTCACATTGTATTCATTGAAATAATTTCCCCAAAAATGGCAAAAAGAATCGTTCTTCCAGGTTTGAGGTTAATTTTGCAAAATCGGTTTCGTAAACCAAAAAGAAATGAGAAAACGTAGAAAAATTTTACAATGAAATTATAATGATGAAAAGTTTATTAAATGAGTTCACCCATCTTTATAAAAATGAGGTCAATTTTGTGCCAAAATACCACAGTTAAAATAGACCTAATTCACATGACTGATAATATGGGAAATATTTAGTTTTGATCATCATCCATTATGAATAAAAATTACGCCCTATGTTCCAGTTATTTCGAATGTAGCCTTATTAAATTATATTTTTAATTAAAAAATAGGCTTTATTTTTTTTCTATCTTCAAACTATGCAACAATGAACGACGCACATGTAAGCTTCATAATAAATATATTCCCACAAGCGTGTATTACTGATTGTGCGTGTATTATATGTTAAAGAACTTTTAGAATCATATTTCTAATTCTTAATACACACACACACACACACACATATATATATATATATATTTATATATATATATATTTATATATATATATATATTTATATATATATATATACAGGGTGTCCATTTACAAGGGTGGCCATTGGCTAATTTCTAAACCGTTAGCCATAGACATATAGTTCCAATTGCAAAAATGCTTTAAAAAGGTAAAAAATTGTTTTTCAAGCGATTTAGGTCAAAAAAATTTTAGTACAAAATTACGAAAATTAACTTTATATACGGTCCCCCGGTCCTATTAGTGATATTTAGTAAAAACTTTCCAACACCCTATCAAGTAATACAAAAAAGTTCCCATTCATCTAACTTTAAAATTGACCGAGTTATGAAATTTTAAATTTCATGGCTTAAACCACTTTTCTGTAGCTGAAAACGAATGAGTTGGACTACGTTTTCAGGAAGCGTATACTAAGTAATTTGAAAACGTAAAAATACACTTAACTGTAAATAAATTACTTAAAAGATGCACTAGAATACTTATAAAAACTTTAAAAATACATTTAAAGTCCTTTAAAAGGTTCAAAAGTCAGAACGTTTTCAACCGTCACTTACTCGGTCTTCGTCAGTGAGAGAAATTACAAAATGACAGCTATTACTGCTGGCGTTCTCAGGCTCATCAGGAACAGTCCATTTTTACATCGAGGGAGGAAGGATGGGGGGATGAAGAAAACGTGGCAAAATGGATAGAATAAAACTGTTGAAATATTTCAAAAACACAGGCTTAACTAATATTAATATTTTTTTCCATATTGCATGTATATCGTAGGAAAGTGCATCATTACAAGCTATTTCTTTATTGGATATTATTTCGATGTATTCTTTAATGATAGCTTCAATGTGACTAGTAGTATGAAAGATAATTTTTGAACTGTTGAACTCTATTTCTATAGGGGGCGTTTGTGCAAATCTTGAAAGTGCAGTGTGGGGTTTACCCAATCTTAAAACTGCGTCATGTTCTTTCAACCTCTTTTGAAGTTTCCTTAATGTCATACCTATGTAAACACATTCTTTACTATCTGTCTTGAAAGGAATACTGTATACACCTGATTTATTAATGTATTGAATAGGATCAATCTTTATGTTCAGCACAACTCTTAATTTGGGTGGAGGTATTAGTGCAATATCATATTTAGCTAGTGCGTGCCTTATGCTTTCGAAAAACTTCGGAATATAATTAACTTTACAAAATTTTACACTTTTTATGGGATCTTTAACTTGCATATCTTGACCTTTAGTTTTAAACCTGTTTATCATTCTTCAATAAAATGAAGGGGAATGGAATTTTCAACGGCTATTTTTCTTATTAAATTTAGTTCTCCGCTCAGAAAATGAATTGAGAAAACTTGAAAAGCCTTTTTTATGTAAAAATTAAAAGGTGCTTGTTTGAAATTAATAGGAGAACTGCAAGAAAATGGGATTGTAAAATTAAACCTGTTAATTTTCCTAAAAACTTTACGATCCAAGTTCTGATTATTTTTATTTCTGATGAGTAAGACATCTAAAAAGGCAATTTTTTGATTCTGTTCAACTTCTAGGGTGAATTTTATTCTGCTGTCAAGGCTATTGATTTTATCCAGAAAAGAATGCAATTCATCCTCTTCGTGGTTCCAAATAATAAAAATATTATCAACTTACCTGAACCAGTAAACTGGGGCTGGTCTTATGGTTTCCATGATTTTCTTTTCAAAAGGATGAAGTTTAAATTCTGCTAACAAACCAGAGATGGGGGAACCCATGGGGGCCCCATTGATCTGTTTGTAAAATTGATTGTTAAAAACAAAGGTATTGCTATTGACAGTTAAATTCAAACCTCTTTTAATCGTATCCTTAATATCTTCAGTAAAAGTAGAATCCGAGTCGATAAAGCCTGCAATGATTCTGGTAACTTCCTTTATATCTATGGACGGGTATAAGGATACTACGTCCAAGCTAGCCATAATACTAGAATTTTCAAGCTTTATGTTTTTTTTATTTTATCAATGAAATTCGAAGTTGATTCAACAACAAAATCGGATGGTGGTAAATACTGCTTTAAAAGGTAAATTTACGTTTTTTCCATAAAATATGTGGGACCGGAGCATTTAGTAACAATTGCATTTTGTAACATAATTGGAGAATTTAGTAACATAAAAAGGACTTTTCAAGTTTGCTCAATTCATTTTCTGAGCGGAGAATTAAATTTAATAAGAAAATTAGCCGTTGAAAATTCCATCCCCCTTCATTTTATTGAAAGAATGATAAACAGGATTAAAACGCAGATAATAAAGATATGCAATATAAATAAAGATATGCAAGTTAAAGATCCCATAAAAAGTGTAAAATTTTGTAAAGTTAATTATATTCCGAAGTTTTTCGAAAGCATAAGGCACGTACTAGCTAAGTATGATATTGCACTAATAGCAGTCCCTTCCCCCGAATTAAGAGTTGTGTTGAACATAAAGATTGATCCTATTCAAGACATTAATAAATCAGGTGTATACAGTATTCCTTTCAAGACAGATAGTAAAGAATATGTTTACATAGGTATGACATTAAAGAAACTTCAAAAAAGGTTGAAAGAATATGACGCAGATTTAAGATTGGGTAAACCCCACACTGCACATTCAAGATTTGCACAAACGCACCCTACAGAAATAGAGTTCAACAGTTCAAAAATTATCTTTCATACTACTAGTCACATTGAAGCTATCATTAGAGAATCCATCGAAATAATATCCAATAAAGAAATAGCTTGTAATGATGCACTTTCCTACGATATACATGCAATATGAAAAAAAAATTATTAATAATAGTTAAGCCTGTGTTTTTGAAATATTTCAACAGTTTTATTCTATTCATTTTGCTCCGTTTTCTTCACCCCCCCATCCTTCCTCCCTCGATGTAAAGATGGACTGTTCCGGATGAGCCTGAGAACACCAGCAGTAATAGCTGTCATTTTGTAGTTTCTCTCACTGACGAAGACCAAGTAATTGACGGTTGAAAACGTTCTGACTTTTGAACTTTTTAAAGGACTTTAAATGTATTTGTAAAGTTTTTATAAGTATTCTAGTGCACCTTTTAAGTAATTTATGTACAGTTAAGTGTATTTTTACGTTTTCAAATTAGTAAACAAGGTGAATTTTGCACTGTTTTTGTTTTTAACTCCGTATACTAAGTACTTAAGTTATTATAAAGGGCGTCCATTTCCAACGCTGTCCAATATCTAATTCCTAAACAATTTGTCACAGACATATAATTCCAATTACAAAAATGTTTTAAAGGATATAAAGAAATATTTTAAAGCAATTTAACTGAAGGGGGCCACCACCGTATACGTTTTACGGTAGTGTTAATTTTTATTAATTAGCTTTTAGATTGGTTAAATTAGTTGAAGACGTGAGTTTTAAAATTATATTTATCGGGAAAATAAAATTTTTTGAAATCGTAATTTTATTTTATGTGTTATTTTGATATATGTTATATGATGTGTTATTTTGATAAGAGTTTATTTTGCTTAAAACGTTGGTATGTATGTTTCCCTAGTAACTCACTTCCAAATATCCGATCGAGGTTCAGTTTGCACACTTATTTATATCCAATGACAATGTAATATTAATACAATTTTAAGTGCGTACCATTTATTTATTTTATTAGACTACACCAAACTCTGTTAGGTTAAATAATTTAATAGAATTTTAAATATATGTCATTTTGTAACGAATTGTGACTGTTGCTTTTCATTATTTAAATTAACAAACTTTCTGTTATTTTTGTACTTATATTTTTAATACAAATTTTGGTTTAATATGTAATCATCAACATAAATTTAAAATTAATATTGTAAAAGTTATTTTACTCTCGATGTTTAATGTTAAATTTTACATCATGCGTTTATCTTTATTTCCAGTAAATTTGTGACTGACCCCTAATTTGCAGCGAAAAAGATGCTTCAATTTTAAACAGCTATTACTCGGATAGTTTTAATCGCAGAGGAATGGGACTTTTTTTGTATTACCTGTTAGAGTAGTGGTAAAAATTTACTAAATATCACTTATAGGAACGGAGGACTATATAAAAATTTAATTTTCGTAATTTTTTAATATTTTTTTTTTTTACCTAAATTACTTGAAAAACAATTCTTTACCTTTTTAAAGCATTTTTGCAACTGGAACTATATGTCAATGACTAACGATTTAGAAATTAGCCATTAAGTACCGTTGATAGTGGACACCCTGTATAATAAATCATAAAAATAATTTCAAATATTAAGTTTTATCTCTTTCAAAAATGTAAAGAGAAAAATATAACAGGTTTTTTTTTTTTTTTTTTTTTTTTTTTTTTTTTAATAGAATACATGATTTTATGAAAATAAATATGTTACCTACGACAGTTTATACTCTAATTCTAAAAAACCCACTATTTAAAGAAACTGAAACGCATTAGAATGGTAGCATCGCATACACATTTTACATTTATATTTCTCAAGAACTTGGAAAAAATCTTTATAAATGGCATGAGCAACTTAATGGTGGCGTGAGAAGCAATAGTTTGAAAAAATAACACGAATATGTGTCAGGATTTTTATATACTGTATGTTTCAAGATTATTCATTCTTATTTCCTGCAGATGTTAAAATTCTTGTACTTTCATATGTTTTAAAAAACGTTTTATTAATCATGCATATATGCAAGACTTTCATTCTGTAACACAGTATTTATTAATGAACTTCTTAGAAAATTTCAGTTTTAAGAGTTAAACAAAGCTTCTTATTTATTTCAAATTTGACATAATGTTATAAATAATAACACAGAGATAAAGACAATTTTTAATGTTTATTTAAAAAACATACGGTGTCCTTTTCAAGCAGATCAGAAATTCCACTACCTAATGTTAATCTTGTGAGCTTGAAAAGATCTGGTATGTTTATATTTCTTCTTCTGGGAATTAAAATTTTGAATTTCTTCTTTCAGCATATTCTTTTTAATAAAGGTTTGGTTTAATATAAATGTGAAAGTATCAACGTTAAATGCACCAGTTATTTTAAATTTTTAGTATACCAGTTACGGTAGCATATAGCTTACCTCCATCCTCTATTGGTGCTAAAGATGGCGGAAATTTGCTCATATGTCTAGGATATATGGGGGATTCAATTTGAAGGTTTAATGACAAATAGGAAAACGTGATTTCTGTTTATGGAAAATACACTTCGTTAATTCTATTACTGTTACATACAAAGTGTACATATTCAATGAAATAGAATTATTTTTAACCCTTTCCGGCACACTGTGCCCGGTCTGGAATACCTAATTTTAATTCCAAGCTTGCGAATGGCACCAGTAATATTTTAGTAAAATTTAGCTTTTACAATAAAAGCTTAAATAAAGGAATTCAAAATATTTAAAGAATTCGTTTGTGAATTCCTGTGTCAGTCGACTTTTATGTCTTTGTTTCACTAAAGATAGAATAACTAAGAAATTATTCCCTGACGCATCATTTTATACTATACTCTGTATCTTTGCCAATATTCTCTATACATTAGCTTCATCAAGAGCCATTTTGGAAAAATATTTTTGATCGCACAATTGTATATTTACTTTGTTTCATACCTCTGAAATACAGAGAAAATGTATTTCTTCATTTAGTTAGCAGTATTTCTAATTCTACGTTAATATTTCTTTATATTGGGGTATTATGGGTGACACTTTCCATAAAAAGTTAATATTTTTGTTGTACAATTTACAGCACAAATTTCTAATTTATTAAAGCGAATATAGAAGCATTATTGACATTCCTTGTATTTACAATTAATACGATACACTCTAAAAAATAAATATGCAAAATAGTCACTTTTACATACATGTTTGTGTAAATTATCACAAAATTTACAAACTTCTCAGAAAAATTTACCTGTTTTTATGTATATTTATTGGCTTAATAGCAATGCGTAATTTGTTATCTGTGCAGAAATTTAAATAAGTATGTATATGACAAAAAAATGTTTCAGATTTACCCAAATTGGTGTGTTAATGTAATTTACAAATTTCGGATATTACACAAATATCTGGGTACTTTGCATATTACACCGAAATATTTGTAAGAATATTACACTGAACTATGTGTAAGAACAGAATATTACACAGAAATATGTGCACAAATGTTACACAGCAACAGAATCTTGCACAGGTGTAAGGATATACTCAGAAATATGTATCAGAACATAATATTACACAGAAATATATGTACATATGTGAATACAATGAATAGCGATACATGAAACTTAATTTGTGTAACATTTAATGAGCGGTCAGGTTAACGGTTTAAAAAGTCGTGTATAGTGAGTTTCAATACCGCATCATAAAGTATTGCTTGCCTATTGTACATTGATATACTTAGAGATTTTTTCCTCTTGTTGCATATGTACATTTCAAAACTTCTCATTGAAATTTATAGGGAAAAGAAATCATACAAAAATAATATCAACGTCACAATTTCCGTATTTTTCAAAATTTTATTTTATTGTGTATTTATTTATATACATTTTATAAACTATAATTCTACTATTTTGGGGGTTCAAAATAACTTTAATAGAGAGATGTTATATTGGCCAAATAACTTTATATAATCTTGTTTTTAGCACTTTCCAACAAAGTTGAAAAGTGCTTATGCATTCGGTTTGTCTGTCTGTCTGGCCATCTGGCTGTCTGTCCGCGCTCTATCTCTCGTAAATATACTCAGATCACCATTAAATTTTTAGATGTTATTGACATTTGCCCTAGCACGAACCCAATGGAAAATGAAGTTTCTGCTATGATTATTTTATTTAAAGGGTACTTAAAATTTACTGTTACATTACGACCTATCGGAAAAAATCGTTTCAAATGAATTATAAATATGTTACACCCTGTCAAATATATTAAAATTTATATGCATTTATGTGATGTACTAAAATATGTATTCTGTACAAAATGCGGTGAAAAAATAGCTATTATACATTTACAGAGTCACACAAAATAATTCGATTACATATAATGGTCAAAGGGGAAAGTGTGTGCGACATATTTTAATTACATTAAACCATTTCATATATAATAAAACAAATATATATATTGCTGCGGCTTAGTATAAATTATACGATACTGTCAAGCATAATATGAAGTACATAGTATTCACAGGGAAACACAAAATATTTCAAATAGTATATTCATTCTGAACTACTGAACATGTAACCGATGATGGCTGATGGATGGATGGATGGATGATCTTTTTAATTATGACATGTGCATTTAAGTTTCACTAAATCAATGCATATTATATGATTTGTATAAATACTATAGCTGATATACAGGGTTACCCAAAAGAGGTCGCAAATGTTAGTGTATATGCGCTTAAATTACTTAAAGGTGTTTTTTAAATACGTTATGAATTTTTACGCTGAACTGAGTTCAATATACTAAGAAATGTTTGCATAATATAGATAAAATTATATGCAGGGCCACACAAAGAATTGAATATATTGACGCTTATGAATGATAATTTAAGATGTAAATTTTAGTAGTTTTAAAAATTTTTTAGTTTAAAATAAATTTTAGCTTAATATTAACGTGTAATAAAAGTACAATTGAACAAAAGTATTAAAGTACGTTTCCATCGATTAGTATAAACTGCTGAAAAAGAAATTTCAACATGCTAGACATTTTCTTATTAAACTAAATTTTCTCACTATATATCAAATTGACAGATCAAATACAGGGCTGTTCAAAAGTACTGTAATACATACTTGACTATATACAGTAACCTTATTTTTCTAAATGACGAAGTTTTGTTAAATATTTCATGAAGTATTGGAAAGTGATTCATAATCTATGCTTAACGCATGATTTTTCTTAGTTTATAAATTAAGATTACGCTATTTTACGGTCTAAAAATAAATCTGCTGGAAAGAAAACAAGCAAACCAAGTACGCAATTAAAGAATATTTTTCATAAGTTTAAGGTAAATAATTAAAATAATTTGTATTTTATTTTATTTTTTAAACTAGCATAATTACAAACTACATTCAACAATTTAATTGGCGACATTTAAATTATCTTTAAATTTCCATCCTTAAATCTTTCATTTAATTAAATAAGATTTTCTCCTTTAATTCCATCCACTTCTTTAACTTTTATTTTATATTTTACGCATGTAGCATTTTTCGATTAAATTATTCTTTAATTATAAATTATCTACAATTTCTATCAATTAATATTACTATCCATTACAATTACTTACAACTTCTATTAAAAATAACCATGCCTATAATAAATCTCATTAGAATATTTTCCTGTATTGCATGACAAGTATATTAAGATTTATGCAATGAAATAAATTGCTTTCTATTGGGAAATTACAGCGTCGCAAACTAATGAAAATCAATAATTCTATGATTTATAAGTCTGCAGCTTTTTTCATTGAATAAAACAGAAACAAATAAGTACAAAGCGATAATAGAATTCACACATTATTTAAGATAAGAAAAAAATGTATGACAGAAAAGAGAATAACAAAAACAGAATTTTTAATTTAATTATTTACTGCGTATTGAAATTGTCATCATTAAAAGGATATTTATGTACATATACACTGGTGGACAAAATTAAGAGATGGAAGGCATTTTCCCAAATATCTCGAGAAATACTGGATACAAATAAATGAAAATTGGTATGGATATAACTTATAGTACGACAATAATATGTGCAAAGTAAAAATTAAAGTGCCATTCGTTGGCAAGAGTTATTGGCAACAGTCCAATTTGGACTGAAATTCATGATGAAAGATGGCAATGAAAGTGAGGCTTGTATGGTATGTGGTCGCCTCTAGTATGGTGTATGATCGCCTCTGACAGATAGACAACATGCACAACGAGTATGCATGCTGTTAATAAGAGATTTAAGAATTGCTTGTGGAAGACTCTCCCACTCTTCCACCAGAGCAGTTTTTAACTCCGGAATGGTTCTGGGTGAGGGTTGACGTCTCGCAATAGTCCTTACAAGAGCATCCCAAGCATACTCAATGAGGTTAAGGTCAGGAGATTTGACTGGCCAATCCATTCGATGAATAGTCTCGCTTTCCAGATATTTCTCAACCAGGCAAGCTCTATGTGGTCGGGCATTGTCGTCCATAAAAACGAATTCAGGGCCAACAGCACCCCTGAAAAGACGCACGTTGGATTGTAGGATCTCCTGCCTGTACCTCTGGGCATTTACGGAGCCAGTGTGAAACACATGGAGCGGTGTGCGAATATTTTGCATGATCCCTGCCCAAACCATCAGTCCTCCACCAGCATAATGGTCCCTTTCAATGATGTTAATGGGATAGTATCGGGTCCCCGGTTCCCTACATATGAATATTCGCCGAGAATCAGGTTGAAGACTGAATCTGGTCTCATCTGTGAACAGAACATTAGCCCATTGGAGCTGTGTCCAGTGTTGGTGCTGTCTGCACCACTGTACACGCTCTCTTTTGTAGAAGGGAGTGAGTGGGATGCAAATGGCGAGCTTCCTGGCATACAATCCTCTTTCACCAAGGCACCTGGTAATAGTCTTCCTTGAAACTAATGTTCCTGTGGCAGCAGCAAGGCCCCTAGACAGTTGTGTCGCTGTAGACGCTCGTTGAGGAGAATCTGTAAAGCGAGGATATTCATCGAATGGGTTGGCCAGCTAAATCTTCTGACCTTAACCTCATTGAATATGCTTGGGATGCTCTTGTAAGGGCTATTGCGAGACGTCAACCCTCACCCAGAACCATTCCGGAGTTAAAAACTGCTCTGGTGGAAGAGTGGGAGAGTCTTCCACAAGCAATCCTTAACTCTCTTATTAACAGCCAGTATACTCGTTGTGCATGCTGTCTATCTGTCAGAAGTGACCACACACCATACTAGAGGCGACCACATACCATACAAGCCTCACTTTCATTGCCGTCTTTCAGCATGAATTTTAGTCCACATTGGACTGTTGCCAATAACTCTTGTCAATGAATGGTACTTTAATTTTTACTTTGCACATAATATTGTCATACTAAAAGTTATATTCATACCAATTTTCATTTATTTGTATCCAGTATTTCTCGAGATATTTGGGAAAATGCCTTCCATCTCTTAATTTTGTCCACCAGTGTATATATATATATATATCAAAAATATATAACAGCAAAGAAAATAATAACGATCGAATTTTCAATTGAATTATGTATTGCTCGTTTTAGAAATTGTCATCAAAAAATGGATAACTATATGAGAATATTTACAAAGACTGTATCTTTAATTTATATTCAACATTATTTAGATCCCAAAAGTAATATAAGGATAATAATGATTTCCTTAGGGTAAAATAATTTTATTCTTATAAAAAAATTTTAAGCTGTATAATACTTTTATAAAAAACGATACGTAAATTTGATAAGAATCGTATATTCTGGCGTTATAAAGCAAATTTTTTAAGCATGAAAATAGATTAAAATTTACAGCTGTGCATCATAAAAACGAAAGCTTAAAAGCACACAGGGATGTAGTGGAAGGCATAGGGTGGTATACTTAGTATACCTTATGATTTATTTTAAGGAACACCGAATATTCTCTGTTTCATAAAAGCTATAGTATATAGCGATATCATCCATTGTATTCTTTTTGCCATGAGCGTCAGTGTTGTAGTCGTAAAAAAAAAGGGTACCCGCTTTAAGCAAACGTATACGGTCAAAACAATGACCTTAGAGTTTGTGTACTGTACCTTTCTTGAGAAACAGAGAGTTTGGTGTTCCTTAAAAAAATCCAGAGGATATACGGCGTATGTATACACTCTGCTACATTTCTGTAGAGCTTAC
Source organism: Maratus speculifer (assembly GCA_964019185.1). Taxonomy (NCBI): domain Eukaryota; kingdom Metazoa; phylum Arthropoda; class Arachnida; order Araneae; family Salticidae; genus Maratus; species Maratus speculifer. The sequence continues at coordinate 296,657,492 of OZ025292.1, forward strand.
ACCTTCTGCTTAGAACGCATACCGTCTGTTTATATATGTATATATATATATAAATTGACAGTAAAAAAGCATACGAACAAAGTGCTCATAGGTATGACTAGGTTTAAAAAGCCGAAACTATGTTTAATTAATCTATTTATTACTAAAAAGCTATAATATTTTATTGTCATCGTGGATTTTAATCACTCCTAAAGCATTTATAAAGAATTTCGAGCCCTTTGAGAAAAAAAATGGGTGAGACAAACTTTATTCTGCCGGGAAAGTCTATCATACCTATTTTAAGGAAACAGATGGTAATAAAATTTCTCATTTATTTTGCTTTAAATTTTTACTAGCGATTACTTCATATCATGTCTAGACGCTGGTTAAGCGTCGGCTTTCCGCGTAAAAGGTAATTCATTATAATTTTTTTAATAATAAATTATTTATTTATTTTTGTCTTGGCAAACTTAGCTATGCCTTGCTAAGTTTCTTCTTTGGTCTTTTTGCTGTCAATTTACATTTCGCAATGACAGGACTTTCGGTGTTATCGGCTACCGCACTGTTATGATTATGCTTATCAATGTATTTTTTTATGCTGATTATTGCTTAGTAATGCAACAAACCTCGCGACAGTTACTTTGCAAAGAATGAAGTGTGCATAAATGGAAAATCTACTTACAAATAGAAAAAACAGTCTCAAATCGAAGGTAGGCGTTACAAATTGAAAAACATGGTAAATTTATATTAGTATTTCTCTTTATGTGGGAATGTTTTACTTCTTACTATGTTTACTCCTCACGTCACAAAGTTTCGTTACTGTAAACTTTTTATTTCAAGGATTTTATTTATAACTTTTCTGTACACTATAAAAAACTGTATTTTGCAACAAAAAGTGCTGGCACCCCGGCTGCCAACACATTCGCTATAGAATTTACAAAGTTGCTCTCTTTAAGAAAACTGTAAATTTTTTCAAGTATGTGCAATGCACGTTACTAGTGATTACATGACGTAAGTAACAGAAAGAAGTCAATTTTTATTTCAATCGTTTTTAATTACGATTTCGCAACAAGAGCACACATTTCAGGGATTTTAAACATTACAGTTGAAAGTGCAGAAAAAATTCGCAATGTTTTACACTGTAATTTATTGGAATATTTTAGATATAGAAATTATTTTGAAACCTGCGGTTTTTATAATTATAAAATGAAACTGCATTTTTCATTCATTTATCTTCATCATAAAATGTTCACACAATTCTTAGTTTGCCTTGCTTTTTAACCGACTTCAAAGAGGAGGTTATGATTTCGGCTTGTATGTATTTGTTGTTCACGCATAATTTTCGTAAATGTGAACCGATTTTGATAATTCTTTTTTTTGTTTGAAAGCGCATGGTGCCCATGTGGTCCCTTTTGAATTTCATATAAATCTGTTGATTAGAACTTTTTTTAAAATTAAAACATTAAAATTCAATATCTTTTTGAAGCAATCGACCAATTAGAAACGTTCATTTTTCATGATTTTATGGGCGTGTTCAGCACAAGTTACCAGTCACTTATCGATTGTAGACAAGTACGAAATGAAAATCAAGGCGAAGTGTGACGTCAACTACAATTCAACAGGATAGTTTTCATTGGAGCTACAATTCGCTTTCGTACTACTCAACAATCGGTCGGTAACATTGGTTACTTTGGTAAGTTGCGCTTAACACGTCCTATGTTACACTTACATAGATACACGATCTTTTCAAAGTGTGAAATTCTAACTGTACATGGGCTGGGATTAATTTACATTTTTCCCTATTTGCGAAACTATACCGGGAGTATAGCATCTAGACTGAGGGCGTGTTCAGTACAACTTACCAAAATAACCAAAGTTACCGATCGATTGTAGGGCAGTACGAAAGTGAATTGTGGTACCAATTAAAACTATCCTGTTGAATTGTAACTGACGTCATACTTCGCCTTGATTTTCATTTCGTAGGGTAACATCCCCAGTGATTGGCACATTAAGAATTTGTCGTTAAACTTACTTAAATTTTCATTACAAAGAAATAAGCTATTTACTTTGAAATATTTTTAAATCAAAGAATACATATCTGTGCATCTATTTTGCCCACTAAAAGCAAAAAAAATTGAAAAAGTATTTTTATAAAAATATATTTATAAAAAGTTGCTGAAATCACCAGTAATTGGCACCTCGAGCACCAATGTATGACACCTTGTGATCCAGTAATTGGCATATGTTTATATTAAAAAAAAACTTTAAATTTTGCATTGGGTTTAATCACTTTAAATTAATTTACTGTAGATGAAGATGCCATATTTCAGGTTTTTGAGAGTAAGAAATCAGCATATTAATCTGAAATGTGAACACTTTAAAACAATACAATATACTTACATTAATACCCAGTAATTGTCATGCTGTCCCCAGTAATTGTCATATGAAGCTTTAATGGATTCCAATTACTGATAAAATTTATATTTTCAAATAAAAACAAATGATAAACAAAATTAGTCTATAATTTTAAAAGTACTTCCAAAATAAATGATTTAATCTCAAATTCCTTGCGAATTCCTTGTAATTGGAATAGGTGCCAATTACTCGGAACTGGCAAAATTGAAGCACCATTAATTGGCAACTACCATTAATTCAGAAATCCAAATATTTGTGTCGAAAATACTTTTACACAATTAAAGTAACCCTTTCTAACTAAAAAAAACTGTTGTCAACTAAAATTTAAAATATATTATAAATCAGATAATAATGAATTGAAAAGCATGCCTTCCTTAAGCCAAAGAACAAGAATTTGCAACAAAATGGCTAATTCGATACAAGCCAGATTTGTTTCTCTTTCCTAGGCTCTATTGTCATCTTGTAAAATAAATCAAAGTTATAATCTTTAACGTAAATGAGCATGTAACTGATATATCGTCTTGAATTTTTAAAAGACTGGATATAAATCTTTTTTTAGGACATTTTTGTAAATTGTGCCAATCACTGGTGCATGCCAATTACTGGGGGTGTTACCCTACTTGTCTACAATCGGTAAGTGACCGGTAAGTAACCGGTAAGTTGTGCTAAACACGCCCTATGTAGTGTGGAAATCAGCTATCTCAGTAAAGCACTGTTGAAAATTTGACCCTTCACCGCTTTTAATAACCGACTTCAAAGAGGAGGCTATGATTTCGGCCTGTATGTATTTGTTGTTCTTGCATAACTTTCAGAAATATGAACCGATTTTTATAATTTTTTTTTGTTTGAAAGCGTAAGACACCAGTGTGGTCCCATTCTAATTACATCAAAATATGATGATTAGAACGTTTATAAAAAGAAAAAAATTCAAATTCAAATTCTTTTTGAAGCAATCGACCAATTAGAAGTGTTCATTTTTCATACTTTTACGTTACTCTTACACAAGTACATGATGTTTTCGAAGTGTAAAATCCTGACTTGACTAGGGCCGAGATTCACATAATTTTTGCGCTGTTAGCGTAACGATATTGATTAATAAGAAAATTTACTTAAATCAGTGAAAATTTCGCAAAAATGCAGGCTTCTAACTGGTTAATGCGATTTCGCTAACAGTGCTCATTCTACCGGGATTCCGGCCAAGTTCTCTTAAGCCGCTATTAGATACACCAACATTCCGTAAGGCTTTTGAGCCAACACTGGATTTCCTCCAACTTATTGCGAAATATCCTCCCAACATCCAGTGTAATAGCAAACTGTAATGTCTCCCCAACTTTTTCTCACAAGTTCAAAAATGTCTGGCCTAGGTTAGATTTTTCATCCAACATCGAACGTTTCACCGAATCAGAGATAAGCGATTGGTACGAGTAGGCGATAAATATTAACGCCTGGCTCTAATAGAAACTGGTTTTTCGGCTTTTCCTCCAATTTTTTCAAGGACAAAAGTAACCTTTTTCTCTATTTGAACGGCAAAATGTTGGAGTTAAAATCGTCTGAAAAGTTTGTCTCGCCTAAAAGTCCGTGAATCTAATAGCAGCTTTACGCACTCCGCCTCTTGTATATAATATCACTATTCCTACCAATGAGAATGCTCTATATACATTCAAGTAACCGTTTTCTATTCAAGCGGCGAAGATCATATGCAACAAAATGCAGCAATTTTTTAACAGAGGAATCGTGCAAAATGACCTCTTTTTTTTTAAAGGCTATCTATTTTCTGATCAATGAAAACGTTCCATAGGTGTTTTTTGATAGTTCGGATTGTTCAGAAAAAATAGATAGCTTTTCAAAATAGAGGTAATTTTTCACGATATTTTTAACAGTGTATTGATAGATTGGCAGCTTTTCGGCACACATTTCCAAGGAAACACTAGATTCCATGCTCGCTCATTCCTTATCATGACGGCTCCCACACCGCTGGTCCCTCGTTCGAGTCCAGCTAGCGGCATGGGTGTCTGTGTTGTCCCTATTCGAGTCCAGCTAGCGGCATGGGTGTCTGTGTTGTCCCTGTGAATATGTATGTACTGGATATTCTGAATTAAAGTGTTCTATATGGTTTCTTGTGATCATTGGAGGTGCCGACCCAGTGGCGTGGTGGTAGCGGAGGCTGCTCCCACACCGCTGGTCCCTGGTTCGAATCCAGCTAGCGTCATGGGTGTCTGTGTTGTCCCTGTGAATATGTATGTACAGGATATTCTGAAATAAAGTGTTCTATATGGTTTCTTGTGATCATTGGAGGTTATGCCGGCGAATAGCTGTAGCGCCTACCTCAAAGCAAAATAAATACAAATCATTGGAGGTTATGCGGCGAATAGCTGTAGCGCCTACCTCAAAACAAAATAAATAAATAAATAAATAAATATCATGACGTCACAAAAGGTGGCTGGTCGCTATCAACGACAAACAGCGATTGGTACAAAATAATGGGCTGTTTTTTTACCTATCACTGATAGCGTCGAGCCACCTTTTGTGACGTCATGATAAAGAATGATTGAGCCATTTCCGATGTCCGTAGATTTCAATGTGTATCATCAAATTCTGTCATAGAAAATATCTAGCATTGGTATAGTTTGGACAAAAACGGCTCTCCAATATATCATCGGTGAGCATCGAATGTTTTCACACTCACATAGAGGCAGCCATGTTACACTGTAAAAAAATTGACCCTTTTGCTGCATTGTCACTCCCCCCGCTTTTATAGAATACCTCGCTTTTGACCCATGAGAATGCTCCATAATTGGGTGAAGCATTCGTTTTCTATAAAAACAATGGAGTGACGAAGCAGCAAAAGGGTCAATTTTTTTAATAATGTATGAGGTATAAGTTATGAGTTTTTGGATTCCTCGTCCAATCATCACTGCTCATTTTTGGTGCCATAACTGACTTATAGAAATGAGATTGTTGATCTATTGAATCATAGCGCGATTATCGCTAAAATCTGGGGCTCCGTGGCTGAATGGTTAAAACACCGCTCCGCTAATCGCTTGCGAGTGTAGGAGGTTGTGGGTTCGAATCCCACCGGCTCTATTGCACACACTCATTGTGTGGAGCTCCTGGTTGTATTTCTCTTGTGATGTAATATTTCTTTGTGCTATCTCGTCCCTGTATATGATGATGACTTATAAGCAGGCTTTCATCTCGAGCATACAAGTCAGACGTATGTTGTTCAAATAAAATATAAGTTGCTAAAATCTTTCTTTTTGCTTTTTCTGACTGAAGGGACAGTACTTTTGACTACACTAGAAAAGTTTTTCTTATGCATTGATATATGGTGCCTTTTTGCTGTGTAGATATGTGTGGAAGCACACTCGATGTGTAATGACACTATACTTGATGGATTGCCAGCTTTTTTATAAGCCCGGAACTTCACAATGTCCACCCTGGAGCAACAAATGTCCCTCCCGGATAAAAGTGTCTGAATTTGACACTGCTGAATACCACATATAAGTTACCACATTCAGAAAACATAAAAATTCCCATCGATTCTAATCGACATTGTAAGAGGCTTTTAAAAAGTTGACAATCAAAGAGTGACTAGCAAAGTACCTCCATTAGCCAATACTCTGCGAAGAGCCATCTTACATCAATACACATAATTATGTATTATGGTATGAATAACTAAAAAGTAGGAAATAAATAAGCTTTTTTCAAAAAAATATAACCGACTCCAAAAATGCGCTAAAAAGAATTAAATAATTCTTTAAAATTTCTACTGACGAATCATTATCTAATAACCACACATTGGATATCATGTAAGGCGTAAAAACGATCAAATTTAATACATAGTATTTAATATTCACCAAACATGGGTTTCGAGAGAATATTTTTTACAAGAGATTAATTTACATATTTTTGATTTAATTTATGAATATATACATATTAAAAGTAATGAATTACTTTTTGAAGTTGGTGCCAAACTATCGTAAGGATTGTGGATATATATTATTCCTAATACAAAAAATAAAATGGTGATATTCATTATCGATTGTGTTTAAATTTGATCATTTTTACGCCGTACATGATATCCGATGTGTGGTTATTAGATAACGATTCGTCAGTAGAAATTTTAAAGAATTATTTAATTCTTTTTAGCGCATTTTTGGAGTCGGATATATTTTTTTGAAAAAAGCTTATTTATTATTTTTATTAAAATAAAAGGTCTTTAGATTTTCTAGCTAAATATGTACATATATAAAATCTGAAGGAGACCTAAATCCAGCAGTGGACTGAAAATAACTGTTGTTATTACTGTTGATGATTGTTATGCATATATATATATATATATATATATATATATATATATATATATATACAGGGTGGTTATAAAATAAGTATCCCTATTTGGAGCTGTCTGTAGCTTGAAGTACCAAAATCGGTACGCATACTATTCAAGAAGGGGGAAGAAGAATGGAACAATAAAAAATATAGTTACAATAATCGGCAACAGATGGCGCTACGGGTCCTGTCGGTGCAAATGCCGTTGTAATCATTAGTAAAATCAAAACGTGGTCATTTCTGCCATTAATGTTGTTCGATATGGCTCTCAGTTTACCAGATTGCACTATAATTTTAAAACTATTCTATGTTAACAGTTCAATCAGTGCAGCTGCTTTACGTGAATTTAGGCGTGTGTAAAGAAAGCGTAAAGGAAAAGGTCCTTCGACACCGTGTGCATTAAGAAGAATGTTAAAAATTTCAAGGAAACTGGTCGCATACCACAACATGTGCGAAACATCACTCCTGATGCATAACATTCTACAGTTAAGTACGTCGTCCACCGCCTGGATTGTGTCTTGCAGCACAATGGTCATGTGAAACCTGAACTTGATCGGCATCGCTATGCGACATCTTAACCCAATTCAACTGTGAAATTTTCCAATAAATTAAGTAAAAAAATGCCATCCGATTTTGTGCCTTAATTCTTTGTTCTTGTATTGTACATTACATTTCAAACACAAAAGCACCATCTGTCGGCGATTATTGCAATTATTTTTTATTGTTCCAGTTTTCTTCCCCCTTCTCAAATAGCATGTGTACAAATTTTGGTTTCATTCGGGATATTCCTTCAAGCTACAAACAGCTCCAAATAGGGATACTTATTTTATAACTACCGGTATATTTGTATGCATAACAATCATCAACAGCAATAACAACAGTTATTGCTGTTGATGATTAAGATACCGCTAGAGAGCCTACATTTCATCTATTGTTTTGTGATCTTGCACTGTACCCACCCACTTTTCTTTTAGTTGATTAATTTACTGGATGAAGTCAAAAACTTTCATTTGACTTCTCATCCAAGTTATTCTCTTTCTGTCTCTTCTAGTTATCCCTACATACATTTTTCTATCTTTTGTTGTTTTGTTTGTAACCTTAGTATAATCCGTTTTATTAGCATCCATATTTCTGTTCCAAAGTTAATGCATAAAAAACGTATTGGCTAAGTACTTTTCTTTTCAAGCAAAGAGGCAAATTGTTCTTCATAATAATATTGTTCTTCCCAAAAACATTCAATCCACATCTTATTCTTCTATTTATTTTATTCTTGATACTGTTGTCCGTTGATATTTCCTGTCTAAGGCAAACATAATTGTGTATTTTCTTAATATTAGTGTAAATGATTTTCTTTTTTAAAGTAAATGAATTGAACATCGCCTTTTGTATTTTCCATATTTTTAATACCGTGTCAATGCTAGCTTCAGACATGTCTTTTCGCATATTTATAACTCTTCAGGATCGTTACTGAAAATAAAATTTTGTCATTGAACGAGTGACAGATTGAAATGTTCCTCATTTATTCTAATCTTTTTCTATTCCCAATCCAGCTTCTTCTAAATATTTCCTAAGACATCAGTGAAAGGCTTAGAAGAAAGGAAGTATTCTTGTCCTACACCTCATACAAGCTTGATCATAGCCTTTCGTTTGTTCGAACGGAAGGTTGCTGTTGGTTTCTTGTAAACCTTCTTTGTTATATCGATATAATATTTGTTTATACTGATGTTCTACAGAAATTCTATTACTGCGGATGTGTAAACGGAATCCAATGTTTTTTCATAATCAATAAAGGTAACGCAGGGAGTTAAAATATATTTCTGATGATTTTCTTTTAACTCCTTTAATATTTGAATATGATTCATTCTGATAAATCCACTTGATAATTCTGTATGTTCTCTACGCTTTTTCTTTCTTTCTAACCGATGGCCAGGCCCCTACCTGCCGAGTTATCTCAGCTTAACGGGTTAGATACCTGGTATCGGGGCGGTTGACCGCCTAATTGCCGCGTAGCGGCAATAAACCTGATTTCTTTGCTACGCATGCCATCATTTCTGCAGTACTTGCTTGTCGTTGAGCATACTTTGTTTCGCCTGTTTGTTGTTTGAACTGTAATTGGCTTCGCAAGATGGTCTCGTAATTTAGAGCCTTGATCAGATGACGAGACCTTCACTTGGCAAGGTACCTCCAGAGGTATAATTCACAGGTAACTTGGAGGACTTTGCACCCACGACGGATTTTACATGCACCAGGCGCCATTAGCGTACATGATGTAATTTTTGCCGGCAGAGTGGCGTACCACTAAGACAAGTACCCGGGTCGGCTGTTTAGGTTAAGTGCTTTGTTGGTAATCTTTGTGGTTTATTGCACATTGGGTTAACTTTGTGATTTGTTGCCGCACACCTTGTACTCATCTTACCAGACGAAATGGGACTGGATGTTTTTGAGCCTAAACAATGGTACTGAACTTAGCTGAGTGTTGGAAAAATTTTGAGGGAATTAAAAAAAAAAAAAAAACAGAAAATGGCCGAAAAGCTAAGTCGTACCGCTGATGGAGGAAAATTTTTGCGCCAAATAGCAAGGCAAACGAGAGCGTTGCAGAGAGAGAGACAAGAACCCACCTTTCTACCGTACCCCACCGAGAAAAACTGGCTCCCTGGGTTTCCCCATTAGAGCGGGTCCGGTATTTTGTGCGGACAGAGTCCTACTGCACCAAATAAAGAGGCGAGCTGTCAAAAATAAATAATTAAATAAATAAAAATTAGTAATAATAAAATAAAAAAAATAGTTAAATAAAGAGTTTAAAAAAAAAATAAAATAATAAATGAAAAAACTTAAAATAAAAGCAGTTTTTATTTATTTTTTTTTTGGCATTAGGGGATTCCTAGACCTTTTATATATATATATATATATATATATATATATATATATATTTTTTTTTTTATCACAACAGTGGACGGACAAGCAGTGTCGGGGGCGTTTGAAGCTTCTTACTATGTCATATTGCACAACTTGCTGAACCGTTGTTGATAATCGTTGTGCATGCAATTCATATGTTGTGGGGCTCCTATTGCGGGCCATGGTTACAGCTGATGTTGTGCGACTACCGCACACTGCTAAAGGACATAAAACATATACAAACAATTTTTTTTTTTTTTGGCAAAAGAAAAAAAAAATTCTAGGCCTTTTTTTTTTTTTTTTTTTTTTTTTTTTTTTTTAAACATACAACATATAACACATAACATACAGTATTATGTTTGTGCTGGGTTATCAAAATGAGAGGGCTTTCTGTTTTATGTGTTTGTTTGCTTTAATGTTGTGATACTGTCGCAGTTTTCTTGGAGCCACCAGATTACTGTTTTTGCTTTATTTTGTACGTGTTTGTTTTTACCTAATTGTTCGTGCCACAGTTTATCATTATTTGCTGTTATGTTTACCAGGTGGTACTGTTGGGTGAGTGGGCAGTGGAGGAGATAATGTTTAGGCGTACCCTCCGTGCCGCATGCACAGTCCGGAGTGTCCGCTTTATTAAATCTGTGGAGTACGCTGGAAATGCTCCATGTGCTGTGTAGAGTTGTGAGAGTAAAAAGTCACTTATGAGTCTGCTTTCACCTACTGTTGGAAAATACTGATGTGTTTCCCTGCCTGTATCCCCGTAATCCCACTCGTACTGCCATTGTTTCATTGTTAGCTCTTTGAGTTTCCGTTTCAGTTTTGAGATTGGCTTTTTCATATAGTATTTGTTTTTGTTATTTGTGTTTTCCGCTGCGGTTTTGGCTAACTCGTCTGCATCCTCGTTTCCTTGGATGCCCACGTGTGCCTTGACCCAGCTGATTTTAAACTTATTGTTGGATTCTTTAATTAAGTTTTGTATTTTATCTACTGTTTCATTGACATTAAATGGCTTTTTTAGTGATTCTATGGCTGATCTGCAATCCGAGCGTATGCTGTATGGCTCACCTGTTGTGTTGCCCCATTCCGCTGCTTTTTGTATTGCCAGTAGTTCGGCCTGGAAAACGCTGTTGCATTCTCTTAGGGGCACTGACCATGTCATTATTTTTTGGTTATTTTTGTATGCTACAAAGGCCGAACCTGTAGCGCCTGATTCCAATTTGGAACCGTCCGTGTAGGTGACTACTTCGTGCATGTTATATTCAATCCTTGGTTCAATTATTTCGGCTGGGTGATTTGCCCATATATTGATTTTCTTTTCATATTCAAGTTGGTGCAGGACCTTGTTGTGTATTTTTGTGTTTTTTCTAAGTCTTGCGATTGTTCCATAGGCTGCCTCGTAATTGACTTTGAGGTGGATTGGAATCAGGCCCGAGAGTACCAGAAGTGCCGAGGTGGGGGCCGTTCTATAAGCCCTGACTATGGCCAGTGCAAAATGCCTTTGACAATTAGAGAGTATCTCTTTGCTCCTTTTATTGAGCTCGTGCCCCCATATTGGGGCCGCATAAGTTAGCGTTTTTTCCACTACTGTTGTGTACCATATCTTGATTATGTTAGGTTTTAGTCCCCAGCCCTTTGCCGTCATATAGGCCAGGTTTTTGAAGTTTGTTCTAACTTTGCCTGTTTGTGTTGCGCAGTGAGGTACCCAGTTTAGATTTTTATGCAATATCACTCCCAGATATTTGATATGTTCTTTCACATTTAGAGATTGACCGTTTAACTCTATGCCCTCTATTACATTGGTGTTTTCTGTAGGTAGGTTCCTCATATGTCCCCTGTTTAGATATAGTAGTTCTGTTTTTTCTTTATTCAGCGTTAGGCCATTAGCCTCTATCCATTCGTTAAAAGCTTTGAGTATTCTATTTGCGAGTCTTCTAAGTTTATCTTTTGTTCTTCCCTTGAGTATCAGAATAAAGTCATCCGCGAATGCCTGTATCCTGTCATTTTTACCCCAGTGTTTTTTTAATGCTGTCTCTGCGATTAATAGCCATAGAAGCGGGCCCAGGCAACTTCCCTGGGGGCAGCCGCCGAATGTCTGTTTTGTGATTTTGATCCCATTTTCCTCTAGTGAAACGTATCTTTGTTGTAAGAAACTCACTACCCAGTTTATTAAATAACCCGGGCAGGGAGATTGTTTTATATTATCTATTAGTATTGGCCAGCGTATGTTGTCGAAAGCCCCTTTGATGTCCATGGCTATTAAGAGTGTTTGGTAGTTGTTAGCTTTGTCTTCTTTTATTGTTTTAATTAGATTGTCCAGTGCGTGTTCCGTGGAGAATCCCTGCTTGAAGCCATATTGTTTATCGCTCCAGTATTTATTTTTATTAAGATGGTAGTTTATTCTACCATGTATTATGCGTTCTAAAATCTTACTTATTGCCGGTAGTAGGCATATCGGTCTGTAGTTTTTAGGGTTTGCAGGGTCTTTACCCGGCTTGTGAAAGAGGACCACTATTCCGATTTTAAATGACTTGGGGAAGTATTCAAATTTTAAGCATGTATTGAGAAGTGTGAGCAGTAGTTGCGGGGCGGCATTGTTTATGCGTTTAATTAAGTTATAGTCAATGAAGTCATAACCTGGTGCTTTGTTTTGTTTGATGTTTCTGATTATTCTATTTAATTCCGCCTTCGTAACTACTGGTGGTTTTGCATCTTCTTTTTTTTATTTAAACTGAGTCTAGGAGCTAATTGGACGGAGCAGCAGGATCATGGTATTAAACCAGTCTTCTGATATGTCTGATTTGGTAGACATTTGGAAAACAATAATACAAGCATTTTCATGTTAACTATACCTTATTTCCATGCATTATTTTTACAATACAGAATAACCACATCATTGATATTTTACTTTTTTGTTCTTATATATTTAAAAATGCTATTTCATTTCTTTTTTAGATATTTCATGCGTTCATTTTTTTTTAATTTTTTCATTTTTTTTTAATTTTGGACATTAAACTTGCACCAGTCAGAAAATGAATAAAATAAAAAAAGAATAAAATGTATAATATGAACTTTAAAATGTTCAAGCTTACTTAAAAGCGATTAAAGGTTCAATTATAGATGTTCAAAGTTAATTTTTATTTTAAAAAAAAATCTTTGCACTTTCAAATCTTTAAATAGGTTCTTCCCCAGAGAATATTTTCTTTTATAAATACAAATATAAGATTTTGTTTTGAAAAATGACCGAGACTCGTGGCTTGAAGATTGAGTTAGTAATATTTTATGTGAACGGTTAAAAAAAAAAAAGTTGATTGTTGTACTATGAAATTTTAATACGTCATTTTCTCAAATTGTCTGGATTTTATTTTTAGGATGTTAAACCATAAACTGGGTATATTATAAGACAGGGCATCATTGCACACTTTATCGCTTTTGCATAGGATTCCTATGGATTCTCTTATAATGGATAAGTATTAATTGGATGTTGGAATTATGATTTTCGTATAATCAAAATCTATTGTAGCATTCTGTTTGAGATATAAACGTGAGAGAGCAGTAGATTGGCGGCAAAATTTTATAGCTGCTTTATGTTCTTTTATTCTTTTTTTGAGTTTTCTATTGGTTTTTCCGATGTACTCCATTAATGTATTGCAATCAGTTTTAAAAGGGATGGTACTTACACCAACTAATTCATCTTCCGTTATATTATTATAAATTCATATCATGCATTTTATGTTAAAAGCAAGACAAAATTTTCATTCCGTCATATATCTTATATTTATTTAAAAAACAGAAGTATTCTATTTTTGGACATTAAACTTGTACCAATCAGGAAACGAATAAAATATACCAACTCTATTGCGGAATTCAACCAATAAAAAGATTCAGATATGCTTTAGATTTCCCAATTCTCTACCGAGAACAACAACTATTTTTTTCCAAATAGTTAGAAAAAAGTATAGTTAACATAAAACTAAAGTTCGGGAATTACATAATTTACACACTTATTCTATTGAATAAAATTTATCTAAAAAATAATAAAAGCATTTTTACAAATTATTCTCCTCCTTCTTTAATGAGGTATTTTGCAATTCAATCTTTGCCAGATCATTTACCTTTCTTTATGCATACAATTAATGTCTTGTAAAACATTATGTGCCATCACTGAGATTCTCTTTTTAGTTTCTGCTATGTTCACTCTTAAATCATGTGGGTTGTTTTTCCTTTTCACCTTTCGATTTATGCATATTGTTATAGAATATTTTGACAATTATGGTAAAATAAAGGGTGAGGGGTTAGTTTAGGAAATTCCTGCACATTGCTAAACATGTTGGAGGAAGCCCAGTCGCATTTTTTATCCATACACCAATGATATTAACAGTCTGCGTCGATTTCTTTACAGCAGTTTTTCAAAAGCTTTATTTTGTGTTAAAATGAAAAAATTAGACTTATAATAAATCTTAACTACTCGTATGTCATATACCCACTACATGCTCATACACGTTAATACTTTCAGAAAAACGAATCATAGCAGCGTCACCGGTTAGGTAATTTACATCAAAATCTAATCTGCAGCAACTTTTTTCAAGTTTTAACTGAATCTGAAATGTCATGAAAATCCGTATATTAATATTTGAAATAATAAATGTCAGAGAAAATGTAAAAAAAAATTGGATAGAAGCGTCATTTGTTGAACAATTTACAAAAGGTAAAAAATATTAATTTATATCATGGGCAAACTGAATTTGATGTTTGAGAAAATTCGTGCAATAGTTCCTGAGATAGAGCAATTATTATAACCCAGAATAATGCTGCATAGCAGTACCACATGTTGAGCAATTTACTCCAAAAACTAAAGAATACTAATTTATATCAGGAACTAACTGAATCTCAAGTTTGATGAAATTTCGTACATTAGTTCCTGAGTTAGAGCTATTGTGATAATCATCAATAACGACGCATATCAGTGCCACTTTTTGAAGGATTTACACCAAAACGAAATTAGAATCATATTATATAAAGAACTAACGAAATTTGAAGTTTTATGAAATGCCGTCCATTATTTCTTGAGATATAGCCTTTTTTGAAATCGTGAAAAAGGCAGCATAGCAGTGCCACCCGTCGGCGATATATACAAAAAACTAATCATATCCAGTTTATACAAGATATAACTGAATCTAAAGTTTTGTGAAATTCCGTACATTAGTTCTTGAGATAGAGTGCCCTCAAAATTCATGTTACATACACACAGACTGGGAGACAGACATTTTGTAAAAACATGTTTTGTGGAATCTCTGAACCCTAAAACTTGTTAATCCGTTGAAAACTTGAATTTTCACAAAAATTTTCACGAATCCAATACTTTTTTCTTGTAAAGATAAAAGAAAGTAGCTTTTCATTTGGAAATATTTTGTGATACATTCATTCGATTAAAACGAGTTGCATTGCTAAATCATAACATTTAAAAATAATTGAAATCGGTGATTCAATAACTTTTGAAAGTGCATATTCTATAGTGAATAAAATAAACTTGAATCAAAATAATTCATAATCACATTCGCCATTCTTAAGACACATGTTAACAGTAAAATGCTAAAGAACAAAAAATTTTCAATTTAATTAGCTACAAGGCGTAAGAAAAAGTCTTTAATAGCAGAAAAGCTACTTATAAGTATGCTTCTTTAACTTCCTTCCAATAAATGATTTATATAAAAAGAGCTATAAATGTCAAACTTTATTTGAAAAAGTTTTTTTTTATTAAGTAAAGATTCAATAAACGAAAATATTTTTATTAGTCAATATATATATTGATAAATTCTGGAAGCAAATACTTTTGTTAAAGTGTCTTAATAAAATAGATATTTCTTACACAAATATTTGGTCATATATATTTTTTTTTCGTCCAAAAAATAGATGTGCAACGGAAAAAATGACAAGGAAGATATCAAAAGAATTATTAATTGTAGTGATCGCAATTTATTATTATTAAGGAATTAATATACTAATGGACGTTGTTTTAATTTCTGTTGAAAAATATTTGGGGAGAAAGGAATGAAAGGGAGAATAATGAAAGGGAGAGCGAGGAGCATGACGAAGATGAGAGCAATATTCATGCTTTTGTAAATTTTTCAGAAGCAGGGACTGCTTAAATTACATGTATAATAGTGGATATTTACATGACATATACATAAATTATGTCGATCAAAATTAATAGTCCTAAATTAGCTTAAAAATGTTATTATACTCAGAAAAAATATTTTCTCTTTTCATTGATGTCAGAGATAAGCTAATATTACTGTTTTTTTTTTTTTTTTTTTTTTCGAAAAAGATCTTATCTGTAAATCTCGGTAGAATGAAACACAGTGTAAAATTTCTGGGCCGAACACGTTAATCTTACTCGTCCCCGATAAGATGGAGCCACGTTAGTTTTAATTTTGATTTCAGATGTGTATGAGAAAACTTAACTGCTCTGCTTACATACAAATCTTTTCTACTAAATCCCTTCTGCTCAACATAATTATTCAAAACTAACAAAATTCCAATGATTTCTGCAGTTGAAAATCCATTTCAAAAATCGATTTCAAAACATGCATAGAGTAATGCGCAAACAAGATGTTATGATTAGAGTCTCATTCTCTATTGCGTTTCATTAAAAAAATATTAAACCAAGGAGCTATGAAGATTAAAAAAGACGTCATTTGAAGTCCGACCTTTCTTTTACATGTGACGTCAGCCATGTGTAGACAGAAGAAAAACACGAATAGGCGTGAAGAATATTTTAACAATGCCTTCACTTCTCTCAATAAAATCCTTTTCGGGGGATGGTTTCCATATACTGCTAATATAATTGTATGTAGAAATGGCAACATTTTGAGGCAGAGGTGGTGGAAAGATAGCGCTTCAAACCGGTTTTTACCTCTCAAAATTGTCTCAAAATTGACTCTTCCACTAAGACGGTATGTCGTCTGTATTCAACCTAAGCTTGACAGCAGACAGAGAAATTTGTCAAGAAAGGGATAACCGGCGGGTAAATAAAAAATACAATTTCAAATATCAAAGAAATGTAGATAAATACATTTACATTTATGTTGCCTACCTTCACAAATTTTCTTATTTTCATATCTATTCGAGGCATTAGTTTGGATTTCAGTGGTTTCAAGGATTAGTGTGTTGTGTAGATTATTGTAGTTGATTATTTTTTGTATGTGTGGAGATTCTATTTTTAAAGGGGTCTTATGGTTATTATGCTACAAAGCGTATTTATTTTATTATTTTTAAATCTCTTAGATGCTTTTTTTTCTTTCAGCGATTTAAAAAAGGAAAATTTCCGCTAATAATATCATTATCAATGTATAAATATTGTTATTATTTTTTAAACTTTTGCAGTGATTTTATAATCATTCAATAGTTTTATTAATAAATTTGTGTTTTTATTTAAAAAAGAGAGAGAGAGAGAGAGAGAGAGAGAGAGAGAAAGAGAAAGAGAAAGAGAGTCTAAAACAAAATTATGATAATAAATACAAAGAAAAAGTGACTAAAAGAGTAAATTTTGTTTGATCGAAAATGATCAAATGAAAAACTCATCTCTTCATACGGATATCTTCCAATATCAGGAGCCAAACCACCCACCGCTCCCGATTAAAGCAATACATTACACTGTATAACTCCACAGTTTTCTTCATTATGAAAACCATGATAGGCATGGTCGGCTACCATTTTGTTTATCAGTTCTTAATATTATTACTTGAGAAGAATGAGCAGTACGTCAAAATAACAGAATATTTATTAACACTAAACAAACCTACAGGGATTTCGCAACATGGAAACATTCGTTCCTTTGGAGTACTGCACATCTGGCCCATTTGTAGCTGTCACGAATTGACGAATTGACGGATCCGTTAATAGCAGCGTATTTCTGAAACTCTAAACAGGGAAAAATACGAATACTTTAATTAAGTTGCTAGCATTACTTTTACTATAACTTAAAAAACGCATCCTCGATTTTAATGAAAAGTGTTTTAAAAAGGAAATAACACGTATGCAAATTGTTAAAAAATGAGCATTATTTTCTAGTTTTTTGGTTGGTGCAAAAATAAAATTACTACATTAATATTTATTTTTTTAAACATTCTTGATTTTTTTTATATTAAAATGCATGTATAAAATTCAAAAAATATGTAAAATGTGAACTAATGTAGATCTTGAAAATTGGTATTACTTTCATTTTTTAAAAAATTCTGAACTTTAAAAAAAAGTATTTGAAAAAAAAAAAGCGCCAGCGCATACTTCTGCGATTATATCAAGGACATTTCAAGGTCAGGAACATAAAATATTCTACACTGTATTCTGATGGTGAGCCTTATTACCGCATGTGCTATTTCAAACATTGGTTGTAGGTGCCAGTTGCTATGCTTATCTGGCTTGATCCTTTCAGTATAACATTAATTAATAGAGTTTTTTCCTAAGCTATAGATATAAGTCATAGTTTTCTACGAAGATTAAAGACAGATTCAGCAAAAGATACTGCACTTTTAAACGCGTTTGTAGTTATTCCACTAACGCATCTTACGGTATGTAAGCAGTTTACCTTTTTTGTAGTAAAGGTAGATTTAATATAAGTGGAACACATTAGCGTTAAATATTTATTAAACGATAGTAATTTTGGGCAACTTTTATTACAAATCAAAACTTAGTTTTGATTATTACTGCGCATTCGAAATTCCTTCAGTGTAACGACCTTGTCTTCGTCCACAAAAATGTAATTTCACTGTATTTTATACGCAACTGATAATTCTTTAAATTTTACCTTTGATCGAATGAAAAAAAATTCTGTAAATACTTTTACTGTTTAGTATTATATTTTGTTTTGAGTTAGAAGACTTTTTAATGTCAACTTTTTTTACCTTTTTCAGAAGATATAATCTTGCGTCAAGCAAGAATTATAAAACACTTTCCAAATTTTACTGAATATTTTAAGAAAACCTGTTTGATCAATGAGGAAGATAACATACCTACGAAAACATTACAGAAAACGCTTAATCCATGTGAAAACCAGATTCCAGTAATTATGACTACAGTCAAAAAAGTACCCCATTTCTTATGTACAACTTGTATTTTATCCATATATCTTTACGTAGTTAATATAGTAGACTGAAATCTAATTTAGTAATAAAACGCATAAGAGATTAAAATTTCCCTTTCAATTCTAATAAATGGAAAAAGTTTTGCATTAACAAATGGAAGCATATTTGAATTATTTTGTACAGTTCTGTATATTATATATAAGTTTTTAAACACGCTATATGTTCAAATGAAATTTAATTCAGACTAAAACACGCTTAAAACTACTGAAATAAGATTTACAGATATTATGATCTATGTATCGACTTTTTTGAGTTACACTTATTGTAGTTTTATATATATTCCATAAAACTCTCTTAGTATGCTAAATGTAGTTCAGTTTGAAAATGTATACTTATAAACTAACTTTGATTAATTCATGATTATACTCCCTTATGTTGATGAATTATTTTGTCTAGCTTTATATATGACCTACTTATAGTATTTCTATATAGTACATGATTTGCAAAAAATGTTGTTAAATTTATAAATACATACTATAACTGAAAATGTAACATTCTCTCAATTATCAATATTACACATTACTTCACTTACCGTAGTGTGTCCGAAATCGTTTGTGTGTTTTTGTAAATAAACGATAAAGTCTCTCCGCTTCATACTTTGCAGCGTATTCCATAGTGTAGTAACCCTAACAATATATATCGCCTTCATTATATTGGAAAAAGTGTAGCATAAGTAAAGTGCCCTGCAAACAGTTTCTTTTTGTAGAGCTTTATGCAAAAGAATTTTTTTATGTGTTCTGTAAATGCATAATAAATGATTTTTACTGAATAGCATACAGAATGCTTGTTTCAACGCAGGAATACATGTCAATTTCATTATGTTTGATACGTAAAATCTTTATATTGCGCTTTAAACAAATTTCTCTTTAAATTACTTTTGACTGTCCCAGTAAAAGAACTGTAAATGCTGCACATTTCAATTTCAATAGTGATCGTTAATGTCAATAGCATATGCAAGTTACAGGAGAGTTCAAGTAAATTTACGAGATTTAAAAGTCAAACAGACGGACTAATGGCTAGACAAATCGAAGTCATAAACATATTTCAACTATGTTGAAAAGTATAAAGAATTATATCTTCAATTATTTTATTCTTAAAAATGTATCATGAGTAATGTATATTTCGTTACTTTATTTCCATGCAATACATTTTCAAGTATGTTGTGATATATTCATTGAGTTTAACTGCGACTGTCGCAAAATAATGGAAATCAATGATTCTATAATTTTCGACAGAGCAGTCCCATTCTTCAACGAATAAAGCAGATATAAATCAGTACAAAGACATTTTCTATTCGCCCAATATTATTTTATAGGAAAAAAGTGTAAAAATAATAAAGAAAAATTCAATTTAATTAAGAAATGTACATAATAAAAAATGTCATCTTTAAAAGATTAATATTTAAACGGATGTTTCTTTAATATTTATCCATGGATGTGTAATATAATAACAAAAACTAAGTATAAATGTAAGAATTTATTCTTTAAAAATATTTATTTATTAAATAAGAATTTAATAATGTGGATCTTATTAATATCGATGTAAGTAACGATGTCTAAATTCGTCAAGTAATTCCTTTTCAATGAATGTCATAAAAATATTGATTATTTCTATACAAATATTTGGACCACGTTGAAGGTTTTCATTTTTTCTTACACTTTTAATAAAAAAAAATGTAACAATATAAAAATTAAGATTTTAAAATGTAAAATTGAAGTTTATTGTATGATTTTCAAAGTGTGTATAAAAATAATACACACTATTCAGAAAATAATTATTTAAACAAATTTATTTTTAATTTCTTTCAAAAAAATCTCAAAGGAATAACGAAGTATTTAAATTATATATATATATATACTAGGGGGCTCTGCCTCCTGCGAGTAACACCTGTCAATCCTCGTTCAGGGTTAAAAACATGATATTTTTTTTCTTTAAAAAAATTACCGAATTACGAAAGATTGTCACGAATAACGATAATTTTTTTGTAGTCGGGTTACTATTCAGTCTTGAATGGAGCATTTTTCGGTTACTATGGTTTTATCCGCCGCAGTCGCGACAGTTTATGGTTGATATGAAAATATATAATTAACATCAGTTATATATTTGAAAATCAGCCGAAAAGGAATTGTTGTGTTAAACCTTCACCCAGAGGCCCGGACAGCATCTTTGAGAGCCTCATGTAAAGTTTAAAATATTACTGCCAATCAATAATTTATAATGACGCTATAGACAATGTACTTTCATTTGATTCAAAGATTAAAAAACTCCATCTACTTGGCAATAATGTTTAAAATCGCGAAATGTACCGTATATTGAAATTTTACGCTTATATATTATGCGTAAAATTTCAATATACGGTACATTTTGCGATTTTAAAAATCATTGCCAAGTAGATGGAGTTTTTTAATCGTTAATAATTGTTTTTTTAATTGTCATTAACAGATTTTAATTACTTTCTCTATTTTAATGCACTATCACGAATCTATTCATTTTATTTTTTTTTAATTATTTATTTTACTTATTAAACTATTTACGAATTTTCTAAGAAGTATCTAATAGTAATTTGTACAGAAAAATTCGAAAACATTTTTCGCAGGCAGCCTGTATTTATGCTGCTTGAAATGCAGGCATACGCTGGTGTGCAAAATTTAAAGACGAAGGAATTTTCAAGCAATAATTTTCACGTGAATATTCAACAGGAAGAGATATAATTCGAATAATTACTATACCTGCATAACAGCTAGTCCATATAATATCTCATTCAGGTCACACATGGTCACAAGAGTCACAGTCACTACGGCGAAACCAAAAATAGGAAATTCCACGTGTCTCATTTATGAGTCTCATGACTACTATATGTGACTCCACTGTCAGGTCACTGCGACTGCTGCTTTGTCACGAGTCACCAGGTGACTTTACAGTGCCGTTTTATGGAGACTCTCATGTGGCTGTCATTTGGAGGCTCAATTTCAAAGTCATTGTGAATGTTGCATTATTATAAATAACCAAATAATGACACATTAAAGTCACATGGTGACTTTCTGTCACAAGACTTTGTCAAATGGTAACAGACACCTTACATAAAGTAACCACTGTGAAAAGTGGTGAAAACTCACCATGTCTTTTTAATGGGTCATTATTGGGTGATTTATCAGAATGCAACATTCACAATGACTTTGAAATTGAGCCTCCAAATGACAGTCACACGAGAGTCTCAATAAAACGACACTTTAAAGTCACCTGGTGACTCATCACAAAGCAGCAGTCGCAGTGACCTGACAGTAGAGTCACATATAGTAGTCATTTGAGACTCATAAAAGAGACATATGGAATTTCCTTTTTTTTGTTTCACGGTAGTGGCTGTGACTCTTGTGACCATGTGTGACCTGAATGAGAAGTTATAGGGACTAGCTTTTATGCAGGGATAGTAATTATTCGAGCTACGTTAGTACCGTTTGGATATTGGCGTGAAAGTGAACTTGAGAATCCCTTGAAAATTGGCATTTTGGGACTCGTCCTTAAATTTTGCACACCAGTATATATATATATTCATTTGTGATGAATATGTGATGTTTGTTTCATGACATATATTGGAATAAATTTATTAACCGTGTTCTTTTTACACCATGTGATTCCCAGTGTGACGTCAAATGAAAATTGACCATGAATAAATCGTTTTAAATGCATAGTTATCATTTACGGCTTAATTTTTACCTCAAATTTGATTTGCGTGAAATAATTTCATTATTTTTAAGTTTTCTTTTTCTCTTTCAGATTTACGTGTAAATATATAATTTAATCGTGTTACTGAAATATTAATTTGTTCTAATTTCCAATATCATTGATGCAAATGCTCAAGAAAAAAGAGCAGATGATGTTATTTCTGCATTATCGATGTCATTTTCTTATTAAAATTGAAAGGAAAACAAAAGAACGATTTTTTTCTTTACAGTCATTTGAGTAATTATTATTTCATGTATTCTTTTCAGATATCGGAACAGTCCGAAAGAAAATTTAAAAACTTTTAAAATTTCTATATGTAAAATATTAAAAAAGAAATATTGTTGGAAGATTAATGTATTCCAAATTTTCAAAACATTTTTCTTATAGCTCAAAAAAGTTGTTAATGATGTCATTTTTACATTATTAATGTCTTTTTTGTTTTTTAATTTGGAAAGAAAACCAAGCAGGAAATTTTATCCCCCTTACATTCAGTTCAGCAATGGATAAATATTCTATCATTCGTTGGAGGCAATAAAAAATCGACATTTTTCTTATTGTAGCGGCACACGAATACTGCTTATTGAATTTACCATATACAGACAATTAGAGACAATTTCGTTTACACTTAGAAGAATATCAGTTGTTTAGCATCCATTTCCAGCTAATAACTACTAATAAAGAAATATACCCTATTCTTCCTTTTGGTTCGAGGCTATAAAAATCGTCATTTTATCAATAGTGACGTGACAGGAATATTTTCCATTATCATTTTATACTTTCGTTTCCTATGTCTGCTCTTAAAAATTCGTTTTATCGGAATAGCACCTTTTTCCAGATGCAAAAATACGCTGCACACAAAATACCAAAGAGTGATTTCACGTGACGTCATAATCCGCCGCAAATTGATTTCGTATCTTAAGAAACTACTGGTGTAACTTTTTTTAAAAATAACAAAATGATATCTATAAATAATAATCCCTATTAGTTTCCTTTTCCCTCTTTTTTTTAAGCTTTTATGTAAAAAAGTCATATGAAAAATGATTCAAAGTATTTCCAGTATAGGAATTAAAATAAATGCTTAGAAAATTGTATATTTTCTTTTTAAACCATTTCGGATTTATGCGATATTGTCACCTAAACAAAAATTAAAGGTAGCTACGGTGGAATCATTATTTTTATGCATAAAACAAAGAGATGAAGTGTGGTGGCTGAGGAGACGCCAAAAAAGTAACCATAAAATCCGCTGCATTCGGCCCAAACAAAAAAAAAAAAAAAAAAAAAAAAAAAAAAAAAATGTGCGTTCGCAAAAAAATGATTAAATTTTTAATAATAATATTTTTAACTATAATACGACGAAATGATACTTTAAAATGCTTAATTATAAATGGATCATTGGGGGGGGGGGGACTTGACGGTATTTAAATTTGAGCGATAACGTATATCATATTTCAAACTACTTTTAAGGCATACAGCATCTTTCCTTCATAATTTTTAAGTCAATGGAATTTATTTTAATGATTAAAATGACTAACGATTTTTCGTTTTCACACGTAAATTGATAACAAGAGACCGAATAAGTAAACATAAAATTTTGTTTTGTCAGATATTTTTCAAAAACATAATTTAATCATAGTATTGTCTTCACTATTGATTGAAGTGAATTTTTTTTATTTCAATCTGAAAATGGCAAAAGGAAAAGAAATCTAATAACACCTATCGTTAATTTCGTTACCATCATAAAAGAAATTTAACTCAAATTAGAAAAATATTATCTCAAAAACTAATTCAAATTTTAAAATTTTAATGTTAGTTTTGAGATCTGCAAATCAATACGGATTTTTAGTGTTAATTTTACCGCATAATGTTCAATATTTTTTAAGATATCGTCATAAAACAAAATCAGTCGTTCAATCGTTTGTTTCATAAAATTGTTTTATAAAATCGTTTCATTTTGATTTTTATATATAAAAGCTAGATATATTTTTGTATATCAGAAATCGATAAGATAAAACATTGTACCTTTTTTCAGTAATGGATTAATTGAACTTTTGGATGATAATATATCTTATTTAAATCATATCTAATCATAATTAAATAAAATAATTTTTTAAACAAAAATTTGAACCTTTTTGGCTGTTTTAATTTTCTTTATTTAATTAATTATCTAAATTATTTATTCAATGAATTTCGAATTATTTAACTGTTTGCATTTATTTAGAAATTCGTTTTAGGACACCTGATTCTAAAATTCATGTGATTTTAAATTAAATATGATAACTGCTCTCAAATTTTTTTGTCAAATCTCATTCTTTCATCGGTATGAATATATGAGGTTTTATGAATATGAGTGCTAATCTTATGTTATAAAAAATTATAATATTTTTAATAATGTCAGTTTTCCATATTGTGAGGATTTGCATTTAATTTGGATGCTAAACAAACTAGTAATGTAAGATAAGTGTATTTTTTTAAATAACAATATTACATCATTATCCGAACTCAAACTATCCAAACTTTTAAATATACGTAGTATTGAAAAAACAAAAACATTAAAAAAATAAAATCAAATTATTGAAATACAAATTGTATGCATGCATTCGTAAAAATATAGTTGAATTCAATTTCTTAATTAAAGGAAAGTAGAAATTTATATGGACTTTGAATTTTTGAGTTCTATTTTTTATAATTTCAAAGCAATATATAAGGCCTGTTATAACAGAATTAACTTTGTTGTACATGCTCAACTAAGACCTGTTATTCAATCTAACTAGAAAACCACATCGTTAGCGTAATAATGAAAAAAGTCCATATAAGTAGCAACTGAAAGTGCGTTGGTGAAATTTGTTTATTGACTCATAAATCATTTGCCTTGATCTACTGTTCTCGGTTTATAAGATCTCTTAAAGTTTCTTAATTTATCTATTTAGTGTAGTTATTGTTATTATTATTTTTCCCTTTATCTTTACAAAAAGAAAGTATTACATTCATGAAAATGTTCGAATTCCGGTTTTTGACTGATTTGACTTTTTAGAAGTGGGGGATTTCAAAAAATATGTTTTTACAAAATGAATGTCTTTGTGACTCTATCACTCTCTGTATGAGACATAAATTTTGTAGGCGCTCTACCTCAACAACCAATAGACGGTATTTAATACAAATTAATATTCATGTAGTTCCTGATATAAATTGATGCTGATTAATAGTTGGTGTAAATCCCTCAACAGGATGAACTACTATGCTGCATTTTTTACGATTTCCACAAGAGCCCAATAGGGGGGACTTTTATGTTGCATTTCCCCCGCTATCTGCAATACTCCTGTTTTAAAAACCAATGCACAGAATTTCTCATCTTTAAAATCTTCGAGATCGGAATAGATAGTCATTTAATTTTGGTACTGTGAAAAAGAATTTTTTGAGTATTAACATGTATAAGATACAAGAAAGTTTTGGGATTGCTAATTTACTTGATAAAAGGATTTATTACCCTTCTGCTGCTGATGGATGCTATCTTGTAATGTATATCCAACACTGTTAAAAAATTTGTTCTAGTTTGAACCAAATTTTTATGCTCAGTAGCTACTACCATAAGATGGTGATATTTCGTATCAGCATTTGGAGATTCCTTTTTGAACTTCGATCCAACTATTAGAACTATGCTTTAACAAGAGGTCCAAATATTGGTTCAAGATTTCACTATCTTACAGTGGCAGCTACAGAGCAAAACACTTCAAGCTAGGGCGAGGTTTTTAACAGTGTAATGCAATACTGAGACGACATCAACTTCCGTAAAACAGTTCCTGTAGATGAATTATTTGAATTTAAAAAAATTCTGGCAGTGCTACTTATAAAGTAGCACTTACAATAGTTACATATAAAGCCTTTAGGCATTGGATTCATTGGATTCTGAAAGCAGTTTTCTCATGTGTATCCAATAGGGCACTGATGGAAGGAGAAGTCGATATTTTTCAAGGTAACAACAAACACCATCAGGAATCTCCAGGGACGATAAACTTTTGAATGTAGAAGAAGCGCAGTACCATTTTGAGGCCTATTTTCATTTAGTAAATATTTTCTTAAATCTTCATCCATCAAATTCATCAATGATACTAATATTATTTTAAGACGTAATTTAAAGAAGTTCACACATATTTCATTAAACAGCTTCTTTTGAGTTTCCTATATATTTTTCAAATATATTTAATAAATATACTTTTATGCTTAATTACCTGAGTAGTTTCAAACCGGCAAATTATGATATTTGATTAACATCTTATTGATCACATTTATATTATCCTTCAGCACACGTTCTGAGAAAAAATTCAGCAGAATCAATGGTCTGAAATAGTGTGTGGATTTCTTCTTCCATAAGGAAAACTTCCTTTTTCATTAATAATAATATTAACAATAATAATGATGATGCAATTAAAAAAATGGAATTAGTGGATCCATTTCACAATAATTTTGGGGCATCTTAAATTTTAGAGGGGAAGCATATGGTTCATGTGCCTTTTCGATAACCAGGCTCTGGAAAACTCCAGTCATTTGTGCATTTCCAATAAACTGTACCGCAACCTGCGACGTGCTTTGTACATGTCTAGGTCAATATAAATTCAGCACATCCACTTGAAACGCCTGAGCAAGTTTGGTTTTCGCAGAAGGTTGACCATTGTAAACATTGTACTAGATTTCGATTTATGAAACGTTCTTGGTGCCATGATTTTCTATGCTTCAATTATTTTTTAATGTACTTTACTTTACAATAGTATTTATTATTATTATTATTATTATTTGCAATCTTCTTTTATTTTCTCTGTATTTTATATTAGTCTGGTTATTAAAATTTCTGATTCAGAACCATGGCACTTAACGATTTTTTTCGATAAAGTGCGATAAAGTGCAAATTGAAATCAAGCTAAAAGCGCAGACTTTCAGACTTTATATTATATTATCGAGCGGACTGCAAATATGAAAACGAGCAAGTGGTTTATACAGTAAATATTAATAATAATAATAAATAATCTACTTTTTTGATTGCTAATTATTTAGATTTTTTTATTATGACACTAAGCCGTAGTTCTCTGGTTTAATGCCATATTTTCTACTTTTATGTTAAAAGTACGCTTAAAATAAGTTGGTTAAACTTAGACTGCTCTTTTATTAACCAATAGCGATTTCAGAACATTTTTTTTTAAATATTGCGTTTTTACTCTCTGAACACATAGTTTAATGAGAGTATGGTGATCGTGATATATGCATGTCTGTGTGAGTTTGAGGGAGAGATGGTGAAAACGACAGCTTCCAAATGGTGCTCCTGATCGAGTTCTCATTTGAAGATTATTTTCTAAACCACTCTCTCATGATCAGTATAAATTTCCATATAGGTATCAGCTGATGAAGTAATTTATATCAGTTAGTTAAACTGTTTTTAAATGTTTTTGGGTTAGATTCTATAAAAACAAATCACAAAACAGTCTATCAGAATATAAGTGATTCTTCTTCTCTCTTCCTCTAAATTGGTTCATGAACCACTATGCATCTAAATTCCAAGTTTCCCTATTTCCCAGTCTACTAGCATTTAAATTCTAAGTATTCATGAACCACTAGGCATCTAAATATCTTAATTCTAGGTTTCCCTACTCTCCAGACTAGTAGGCATCTAAATTTTAGGTTTCACTACACCTCAGGCCCGATTTGTGAGTGTAATGTGAAAGAGCCAAATCAACAAAGTCAATTAGTTAAGAAACCGGTATAACAAAGGAATGATCAAAATAACAGGTTCTTCAATTATGTGGGCCGGGGATGGAGGGATGGGTGTCTAATGGTTGGCCGCTATGCGTCAATCAGGAGGGTAACTACTCATATACCAAACAAGTAACTTGTTCGGTTAGCAAAATCTGGCAGCTAGGGATCAGGTCATCGGATTAAATTCAGCTGATATCCGGCATCTACGCTAATGGCGCCTTGTACATATAAACCCGTCGTGGTTGCAAAATCTTCCAAGTTACCTGTTAAATACACCTCTGGGGATGCCTTGTCAAGTGAAGGTCTCTAGGAGAATAACTCCAATAGCAAAGCGCAGGTACTTAACAACAAGAGCAAAATGTTAAGTAACGGGATTAACAAAGTTCATAACTAAGCAGTAGACAAAGCCGGTAGAATGAAGATCTAGGCGACCGTCAGATTTATTGCCGCTACGCGACGTGGCAATTAGGTGGTCACCCGCTCCAATACCAGATATAAAACTCGTTTAGCTGGAGAAATCCAGCAGATAGGGGCCTGGTTATCAGTTAGAAAGAAATAAAGTGATAAATATTGCTGTTACATAATCCCCAAACGAAAAAACTCTAATTTCGTGACGAAAGGTTCAGTGACCGATTTAAGCTAATTCCATTATGTAAGAAATTTAAGTCAGATACACTTTAAAATATATGGGAAGTTGTAAAGTGAAATGAGTTGCTTAAGATTTTTAACAGTTGTATGAACTGTTCGAATTTTGTACAGAATAAATAATATTTGGGTAATCGAAGTGTTGTTGTATTATGAAGCAATTGATGCATTTATTTTTTTCTTCTATTAATTAACGTTTTTTACAATAATACTTTAACGAATTTATTCACTTTATTTATTTTTATTGTTTTTATTTATTTCTTTTACTTTAATTTTTACCATGAAATTGAATAGAAGATTTTTTCCATGTCAAATTTTTTAAACGTCTTTTAAGTTTTTCTGACAGCAATCTTCTGTTGATTGTCGGTTAGAATTATACCACAACAGTAATAATTATCATTTGCATTTTTCTATGCATTACATTTTAAAGTAATGTGTTGTGATATATTTGTTCAATTATACTGCTTTCCATCGTTGAATTAGAGCTTCGCAAAGTAATGAAAATCGATGAATCTATAACTTCCAATTAAGCAGTCTTCTTTATTGAATAAGATAGGATTTAAATAAGTACAGAGCCGAACTGACAGATTTAATCATTACTGAGATATGACAAACACTTGTAACAATCGAAGGATAAAAAAGAAACAAAATTCCAATTTGCTTATTTATTGCGCTAAATATAAATAGTTATCAAAAAAGGATTAGCATTTAATAGGATATATCTTTAATTCATATGCAGATTTAATTAGATTGCAAACACAATATAGCAATGTATTTCGATGGGATATTTTTTGAATAAGAATTTGTTAAAGGAGGATCTTACATTTTAATAACAAACAATAGACTACTTCGTAAAGTAATTTAATTTTTAATATTTTTTAATCTGTTTGAATGTTTTTATTTTCTAATTGGAAAATTCAGGCATTCTTAGTACAGAATATTAAATGATATTGTAGAATAATCTAAATTCATTTTGATTTCACTTATATTTTGGGCTTTTGGAAGGCCCTGTACCTACCAAATTAATTTAATGTACCATTTCTCAGAAACTTCCAAAGATATTCACTTAGGTTTTTTTTATATATTATGCTTTATGTCTAATAATTCCTAACATTTTCACATTGACCGCAAATTAATACATTATTTTTTACTGTCCTTTCAAATGCACTATGAATGCTCTGCTTTTTTTGTCAAAAGCAATCGTTCTACAGTACACCTTATTAAATTATGAAAATTATGTGACAATCTTTATATAGTTATCAGAGTTGGAGATTGAATAGACCACCAGACAAACGGAAGATATAAAATTTTTTTAACTTTGTTGAAAAATGTTAAAGACGTATCAGTTATTAAAGACAAGATTGCTTATTACATACAACTTTATTTATTATAATACCAGCTGAGTAGCCTTGCTTTGCCCAAACTCGTAATAATGTTCCTAAATGAACCAAAAATCTGTACTGCAATAGTTAGTAAAAAGTATCCAATCTGAAATTGAATGAACCTTGATCCGGATCCACGTTGCCTACGACACCGTTTAAAAACTGTGTTCTTGAAAGAAAAAAAAAAGGGGGGTTGATTTTTTTTAGTTCCACGTTCCAATAATAGAGGGCGAACTCTGCTCTTAACAAAATTGTTTCTGAATGACACCCCTATAAACAACCTACTCGTAGATATATTAGACAAGGAGGTTGGCGAACTTTACGATAATTGATGAAATTACTATTCGAAATAGTGGTAAGTATTCTTCCGAAACTTTATATTAAATAAGTAGTATTTTTCCCAGGGCTATGTCAAAAACTCGCATCTAAATTGGTACGTTTTTTAAATATTTGATCGCTCCCCCTTAAAAAATGTATTGCCCCCAATTCCCCTCCTCAATGATAATTAACCCCCTATTTTTTTAAATGTGTATATGTTTATGTGTTATAACTTATCTGAAGCGTGCAAACCGACCAGTTCGATAGTTTTTTATGGGTGTAATAAATTCGGCTTTCAACAATGCATTTCATTTTTTTTTTATCAATTATTTTATAAAACAAAAAATTGCGGATCGATTTTCATAGAAATTATATATTATTAAACAGTGTTTAAATATATACCTAGAGGTGCAACTTTAAAATGTCTAAATGGTATCATAAAAAAATGACGGCACTCCAAAGCATCTTAGAATAAAAATAGTTTCCGGTTTTGGAGACTGGCTTTTAAAATGAGAGTTTAAAACGTATCTTATTTTATCGTAATCGTCGTGTTAAATCGTATCTTTAAATCTTCTTAACAAATAATAATTTATATTTAAAATTGTAATTGAGCTAAATTGAAGAAATTTAGATATTTGAAATCACAAAAAAATCTACATTTGAATGAATAGAAATAAAAATTATAAATTTAATATTTTAAAATTTTTATATTCGTTCGAAAATGCCCACTAACGAAAGCCGTCACTTTTGTCTGCAGAGAGCAGTTTCATCGACGGCAGAAATTTCAAACTTTCTCTCCAAGGAAGTAAAAATAATTTTTTATAAATCGATTTTTAGTGGATTTCTTAACTTCCTGAAACTGCAGCGGAATAATTTTTAGATTTCAGAAAGGAAAAATTGTATGCTTCCGAGTGTGTAGTTTTTGAATTTTTAGGCTCAGAAGAATTTAAGATACACTATATATATATATATATATGTGATAAAACTTCTGTAAAACGCTACCCTTGTCTAAGAATTTTTGAGATTTGATAGGGAGCGTTTAGATTGAACAGCCTTGCTAGCCTTAATTGATGTTCAAATGTAGTGAGCATGTGGTTTTGCGGAAATAAATACTTTTATTAATTGGGCCGGTCAATCAATTCTTTTATGCGAGTGAGTTTCGGTTGCTGATTAATTTCTCTGCTAATTATAAAATTTTAAAATTTTGAATGCCAGGTGCATCATAAGACACTTCGGGTTAGTGTTACAAAATCTTGAGCCTCTTATGTGCCATAGATTTCGCTAACCAACGCATACACACGCACAAATAGACAAACAAAATGATTTGTTATTTCATTAATATAGATATTTTTTCAAAAAAGTGCCGTTTATAAATTGTCCACGAAATTTAGATTTTTTTTTTTTTTTTTTTTTTTTTTTTTTTTTGTAATTTAGATGTGCCAGGAGATAATTTACGATTAACTAATATATGGACTTTGGAATTTTTATATTTGAGAATTTGGAATGTGCAATTCTTTACAGTAAAACATTTATGTAACGTTACTTTATAAAATTCGTGGCAGCCTTAAGCCTTCATTTTTTGAATAATTTGAACAATATAACTTCTGTTACGTTATACTCAGGAATGGGCAAATCAGGCAAACGGGGATATACATTATATATCTTCTGGATTTTTTTAGGATCCCCGTATACCCTCTGTTTCTCAAGGAAACTATAGTATATACGCTCTAGGATATACCCTCTGCTGAGAGAGTATACCCTCTGTTTTTTCTACGACTACATCACTGGATACTAATGTGTAATAATATACTAGTTCGATTTTTTTAAATTACATATAGTTATTAAATTAATTTAAGTTAAATTAAACAATAAAATCATAGGCAACACGTGATATTAATTTGTGGAGTAAATGGTGAATTTTTAAAATAATTCTGTTATGGTTTGTTCTTAATTACGTTTGAGGTTTTGATAATCGATTTTTTTTTCTTTTTTTTGGGAGAGGGGGGGTAAAAATTTTACCATAGAAAGATAGCCATTACTGCATTGTTTCAAATGTTTTTCCAGGTTATGTACTTTAGAACGCGTAAAAAAAAGATAAAAAGTACATAAAAAATTAACCTATATATATATATATGAATTTAACACAACAAAAAAAATTAAACTGTTTGAAACTTTGGACCAAAAAGTTAAATTAATAACATGGATTAATAGATTACAGATTTTTGGAATACACAATGTCATACGCAAAGTCAACTGCTACAGACTAAATTGAATTAATATCACAGCAAATTTTTTATATGAAATAAAGAAAAGAGAAAGAAAATGGCAAACACCATGATACATTATATGACAATCATTTAAATATCAAGATATTCTTCGAATGATTCAATGTCAGATAAAAATTGCTCGTGAAGTTCGCTATTTTTAGAATCATGATCTTTAAATAATTTCAGAAAAAGCAATAAAATATTACAAATGATATAATAATTCATGGAAAAGATATTTAAATATGAAACTAAACGTGAGTTAAATTTCAGATGAAAAGTATTTTGATCACGTATCAAATATTAAAAAAGAAATTTATATTGGAATTATTTTAATGATTTTCTTTCAAAGAAAATTGTGAGAAAAAAAGTGTACTTAAAATAAATAACGGTCCATTTTAATTCCAATTTGTAAACATGAGAACATACAATATGCGTTTCTATAGATTTATTTCATAGCATAAAAAAATTTTTGTTACTGTATTTAAAAATATATATATATAACTTCTATTTTATGAAAAACACATTATTAGAAAGCTTGTATAAGTTGTTTATAAGAGTATGATAAACTTTATAAAAATGCACAAAATGCAAGTTCTTAAAAAGTTTCTATTGAATTACCGATAAAGAGTTCACTGTTTGAACTTTCTGTACGCGGTTTTCCAGAGTAAAGTGAGAATGTAAGAGAAAATTACAAATTGCTCTTATCACCTGTTTGCAAAACGACTGCCTGCCTGAAACGAAAAAAGTCTTTTCTGATACTCGTCTCAGAAACAACAATTTAAAGCTAAATAGCAAATAAAGTCATAAATATTAATCAAACATTTTATAAATTTGATTTTTAAGATAGCATGATATCGATTTCCGATGCATACAGAAATAAAAAAATAGTACAGTATGTAATGATTGATACACATTGATAAACTAGTTGGATGTGCCAATCCCAAAACTTTCTTCTATCTCATACGTACATTTTAATATTTTAAAAAATAGTTACACATGTTAATAATTTACTAATTTTAATTTAATATTATACCAACTTTGACTTTCATCTTAAATTTCAGCTTCAGTTAATTATTCGGAATAAAAACGAGTTTTCGTCTCTGCACGAGCCAATGGACAATAGAATGATAGGCAGATTTTTTCAAATATAGGGAAGACCTACTTGCCATACCCAAAAATAATCATTAAAAATTTTAGTTCAGTTCTATGCATAATTTCACACATTTTTTATGGTAAAATTATGAAAATGGCACGGGCATCGTGATTATAGCGCCCCCTACCAGCTGATTTTTTTAAATTTAGGCAGGACCAACTAGCCATAGTCAAGGACTTTCACAAAAAATTTGGTTCAATTCTATGCATGACTTCATGCACTTTTAGGTGGTATAATACTGAAAATGGCACAAAAATCGCTATTACAGTGCTCCCTTCCGGCAGATTTTTTTCAAATTCAGGGAGGACCAACTAGCCATATCCATATACTTACACAAGAAAATTCGTTCAGTTTGATGCATAACTTCATACATTATTAGTTGGTACAACATTGAAAAGGACACAAAAATAGCTATTCCAGCGCCCCCTACTAGCGGAATGTTTCAAAATTGAAGGAGGACCTGCTTGCAAAAACATCCTGCCAGAAACATCCGCAAAAAATTGCTTCAATTTTATGCACATCTTCATACACTTTTTGATGGTATAATGGCGACATAGGACACGCAAACTGGCACACGGACAGGCAGACATTTTGTGAAAACATGTTTCTTGGCATCTCTGACCCCTAAAACGTATAAATCCGTCAAAAACCGGAAGTGGAAAAAATTTCGATTGCCATACTTTCTTCTATGGAAGATAGAATAAAGTAAAAAATGATGCATAAAAAACTAATGTTGCGTAAAGGGTAAAACAAAGAGATGGACCTTACCAGGATAGAGAGATCCCTTATCGATAATTAAATCTCCTGCAAATGACAGCTAGTCTTACCGGATGGTCAAAGACACCGCCAAACGTCAGGTACATTTTCCAGAATGCAAAAATAAGAAGCTACTCCCGCCAACATCAAGGGGTGGTTCACTACAGAATTCTCCTTAAGCGCAGGCATCAGCAGTATATTATATCAGCCACAATCATCGAGCATACTGCAAAGTGGACGCCAGATTCAAGCAGGCCTGTGAGAAAATCATTGAATTCTTGTTAAACTCAATGGAAAACTTGAACAAAAAAATATTTTATAAAAATAGTATTAAAAAATATTTTTTTTGTTATTGTTTTTGATTTGAGATTTAAGTATTAATGATTCCTTATTATTATAGTGAACAGAATGCGATTAGATTAGAAAGTAATTAAATACTAAAAGGAGAAATAGTTGAATAGTAATTTTGATTATTTAGGTTAATAAAATATTGCAGCAACTTTTACAATATTTATTCATTGTTCATAGACACAATTGGCAGTTACTTATAAATTCAGTCATACACAAATTTGTCTTTTAAAACATCTTAATTTAAGCTAATCGGATACGAATGTGGCAAAATCATTTCTCTAATTTTGTCTAGTCTATTCGATGGATAAATAAGATAGATTATTGATTTACTAACACATTTGAATAACATTCGACTTACATTAAAGCCCTCCGATAGTTCAAATGGATTGCAACAGGCGCAAACCAATGTGCACCTCTGGCATCAAGGCAACAATTATTCAAAGCTGTTGTGTTAGCTAATCAATAACCCGTGATTATCTCCGAAATTTTTATTTACTCAATCTATAAAACCAAAATGTCTTACCAACTGGTAATGCATATACCGCAAGTTCTGGAATTACTTCCACTTGCCACAAACAAACTACTTCTATAATTCAATGCGGATCTGAGGCAGGACTCAATCCAATTTAGAAGGCATAAATTCCGCTTCATCTTTCACACGCTACACATAGAGTGATGCAGCCTAATTTGCATTAAACTGCTGCAAAAATCCAAAATCCTATATTTCAAGAGATATAACCACACCTTGGAAAATTATTCGTTCAATTTAAAGCATAGATATCTCTGTTGTGCTCACAGAGACATCAACACAAAGAGATTAATTGTTCGGCGTTGCATTCAAAACATTGGAGACTTCATGTAACACATACGCTTTCAAAACACATAAGTGACTTGCTAATCCTCCACAAATTGACTAACCGTTATTTTAAAGCAAAAACCTGACAATGGGTAACACTGATGTGCTGTTGACTGTTACAACACTTGACCAATAAATTTCATTTTTACTGCAATATTTGTGGCGTGTAAATATCGGATTATTTCAATTTTTGAAATTTTCCGAGTCGAATAAGAAAAGAAAAATTGTCCTTTCAAATGTAGTTTATTTTATAACTTATCTGAAATACCTGAGTTTTTCTGCTTTATATATATATATATATATATGTATATGTAGTATTTGTATATAACATATATTATATATACTTATAAATATATATAGTACCGGGTGTCCAGTAAATAACTGACCCATTTTGAATGTAAATAACAAACAAACTGTTTGAGATAAAAATGCGCGGCTTGCTGTATTGTTATTAGAATATAAATAAATTTTAAAATATGCACTTTGTTAATGTAATATAATAATAATATAAATAATATCTCAGTCTCAAGACTGAGGAGGGGAAATACAATACAGATGGTTCAATCATAAATATTATTTTAAATCACTTTCCAACCAACGTACCCTATTTCTGAAGCTGATTCGAGAGTCGATTCAACATACAGATTCAGATTCGACAACATATAGATTCAGATTCAGCCGAAAATCTCATATTTATGAAAATTAGAGTCATGTCTGTATTCAAACAGCCTGTTACCGCCAGCGCGATATTTTTTCTGAAATCTGCACTATATTAACAAAGTACATGTTTAAAAATTTATTGATTTTCTAATAACAATACCGCAAAACGCGCATTATTATCTCAAACCGTTTATTTGTTATTTAAGTTCAAAATGGGTCAGTTATTTACTGGACACCATGTATATATATATATAACAATATATGCATACATATAATTTTCAACCATCGTTTAGTATATCTACCTCTACTGCGTGCAGTCCAATTATGCAAGATTAATCTTGAACTTACAACAATATAAATTTATTTCCAATTACTGTTCCTAATTAAATTAAAACATCATCAATAAATAAAGAAAATAATATTAATAAATCATAAATGCAATAGAAATGTAATCGAACTATGCACTTAAACACTGAAATGAACGAAATCAAAAATATTTATTTAACCATTGGAATCTTTAACAATGTTTTTTATTTTACAAATAAACGTTAATGACCATAAGTGCTTTAAAATTAATACAAATATGAGTTTATACCACTGAAATTATCTAATTTAAAATAGCTTCAATAAATAACTCCCATTTACGTGAAAACATTTTTTTAAGGTATGTGCCTAATTTCAGAGTCTTAAAAAATTATTAAACACATATGTTTTACTTGATACTGGAAATAAAACTCTGAATTCAAAAAAAAAATTAGAATTTTAATTAACTTTTAAAATTTAGGCAATAATTTGTCGAATTGTAGCAAAAAAATGCGTTTATGCCACCTTTTCTGTAACTATATCTGTATAAACTATTTCTCTGTTTTTTCAACAAAAAATTGACAAACAGCTTACTTATACTATGAAGCACAAGATTCGTATCGGTTAAAATCACTAACATATATCAAATTTTGCGTACAAAACACAATTTAAAACCCAAAAAAAGTACATTTTTCAATAAGTAGTATACGTCAGGCCGAAAAATCGCTGCATTGTGGCGTATAAACTTAAAAGATAATCTAAAAGAAATATTTTATTTTCATGATTACAATTTCATAAAATAATATAGTAAGTTTGAAATAACAATCGTCGAATTATCATTTCAAAGTGTCTTGAGTTTCCTCAGGTAATGCTCAATTACTATCTCTGAGGAAGTGTTCCCATCCTTCTAATTTAAGTAAGCCTATATTTGCGAAAAGCGCTTCAATGAGAACATCCTTTAAGACGCAACACTAGTCACAGAAAAAACCCTGATGATAATGTTAAGTCTATAGGAGCATTCTTTTCAAATATCTCGTTCAAATTTTTGTATTTTTACATGCTTCTTTTTTTTTTCTTTGCATAGGATAGCTGAGGATGATTTGCAACCGGGCGGGCTAGTTTTTACTTTTTTAATTTTAGTTATATATTTTTTATATTATGATATTTATATTATGATTTTTTATATTATGTTTCAATTTTGGAAGCAGTTTTAACTGGTTTCGAAAGTTAAAGTATTTTTTTTAAATCTGAAACCAAAATTGAAAAAGTAAAAACTAGCCCGGTTATAGACCGTCCTCAGCTATCCTATGCAAAAAGATCTTCTAAAAATGTTAAAATTTAAAGGAAAAATATTTGTAAAGAACTTCCCCATTGACTTAATATTATCATCCGTGTCTTTTTCAGTGACTAGTGTGGGGCCTCAAACAACAAACTATATGCTAAATGTGACAGTGTGTGTAAGTTGTTTTATATAACAACACATTTAGAGTAATCGACAGTGGTTTTTGACAAAGTTAGATTCTAAGATTTCTGTATGTGGCAAGCTATGGAACAATTGAAGATAACTGATTCTGCGACAATGGATCCTTCTCTTCTTAAAAAAATTTAGAAATAGATTTGATAAGGAAAAATCTTTCGGTTAGAAACATAACATGATAATAACTAAAATAAACAAATAAGTCACTTAATAAGCTAATTCTGTAGTTCATTACACTCTAGATATTATCGAAAAGCTAAATTTTCCTAGTTATAAGACAATAAAATTTTGAGCCTCTCAGGCTTTCAAGTTGACCTCATTAACGCAGGGGCCCACGGGACCCTGTGCGGTCCGATGAGCAATGGGAAGCAACCTACCAGCCCACCTATCCCGAACCGCACACGTTGACCTCATCGACGCAGAGACTCAAGGCTGTGCAGTCCGAAACGTGTCCGGGTCTTTTTTCCCTTGTTTTTTTTTTTCTAGTGACAGTACTCCTCTTTATTAAGTGCATTTGGACTCTGACCGCACGAGCTACCGGATCCGCTCCAATGGGACAGCCCATGAAGCATTTTTTTTTTCTTTATTTTGGGGTACCGTAGAAAGGCGGGATCTCGTCACCACCAGCAGCGATTCGACTGCCTTGCATTTCAGCCCGAAAATTCTCCCTTCTCTGGCACTACTTAGCATTTCGGCCATTTTAGTTTTGGTTATTTATTTTTCTAAATCTCCCTCAAAATTGTCCCCCATGTTGTCTGCTAAGGACATGCCACCGTCTCGGCTCAAAAATTTTAGCTCCAGCCCCATTTCACTTGGCACGGCAAGTGGGAGTGATGTGCGGCGCCAAACTCAGTATCTTCAAAAAAGTAATAAACTACTAAGTCCAGCAACCGTTAGCCACAATGTCTGATTGTGGCTAACATAATCTATTTCAACTCGGCACTTGTCTGCGTCAATCGCCCCCACTCTGCTAGCTAAAATTCCATCATGTACGCTAATGGCACCTGGTGCATGTAAAATCCGTCCTGGGTTACCTCCAAGTTACCTATGAATTATACCTCTGGAGGTGCCTTGCCAGGTGAAGGTCTCGTCATCTGATCAAGGCTCTAAATTATGAGATCATCTTGCGAAGCCATGTGCAATTCATCATTTATTGCCGCGACCGATACCAGGCATCTAACCCGTTAAGCTGAGATTATTAACTCGGCAGGTAGGGACCTGGTCATCGGTTAGAAAGAAAGAAAGAATAAACTTTTGAGTTTGAGCAACAGTCATTTACTTTTTGTGATAAAAATCTATTTTTTTTTTTTTTTTTTTTTAGAAAACGTACTTAAAGTTCGCATCTACGGTTTAAATAAACGTCGTCTGTGTTTATTTGAAGAGCTCTAATTTCATTTCTTTTAGGCGTACTGGAAAAATAGGAAAAGTCCTTCCGGCAGTGCCGGGAGGAAGAGGTAGATTTCATGTACTTATTTATTTTAAATTAAGTTATATTATTCAAACATACGAAGCTCAAATTAGTGGAACACGATTATATAAAATAAAATACTAGTTTTTGTCGATACTGAATATTAATAGGAGTTTTTAGAAAATGGTCATATTTTATTCAACCTGATTTTATTCTAAGTGATTTAGAGGATCGCCAAATTCCACGCTATCATGAAGTGTATGCCATTTT
The DNA here is from genome assembly GCA_964019185.1 of Maratus speculifer. Taxonomy (NCBI): domain Eukaryota; kingdom Metazoa; phylum Arthropoda; class Arachnida; order Araneae; family Salticidae; genus Maratus; species Maratus speculifer. The sequence continues at coordinate 296,697,561 of OZ025292.1, forward strand.
AAAGCAACATGATTGATAAAACAAACCAATGATCTCGGTTGAAATCTTAATTCATGTGCACATGCACACTCACAGCGAAATCGATTAATATATACGAGTGCTATCGCGGATAAATTAATTTAAAAAAAAAATGTCACCCACGTTAAAAATTCAAACTGCTATATCTCAGGCGTTTTTTACGGTAAAAACAAAACAAAAAATACTCCAGAATTCAATATAAAAATAGATACTTTAGAAAGAACCTTTTTTCAATTTCTAATTTTCTGTGTGTGCATCATTATACATGTAAAAGTTTTTTGAAAAACTTAAATGGCTGCTATTTTGAAACAAGATGTCGGATGAAGTTGGTCAGTGAATTCGGTCAAGACATTGGTATGTACTATGTACACAGGGAGTTATATCCAAATCAGTTTATATATATGCGTATTATCGGGTGACAAATTTCAGACCGTTTCAAAATTTCAACCACACTGGAAAATTGAAAGTGCTATAACTCAGCCATTTTTCAAGACATAGGGGAAACAAAAAAGGCTCTGAAATCTTTGTATCAAGGTCAAACAAACAAAAGAAAAATCTGTTTCAATATCTTACTCTTTTGGAACTAATTTTAAAATTTAATTTTTTTTTAATTAAAATTCCGCCATTTTGAAACAAGATGGCGGATGGGTCTGGCCAACGAACTCGGTCCAGACATCGGTATGTACTATGTACGCACCAAGTTTCATCCAAATCTGTATATAAATACGCGTGTTATCACGTGACGAAAATCAGATCATTTCAAAATGTGAGGAACACTAGAAATTAAAAGTGCTATCACTCAGCCATTCTTTAAGATACAAACAAAACAAAAAAACGCTCAGGACTCTTTGCATCAAGGTCAAATGCATAAGAGAAAAATCTTTTTCAATTTTTCACTTTTTTGTACCTAATTTTAAATTTTAATTAAAAAAACTAAATGACTGTCATTTTAAAACAAGATGGCGGTGGAACTGGCTAACGAATTCGGTCCAGGCCTCATTATGTACTATGTACACACCAAGTTACATCCAAATCGATTGATAAATACTCACGTTATCACGTGACAAAAATCAGATCATTTCAAAATGTCAGACATAAGAAAAATTCAAAGTGCTGTAACGCAATCATTGTTTAAGATATAGAAAAAATAAAAAGTGTTCTGAAATCGTTGTTTTAAGTTCTAACACATAAAAAAATATTTTTTTCAACTTTTAATATTTTCTCATTTAATTTTAAATTTATTTTTTTTTTAAATTTTTAAATGGCCGCCATTTTGAAACAAGATGTCGGATGATGCTGGCTGCTCGGTCGAGACATTTATATGTACTATGTACATACCAATTTTCATTCAAATCGGTTTATAAAAACGTGAGTTATAGCATGACAAAAATGATATATATATATATATATATATACAGGGTGTCCCAAAAGGTCGTTTACAAACTTAACATGCTGGTCTGTCATATCATGATGAACAATATTAAATAGGAAACTAAGGGTCCCAAACGTCTTCCGAAGGAGATAGGCGACATTAAAGTTTAGGGTCCAAAAATTCAAATGATTATGAAAAACAGAAAAATTGGTCGATTCGTTTGCGGTTTTCACTAAAATTATTCTTTATGTCAGTATTGTCTTGAAAATAAATTATAAAGATAAATTTCAAAAAATGACGATAGAGGGCGCTTTAGACTTTAGAGTAACGAACAACTATTTTTTACCGTTATTTTTTGCATCTCATTAAAGGTTTCGTAAGCTTAGACTTAAATTTTGAGCTCAAAATCTGAATAGTTGGAAGCAGTTAAGTAGCACAAACTTAACTGTGTTCAGAGGGTTTTAAATTCAAATGATTATAAAAAACGGAAAAATTGGTCGACTGATTTGCGGTTTTCACTAAAACTATTCTTTATGTCGGTATTTTATTGAAAATGAATTATAAAGATAAATTTCAAAAAATGCCGATAGAGGGCGCTTTAGACTTTGGAGTAACGTACAACTATATTTTACCATTATTTTTCGCATCTCATAAAATTTTTTTAGAAGCTTAGGCATAAACTTAAATTTCGAGATGAAAATCTGAATCGTTGGGAGTGGTTAAGTAGCGCAAACTGAACTGTGTTCAATGGGGGTGGGGAGGTTCAAATTTCAAATGATTATAAAAAACGGAAACATTGTTCGATTCGTTTGCCGTTTTCGCTAAAACTATTCTTTATGTCAATATTTCCTTGAAAATAAATTTTAAAGATTAATTTTAAAAAATACCGTTAGAGGGCGCCTTAAACTTTGGAGTAACCAACAACTATTTTTAACCGTTATTTTTTGTATCTAATTAAATGCTTGTAAAAGTTCAAACTTAAATTTTGAGCTCAAAATCTGCATCGTTTTGAGTAATTAAGTTCGGAAATTTGAAATGTGTTCGAGGGGTGGGGAGGGTAACATTTTAACTCCTGAACACTGTTCAGTTTCCGCTTCTTAACCCCTCCATCGATTTAGAATTTGAGCTCAAAATTTAAATCTAAGCATTTGCAAGCATTTAATTAGATACAAAAAATAACGCTTAAAAATAGTTGTTGGTTACTCTAAAGTTTAAGGCGCCCTCTATCGGTATTTTTTAAATTAATCTTTAAAATTTATTTTCAAGGAAATATTGACATAAAGAATAGTTTTAGAGAAAACGGCAAACGAATCGACCAATTTTTCCGTTTTTTAAAATAATTTGAAATTTGAACCTCCCCACCCCCATTGAACACAGTTCAGTTTGCTCTACTTAACCACTCCCAACGATTCAGATTTTCATCTCAAAATTTAAGTTTATGTCTAAGTTTCTAAAAAAATTTTATGAGATGCGAAAAATAACGGTAAAATATAGTTGTACGTTACTCCAAAGTCTAAAGCGCCCTCTATCGGCATTTTTTGAAATTTATCTTTATAATTCATTTTCAATAAAATACCGACATAAAGAATAGTTTTAGTGAAAACCGCAAATCAATCGACCAATTTTTCCGTTTTTTATAATCATTTGAATTTAAAACCCTCTGAACACAGTTAAGTTTGTGCTACTTAACTGCTTCCAACTAATCAGATTTTGAGCTCAAAATTTAAGTCTAAGCTTACGAAACCTTTAATGAGATGCAAAAAATAACGGTAAAAAATAGTTGTTCGTTACTCTAAAGTCTAAAGCGCCCTCTATCGTCATTTTTTGAAATTTATCTTTATAATTTATTTTCAAGACAATACTGACATAAAGAATAATTTTAGTGAAAACCGCAAACGAATCGACCAATTTTTCTGTTTTTCATAATCATTTGAATTTTTGGACCCTAAACTTTAATGGCGCCTATCTCTTTCGGAAGACGTTTGGGACCCTTAGTTTTCTATTTAATATTGTTCATCATGATATGACAGACCAGCATGTTAAGTTTGTAAACGACCTTTTGGGACACCCTGTATATATATATATATATATATTTATATTTATATATATATATTAATTGTTTATCGTTAATCTTTTTGACATACGGATAGCTGCAGATACCTCCGGATGGCTGCAATAGGTAGATTTTTACTTTCTATAATGAAAGCTACCTAATACATTTAGTACCAGAAATGTTCATTCTATAAGAAAATAAAGTGAAAAAATTGCAAATTTCCATCGAAATTGACATCTTAAACGTAGGCGGATATTTTTAGATGTTGTTTATCCATTTGAAGTTATATGGATACACTTTTTACCAAACATTTCAGAGATAAAGTAAATATGTAAATTTTAAAAAATTACCGTTAATTTTGATTATTTATTATCTAATCATTAGGAAAAGAAATTTGTCTTGCATTATTCTATTATTATTCGTCTTAAATATTGTAAAAGAAATGTGTCTTACCCTTTTAAATTCGACAGATTTCTAAAATCATCGAATGAATTAAAATAGGAAAAAATCTTGACGTTCCATTAAGAAATTAAAAATGAATAAATAAACATTTTTTCTAGAAAATTAACAAAAAATATATTAATTAAGCGAATAAAATTAACCGTTTTTTTTCTTTTAATCTAAAATTTTTTTAATAAAATGAAGTGGACATCTTTTTTTGTTTATTATTTATCTGAAATGCTAAAAAAAGAAATCTGATTGGTTGCTCAGTTTAGAACATGAAAAGACATAAATGAATGGGAAAAAATGCTCTGTAAAACATTTTTTTTTTTTTTCTGTCTCCTCAGATTTTATTTCCATGACAGTTGAAAATAAGTACAAAATATTTTTAAATATTTCTCGAGTAATTCATAAAATCAAATTTATTTTAAAAATAAGTTTTCTGAATTTGATATTTTTCTTTAATTTTTTAAAAATATTTCTAATTTTGTTGCTTTTCCTAAAAGAAAATTGAAATTCTTATTTTTGCCCGATTTGTTGCTATAAAATTTTCCGAAAATTATGATTTTTATTAACTATATTGCAGAGTTAATAACTAAAACTACTAATAATTAACTACTTAAAAATCTACTTTAATAGAAAGTGCCTTTAAAGATGTATTAATATTTTATTGCATTAATATGTTCACATATCGAATGTTTGAAAATTCCGGAGCAAAAACATAAGATGATCAGTAATGATGTAAAGGTTGGCGATTTTTTCAAGTTAAGGGATCGATTTACTTTTCCCAATGAAAAAATTTATTTCTGTTTCTTTTCTTTTTTTTTTTTTTCTTTTTTTTTTTTTCTATTTGGCTAACATTTTCCTATTGCACACGGTGCAAGATTTGTTGTCCTTTCGAAATTTTTTAATGCAGCCGTGCATTCATAGGCTTACTGTTTTGAAGCACAGTATATGAATTTTACACAAAAGCATTTTTCTTAAACTGGGCTGGATCAGAACACAAAAGCAATTAAATCGAACTTGTTGATTTTTTAAATAAATATTATTATTATTATTGAAACTGAAATAAGCTATTGGAATTTTGATCACTTTCAGTTATTTTTAATGAAAATAAATATCTTTAGAAGCACATCACAGAGCATGAAAGAAGTCAAAAACTGGTTTTTGGATTTTTTTTCATTGGCTGTCACGTTGTTTATTTTTAACTTTTTTATCTTAAAGTTGCTTAAGCTCCAGACAATGTTCTATACTTCTTAGCATAAACTGACTGCAAACGACTCTGGCGAATCTGTCTTATCCTGTCCGATTGGCACGACTGGCACGTTAAGGTATTTACCCACGCAAATCCAGACACATCATCAGTTTTTCATTTTCTTATGTTCTTTAAATGATAACAAAACGCATGCAAAAAAGAAGGAGCTGAAATCTTCACTGCTATTCCAGATAACAATTCCAAAAAAAAAAAAAAAAAAAAAAAAAAAATCAGTTTTCTAGAGGCAACCCTCTACATTATGAAGGATTTTGTACGACGACGTGGAAAAAAATTATATAAAGTTAAAATTTCTAAAGTAGAAAGCTCTGCTGCTGAAAATAACTGCAGAATTCTTATGGATACAGATTTCATGAAGCAAAATTAAGATTAAGGCTAAAACATATCGTGTGACGTCTGGTTGTAATGTTAAGTGTAATGTTAGCATTATTTGTTTTTAACCAAATTTATTTAGATTTCTAGATTATAAAATTAGAGAAACCTCAACAAAACTCAATACAATTAAAATACTATAAAGAGTTTCAGGAGAGGGAGTATACAAACCTGTTGATAACTACATGTCAAACGTAATGGTACATTCAAATGAAATAAGGAAAATCCTTGTTGCTGGGGTCTACAGGCGGATGTAGATTTGGATGTTAAGTACTCATTTTGAACAACAACAATAAAACATGATTAGAGATAAACCCAGTTTAAAATTGCATTTGGCCGTTTTTTAAGAATTCTTAATTTTTTTTCTGTAAGAGCTGGTTTTATCAGAATAATCTTAAGCAAAATTCTGCTCAAATCTCCACTTTGACAGAATTTTTAAAAATATATTCTGAATTTATGAAAATATCGACAAATACGGTATATTATACAGTTCCTAATAAGAGTAACTGTCAACTGAATGCGTTTGAGAGCAAAATTGAATTTAAAGATGAATCATAAAATAAGTAATTTGTTATTTGAATACATGCTCAATTCTTTAATCACGATAGTTTTGGGAAATTTTGTTCGAAATGCCTAATTTGACAGCTTTTTTGAAATACATTGTGCCATTTTCAAAAAACTGATCAATACGGCAGATTATACAATTATTAAATAAGATAACCAGTCAATTGAAATCGTTTGAGAGCAAAAATGAATTTCAAAATGAGTGAAAAAATAAGTAATTTGTTTTTTGTATAGTTCCTCAATTTTTCAATCGCGATCACTTCGAGAAATTCTGTTCAAAATGCCCTCTTTAATAGAATTTTTTGAAATATATTCTGCCTTTATCACAAAACTGGACAATACGTCACATATTGTTCCTAAATAAGAGGGCCTACCAATTGGATGTGTTTGAGAGTAAAATGAATTTAAAAATGAGTCAGAATATAAGCAGTTTGGATTTGAGATTTTTTTTCTTCGACTCCTATTTTTGTTTAAAATATTTTTGCCTTTAGAACTGGTCCTATCAAAAACTTTTCATTATAAAAGTTGTAGATATCATTGAGAAGATGTGTAGCAAATTTAATCGGACTTGATATCTTAAGAATTGACGAAGTTATGGATTTTTTTTCGTCTTCCACCCCAGTTTTTTTTTTTTTTTTTTTTTTTTCGTTTTTATTTTTTACTTATTTCATTTTTTTTCCAATAAGAACTACTTCTATCAAAAACTTGTAAATACAAAAGATTTAGATAATATTAAGAGCATTTATAAAAAACTTAGTTGGATTTGATATTTTGAGAATTGACAAAGTTATAAATATTTAACTCCCAAAAACCTTTTTTTTTTTTTTTTTTTTTTTTTTTTTTTTTTTTTTTCTCCTTGAGCTTATTTTTAAAGTGGCCCTGGATTTTATGTAGCAATTTGGAAGAAATTTAAACAGGATTTTAGAAGTTTTCGTGTCCATAATATATATATATATATATATATATATAGAGAGAGAGAGAGAGAGAGGGATAGATAGATGGATACATAGAAAGGTTTATTTATGTATATATATATATGTATACACTATCTACCAAAAAGTATTTGTACACTTTCAGTTTTTGACATTTTGTCAAATATTTAAAAATATACTGGTCGGATTCTTCTGGAACTTCAGAAATATAAAGATTATGTTTCACTTTATATTTATTTACATTCATTTGTTAAGCGGGTAATTAGGGGGCCGGCAGAAAAACAAAGAATAATAGAAATATTTGGGATCGCCCTGTACATGAAAATGCACGAAACGACTTATCGCTTTAGAATACAAATATATGAATACAGTAGAATATGTACACTAATTTTTGTGAGAATATCATGTATATTTATGGCGATAGAGCGATTTTTTTGAAAAATTCAAAAAATTCTGGTATGTTTTTTGTTTATATCATGCTGGGTTTTTGACCAAATTTAACGCAAATTTCAGAAAAATTGGCAAAATGCAGTAGAAAAAATGTAGCGCAATTGGAATATAAATATATTAAATATTTTATGAAATATGAGTAGTTTTATGAAATAATTTTTATCTGCGCATGCGCGAACGATAAAAACAATTCTTTTACATCATTTAATAGTCAATTCTATGGAGTAACTTTTAAAAAAAATCCAATGAAATATCGTGAAAATTCAAAAAGATATCATTATTATAAGTAAGCTGTTTTTACATTGCTCTCTAAAAACGGCTGAATGATAAGGGATTCTCCACAAATTGACATTTTTTATTGACTGACTTTTAGGAAAAAATTAGTATTTAATGTATACAATATCTAATACAATATTTCTGTTAATAAGTATCTTGACATCTGTGATGGAAAAGAATAAAAGCCCTTTTCCTTTTCTATCACAGGTGTCAAGATACTTATTAGCAGCAATACTGCATTCATTAAATAGTACTAATTTTTTCCTAAAAGTCAGTTAATAAAAAATGTCAATTTGTGGAGAATCCCTTATCATTCAACCGTTTTTAGAGAGCAATGTAAAAACAGCTTACTTATAATGATGATATCTTTTTTAATTTTCACGATATTTGATTGGATTTTTTTTATAAGTTACTCCATAGAATTGACTATTAAATGATGTAAAAGAATTGTTTTTATCGTTCGCGCATGTGCAGATAAAAATTATTTCATAAAACTACTCATATTTCATAAAGTATTAAATATATTTATATTCCAATTTCGCTATATTTTTTTTTTATAGATTTTGCCAATTTTTCTGAAATTTGCGTTAAATTTGGTCAAAAACCCTCTATGATATAAACAAAAAACATACCAGAATTTTTTGAATTTTTCAAAAAAAATCGCTCTATCGCCATAAATATACATGCTATTCTCACAAAAATTAGTGTACATATTCTACTTATTCATATATTTGTATTCTAAAGCGATAAGTCGTTTCGTGCATTTTCATGTACAGGGCGATCCCAAATATTTCTATTATTCTTTGTTTTTCTGCCGGCCCCCTAATTACCCGCTTAACAAATGAATGTAAATAAATATAAAGTGAAACATAAACTTTATATTTCTGAAGTTCCAGAAGAATCCGACCAGTATATTTTTAAATATTTGACAAAATGTCAAAAACTGAAAGTGTACAAATACTTTTTGGTAGATAGTGTATATATATATATATATATATATAATCTTAAAAATAGTATTTCCTTCGAAACCTACGTAATAGGAAATAGAGAATAAAACGAATACAAAAATCAAACAAATAGAAAATAAAATTTATGCAGAGGTATCATTGGACACAGATACATTTTCTATATGCCTACGAACTTTACTCTTATTTTACCCTTTCCTTATTTTACTTTTACTTATTTTACTCTTTCATATACAGTGACTTCCAAAAGTTTTCACATATCAAAAATTTGCAGTAAAAAAAAGAATACCCTAGGATTGACTTCGCATACGAAGTCCAATATTTTTCCACATCGTCTTTATGTTATTCTAAATAATACCCCATGCGTTTCATTTAATATTGGTTGTTTTTCTTTTAATATAAAAATTAAAAACCTAAGGAAGCAGAGAAATAACACAACACAAATGCTTTTATATGTTAATTTTTTTTTACAAATTCATAATTGAAATTATCGTCTGTCGTTGTATTTTTGCATCGTGATGACAATTAAAAAATCGTTTCGATTTAATTTTTGCTTGCTTTCTCCATAGAAAGTTATTTATTATTTAAAAATGACTCGTAGTCATAAACAAAAACTTTAAGTATTCTAAAATCTATTCTCATTTATCACAGTAGTGGTAAATTGTTTTGAGATATTGTTAAATAAGTTAATCTTCCTCCTTTCTATAAAGCAGTATCTGATAATACGCTTTAAAGAAGAAAATCCGATCAAAAACAAACTAAGAAAAAGGCGTCCATCAAAGATAATATATTGTGATGAGAGATTTATAATTAGAAAAACTTTGATAATTCCAGCTTTATGGGCTATAATAGTTGTTACACAATTTAATGAAAGATTTTCTACTTCAATTTAATCTGAAACTATTCGATGAGTGCTAAGATCAATTGGATTAAAGCAGCATTCTGCCCATAGTATTTACTTATTTTATTTATTTATTTATTTATTTTTTTTTTTATTTTTTGCGAAAAACAGAAAGATTGGGATTTTCTACACAAAATCAGTGATAAATAAACTAGAATAATATGTTTTGTTTGCAAATAAAAGCACATTTAACACTTGTGATTTTGATGGGGTATAATTGTACAAAGAAGGGGAAAAAATGAATAACTTAAATCAAAAAGCTTAGTTGGAACAGTCAAGCATGACGGTGAGGTGTTCTTGTGTGTAAGTGCAAGGCATTATGTAATTTTGTATTTGTTTATAGCGTAATGAATCATACTCTTTATTTAAATATTTTAAAATGCAATTTAAAATTATCAGCCCAAATTATGGGTATTGGAAGCAGTTATGCTTTATATCAATATAGCTATCCTAAAAATACGGCTTTCAACTTATGCCTCTGGGTTCTCTGCAATTGCCCACAAGTTCTGAAAAGACCATATGAATTACTGGATTTAAACCTAATAGAAAATATTTGGAAGAAACTGGATATTAGAGAAAAATGACATGATATTAAAACCAAAAGCTAATTAAAAACATTAATGATTGACAAGCAAATGAACATTGATGCAGGCATTACAAAATAATGATAAAAATAGTAATAATAACAAGAACAACAACAACAATAATAATAATAATAATAATAATAATAATAATAATAATAATAATAATAATAATAATATAGAAATCTATTACCAGATGTTTAATAGTTGTTGTGGATGCTAAAACATATCCTACTAAGTACAATTTAACGAAATATTACAATACTTACTAACTTCTAGAGATTTTTTATAAAGAATACGAAGACTTTTGTTAGGTAGTTTTTTGTAATTTTTTACTATTGGATTCTTCAAAATAAAGATTCATTATATTTTTTAAAGTACTTTATGCTGTTTTGTTAGATCGTATTATTTATTACCCACTCTGTATTATTAAGTTTAATTAATTTATCAAGCATTATATCATTGAAAATCGTAAGTGCACAAATTCTTTTTCGATCCACCATGCGCTGTAAAAATGTTTTCCATTAAAATGCGGAAATTGTACTAGTAATCTAGACGCCATTATTATTTCCATATTTTAGCAGAAAAAAACATCAGTAAATTCCGGAAATATTTCCGTTTTTTTAACAAAATATTTCCGTATTTTCCATATTTCCTCATACAAAAGTTTTCGCTAGAAAGACAAAAAAGAATTTTTCAAGGACAAACTAACATCTCTATGAATTGAACATTTACAACTGAGCGACAAATTGCCCAGGCCGGAAATCAAACCCGGATACTTGGCTTACAAGGCCAATGCTTTACCTGTTAAGCTATCGGGGCGATAGCCGACTGGGATTTTTCGCTCAGATAATCTTATTGGTCGTAACATCTGGTCTGTCATTTGAGACAGCTCGGCAGAATAAACAGCAGATAATGGAACGCCATATAACGATGGATACGTAGATATACTTTACCAACCAGTTTGATTGTGTTAAAATAATAGTATAACATCTCTATGATTTTAAATCTTCATTTTACAAGGATGTATTAACATTAGGGACAGATTTAATTCAAACAACAGTAAAGTAATGACACTTACCCTCCATGGGGATCGAACCAGGGAACTCTCCTCTTCCAGCTTGCAGTATAATACATTTACGCCAGAGTTACACAAACCACGCTTTTAAATATCTTTACTTATTTTGGATGCATTTTATAAAGCAAAGTAAAGATATCGAACACGGAATTTATTTTTGTAGAGATAATATTTTTCTATTGAGTATATAATTCTAAATATTTTATGGATTTTCTTTTCATAATTTCGAATATTTAGCGTTTTAATTTTAGCTTTATAAAAAATTAATTTGAACCTTTAAAGTATTACATGCATGAAATAATGTAATAAAGAAATCTTTTTACTACCTTTCTTGGAAGAGCTCTAAAATTTTAATTAAAAAATATTCATATTTATTTATTTATTGAAAGGATAGTAACATTTTAAAAAAACATGCATTTTAACAAAGTATATAACGATATAACGATATATTTGTTTAACGATCTACTGTAAACTCAATAAAGATAAATACTATGGATTATTAAAATAAATTTCCTTTTTTTGCTTTTTATAACTTAGATAATCGTGAATATCATAATAATTTCGTTAATATATTTCAGATATGCTTTAAACTTTATGTACAAACTACTTAAAGTGAATAACTTTTAAAAAATATATTAAAAGTAATGTTTTTTTCATTTTAAAATATCCTAGACAATTTTTAAAAAATGAAATAAATAAGTTAAACATTATTTTAAAATCATAATGAAAAATAAACTAACTTTCCTTTAAACTACCTCAAACTTAAAAAGAATTAATAAAGTTTTATTCATTATTATTTTTTTAATACCGTAGAAATATGTTAGCTTTTTATTATTAAAAAAATAGAGAAAATATTATAGTGAACTATTTTATAAACAACTCACTATAATATTTTTCTATTCCTGTTATAGATGGACCCATGACATTTATCGGTCAAAGTACTAATTTAACATCGAAACTGTTTAGTAAATACTTAGGAATGATTGGAATGAATTCAATATAGAAACATATTTAGCTATAAATATAGGACTTTCAATGAAAATAATATCACTGTAAGGCAAGTATTAGAACAATTACTTCGCTTTCCTAACAGAAGACTATTTCTAAACATCATTTACGGAACTTGCACTGTTTTGAAAGGAATATAGAAATATTCCGGAAAATTAACGAAGAACTTAGTGGATTTATATAAGTTTGTAATCTCAAAATGTCAGTTACGGAAATCGTATTGTTTTCTCGAAAAAATAAAACTATTCCGTATAATTTTGCTGAAAAATTTGTGCATATTAACGGACTTTTTTTAAAGCGTATATAGTTCAGATTTAATGGTACTCCAAATGTTAAAATCTAGTTTGCTCAAATTTTTACTTTTCGTAGACATATTGTGTAAGAAAAGTAATGCATTCATGTTGAAAACCCGTACAGTTAGAGGTGCTGCAAGTCTTTTTTAGTTATTTTTTAAAAGGATTTCATAGGTATACGTAAATGTATGATGTATATTATAAATTTTCGCACTTTTTCAGGTCCCTAAAGCTCACATGTGTAATATTAGAATAAGTTTTTGGTTATTTTTTATATTGTTTATTTGACCCCACAGTATTCGGTATATTGTTCGGAAAGTAGAGTGGATTCATTTCAAAATATTTATAACTGTATTTAAATGTCTATTATGTATCTCTCATAATTTCGCTAACTATTTTGTACTAAGTGTGTAAACTAACATTTTGAAAATAAACAAAACTCATTTTCGCGCGAAATAGCGAGGAATCTCTGAATTATTTAATCTGCGCCTTTAATTTTGAGTGCAAATTTAATCTTTTGACAAAATCTGAAACTACCAAACTAGTGACTATTTTTGAAAAGTACTTTGAGAAGTTGATTGACTATTTTTGAAAAGTTTTTGAAAATTTTTGTTAAATACCTATTCTAGTTTATTTAACATTGAAACATAGTTTATCGTAAACAAGGCATACCACATAACTGCAATTATATATATATATATATATATATATATATATATTTGTCAATTATAATAACTAAAGTATTGAACCCGGTCTTCCTGGATTATAAAGTATAGATGAAAGTTATTTTTCTTTTAATTGGAAATTCTAATACTTTTTCCACATGTAATAGTTTTTTAGATTATCCACTAACGCCATAAAAGCATTTTTATGTGAAAACTACCAATTAAACAAAACTATAAAATTTTTAAATTTATCAAAAACAATATTTTCGTATAAGTCGCAAGCTAAGAGTTATTAGCCGAAAATTTTCCTATTTATAATTTTTTTTTAACTCTGATCATTTTAGTGCTTTAAGCACATAATTCATTTATATAAATGTTAAATTTATGTTTTATAATAGTTTATTTATTTTTGTTATAGAGAAAGTTTTTTAAAATAAAATATTAGCTGTGAGAAAATATTTACATTGCTTTAATGTCAAACGGGTTAATTTTTCATTATCGAGCTCCACTCGGTAGAGTTAGATTTAAAAATATTTAATATGCTTGATAATTGTTTTTAAAACCACAGACAATAAGTAAAAAGTGAAGCAGTTTGAGAATAAATTATATTTTATTTGAAAGCTTTCTTTATTTGGTTCTGTAAAAATTTAAATTGTTTGATCGCATATATGTTAAACTTGTATTTTTTTAAATGTAATTCTTTTATTTATTTACAGGGAAAATTGTTATCTCATTATGGAAAATTAGGCAGTAATAAAGCAATAATAAAGCAATAAGTGCATTTTTCTTATTTTATTATGCAATAAATCTGACGTGTAAAAGAAATAAATTACAAAAAATCATGCTTGAAAAATTCTTTTAGAAACATTATACATCAATCAATTAAGATTCGCTTTTTAAACAAAATGAATTTGAAAGAGAATTTTTTTTCAGAATGACGATATAAAAAAAGAAAATGTACAATAGTTAGAAGATTAAAAAAACTGCAGTAGTGAAAATTGCCAAATTAAAATTTTAGCGTGAAGTTTGCCATTCCCAAATGACATGAGCGTTACGCACAAATTTGTTTGCCCATTATAGTATAGACAGATAATTCGATTTCATTTTACAAAGCACAAGCCGTTATGATTTAATCTGGTGCACAACATTTTTAATCCTATTTATTTTGGAGTAGAGAATAATAAAAACTCCTTTGACGAATTCACTCAAATGAAGCGTAATTTATATTTAAAGTTAAAACTATTCTTAAAACTTGGAAATATTTATTTATCTATTTTTAGAGAACCCGAATTTCATTTGAAAATACAGAATAAATTAATAGAACCATATAGGGATTCCCTATTCAATATCTTCTCTGACTCAGAAACTTCCATTATTTAAAGTTCTTCGCCTTATTCTCATGAAATGTTGCCTACGAAGTCCCGACTATTTTAACATCGTCTTTCACTTAAGCATCGTGTATATTTCAGAAGAATTTCTAGAAGAAATAAGAAACGGTGCTTCATAAATGAGTTTTCAGTATTTATAAGGTAAGAGCACAAATCAGAGATTTATTTTAAAAGGTTTGCTCAGATGATTATTTATTTAATGGGTATCAAATTACGTAATTAATCACTGCATGTGCAATTATTAATTTTTAACGATTCTGTAAAAAAAGATCTTATTTTATTGCACATTAATTCGGGCTTTTAAAATTACAGAATACTAACTCTTTTTTTTTTTTTTTTTTTTTTTTTGAAAGATTTAAGCGATGTTTTACATATATTTTTTATATTATCCATTAACAAGACCAAACTGTATTTGGGGGGAGGGAAATATGAATAATGTTTTCAGGTAAAAAATTTAAATTCCTTAAAAGCGATATTTTTACATTAAGACTTCTGTCTCTGCCAATGAAGGCACTCGTAAAGTAATGTTATTCCTAAGAGGGGGTTATTTTCTAATATTTCGTTTGTATTTTAGCATTTTTTTCATTTGATAGATGAACTCCTTTTATGTATCTCCTACTCATTTTTTACTTTTTCCGTTTTGGTTGCAGGTATTTTTTATGAAATTACTTTTATTTTCAAAATTGGTTCCAAAAATAAAAATATTATTCCAAAAAATATCTGTAGCGAAAATCGAAAAATTAAAAAAAGGACCGATGTAGAGAGGGACATCAGCTATCCAATGCAAAGAAAAAAAATTACAATGTTGAAATGCAAACGAGACATTAGAAAATAAAATCCCCATGGAATAGCATTAGTTCGCGTGTGTCTTCCTCGGACGGGACATGAGCCTTAATGAAATTAATGCTTGAAGTTAATAATCTAAGAAATCGCTACTGATAGCAGATTTTTTTTTTTTTTTTTTTTTTTTTTTTTTTGATAATTTTATTGGTTTAAGCGCGTTGCTCAATTGCATATCCATACAGATATTTCATCATCGCTGAACTTCAAAATAAAAGCCTACCTCGTCTTATTTCGACAAATATAAAATTTTTTCTTATATCATTATGAATCATGAAAACGACTCAAATCGTCAGAAACATATGCTGTTTCAAGTGCATCATTCTCACAACTGTATACAGCGGGTCTGTTTATGTTCGTTTCATACTACACTAAATAGTATTGCACTTTAATCTCGAAACAGAGCTCTTCTTGTAACCCTGCGTCCTTTTGGGTTCCTGGAAGCGAGGCGAAATCACATGGCGGTGGTCTGCTAGACAAGCACTCATTCCTTCTTAATGACAGATCATTTCTACTTTGTAGTTATATGTTAGCTAGTGAATTTGCTTGTTTGATTTGACGCTACATCACACACCTATGCATCATGCCATGGGAATGGATCACCTGAGTTTCCGACGCTAAGTGATCACATGGGATCAATGGAGGTTCAAATGGGAGGTACTAATTTGTAGATAAGTCACGATTAATTTAACAGGAGAGGAGTATCAAAATAATGGGCTGCTGCTCAAGTACAAATCACAAATCGGAATTCGAATTTCGAGACTTAGATTTACCACTGTGTAAGTCTTTCTGTGAGAACCTAACCCATATTTACTCAAGATTTAAAGGAAACTACAAAAAACTCCGACCGATTAAGCCGACGGATGCGAATGGATTCAATCCCATAACCTCCCGGCTACACCAGTTAGTACACCTGGCTACACCAGAATTTTTCAGGTCTTCATGAAGTTTTATCTTATTTGAAGATTGTCTTAAGTGCTTTAGTTGTGTTGCGCTTTTAGTTATTTTTTGGAGTGTTGTTACTGCTCATGTACTTGTCCCTTCTCTCTGTTGCTTGTCACTTTTTATAGATTTTCACACATTTTAAGCTTTCTAGTTTTGAATTTAGCTTTATGATAATGTCACAATCTTAGGTGAATAACCACATGTTGCACTCTTTTCATCATTACCTTGAAACACTACGATTTTTTTTTTTTTTTTTTTTTTTTTTTTTTTGACACAGTTATATGTTGTTTTTATTTTTGGCGGTAAGTTTGATACACTGTGGTTTAGAGCATATACGAAATTATATACAGTCGTAAATTTTATTATCCTATGATAATTAATTAATATAATAGTAGAAATTATTTTTTTCAACATAATTTGTTTTTAATTTTATTACATTATTATATTTTTAATTTATATTTAAAATTTTATTATAATATTATTTTATTTTATTTAAATTTTATTATTTTATTTAAGATAATTTTTAAAATTATCTTAATTTTTTTTTCTTGAAAAATACATTTATTTCGCATTCTTATTGAAAACACGGTGTAAACATGATAAAAAATTTAGTTTTTTTTATTATTTAAATTTTACAGTAAAAACATTGTGAAATAATAGAAAAGTTTAAATTGTTTTGAATGATATTAGTTTCAGATATAAAAAAGCAATATATATTGCAGGTAAATTTTAAGATTTTTTTTTTTTTTTTTTTTTTTTTTTTTAGAAATTCTTTTTAGAAATTCTCTTTTAAGAAATTTATGGGCCTCTATCTCAAGCACGAAATTTCACAAAACTTTTGATTCTGTTAAAACTTGATAAAAACTGAAGCTTATTAGCTTTTGGCGTAAATTGCCCAATAAGTGATGTTGCTATGCTGCCTTTTTCACGATTGCCGAAATAGCTATATTTCAAGAACTATTGACCAGATTTTCATGGCAAAGTTGTGCGGCATTATTTATGATTAATCTCTAAAGCTCTATCTCAGGAACTATCACACGAAATTTCATCAATGTCGAAGGCTTTAAACATCCTGATTATTAAATATTACTAAATCTATATCTACGGAGGAGGTTACAAATGAAATATTGAAGTAGAAAAAAAAATCATTTTTTATACCTGAGTTGCTCAAGTAATTCTGGTTTTGTTATTTTAAACTTTTGAATTAATGAATTAATTTTTAGTAAATAAACAATAAAAATTAAAAATGCTTTTTATTTGAATAGTAATACTTCAATTTTAGTTAGAATTTTATTTCATAATATTCGCAACTTTATAACATCTATAATGAGACATATTGTGTGAATTTTAATTTAAAATGCTGTTTGTACTGTAATGTCAATTTTCGTAGTAAAAAAGAAAAAAAAATGCCAAATTAAAGAATTTTGTTGCCAGAGGAAAATAAAACTTACTTCCCAATGGTGACTTGGTGACGATTTTTCAAGCCCTGATAATGATCATATTTATTGAATAGTACAAAGAAAAGAATTTGTACAATGAAATCCATAGAAAATGTGAATCTATGTCTAATAGTTTTATTAATATGCACTAAATTCTTAAGACAAAAACATGTGTTTATACGAAAGCTGTCATTTTACATATATTTTGAATCTCTATATTAATATATTTCAGCTAAAATTTTATCACATAAAAATTCCTTTGTCAACGCTAGATATGTTTACGGAATTTTATGACACATTTTGACAGTTTTTCCTCCATAATGATGGCAAAATATTGAATTGTCAATCCAGCATTGTGCAAAGAATAGCATAAGTCAGACATACAGGAACATCTGTCATGTTGTCATCATATGCAGAGTATGTGAAAAATAGATACAAGTACATGTTTTTTTTTTTTTTTCATCGAATTATATTTTGAAAATACCACATTGAGAGTGAGTAAAATTAAACTTAAGCTTGTAAAGGACAAAAAAATTTTAGGTGAATAAAAACGTTAGCTGTACTTAAAATGCATTCAAAATGGATTATTAATCGCTTTCTTGATTATCTCGTGTTATCTCGGTTTCCTATATATTACAATTAATTATTATCACGAGATAACTCGGGCATGGCACAATTTGTCAGTAAGATTTTTTTTATTACGCTTTTTTGACCGGAAGCTTGAAAAGAAAGAAAATATTCTTAAGTTCTAATAAGGGCTTTTACATAATAAATTACGCATAACATTTAATTTTTCAAGTTTTTCAGCTTTGTGATGTGAAACGAAATGATAAAATAAAACGATTTGATTTGAAAAAAATTGATGATTATTTACAATTTTTTGGAAAAAATTTTGTAAGGGAAGCGGTTAACAACAAATAATATTGATTTTTTTCTATTTTCTATTTATTATAAAACTACAAAACAGCCTTGATATAAAGTTTTAGAGAGCTAAAAAATTATTATTAAGAAATTTCTGGGAAACTAGATTTGTGATAATGTAAAGCTTGAACAACTTGCTACAGAGTAATAATAATAATTAAAAAAAAAAAAAAAAAAAAAAAAAAAAAAACATTTTTTATCATATTTTTGTTTAAATCCATAAGTAGATTACAAATGGTTTATGTCCTTAGGTTTGATTGAATTCCAAAGTGTTTTTCATAAATATATGCAAGACAATGTATGATTGCTCATTCTGCGGCGACTTTTTCGTAAATTCGTGATTGCTTATGATCCAGACATGCGAATACATCTTTCTTGTAACATACGTCATTATAAAACATCCAAGACCACTAAAAATTGTTTCCAGAAAAAAATTATTGTTTTAGAGTCTCGTTTAGAAATACGAATGTCATTAACTTTCGAGCCCCACCAGTGGCCGAGAGGTTCTGACCTCAAACTGGTAGACGGTAGGTGCTGGGCTCGAACCCAATCGCGACCGTCGGCCTAACCGTTCGGAGTTTTCCGTGGTTTTCTTCGAACCTTGCGTAAATACGGGTTAGGTTCCCTTAGAAAGACCCCCACGGAGGGCACCCCACCCCTTAGGGCCTATATCCCACAGCGTAGATAATTGGCCGACATACATACAACAACACTGTCAGAAAAATTCGTCAATATACACTAAGTTATCGTTATTTTTTCACAAATAATTTCTGTTCTCCCAGAAAACGTATTTGTTCTGTGAGTTCATTCCGAGCTTCGAAAAATGAGGAAAAGTTTCCGTTTATATCCAGCACGCATGCGCATTGGGTCTGTTAGTAATAAGTTCGAATTTATTTTTAAAATGAAAAACAAAAATATTCTATTGATTAAAATGTCTAATTTAGTTTTAAAAGACAAAAATGTTTTCGAATTTAAAAATAAATAACAATTACTTTCTTTATTCGTTCAAAAATTCTCACAAATAGAACATCCATGTTTTTTTCTCTAACATTCTACGTAATATATTTAAAATTCACATTTTTATACTATATTAATACTAAACGTAAAAAAAACCCAGCCACAGTTTCTTTAAAGATGAAATCTTTCCGAGATTAACCGCATAATTAAAAGCTTTTTAACGAAATACACCAACCCACACCATATGAAATGAAGGGTTCTATTTTAACGCACAATCATCATGAGCAGCCGTAGCGCCGTGGATTAGCATTGGTCTGGTAATCCTGGGGTCCTTGGTTCGATCCCCGCCTCTTCCGCATCGATTTTTTCCAAACTTTTTTCAAGTGACGGATATTTTTCCTCTTTTCACAGAGATAAAAATAAACAGAAAATCGTCAATATACAGACAATTTCTGGCAGCAGTGCTGCCAGTGCATTTTCTGTGAAAAGACGGAAGTTTTCTTGAGAGTGAACAATACAACAACATTAACTTTCGAAGTTTTCAACATTATGATGGCTTGTTCTAAAATAAAATATACTTTGCACACTGAAATATCTAAGCACGTTTTAAAGAAAATATTGTAAAATTATGCAAATTTAAGAATGTAAATGTAAAAGACAATTTTGCTTGCGGTTGCAACAGTATTTCGGGAATTTTAGCCGTGTTCCTTGCCAGATTTCGTCAAATATTCTCTCAACAAAAGCGTATTTTGCTGTCCGTATATCGCTACAATAATATAACAGTATTCCAATATCCACTGATCGGTAAAAAGTGATACGTGTCGAAAAAAGAAACTGTTACCTGAAACATATCATGCAAAATAATGATTAATCCTGTCGGCATACTTCTAAAAGAATGGAATCTTACTTAGGGCACCTTTTGCATAAAATATTTTCAATAGATTTTTTTATAGACATTTAACAAAAATTATTTAGCCTATTTATCCATTGTTAGCATTTCATTAGATTTTTTTCGAAGAAATGATGAAATACTCGTCCTCAATATATATATTATAAACAATATTTGTTAGGTACTATAAAACTTTTCACAAATTCAAATCCAAGCATTATTTTTCAGTCAATGCAATGTAAAAACTATTTCAATTTAAATCTGACAATAATGTTTTAAATTAACGACAGTTTTAAAATATTTATTTACAAAAAAAATACTGATTTTCATTTAATTCATGTTATTTTTTTTTTAAGAAAAATATGCAAAATTTCAATTTTAGATTATTTTAAAAATAACATATGAAGTAATTTAGAAAATTTATCAGCCAGATTTAAACATAAAAAATTAATGTAATTTAAATGCTTGAAATAAAATATCTGTTGAAAGCTAAAATTAAAAAAGTTCTATTTTTTATTTTTTTAATCTCGTAATAAAAATATTTTAACAAACTTTTTTCTTATAAATTAAATTTTTTATGAGATCAAATTTATAAAAAAATTTTCTTGTTATTTGTAAATCGTAGAAACAATGTGATAAAAAAAATGAAAATACACACTTTCAAAAATTCGCATTTTGAATATTTCATTGCAAGCGTAAATATTATACTTGGCAATGACTGTTTTTTTTTTTTTTTTTTTTTTTTTTTTTTTTTTTTTTTTTTTTTTTTCTGTGGTAGTAATTAAATATATTTTTTAGCTTTTAGCTAATAATTTGATTCAAAATATAAAATAAGAAAATGAGTAATAATCCTAAATATTGAAAGCTATAATCAGCTTATAAATTATGTTTTATAAGCTGATTATGGATTTATAATTATATTATTTCTCCAATTCGCCATTACGATTCTTGAAATAATTTAAGCTCAATTTTTGTTCGTTAAGTTCTGCAATACTGCTGTATTCGATAATTAGTAGGTATATAAGTTTCCTGGCTTTATATTTTCAACAACATTTTAACGTTTTTATTTTTTCATAATGGGATATTCTGAAAGGTTTTAATGCTTTTGTTGGGAGTGGTCGTATCTTTAGAACATTTAGGAATTTAAAGTATAAACATACGGTTTGCCATTTTGTATGCTCTGGAAAAAGTTTAATGTATTCTGAAGCAGTTTATATTTTAATAACATAAAATAACCATTGATTCTGATAAATTGCTGTTTTATATATTCTTTATCAGCATAATACCTGCATCATAAATTCTATTGTTTCAAAATCATAGCTATATTTTAAGTAAATACAGTTCGAATATTCAACAAAAATTTCCATAATACATTCAAGTAAAATGGCACAATATAGCTTACGATGAGAATAATAAGTAAATATTTGGTTGGATTTCTTTTTCATAATCTTTTATCCACGAAGAAAAAATAAAATTTCTGCAGAAAAATCTTGTGAGATAAAATATTTTATGTAGGCATTAATATAAGGACGGTTTCAACATCATATAGGAAGTTTGCGTTGCTAAATCGTAAATGTAGTTTCAATCCCAAGTTCGTACATAATCCATGAATAATTGAGAAAGGCAACACAGGAGGCTAATTTACTGGAGACAAGTTTTTATTAATTTCACAGTTCCAAGAAAGGTTGCCTTGCCAGAGAGGGACCCTCGCAGAGATAGGTCCGATCGCTAGTACTTACAGAGAAGAAGTGGTCACAAATACATTTTTCACATCGTCAAGTGTTGGCGCGATACATGTACATAAAAATAGCCAAAAACGACTGATAAGCACAAATTGCGGTGAGAGAAGGCACGTGGAGAGTTTCCGTTAAATAGACTTTCAATGATAGAAACCAAAGGGCATGATTTGAAATAATTAACGCCAAATGATAAAAGATAGCATATGGCTCGGGAAACCACAAGGATTGCATTCTTTACATAGGGTTAACCAAAAATCTCACGGGCTCAGAAAGGAAATTAATTCAAATGAAATAAAATAAAGACAAACATAGCACATCTGGTTCTTAAGTGAATAGCGTTTAACTATGCTTAACAACAGCCGAGAAATAACTCTTTAAAAGGTTGTTGCTATGGGAAAATACATACATGTACATGAACAAACGGATGTACGTTGTGGTTTTAAAGAAAGAATTAGAGATAACTGAAATTATATTTTAAAGGAAAAATGGCCGTTAGTAACTGAATAGAATTAAAGGGATTAAAAATCTAGCTTATTAACTAAAGATACAAATTAAGGGAATATTGTAATTTTAACTATGGGGAAAAACAATTATTAACTAATATGTAAAGGAAAACGCCTTTACAATTAAGTGCCAGAAGAAAATTAAATTTGCATAAAACGAATTTGAAATGAGATGTAAATGCTATTTTAATTATCGTTTTAATAGTTTTTGGACCTTACAGTCCTATCCCCGAAATTTGACAGAAATGTAAAAGAAAGGTAACAAAAACACGACTACAATAATCGCCTTTGTGTTCACATGACGTAGAAGATTAATACTATATAAGTTACTATGACGTCGATATACGCCTATTTTGGTAAGCGTTACAAATATCTAAAAATTCAATTGTGGCAATATAACATTATATACCGGGAAATGGCAGCACATACAATAATCTCATCGAAGTCATGGCTGAAATTCGAGAATTAGTTAAAACTTGATTCGCATATTAAAACAGAATCGGTCTGCCAAGTCTTATATAGGTGGAAAACACCTGAAAACCCGATTTTAGCGATTGACCCATAGGTTTAACATTATGTTTTAATGCTCCGAGTCCTCCGTGTTTCCATACTTTTGAGTGCAAGAAAACCCAATGGTAAACCAACGAGTCAACCACTAAAATTGGGTACTCAGGTATTTTCCACGAAGATATGACTTAGCAAACCAATTACGTTTTAATATGCGAATCAAGCTTTATCCCTCTGGATCCCAAACCGCCCGAGATATTTTAAAATATTTTAGTTCGTATATCTAAATTACCACCAGAAAATTAAAACAGCAATATTTGCTTTAACTAATAACAGAAAATTCCGTATTTAAATAAAACGAAATTAGCCATTGATTTTTTCTTGTGTAAAATCAGATTTTCTGAACTGCATAATTTCTAGAACGTGATCTATCATGGGAATTAAATGGTTAACTAATCCTGGAATTTCAGTCATGAAATCAATGATCTGATTGGGTATGCTGCCACTTACCGGTCTGTTACATTAGGCAAACTAAAAGCTTCTGGTAATCATTATGTCACGAATTAAATATAGTGTATTTTGGAAATCCTTGATAATATTTCTATTTTATCATATTCTAATAAATCTTGATACATACTAAAATTTTTCTTATCCCTTTCTCCTATTAACGTCAGAACGAAAAAAACAAAGTTATAGTTGTGCTGTTTTATATCTATGCATAATAAGAGGGCTATTGACTTGTCTATGAGATCACTTCTAGCATCACCAAGCAATAAGTATCGGAAGTATAGTTCTTTTTTTCGAGAGCGGTTCATGATACGGGAATAGATAGAGATACAAAAATTGTAAGTCTTATAAAACATAAGGTTAAAAAAATATATTTTATTTAAAAACAATTATTATAAGCCTTGATCAGTAGTATATATATATGCTAACTAAACTCTATGCCATTACAATCTATGAAGAAACATCACCGACAGTGGCCATCCCTATTTACTAGATCCTAGACCCTGAGGATATTTGCCGCATGAGTCCCTGTTTGGCCCATTTACTCATAAAATTAACACATTTAAGCAAGATAATAAGAAAATGAAATCAAGTTAAATTTGTTCGACATCCGAATATACACAATGCATTGCTGTAAATGTTAAAGTGTAAACATCCTAAATTTTGGCAAGCTTTCACGTATATAGTTACAATAATATTAATGATGTACCTAAGATATATTGAACGAAATTTGTTATTACTAGCTTAATTTTGTTTATCTTCCAATACAAATTGCAAGAACGTAGTCAGGTGTTTTACTAATACCCATGTTATTATATGCTTTATTGCATTCATTATTATCCGTATTAATAAAATGGACTAGAAAAATAATTGGTTAAAGCTTGTTTCATTAAATCTAATAGAATATTAAATTATTACATACATATTATAATTGAAAAATAAACTATACGAAAACATTTTATATTAATGTACGTATATTAATTTCCTTTTGGATAGAATCGATCACATTCAACTATTTTTTCGATTACCTACTAATCTTCATAATTTAATATTTTATTTATCCCGAATAATTGTAGTGTAACTCATTTATATTTTTAATGCGACGAAATCTTTTGTCTTAAATTGGTCAGATTTTCAAAGTACGTATCTACTTTCTCTTATGCCATTTAGTTAGTGTATTTAAAGTTTTACCTCTCTTTATGAATGCATTGAGTCAGTTATAGTGACCTTAGATCTTTTTTCAACGATTTTTAGTGATGCAGATTTTTTTTTAATCTGAAAGTTTTACTACTTATTGACTTTTTATTTATTGGATATGAAAGTGGAACATTATTAGTTTCACATAAGTTTTTGTTTCTATACAATTGCATGAATCCTAATCCATAAACACCTAGTGTTTAAATATTTCAAATACAATGTTTATTAAACAGAATATTATTAGAAAAAAATTAGGGAATTATGGAATAATATATGGAATTTTATGTCTTCCATGGAATCAAAAATTAATTTAACATTTAACAGAATGCTAACGATAGTTATCAGTCATCTTTAATAATAGAAAATAGATTTTTATAAATCCTGTTATTTTTAAAACATTAAAAATGTCAGCTGAAAAAGGATTTTATTTTTATTACGATTTTATTTAGGTATGTTACAGATCTATCCAAATTTCCTTTTTAATCTTTATTATTTTTTGTCATTTCAACTCCAATGAATAAATTTTCAATCGAAATAAAAGTTATTTGCAATTTAAAAAGGATAAACTGTGCGTTGGGATAGATTTTGATCTATCGCTTTATGAAATTAGCAAAAATAAATTATCACAATTAATTACAGCTATTATTTCCCAAACTATAGATATTTCACATAAAATTCCTTAACAAAATAACAAGCTTACACAGTTACCCATCCACAATATAATTTAAATTTATTTCATTGTGCGAATTTTCTGATAATAGTTACCCATTCACAATATATATTAAATTTATTTTATTGTACGAATTTTCTAATAATAGAAAGATTACGTTTTATCTTTCAGAATTCCGGAATTAATTGTTCCTACTCGAATAATTCAGCAAAGTCTTTGTAAAACTGCTGCTGATAGCAAAGAGATAAATATTTTCTTTCTATCCATGTATATTTTGGTAAGAAATCTAATTAAAAATTAAGTAAACTTTCCTTCCAATATAATCTCACAGTTTATCATTGCTTTTTACTTTTAAAAAATCTGGATTTTTTTTTTTTTTTTTTTTTTTTTTTTATTCAAATGCTCAAATGATTAATTGGGATGAAGAAATAATTATACAATTTAATAGTTCTTTCCCTTTAGCAAATCAAATGTAAAAAAAAAATCTAATTATTAATGATTTGATTTTCTTATTTCATAAAGGCATTTGATGTTCTTATTTTCTATTAATTTTGCTCATATAATTAGCATTTTGTAACTTGTTATAATGCACAACGCAAATCGTTATTTAAAAGGCTCTAATAATTCTTTTAAAATCCATTTTTATTTATTATCATTATGTAATTAGTATAAGCGAATGTCTTAATTTTAATTAACTGTAAGTTTCATATTATTATTAAGTAACAAATGGTGCAGCAAACTCTATTTAGATAATTTTAATATCAATATAATTTCAATAAATTTCAAAGCATAAGGCTTTTCTGTAGCAGATGCAATAGATAATTTTTTTTTCATGTGCCGATGGACTTGACTACTTTGAAGTTATCTTCGTATTTTACTATTGTTTAAAAATAAATGATAATAGAATAATTAATCTCGTTTCATTGTATATTCGTAAAGAAAATTTTATATTAGTAAAAGTTGCCTTTAGTCTGCGCAGTATTCAAATACCAAGTTTGTATAATTACATTAAAAACACTTTTCGATAACCATCACTTATAAATACTAAAAAAATCATATGAATTTTTCAAAAGAAGTTTTTGCATATAAGATCTTATCGAAATAAATATTTAACGTTCATAATTAATAGCATTCTGTTAATAACAATTTTCTAACGCTACTGTTAAAACAATAGGTTAAAATAAAAACTTTTTTGCAAGCTTTTTTTTAATGCGATAAACGTGTCAATGGGATTTTTAAGATCTTCAGGCTTTGTGGTTAGTGTTTTAACAACCGTAATGGACCTCATCCATTTGTATTATTTTTGCATTCAGCCCTTTTTTTAGGAAAACTTTATGATTTTTCGTTTTTTAAAATGTTAGTTTCCTGCACATGTAATATTATGCAGATATATTTTGTATGATATTTAGGTGCTTTCGTAATTATGTAAATATGTAACAACTATATTCTTCGTTCAGTCCGTCCATCTGTCCGCATATAACAACGCAAAAACTACCCAATTGTATTGTTAGAAATTCGAAATATATAATTATTGCATAATTTTCTCAAATCATTTCAAATTTTTATGAAAGTCCGATGTATAGTTCAATTACAGGGACAATCTAAAATATTTTGCTGCATTACGGTCTAAACGAAAAAGTAGTTTTAAGTGTATGATGATGTTATATTCTTTTGAATATAATAAAATTCAAATGCATCTATAAAATATATACTAAAATATACATTCATTACAGTCTGTGACGCAAAGAACATTTTTTATTACTTTACAGGGCCGCTCAAAATTATTCCATTACATTATAGTATAGGGGAAAACATAGTTTGGGGTGCGTTTTGATTACATTAAGCTATTTCACATTTTATGAAATTTCTATATGTTGCTGAGGTTTACTACAAGTTAGTTTTTATATAATAGAAAGCATAGAGTATTTACATGGACACACAAAAGATTCTTCTGTACTGTATTAGAAGTACTGTAAATTTTAAAAACTTCGTTATTGTACGAACGCACCATATTTGTTACTCTTCACGTGTAGTTCCCGACTTGTTTTTTTATATAATTTAAAATATATATAACATTAATGTATATAATAGACTGTTACCGGGTGTCCCAAAAATGACTGATGGATTTTAAAATCCAATAACTTGCAAACGGTGACAGCTATTTAAAAATTTTTTGCAGGAGAGTTATGTATAATGTCAGGAGTTTTTTTAACGTAATTTTTTATTTTAAACAATAGGTGACACGGACGCGCGTTTGAAGGGCAGGTGATCAGTGCTGCGTGAAGCGTCGACCTGGCCTTCAATCGCCGTCAGCGCCACCTATTGTTTGAAATTCGAACTAAAATAAAAAATTACGGTAAAAATCTCCTGACTTTATACATAACCCTCCTGCAAAAAAAATTTTAATAGCTGTCACCGTTTGCAAGTTATTGAATTTTAAAATCCATCAGTCATTTTTGGGACACCCGGTATATTTTAATTTAATATTAATAGTTAATATTATAAAATGCAAAAAGTAAACCGCCTCCGAATATAATCCCCCATCCCCTTCATGTATGTCAATTTTTCCTTCTTTGAGGGAAATGCCAATTATACATTCTCCCCTTCAAGTTTTATTTCGTGTTTCTTTCAATTCTTCTGGGAGTTTTTGTTTGTTGGTTGGTTTTTTTCTGTAAATCGCTCAAGTTACTTTTGTATCAATATCTCTAAAATGAATATACCTTATGCAATTTCTTTTTATCTATATGTTCCTTTCCAAAAATACAATTAATATTTTCATTGATTTTTACACAATAAGATTAAATAAATATTTGTACTTAGTTTTAGTTTCATAATTTTCATTCATGTGTCTTTGATATTTAATTTTATTATTTTATGTAAGTTTTTTCATTGATTAATTATTTTCACATTTTGCTAATAAACACGTTTCTTTTAAATATCGCTGAACAGATGTAACATTTTCAAATAAAAAAAGTTTGATTTAGATGACAAACAGGGTCTTCGCCGTTATTCATATGACTTTCGAAAAGATAAATCTGTTTTTATTGCAAATGTCAATTCGAAGGAGGTTCTGTGATTGCCTGGGTGGATCTTGTAATCCTTGGAACTACACCAGTTGTGTCCATTCGATGTCGCATTCATTCAGAATGATATATGCTAGTTTAAATTAAAACATGACTTCATTCACTTGGAAAATTTACATTTGTTATGAAACTGCTAATGGAAAAACTATTGCCACTTATCGTAGGTGGCGATTCTTGCTTTCAACAAGACAATGCAATTTTAAATGTATCTCATACATCATGTTCATTGTTCGAGGAAAATTTTGTTCAATTTTCAGTATGGCCACCAAAAAAGCCCTAATATAAACCCCACAGAGAGTTTTGGGGGCATTTTAGCTTCAGAGGTATTAACGTATGGCACACAATATGCGAATATGGAATATTTAACATCATTTATCTAATAAGCGTGTAAAAACATTTTTAAAAAATTTAACTTAACTTTCTGAGTCAATCCTTGCATGATTAATAAGGGTCTTTGGAGAAGGAGTGTGATTTTTTAGAATATTAATTTATTTCCAGAAATAATTTATTATGTCCTTATATTTTTTTCTAAGTTTTACATCGTATATTTCCATTAATTTGTGATTTATAAATTTTACTGTCACTTATTTTTGTATTACTATGTTCCTAATGTTTGCTAATTTGGCGTAATAAATCATGTCTGATTTTGTTTACAATTGATGATTAATTTACTGCATATTATTGATTTTTCAACGCGTCTTTATAATTGTTTTCCGTGTCTGTACACATTATTTAAGGGTGTATTCGAAAAAACACTTTTCCACCTTCAACAGCTCGAAATTTTCCGATACAATTTCAGATTCTTGAAGGGACATATGAAATGTCGTATGATATCATTTTACACTCAATTCATTAGAATTTGATTTATAAGCAATTATCTTATCAGTATGACCCTTTTTTTCGTTCCCAGACCTCCCGCTTCCGAAAAATCGTTTCTAAATGCAGTTTTTAATTGCTTTTTTGCAATTTTTTCTGTATTTATTAAAGAATCGACAATCACGGCACCTTGTGTACTTTCCAAATAACAGATTTTGAAATTTTGGTGCATTTGAGAGCAAAAATTAATTCAAAAATAAATCGGAAAATAAGCAGTTTGAATCGAAATACCCCCTTAAGAAACATATTTCCCCACCATCTTTAATAATTTGGTAAAATGCTAAAACGACCTTTTCGATCCTTTTCGGATTCCTTTGCCGATCAAGCCAACCGGAATGCGATATGGAACTCTTCTCAAAATTGTAATTTATTTGTATTAATCTTATAATTATTGAGATCCAGAAGCTAAACTTAATAATTTTCCATCTTAGCAAAATTTTACTACTTTAAACATGAAATAAGTTAAAGATGTACTCAAGTAAACATTGAACATTTTAATTAAATCAGCTATTACTTCCAAATTTATAGATGTTTCTAAATAATTTAGTAATAGAAGCTTAGTAAACTAAACATACAAAATTGTCCATGCCGTATAATTTAAATTAATTTCATAGTACAATGATTCCAACAATAGGAAGAATGAATTTCTTTCTTCAGTACTCTGAAACTGAATCCTCACACTTGACTTAATAAACGTCTTTAGATATTGCTATTGGTTGCAAACGGATGTTAATGAAATATTGTTCCCTGCTGTATTGTCATTTTAAAAAGAAAATTAATTAATTGGGGAAAAGATTTGTGCCAAAACTTTTCAAATTGCTTTTTAAAAAACTAGTTTAGATATAGTGAAATGTCAAATGCTAAATTATCCAAGTGATTTAATATCTTGTAGTTAACTTTTGCAAAACATAGATGACTTCACATTTTTTGTAATTTTTATTAATTTTAGTCATAAAAAGAGCAATTGATAACGTTATAAAACTGTTTATTATCTGCAATATGAAATACATTATTTATATGCTGAGAAGAAATTAATTTATCATTTTCAAAAAATAGAGTAAGGTTTTATTTCTTTTAACTTTAAATACACAGTGCATTCGAAAAGCACTGGCTAGTAGCTCACAGAAACTTATAAAAAAAAGAAATTGCGCTTACGTTTGGTATTATCTTCAATGTAGTTACCTCCCAATTCCATACGATGCTTGAAACGAGTGTACTGGTCAATAAACACCTTTCGAGCGTTTCAACTCGTATACTATTGAGTTCTGATGTTACACAAGATTCCGAAGAACACTGTTAAAAATTTGCAACTTTTCCTGCAGAGTCACTCCACTACTTTGATAGAACATCTCTATTCTGACTAATGCGAATACTTTATAATGGAGTGAAATAGGGATTTTCAACAAAAGCAATGGAGTGACTATGCAGCAAAAGCTATATATTTCTAATAGTGAAAAGTGTTACGTTTTCTTCAGAACGTTTAAAGAAAAATTTATTTTCTGAATTAAAAAAATTTTTTTAAAAATTATTTCCTCGTAATTTTCAGGAATGTTTAATTGTAGCAATTTAAAATGCATTAATCAGTTCTCTGAATACGGAACATCATATTTTTAATCTATTAATTCTCAAATAAACACGTTCAGCTGCATAACTAAATCTGTGCATGCAATTTTAACAAAACTATATTAATTTTTATATAAATGTTAATGTTGTTAACATTGAATGATTGTCTGTTTTAAACATCAAAATACTAAGCATTCGAAAAAAAATGATATTCCAATTTTAGAAAATTTATTAGTGTTCTATAAATGCTACTCAGAAAAATTTTCGGAAATAATAGGCAGCCAATAGAAATTTATTTTTATAAATTCTTTTTTAAATTTAAAAAATAAATAGATTTTTTGGGTTTAAAAAATAAAGAAACATTTTTCGGAATCTTTAGTAACTTGCAAGAAGTTATGTTATTATTTTGTATTTGATTATAGCATATTTGTGTATGTAGCGACGAATCGTCACAACATTGCTAAAATAAATATGTACATATAAAGAATGATTAAGCACAACTAAAGCGAAAATACATAAATATTTGTATATGAAAAAAAAAGAAAAAAGAAAAAAGAATCATTGATTAAAGTAAAGTTTTAAATTTATTTTATTCACTAATATCTATTTTAAGTTCGTTTCATTCTTTCAGGTAGTAATAATAATTTTAGGTTTCAGGAAAAGATGAAGGCTATTTTTTGTTTGTAATTAAAGCTATAAACTTTATGACTCTATAAAGTTCGGTAAGAACGAACGGTTAACAATGAACACCCAAGTAGAATTTCAATTGCTCACCATAAAACTTCAGAAAAAAAACCCAGACTGTCGCCAATCTTGACATTACGTGCAGAAGTCAACAATAAGAGAATTTACAGCCGGGTAACGCCCACAGAAGGGAGGCTAGGAAGGGGCCCGACGAGTTTATGCAACCCGTGGAAAGAAAAAATAAAAAGTTTTTGCTAGTGGACAAAAGGGGTGTAGCCCCTACTTGGACACGGAACCAATGAGATGTGAAAGGGCGATTGCCCCAATGAAAACGTTTGCAAATAAACCAATTAGATGAAATATAAAAAAAAAAAGAAAAAAAGAAAAAGAGAACCACCTCAGAAGAGAAGGTAGAAGTCAACAGATTCGGAAGATTTTTTTTGCTCTCCCAGTATGTCGTTACGAAGCAAGGAATCCTAAAAGAAACTATTCAACTCCGATGTGTTCATCTTTGATGCCTAAGATTTTGGAACAATATGAAATCGATGTGTTCATCTTTGATGCCTAAGATTTTGGAACAATATGAAATCGATGTGTTCATCTTTGATGCCTAAGATTTTTGGAACAATATGAAATCGATGTGTTCATCTTTGATGCCTAAGATTTTTTTTGGAACAATATGAAATCGATGTGTTCATCTTTAATTACTGCTACGCATTATGATGGAAAAATCTGACTCGCGAGACTTCAAATGTGATGTCTGAAATCGATGTGTTCGTTTTTAATTACTACTACGCAATATGATGGACAATTCGGACTCACGAGACTTCAGATGCTACGCACAAATTGATGCGAACAGTTTAATTACTGCCACACATTATAATGGGCAATTCGGACTTGTGAAACTTCATTTGTGCTGCGAGAGGCTGCTACCAGTTATGTGTTTTGACAGATCTTCAGTGGATTTAGCTGACAGATGTTCAATAATGGTGAGCAATTAATTTTTCTCTTGTGGTGTTATATTTTTGAGAAATGTTTTTTTTTTTGTCAATTGTACATGTATATATAAAGAGAAAATTTTTTTTTAGATGAAAATTAATTTTTATTTGAAAATTTAAAAAAAAATAATAAAATAAAATAAGATAAATTAATATAAAAAAAAATATATATAATAATAATAAATAAATAAAAATAAAAATAAAAATAAAATAAAGAAGAAAAGTGAATAATAGGGAAATTTTAGGCTATGCCTTCTTAGTTGTGCTGTGAAAAATTGTGTAGGTTTATGATAATATGAAACTTAAGAAAAAATTATTATTATGAAATGAATACATTTTTGAGTGGTGTTATCTCACTGTATTGATAATTATGAAATCAATATTTTGAATGGTATTTTTTTTATTGTATTTTGAATAATATTTGTTGTTTGAAATAAATATTGGTGTGTACATAGATATCCTTGTTTTCTTTGATATTTTCTCTTCTTTATTTCTCTTTAAGTGATTTATAGATGCAGATTCTAAATTATCATAATTATATTTTTTTTTTTGGAAAACAGTTGTTATTTACATTCATATTATCTCTTTAAAATCCTGATTTGCAATGTTAAACGTTAAATAAGTGGAATATGAGATATTGCGATGCTCCTTTATTTAAATTATTGCTAAGTTTAAAAGAAAACAATTTTCTTTTGGGTAATATCCAGAACAATCTTTCACAACGCGGATTGGGATATTATCTTAATAATATTACTTTATTAATACTAACCACTATCTTTCGCGGACCTTGTAATGCGGTGGAATTTTCATCACAACATTACTGAAATTTAATGGTGCTAATACAAGGTGTTTAATTTGCATTTAGGATTAAAAATTTAATTTTTTCTGCATTTAATTATACATATAAATATATTTTCAGTATTATAAAATTTTCTCCTTAATTACCTATTTTCTGTTTCTCTTCTTTTACTAACAAAACATCACTTACCTATATTGTGTAAAACAAAATTGATAGTTTATGCATATCTAGAAAATTGATAATAATGAACAACATTAATAAATATATGTATGAAATGAATACATACAGAGGAGAAAGGGTTTAGCTCACAGCACATTATTTAAAAAGCCTTCGTTACTAAAGATTTGTTTATATATATATATCTGTACTTTGAAAATTTATTTTGTGATTATTTTTGTGTGTATAGAAATAGTTAGGGGGATTTTGAAATTTGTATGAAGTATTTTTTTTCTCTTTTCCCTTTATGTGAGTGTAATTTCGATACCTAGATAAAAAAACTATATTTTGAGAGTACAGTACATAATAATTTACGGTGTTAAAAAAGTAAAAAAAAAAAAAAAATTAAAGAAAAACAATTAAACATAAATCTGTTAGAGATTTTCAAAACAGATAAATAAATATGACAGGAAGAAAGGGAAGACAGGCTTCTCCCGAAAGGGAATCATTCACTATTGGAGTGGATACGCTGATAAATTCATTACAAAATTTTGAGGATAAACCGGATCAAAACATAACACATTTTTTTGAAGAATTTGAGGAGTTAGCTGTAGCGGCACAATTTCCCGATGACATAAAATTGGTATTGGCAAAATCAAAATTCAAAGGGCAAGCGAGAGAAGTTATGAGAAATACAAATGAATTGCATAAAGCGCAAGACTATAAAACGTTTAAACAAAATGCGATAAAACAATTCCAAAAAGAAAGATCTTTTGCTGATGCTCATTTGCAATTTATAAATGCCAAACAAACAGCCAATCAAACCATTGAGGAATTCACAAAAAAGTTCAATATAGAAGCACAGAAATATCTTGCTTTATCAGGACATGAACAAAAGAATGGAGCCAAAGAATTATTAGAAACTATTAAACTAACAAAATATCTTGAAGCGCTAAGACCGGACATCTCTTTCGAATTAAAAAAATACCCACCTACAAATTTCGAAGATGCGGTAAAAAAAGCTAAAAATATCGAAAGTGCATTAAACAGTAAATGTGCAGGTGAAATAAACAATTTGACGGAAACTAGCGAAAATAAATTAGTTGAGGCACTTATTAGCATGTCACAAGACCAAAAATCAGAGATACAACAGCTGAAAGAACAAATAAAAAGTTTACAAATTGACAAAAACGAAAGTGAACAAAACAAAGCGGAAATAAATCATATAAC
The DNA here is from genome assembly GCA_964019185.1 of Maratus speculifer. Classification (NCBI taxonomy): domain Eukaryota; kingdom Metazoa; phylum Arthropoda; class Arachnida; order Araneae; family Salticidae; genus Maratus; species Maratus speculifer. The sequence continues at coordinate 296,732,694 of OZ025292.1, forward strand.
ACAAAATTTTTGTCATATATGCAACAAGTCCAATCACCAGACACAAAATTGTTATTTTAATCAAAAAAGTGCGAATTTTTTTCAACCGAGGGGAGCACAAAACAATGTTAGGCCAAGATTTCACTATCAAAATAACAGTTATAGAGGCTTTACAAGATTTCCACAAAACTATGCACAACATTTTCAAGCACCACAAACATTTGATTTTGCTAGACCTCATAAGAATCAAATTAAATTTAATGATATGCACAATCAGATGCCAAATTGGCAAAATTTGTACCAATCACCGATAGGACCTAATCAAATGTATCATGGAAATTATAATATGCAAAACATGGTTCCAATGCAAAATTTTGACCCAACACAGGGAAACAATACACAAATCGCATATACAGGGCAGCATCACAATTTCGCAGATATGCAAAATAGCCAAAATCTTTTGCCGCAAAATAATGAGAGAAACAGGGAACATCAGCCCACAATTACCTTTCCAAATGAAAACAGAGACAGAAGGGGTAGGCAAAATCATAACAGGAACAGAGGACAAAGTAATTTAAACCGGTAAAGGGACTTACAAAATTGAGAGAAATACAAGCCCGTAGGTCCCGCACCATTGAAAAAAAACAGGGTTATAACATAAAACATAAAGCAAACAAGGAACTAAAAATAATTAAACAAAAACAAACAAAAAACACAGAGATAAGAAGAAATGAGAACAAAAAAAAAAGATAATTAAAGAAAAATTAATTGCAAGTTGTAATTCGGGTAAAAACAATGAATTACCAATATGGAATTTAAAAATAAAGAAAGATATAATTATACCCAGCCTTATTGATAGTGGGGCGAGTATAAGTTTAATATCCCCAGGGGTCTTCGAAAAAATAAAACAGACAGATATAAAAATTAAATATTTAGCCAACGCTATAAAAATTACAACTTTATCAAATAAATCGATTCCTTTTAAACACTGTGTAAAATTTAAGTTTAGACTTAACAACACTTTCTTAAACGGCACATTTTATGTAACTAAAGAAGAATTTGATCGTAATTACAAAATTATTTTAGGATACGATTTTTTAAAAAATAATAAAATAATTATGGATTTTGAAAATAATACTTTTAAACTCAATAACTCAATTATACAATTAAATTCTAACGAAGATCAAATTACTGAGGTAAATGAAATTAAGTCGATACAACAAAATGACGAGTTTCAAACAATACCAAAACAAATTCACTCTTATCAGTATAATAAGATTCCGAAAATTAATACACGAGTATTCGTAGAGAAAAGCATTACTTTGAGACCCAGAGAATCGAAGTTAGTGAACTTAATTTTTGACGGCAAACTAAAAAACGGACAACAATTTTTTTTCCAACCTAAATATAACAACAGGAAATTAGTAATCCAAAATTCAGTTCATGAAAATAAGGAAAACGAAAATAATTTATTCACAATATTAGTACAAAATAAATCTAAACAATACTTGAGACTTCACAAAGATCAGGAAATGGGAAAAATTACCACTGATTTTTTTATAAAAAAACAAAATAAATCAAATACTGATAATATTTACGAAGTAAATAACTTAAATATCACACAAATTAGAGAATTAAGAAAGAAAGAACTTTCAGAGAATGATTTTAAAGTTGATCACTTAACACCAAAGGTACAAAAGGAAGTACTGACAATTTTAATGAGACACGCTACTGCCTTCAGCAAATCATATAAAACGCTAGGAGAAACAGATGTAATAAAGCCGAACTTTAAACTAATGCACGACTTTCCAATACAAACGAAACCCTTTAAGTTAGCACATGATGTAAAAAAATTCGCGGAGAAAGAAATTCAGGATTTATTGGATGCAGGTATCATAGAGCCCACAAATTCAAGTTATGCTTTCCCAGTAATTTTCGTAAAGAAAAATTCTACGTCAAAAACAAATGATAAGAATTTAATTAAATTTAGGATGGCTATAGACTTTAGAGCTCTTAATGATATATTAGAAAGTGACCCATACCCAGTACCTAATACAAAGGAAATTTTACAAAATATGGCAGGAAAAAAATTATACACTGTCTTAGATTTGCATTCTGCATTCTTTCAAATAAAATTAAATGAGCAGGACAAGCATAAGTTAGCATTTATCACGGAAGATAATCATTTTCAAATAACAAGGATGCCTTTTGGGACAAAAATTTCAACGAATCAATTTGCTCGTTTAATTGATATAGTTTTAGGAGACTTAAAGAAAAAATACAATATTCAATACTTTATTGATGACATAATAATTGGTTCAAATGATGTACAACAAATGCACATAATACTAGAAGCAGTATTAGAACAACTAGAAAAATTTAATCTTACAATTGAACCGACTAAACTAAAATTATACATGCCGGAAATAGATTTTTTGGGATACAAAATTAGTGAAAAAGGATATGCGCCCTCACAAAAAAACATCCAGAAAATAACAAACTTCGCAGTACCCACATCTCAAAAAACAGTTAGAGCATTTATTGGATTATGCACATATTTTAAAGCAACTATACATAATTATGCGGAGATAATAGCACCACTGACGGACCTCACTAAAGCTAATACAAAATTCAAATGGAATGACAAAGCACAAGAATCATTTGAAAAAATACAAAAAATTATAATGGAACAACCTACTATTCACCCCCCAGATTTTAGTAAAGAATTCTATATAATTACAGATGGATCGAAAATCGCAACATCGGGTATATTAGCGCAAAAACAAGGAGATAAAATGATCCCAATTGAATTTACGGGAAGAAAATTAAAAGACTCAGAAAAGAAATATCCAAGCATGCAGATCGAACTTTTGGCAATCTATGAAACCATAACATATTTTAGAAACATTCTATTAGGACGAAAATTTTTTCTGCTAACAGATTCAAAGGCATTAACGTACCATTTACAGTTAGAAAAGCAGCCTGAAATTGTAGCAAGATGGTTACTAAAATTACAGGATTATGATTTTGAAGTATCACATATTGCAGGTATCCATAATCCCGCTGATTTCTGTAGTAGATCGGTAAATGCTCTATCAATAGCAGATAATTTAGACAAACATCTTTTCACGGTAAATAAAAAGCTAAATGCAGATAATATAAAAAAAGAACAATTAAATGACCCGAAATTAAAAGAAATTATTGAGGCCTTACAACAACAAAAAAAAAAAATAAAGAAATATGAAAAGTATACTTTAAATAAAGACGGGATATTAATTCTGAAAAATTCACATAATTCAAATAATGCGGAATTATATATCGCACCGCAGAGCTTAAAAGAAGATATTCTAAACAGTGCACATGTCTCACATTTTGCTTTCTTAAAAACTTATGGTATTATAAAAGAAAGATTTTTCTGGTACAGAATGTATCAAGAGATAAAACAATTCTGTACGAAATGCGTAACATGCAACACATTTAAACAACATAGAACGATAAAAATTCCTTTTAAAACGATGGATAAAAATTACCTCCCAGGTCAACGTCTGGTATGCGATTTAATTGGACCTTTAATTCCATCTTTAAATAGGAATAAATTTGTACTGACAGTCATAGACACTGCAACACGCTATTTGCAAGCTTTTCCACTAAAATCGACGGACACTAGGGTCATAATCAATGCTCTCAATGGTTACTTTAGCGCATTCGGATTAGCAAGATATTTTTCCACTGATAATGGATCTTATTTCAAATCGAAGGATTTTAAAGATTACATGAAAAATTTAAATATCGAACTAATCCCTTCATCAATTTATCACCCTCAAAGCCAATCGATTTCGGAAAGGATTAATAGGGATTTAAAAGCTTCAATAGCAGCTATGTGTAATAAAACTTATGAATGGGATACGAAACTTCAATATTTTATTTTGATGCATAACTCAACTGTACATAGAATAACAAAATTCTCTTCAAGCATGTTATTTTTTGGAAGAGAAATAAAAACGCCTTTCACAAACTTTGAAGTACATGACATGTCTTCTTATAGCAAATACGTTCAAAATAAATTAAAACATATGCACGAAATAAGAAAAGAGGTTATCAAAAATCAGGAAATAGCAGATAGGGAATTAAATAAAAATTCACAAGCAAAACACAAGGAATTACAATTAGGCGATGAAGTATACTTAAAACTGCTCATAAAACCTAAAGCGTTACATCAGAAATTTTCAGGCCCATATTATGTTGAGAGAATTTTCAGAAATGACAATTATCTCATTAAAAACAAGAATAGACCAGATCTAAAACCTGTTAGAATTCATATTTCTAAATTATTTGCGCCCAATATGGCAAGCAAAACTAAAACAAATAATCATTCATCAGAGAACACAAGTACGTAAATAAATAATTAAATAATAAACAAATAAATAAATAAATAAAAATGTATAATTCAAACGATTCATTAAAACTGATTCACTTGTCTACTGAAACCGTCAGAGTTTTCTAAAATAAATAAATAATGATCATAATTCATTGAACATATTAGCTTAAATTATAAACTTTTACAATTAAATACTAACGACTTCTAAAAATGTTCGACTTTCATGTACAGAAAGAAATATCTCTAATACAAAACTAAACGTTAATTTTTTTCCTCATGGTCTCACATGATTAATAAGTATAGAATTCAACCAAAAAAAAAAAAAAAAAAAAAAAAAAGAGGTAAAAATAAAACTGGATAATTCATGGCTGATTAATTTCTTTATTAATATTCAGCGTCAAAATGGATTTTAAAACACTATGAACAATAATAACAGTTAAATAAATAAATAAAACAGAATAAAATAAAATATTTATCACAACATATAGATATAAAAAAAAAGGGTTATATTATAATCTCATCGGAAATATATATTTCGTACTGCCCGGGATGCAAATTTTTATTGCTGGTCGATAGTTTGCATTGTACAAAAGATATTTTTTTCTTGAGATTATATGTAAATGAGATTGTCCACAGAAAATATATTAGTCATAAAGATTTTATATAAATAATCATATCTCATTAATTAATATAGCAATAAAATTAGATTAGAATAAAATTTGAAATACAGAAAGAAACTATTGATTACAATCTCTAACATACTCATATGTTATAAAAAAGAAATAAATAAAATACTTAAATAAAAATAAATAAATAAAATAACTAAATATAATAAATTTAATTAATTTTTCATAACTCTCATACGATGGAGAAAGTAACAATATGTATAAAAGCGGTTACATAACAACCAGGCACAATAATCTATTAAATATATTAATAAAGCCAAAAAATAAATAAATAAATAAATAAATAAATAAACAGTCAATTAAAAAGAATTCAAGTGAGTGAACGTTTCAGTGACAAAAATTTAATATACGACATAGATAAACGTATGTAAAAAAAAAAAAAAAAAAAAAAAGGGAAAGAAGAAGTGATTTAGGGTGAAGATTTTTTTTTCTCTCAAATATTGTTGAGGAAAATAACAAAAAAACACTTTTTATGATTCAAAAAAAAAAAAGAGAGAGAGAGAGAGAGAGAGACGTTTCGGAGAGCAAATATGAGAGCAAAATTTCTCTTATTTCAGAGATTAGTAAATGTTCAAAATTTTGCTAGTTGGGGAAGTTTGTTTTTGTCCACAGGCATAAATGTGTGCGGAAGATAGAACAGGTCAAGGAAAATACACACCCATTTCTGGAATATTATAATACAGATGTATATATAGATACATTACAAAAAAAAAAAAAAAGAAAAAAGAAATGGTTGCAAAAATATAGCTATTGCTATAACGAACACGTTTATGTATATATTTGGATATTATTTTTTTCAATAACACCACATTGGAAAGATTATATTTCTCAGCCATAGAATCATGTATATTATTTTAGAATTTTGTATTCCTTTGATATATTTGTGTATATATATTTTAGTTTGTCTTGTATAGGATGTTTTTTTTTCTTAATCAGAGGGGAGATAGCATGTAGCGACGAATCGTCACAACATTGCTAAAGTAAATATGTACATATAAAGAATGATTAAGCACAACTAAAGCGAAAATACATAAATATTTGTATATGAAAAAAAAAAAGAAAAAAGAAAAAAGAATCATTGATTAAAGTAAAGTTTTAAATTTATTTTATTCACTAATATCTATTTTAAGTTCGTTTCATTCTTTCAGGTAGTAATAATAATTTTAGGTTTCAGGAAAAGATGAAGGCTATTTTTTGTTTGTAATTAAAGCTATAAACTTTATGACTCTATAAAGTTCGGTAAGAACGAACGGTTAACAATGAACACCCAAGTAGAAATTCAATTGCTCACCATAAAACTTCAGAAAAAAAAACCCAGACTGTCGCCAATCTTGACATTACGTGCAGAAGTCAACAATAAGAGAATTTACAGCCGGGTAACGCCCACAGAAGGGAGGCTAGGAAGGGGCCCGACGAGTTTATGCAACCCGTGGAAAGAAAAAATAAAAAGTTTTTGCTAGTGGACAAAAGGGGTGTAGCCCCTACTTGGACACGGAACCAATGAGATGTGAAAGGGCGATTGCCCCAATGAAAACGTTTGCAAATAAACCAATTAGATGAAATATAAAAAAAAAAGAAAAAAGAAAAAAAGAAAAAGAGAACCACCTCAGAAGAGAAGGTAGAAGTCAACAGATTCGGAAGATTTTTTTTGCTCTCCCAGTATGTCGTTACGAAGCAAGGAATCCTAAAAGAAACTATTTAACTCCGATGTGTTCATCTTTGATGCCTAAGATTTTGGAACAGTATGAAATCGATGTGTTCATCTTTGATGCCTAAGATTTTGGAACAATATGAAATCGATGTGTTCATCTTTGATGCCTAAGATTTTTGGAACAATATGAAATCGATGTGTTCATCTTTGATGCCTAAGATTTTTTTTGGAACAATATGAAATCGATGTGTTCATCTTTAATTACTGCTACGCATTATGATGGAAAAATCTGACTCGCGAGACTTCAAATGTGATGTCTGAAATCGATGTGTTCGTTTTTAATTACTACTACGCAATATGATGGACAATTCGGACTCACGAGACTTCAGATGCTACGCACAAATTGATGCGAACAGTTTAATTACTGCCACACATTATAATGGGTAATTCGGACTTGTGAAACTTCATTTGTGCTGCGAGAGGCTGCTACCAGTTATGTGTTTTGACAGATCTTCAGTGGATTTAGCTGACAGATGTTCAATAATGGTGAGCAATTAATTTTTCTCTTGTGGTGTTATATTTTTGAGAAATGGTTTTTTTTTGTCAATTGTACATGTATATATAAAGAGAAAATTTTTTTTTGATGAAAATTAATTTTTATTTGAAAATTTAAAAAAAAAATAATAAAATAAAATAAGATAAATTAATATAAAAAAATATATATAATAATAATAAATAAATAAAAATAAAAATAAAAATAAAATAAAGAAGAAAAGTGAATAATAGGGAAATTTTAGGCTATGCCTTCTTAGTTGTGCTGTGAAAAATTGTGTAGGTTTATGATAACATGAAACTTAAGAAAAAATTATTATTATGAAATGAATACATTTTTGAGTGGTGTTATCTCACTGTATTGATAATTATGAAATCAATATTTTGAATGGTATTTTTTTTATTGTATTTTGAATAATATTTGTTGTTTGAAATAAATATTGGTGTGTACATAGATATCCTTGTTTTCTTTGATATTTTCTCTTCTTTATTTCTCTTTAAGTGATTTATAGATGCAGATTCTAAATTATCATAATTATATTTTTTTTTGGAAAACAGTTGTTATTTACATTCATATTATCTCTTTAAAATCCTGATTTGCAATGTTAAACGTTAAATAAGTGGAATCTGAGATATTGCGATGCTCCTTTATTTAAATTATTGCTAAGTTTAAAAGAAAACAATTTTCTTTTGGGTAATATCCAGAACAATCTTTCACAACGCGGATTGGGATATTATCTTAATAATATTACTTTATTAATACTAACCACTATCTTTCGCGGACCTTGTAATGCGGTGGAATTTTCATCACAACAGTGTAGATTAAGAAACATTTGTCATTTTTTACAGAATAGGCAATAGCTCTACTCCTTCATTTTCAATTTCAACCTGAGAAATAAAAAGTAGTCTGAGATGGACAGATCTGGTGAGTATGACGGGTTGTTGATGCACCCAACCTGCCTTCTTGTCAAATTCTTCTTTACAACTATCGACTTTTGTGAACCAAGGCATTATCGTACAAGATGCACTTAGTTCCATTGTCAAAAAATCGGCTGTTATTTCAAGGCAACATTCCACATTTGTTTTAAAAGCTAATGCAATACATCTTAGTGGAAAGTACCAATTTCACTGAGCTGTCTGATGTCATTAATAAATGTGCATGTTGAACATTTTGTTCACTTCGACTTGAATATGGACGACGTGATCTATCATCGGATTAGATCAATTATTTTCCAACTTGAAACTTGAAAAAACATTTATATATTCGCAAACGACTCATAATATCGTTGCCATACACAGATTTAATGATTTTGTATTTTTTGGTGATCTGTTTCCTCAATTTAATATAAAAGTTTATACTATTTTGTTATTTCATTTTCTTTGAATGACAGTGTCCCATAGACACGCTTTACGGAAATCAGAAATTAATACAACCACTTGACACGCATGCGTGAGGGTCGTTGATAGGTTATGCTTTCGGTTTTTCAGAGATAGTACCATCTGTGTGTTTTATCACGAACGGAAATTCCTGAACTTTTGAATGCACTGGGTATTATTTCAGAACAATGTCTTTATCTTTTAATATAAGGGCAGAAATTTGAATTAATATCTTATAACAATGATTATAACAATAAAAATAATAGATTTCTTCTTTTAATTCTTTCAAATTGAATCCTCAAACTTCAATACGAGTGATTCAGAAAATATTTTACAACTTGTATTCATTTCATATGGATACTAGCGAGCTACGCCCGCTAGCTGGGCCACTTTTTCCAAACGAACCTCGATATTAAGCGGTATATAATAAGCAAAAAAATTTATTTAATAAGCAAGTCTTGGTGTTCGAATCCTCAAGCACAAAAAAAAAAGTAAATTAAAGAGCTATGGTTGTTATGCGCCCATTATCCCGTTAAAAATATGTGATTTCGCCTAGTGGGCGCTACGCGCCCACAGTGCGAAGCCGGACCACCGGCCTACCACTCACCGGCGCTACGCGCTATGGTCGCCATCGTCCCGTTAAAAATATTTGGTTTTGCACGGTTGGCGCTGCACGCCCATAAGACATTTTCTCGTGTTTTTTGGTTCATCAGAAGCAGACTTTTACGCAGATTTTGAATATGTAATCAATTTTTTTCTACTTTAAAATCTGTCTGCATGATGGTTTAAGAAAAAACGCGCAAAAAAAAGTTTTCGGTATTAAAAACTGCAAAAGACTACTATTAAAAAGAAATAAGTAATTTCATTAATATCACAAACAACATAACTAACAAATAATTTTGGCAGCTCGTTTCCCGTTTGTACTAACAGAAATTAGTATTAATCGCGTAAATCTTAGGTTACACAATATTCGTGTATGCTACCAAAAAGAAAAAGTATGAAAATAAACCGTGTTTAACATTTTTTACCAATTAATTAGTTCTTTTTCAAAGAACCGAAACGAAAGAAAAAGTCGTTTTCCCGGGAGAAAAAAGAGGTTTTCGGCTGCTTCTTCTTTTAGCCAAAGGGGAAACGTTCAGGTTCTTCACCGCAAGGTGGCGCAGTGTTCTGCCTCAGAGCTCCGTTTGAGCTCTGTTTGGGAAATTAGACGTTTTCCGTTCCGATTCCCGACTGGTTTTTAATTCATAACTTTTTTAATTTTGGTCCAACGGTCTCGAAAATGCCCGAAATGACTTTCCCGGAATTTTTCGAATCGAAAGACACCTCTCGCGACTTCCAACTCGCCCGCGTTGCGAACTGTAATCGGCTTCAAGCAGACAGACAGACAGAGGCGCACGGATTTTATTAGTATAGATTAATGAAATATTTTCTCTCATTTAATTCACTTTTTAATAAACAACTTATATCATTTTTAGGTATTTCTCAATTATATAAACACGCGGCAGTTTTAACCTTCATCGGGTCCTCTTTTTCTCTGTCCGCATATAACTATGCAAAAACTATACTGTAAAAATATCCGTTAAATTTACGGCAAAAACTGCTTCAGCAAGGTTGCCAGCGTTTTTGCCGTTAAATTGCAGTAAAATTAGATGAGAGAAGCCCTCTATTTTTGACTGAATAAAAAGATAATCACCGTAGTTTACAAAACAAAAGTTTTTTTAATGTACTTACTGTCACATCTAAAAATTTATGTACCTAATAATTTTTAAATTACCCTTTGTAGAACAAACTTAAAATTTGAACCTTAAAACAGAAACTTTTCTAATAGAAAATTAGATATTTTCTGATGGAAAATAAAACCGTCGAAAAGAGCTATTGATTCTTCTTCAGTAAAATAAAAAGTACCTTTGAATTCAGAATTCTTAAATCCGGTAAAGAATAAAGGTGATTCGGCAAGCTTATCACTTTATCCTCTGTTGAAAAGTATGATTGGATTCAAGTAAGCTCCTACGTTTCTTTCTATTCTACGAAAGAAAATTAGACAGCGGAAAAGAAGTGAAAAAAATCTTTTGATTCCCTGTACCGTTGAATTCTCGGTCGGTTTAGTTTAAATTGATTTGAGATCTATAAGTGGCATTAAAGAGCTCATCCGATTTAAATATTTAACTATTAATACCTATTCATTCAATTGCCTGAGGAAACAACTAAATGAGCAATTAAGTATAGCTTGTAATTCATGAGACTTTAGATGCGAAATACGGCGTTTTATACGGAGGATGTAATTTGAAATAATATTATATATATATATATATATATAACTGTGTGTATACAGGGTGTTTCGCTACCAGACCGACAAACTTTGAGGGATGATAGTACACATGAAGACAAACATTATTAAATAGGAAACCATGGGGCGCAAACGTCTTCTGTAGGAGCTAGGGGCCATTAAAATTTAGGGTCCAAAATTTCAAACGATGATAGAAAACGGAAAAAAGGGTCGATTCGTTTGCGGTTTTCACTAAAATCATTCTTTATATTAAGATTTCTTTAGAAAAAAAATTTAAAGGTTACTTTAAAAAATTATCGATAGGGGCGCTTTAGACTTTAGAGTAACGAACAACTACTTTTTACCGTTATTTTCTGCATGGGGTTGAAATTATTCTAAAATTTAGACTTTAACTTAAATTTTAAGCCCAAAATCGGAAACATTAGGGTCGGGTAACTAGCGAAAATTGAACTGTGAACAGAGGGGGAGATTTTAAGCGATCATAAACATTTTACAAACTAACCGATTTTGTTGCGGTTTGCGTGAAAGTCATTTCCTTGGTAATTATTTTATTCAAAATGACGTACAGCTTTGGTGTCCTCATTTTTTGATAGAGGGCGCTTCCGACACATCTCCGAAATTTCAATGACATTACTCCTGGGAATTTTACTACCAGACCAACTTACTTCCAGGAAGTGTTAGGGACACAAAGATGACTCGGAATCACATAATAATGTAATGTTGGAAATGCCTTTTTTGCGAGTTATGGTTAAAGGAACAAGAGAAGATAGCAACAGAAATAGCAGAGAAAGAGCAACACGTTAATGTGACAGAAAACAGTTTATTTAAATGTTTTACAACAAAAGGTGTTTGAAATTACTACCAGAAGTATTTCGGCATGCTTGACAGCGGCGTCGCACGGAATTCCCCACGCTTTCAAAGATTCCTTTCATTTCTGATAGCTTTCTAGCAAGTTACAGAAATACCAGATGCGAGGTCTTTAACTGATGGTACGGAAGTCTCATACACCCAACTTTTCATTTGACCCCGACAGAAGAAGTCGATACATGATAGGTTCGGCGATGTGGCAGGCCACCACGACCTATCCAACGTTGACCAGATGTTACTTTGAAGTGTCGACAAACATCATTGGTAAAATGTGGAGGAGCCCCATCTTGCTGTTCATCTTTCAAATAGTCATTCTGCTACCTTTGGAGCCGGTTCGCGAATAATCACTTCAAAGTGATCGCTGTTCACACGCATTTCCGTTTAGTGCCATCTACCGCAAAGAAACCGCACCGCCATCTACCGTCGCTGTCAAACTTGCCTAACTACTTCTGGTCATAATTTCGAACACCTTTTGTAGTAAAACCTTTAAATAAACTGTTTTCTGTCACATTGACGTGTTGCTCTTTCTCTGCTGTTTCTGTTTCTATCTTCTCTGGTTCCTTTAACAATAACTCACAAAAAAGGCATTTCCAATATTACATTCCTATTTGATTCCGAGTCATCTTTGTGTCCCTAACACTTCCTGGAAGTAAGTTGGTCTGGTAGTAAAACTCCCAGGAGTAATGTCATTGAAATTTCGGAGATGGGTCGGAAGCGCCCTCTATCAAAAAATGAGGACATCAAAGCTGTACGTCATTTTGAATAAAATAATTACCAAGTAAATGACTTTCACGCAAACTGCAACAAAATCGATTAGTTTGTCCAATGTTTATGAGCGCTTAAAATCTCCCCCTCTGTTCACAGTTCAATTTTTTCTAGTTACCCGACCCGAATGTTTCCGATTTTGGGCTTAAAATTTAAGTTAAAGTCTAAACTTTGGAATAATTTCAACCCCATGCAGAAAATAACGCTAAAAAGTTGTTGTTCGTTACTCTAAAGTCTAAAGCGCCCCCTATCGATAATTTTTGAAAGAAAGCTTTAAAATTTTTTTCTAAAGAAATCTTAATATAAAGAATGATTTTAGTGAAAATCGCAAACGAATCGACCCCTTTTTCCGTTTTCTATCATCGTTTGAAGATTTGGACCCTAAACTTTAATGGCCCCTAGCTCCTACAGAAGACGTTTGCGCCCCATGGTTTCCTATTTAATATGTTTGTCTTCATGTGTACTATCATCCCTCAAAGTTTGTCGGTCTGGTAGCGAAACACCCTGTATAGAGTATGTTATTTTGTAAAGTCTTTTAATTGAAAAGGTATTTTTATTGTTTTTCAATCATACACATAGAATAGTTTGAAGTACATTTCTAGTGTTTAAAGAAAGTACTTATGAATACATATTGTACTAGGGCCAATCACATGTGATCCTAAAGTTATTTATTCTAATTTACTGAAATAAGATACAAAATAAGAGCTACAATGTTGTCTTTCTACTTTAAAACCTCCTTCCAAAAGTTATCTTTTCAAGCAGTTAGACATCTTTCTGTTCTATAATTGAACTAGTCAGATGTGGCAATCCCAAAACTTCCTTCTATTTTATCTATGTTAATACTTCAATAAAAAGGCAGCATAGGTGCCACCGGTTTGGTGATTTAAACCAAAATCTATTCAGCAGCAACTTATGTCAACTCATAACTGAGTATAAAGTTTGAAGAAAATCCATGCATTAGTTTTTGAGATAGCGCTATTGCAAAATCTTTAAAAAAACGGCATTATAGCGCCACATTTTGTGTAATATTTACAGAAAAATAATCAGTAACAATTTTTATCAAATACTAATTGAATCTGAAATTTGATGAAAATCCATGCATTAGTTCTTAAGATATATTTATTTCAAAAACGTCAAAAATGAAAGCAGAGCCATCTGTAGGGCAATTTACACCAAAGTCTAAACAACCCTAATCTATATCAGGGACTAACTGAATCTACAGTTTAAGAAAATTCCATGCATTAGCTCTTGAGATAAAGCCATTGTGATAATTAAGAATAATGCATCATGGCAGCGCCATCTGTTGGCGATTTGCACCAAAATGCAATCAGCATTGTCAAGTACTTACTAAATGCGAAGTTTTGTAAAAACCCATGCGCTAGTTCTTGAGATATGGCTTTTTGGAAATTATAAATAATGCAACATAGCAACACCACCTGTTGAGCAATATACACCAAAAACTAATCAAATCTATTTTATATAAAGGTCTCACAGAATCTAAAGTTTTGTGAAATTCGTCCATTATTTTTCTAGAAACACGCGATTGGCCGTGTATAATGACGTTGTATGACATTATATTGCACTTGCATAAAAGTATAAAAGGTAGAAAAATTGTTCCCTCTCGTTTTAAAAATTCCGAAGGGTAAAAACTTCTTAAAATGTTAGATTTTGAAAGCTTTTAAATTGAAACCGCAAAATAAAACTGTTTCTGAAGTTGCAAAAGTTTTAATTCGATAAAAACGAGGAATATATCAAATGCTTTGTAGATATGATAATTTTAAGTGGAAACCAAGATGTGGACGACCGCGTATGACGACTGTTCAGACTAATCGGAGAGTACGGAAATTCGTATCTAGACAAAAAAAATATGGCCATACGGAAAATTAAAAATAATTTCAGTGTACAGGCATCCAAAAACACTGTACATAGATGCATTTGATGCTGTGATTACATCATACTAAAAAAATGGCTTGCAAACAGTCTCTTAAATTACATCACAAACAGGCAAGAATGAATTGGGGTAAAAAACACATGTCCTACGGGGACAAATGGCTTAGTGCTTTATTCAGCTATGAGAAAAAGTGGAACTTTAATGGCATTGTTGTTTAGTACACGTATTGGTATGATTTACGTAAGGAACCAAGGACATTTTTCAGCAGGCAGCAAGGTCGTAAATCTGTTATAGTTTGGAGGGGGGCATTTGGATTCAATGGCCATGCCTCTCTGGCTTTTCTAAAAGGAAGACAAGGTTCAAAAAGTATCAAAAGACGCTTAACCAACATTTGCTTCCATTCGGTAACATTTTGGGGGATCCTAAATGGGCTTTTCAATAAGACAATACCTCAATCCATGTATCACATTCTACAAAACTTTGGCTTTCTCGAAAAATGTTTAAGTTCTTGGCTGGCTAGCTTTAAGTCCAGATTTAAACTTGATTGAAAATGTTTGGGCTATTTTAATCCGCCAGGTTTACGGCAATGGAAAGCAGTATGACTCTATTGAAGAATTCGAAGAGTCACAGAAACCCTACAAAAACTGATGATTTCGATGGACGAACGTTTATTTGAACTAATCCGAAGTCACGGAAAAATACTTTGTAAGTAAAAGTTCTGTAAAAATTATAAACCTGGTTGTTTTTTACATAGTGCATAAACTTTTGAGACAATTTTTATATTTTTTTTAATTACATTTTTTACAAGTATGCAATTTATTTTTTTTTCTATTTTTTAAAACATTTATTTAAATAATGTAGCGAAATCTGCAGATAAAAATTTTTTATTAATTCTAACTTTTTATAATTCTTTGAAAATCAGCATTTTATGCCTGTGCTTAAACTTTTGAAACAGACCTTATAAAGAGGATTATCATTATAGTGTAATCACGTCATATTATTATTATTATTATTATTTTGTAATTTTTAATATTTTTTATGATTTTGGCCACTGAAGTGCAAGGTGGTCATAAAAAAACTTTGCCGCTATATGCAGCTCTAGCGGCAAGTCCGTTCAACCGATCGAGGTGAAATTACAGATATGGCTGTTCAGAGGTATGAGCTCGAGATTCTGAGAATGGTAACAAAATGGCGCTCACGGTTTACAGTTACAGAAAATCGAAATTTTCCAGTTGCAACACCCATTTTTTTCATCGTTAAATGCTCAGGGCATGCGAAAACCGTAAAGAGCGTTGGAACGGTATGGTTACTGCAATAAACGGCCGCATTATGCACGCACAAAAAAAACTGTTCTGCGAACCTCCCCCCCCCTCCCCCCATAAAAAACACGATTGGGGCGCAATGAGTAAATTTGCATATGACACAGAGTCAGTACACTAATCTCTGATTAGTGATACTGTGATACGGAGAAAACTTCTATTTTGATTACACATTTTCCACATGGGTGCCATCACAGGCAATTACACATTGCATGGTGGCGACTGTAGACAATACAGCCAAATGTTACATCGCATGAGGGATGTTTGCAATCTCATTTTTGATAGAATTTTTTATATACGTCAAAGTTTGCGGATTGCAGATATACACTCTAGATTTTAGATATATCCAGAACCTGAAATCCATAGGAGTGAGATCGGGGGATCGCGGAGGTCATTGATGTTACCAGTTAAGGTGAAATGTGCTTTGTCCGTTCATAATATACGAAGAGTTTGATCGTTATCTTCATCATATTGGATAAGAAATTCATTAACAAAGCCTGTATGTTGTTGATGGTCTCTCACTTCCAACCTCTGGGCGTGCTGGTACCGGTAAAGAATTATGCGGATTACAGAGCGCAGTAACTTTAAGACCATTGATTTTGGTATATCAAATACACGAGATGCAGCTTTTGTAGCTTGCATGAGTCCTCTGATTACTATTTGATGCACTTCCGTAACAGTATCCTCAGGAACAGTTGGTCGTCCGGATCGTAGACTATCACAGGTGCAGCCAATTTCTTCGAAATTCATTACTAAATCACGAAGAGCTTGTAAAATGCATAGGCCACGTATTTGGCGATGGTTTCGACGGTAAACGCGCCAGGTTTTCGTAGCACTTATCTCATTTTGATAATAGTTTTAGGAACTCACCACGAACAAAGTGATTTTGTTGGCATCTGCGAGCTCCGACCGCAGAACTAACATTCTCACCCTACTTTTTATACGTTTTCTACGCTGGACTATCTGGCAAACTATGTTCCGTGACTGGTATTTTGCCTCTGTCATATTCAAGTTTTCTTTGTGCGCCTTGGTCGTGTTTTTTGGGGGGCCGTTCGTAGAGCTGATTTTGTGCGAGCATAACGCGTCCGTTTATTGCAATAACCATATCGTTCCAACGCTTTTCAATGTTTACGTATGCACGGAGCATTTTGCGATGAAAAAAATGGGTGTTGCCACTGAAAATTTTCATGTTTCTGTAACTATAACCGTAACCGTGAGCGCCATTTTGTTGCCGTTCGCAGAATCTCGAGCTCATACCTCTGAATAGCTATATCTGAAAATTTCACCTCTATCGGTTGAACGGACTGGCCGCTAGAGCTCCATGTATCGGCAAAGTTTTTTTATGACCACCCTGTATTTCATTTCTATTAAAAGTAAAGGGAAAATAGTAGCCCACACTAGTCACTTTAAAAGACCCAGATGATAATATAACATCTATGGGGGGGGAGGCGTTATGTTCAAATATCTCGCACAAATTTTAATATTTTTACATTATTATTTTTTGCATAGTATAATTGAGAACGACCTACAACCGGGCTAGTTTTTATTGTTTCGATTTTGGTTTCAATTTTTTTAAATTACTTTAAATTTAGGAACCGTTGTGAAATTGAAATTATCATAATATAAAATATATACAGGGTGTCCACTCTCAACGGTGGTCAATGGCTAATTTCTAAACTATTAGTCATAGACATATAGTTCAAATTGCAAAAATGCTTTAAAAAAGGTAAAGAATTGTTTTTTAAACGATTTAGTTCGGAAACTTTCTATAAAAAAATAGGAAAATTAACTTTTTATATTGTCCCCTAGTCCTATAAGTGATATTTAGTAAAAAAAATTCCATCACTCTAAAAAGCCATACAAAAAAGGTTCCATTCATCTAATATTAAAATTGACCGAGTTATGAAACCTTATTATAGACTTAATGATAATATGACTTATTATCATTAAGTCTATTATTATAACATCTCATGATGACTTTATAAATGACTTAAATCACTTTTCTGTAACTGAAAACGGATGAATTAAAATAAGCTTTAAGGGAACTTACAATAAATGCCTAAAGTATTATAAAGAGCGTCCTTTTCCAATGCTATCCAAAGGCTAATTCCTAAACCACTTGTCAGGCATATTGTTCCAGTTACAAAAATGTTTTACATGAGGTAAAGCAATATTTTTAAAGCGATTAAAACTCTAGGTGCTTCCACTGTATAAGTTTCATGGCAGTACTAATTTTTATTAATAAAATTCCAAATTGGTGAAAATAATTGAAGACGTGAATTTTAAAATTTTGTTTATCAAGATAACCAAATTTTGGGAAATCGCGAAAATCTTTTTAATGCATCCTTTGGTTTTCATTATAAATTTAGAGATTTTAGTGTTACATTAGTGCAGATTAGTATAGACTGTTAGAGAGAACAAAAGCGAAAAGGTGTGTTTTGAAATTCACATTCTCATGTGTATTTTTTTTAAATATGTTTTATTTTATAAGGAAATGAATCTGTTTCTTTTCATGATTTTATTTAAAAAAATTGTGTTGTTTTGATAAGCTATTATTTTACTTTATGTTCGCATGTATATTTTCTAGCTCAAAACTTGTATTCAAATTTTATCTCATTAAATATCCGATCGATATTCAATTCACACACTTTTTAATATCCAGTGACAATGTAATGTTAATACGATTTTAGGTGCGTGCCATTTATTTATTTTATAAGACCACGCCAAATTCTATAAGATTAAGCAATCTAATAAAATTATAAATATGTATCATTTTGTAACGAATTGTGACTGTTGTTTTTCATAATTTAATTTAACAAAATTCCTATTTTTTTTACTTATATTTTTAGTACAAGTTGTGTATTTTGATTTAATATGTAAACATCAGCATAACTTTAAATATAATATTGTAAAAATTATTTTACTTTCAATATTTAATGTTGAATTTTACATCTGACGTTTATTTTTATTTTAAGTAAATTTGTGACTGACCCCTATTTTTGCAGGAAAAAAATTCTTTAACTTTAAGCAGCTATTACTCGATTAGTTTTAATGGCACAGGACTGGGACTTTTTTGTCTTACTTATTAGAGCAGTGGTAAAAATTTTCTAAATATCACTTATAGGACCGGGGGATTGTATAAAGATTGAATTTTCGAATCATATATATTATAAAGCAGAAGTTCTAAAACTTCCAAACGAGTGATTACTAAAACTACCCGATGGATTTTTTTTGCCGATTGTATCATTCGATAGGAAATATTTTTCGGAAGGTTTATGATTCAAATTTACAGGGACAACTCTGATTTTTCGTAGTAAATTTCGTATTTTTTGGTTATTTTTGACCAAAGTGTGCCAGGAGCTGTTTTTGGCGAAAATTATAATTGCTAAAAAAATTAAAATGGCTATATCTATTAGAAATATTACAAATATCTTGCAAATAATAGCAGAAAATAACTACTGATAATATTAATAATAATAAAGAAAGACCGCTTAAATGAGGCGTAATATTATAAAAATATATTTATCTGGAAAATGAAAAAAATATTTGTAATGCTTAAAAAATAAATTAACGCGAAATATAACAATTGGTTCAACTTTTGGCGACTTATCCCTGGTGTTAGAATAAAAACATGAATTTCAGAAATTGATTAAATGAATTTTGAATGATAGTTATTTCCCTTTTTATTATTTTCTTTCTTTTTTTATCGAATTTCCGTATAATATAACTTACAGCAGAAAAAAGCAGATCTCATTGTAAAAGACACTGTAAGTTGTGACTTACTATTCGTTTCTATACCATTTTCATCTTGCTTTTGTCTCCAAAGAATGTGTTTTTAAGCCGAAAATGTACTACTGACTTAATGCCTGACTTAGGTTCTTAATGGTCGCAATAATGTTGTTTTTTTTTCAAGTGAAGATAATTTGTAGAGTATATTTTAATATTCAATCGTAAATTATATAGATATAACTCTTTTATTTCTTTTTGCAAATGTTTTCATTGTTAATTTAATTTTTCTTGCGCCATTTCGTCAATTTCATTTACAGGAAAAATTTCAGTTTTAAAATTTAAAAATTGAAGAAGGAAAGATTACCCCATCGATTAAAAATCTACCACCGAATTCCAAGATTAAATGTCAATAATGGATGATCGTAAATGTCACATTCACTTGACATTAAGCCTAATATAAATACTAATTATGTCATCAAGTGATTTTTAATTCGACATTTTATTTCTACTTTTATATATGTTCTGCTAATTTCTTTTTCGTTATTTAAATGAAAATTTATGCTAATCTATATAATCTGGCTAATAGTTTGGCGAAATTGGTCGACGGTATAACCAAGTAGTACTGAAGGAAAAATTTTGCAATTCAAAGTAAATTTATGCAATTATACGTTATTATTATAGATAAATTCAACATTTTGAAATGAAAAATTCTCGCTGAATAAAATTTACAAGTCTTTTTTAATTGACCATTTCCTCTTCAATATTTCTTCAATCAAACTTTCGCTATTCTCTTTCGCGCAGGCGTTTATCGCAGGCGTTATTACGTTTTATCTAATAAGATAAAACGTAAATAACATTTTTATATTTTTAAAAAAAATATTTTTAAAATCTTATTCTACCATTATGTGTCTTACAGAACAAAATAGCAGAATTACTTTAAAAAATGGTTTTATCTGTTAATTGTATGTTATTTGTTTATTTGGGTGTTTGAATTTACTTTTGTCATCAAACAATGCGATTTTACACCAAGAAGGCATAAGCCGGAGCGATGTTCACAATTACTAAATTCTCCACTCTCTTTTAAATGTGTGAGAGCATTTTTAGGATATTTTTTTATGTTTAATTGTAAATATATAAATAGCAGTTATAGCAAAGAAAAAAAAAAAAATGCGTATAATGTTTAAATTTTAGTATAAATGTCTTCCTCATCCAAACTGTAAAATAATTTAATTGCAACTTTTTAAAGGTTTGGCGCAGATGTCATATACGCACCACATTCGCACGATTGCAACAAAATGGCGATTTTATGCCACACAGGGTAAACCGACTATGATTGTTTATTTATTAATAAACTATTTATTAACTTTCATTTTGTTTTTTAAAATAATATAAATAATTTTGTTCTATAGCTATTAATTAAACTTTTTTATTTATTTTTTTTTTCAAATAATACAAAATAATTAAAAAATGTTTATGAAATTGATAATTAAAAACAAGTTCACCAAATTGGCGCCAGAAAAAAATTGCGCCAATGTGGTGCATACATGACATCTGTATCAAAGTTTTTTCTTATACATAAGTAGGGAAAATGCAGTATAAATACCGATTAAAGTTTTTTCCAAATGGAAATTTTGTCACGGATTTGTCATATACTCATCGAGGTATCTCACTGGCGCCAAAATGGCATTATTTGCCTCATATGGTAACCCAGCTATAGTTGTTTATCTGATGATAAGTTGTTTATTTACTTTCATTTTTTTCTTTTTTGAAATGATATTTGTTGTTTTGTTCTACAGTTACTTTTTATTTATTGATAATTGCTGTTTAAAATGATAGAAAATAATAAAATATACATAAATTTCTTTGGTATTCTAAAACGAGGATTTTGCCACATTGTAGTTGCAAGAAAATCGTGCTAAACCTATTGCGTACATGATGTCTGTGTAGGAATCTTTTGTGAAATATGAAAAGTGTAAATTGGCTACTATTTGATTATCACGTCAACAAATTTCGCCAAATCGTTTGCTTAATTATACAAATTTACATAATTTTATCTTAAATAACTAAAGAGAAAATGCTTAAATACGAAAGAGCAAATAATTTTGTTTTCATTTTTCAGGAGGAAATTTTGCAATAATAAAGTAATTGTTGTAGTGAGAATTTTAATGTGTGTGTGTTTTTTTTTTTTTTTTGGTTTTTTTTTTTTTTTGGTTTTTTTTTTTTTTTTGGCAACTTGCTGTAACGAAAAATGTTTTTTTTTCCTGCTATTGTTTTGTAAGAGCTGTTTTTGTGAAAGCCATGTTAAGATGGTATTCAAATTTTTCAACTCTTCCCAATTACCACCCCCTTGGGCCGATTTTGCACATTTGCAATTCCCACTGAGATATTAATCATCTCAATGTACTTGACGAGTTCGA
Source organism: Maratus speculifer (assembly GCA_964019185.1). Lineage (NCBI taxonomy): Eukaryota > Metazoa > Arthropoda > Arachnida > Araneae > Salticidae > Maratus > Maratus speculifer. The sequence continues at coordinate 296,754,592 of OZ025292.1, forward strand.
AGAGGATTCTTGCATAATTGTGCCTTTATCGCGCGGACAAAATTTAATATATATATAAACTTTTTAGGTGGGAGTAGCTTTGGGTTCCTGGCTTCACATAATGAAAAGTTCCGAAGAAATTTTTCAGAAGTTGTATCATGGTAACGACTGTAATAATTAATATTTCTTCAGATAAGGGAAAATTTTAAATCCTGTTGCCATAATGGTCTCATTTCGCTTCCAAATGTGCACTGTTAGTAATAAACTAAAATAGTTACTTCTAAATAGCTGGTTTTTGCGCAACGTTTAAGATAATTTAATATCACAATGGTGTCTAAATCGTTTTCAGCAATGAGCAAGGTGCTGCTGGAGGTCCAAATTATTTAAAATACAAATTTAAATTCATCAGTTCATTTCATCCACGGTTGATTTTGAAATATTGACCAGCGCAGCGGGCATAGCCTGCTAGTTTTTTAATAAAACGTTTTTTTTTACCTAAATCACTTAAATAATACTTTTACCTTTTTAAAAGTATTTTTGCAATAGGAACTGTATGCCTACGATAAACGGTTTAGCAATTAGTTACTAGCCGCCGTTGAGAGTGTGGACATCCTGTATAACCAAGATTGAAAAGGTAAAAAATGCGTCTTCAGATATCCTATGCAAAACACATCATGCAAAAAGTATTACAATTTGAACGAGATATTTAAAAATATCGCCCGCATAGACTTAACTTTACAATCAAGATCTTCTTGAATGACTCGAGAGGCATCTTAAAATATCTTTTTGTTGACAAAAAATAAAAAATAAAATAAAAATCAATAAACATATTGTTTCTATGGTGAAAACATAGTTTACATAATAGCAGAGTCATATATTACGTACGCCATGGATTAAACATTAATATTCCTAGACCAATCAGAAAAAGAATAAAAAGCAAACACTGCAAGGATTCAGATATGTTTGAAATATATGTATTCTCGACCGAAAACAACAACCATTTTCCAAATGGTTAAAAAAAGGTACAAAACGCCAAATTTTACTGCTTTTTCTAAAACATTCATTGTGTAAACCAAAAAAGGAAAATACTATTAGATTTATTTGTTTTATAAATATGAATACTAATATTATTTGTTCTTTAAACAATATAAAGTATTCTGAAAATGTTAATTAATATGCATATAAAAACAGCATTAACCTTTTTCCAACAAGCATCACATATACCTGACAAATAGTATGCATACTGTCTTTAGTTTGTTCTACGAGTATTTCTGAACAGGAATTTTTGCTGCATCTAGTTACAAAATTTACGAGAGAATAATTTATAGTCATTTCTATTTCGAAATATTTTTTAGAAGATGAAAATTTGTTTATAAAATGCTCGTCGCATTAGGATTAATGTGCATACATACAGGGTGAGTCATAAATATCGAAACAATAGTCTATCTTCTTAAATATTGGCTTTAGAACCATACTTCCAATTGCAAAAACTCATAAAAAAAGATGAAATTTCTGATAATATAAGTTGCAACTCCATGAGGGGTCTAGTTGAAAAAATACGAAAATTAAATTTTTATACGGCCCCCATAGAGCAAAATTCCCAATTAGGAAATTATTCCTTAACCATTCCTAAATTGAACAAAAAAATTTCATCTCCGTATCTGAAACCCTGATAGAGATATTAAAATCCAAAATTCTCAAAAATTCGTGACTTACATCACTTTACCATGCCTATAAACGAAGTGTTTTTCATCCATTTTAAAAGCAAATAAGAGATCGTCCACAAATTGTTCGTTATTATATGTCGGTTTAAGGCCGTGCCTCTTATTTGGACATAATAAAGCAGCGTATTGATTTAAATCAAAACTTGTTTTCAAAACATGTTGATCGTTAGCACTGGAGGTCTGAATAGATCGAAATATCTAGGTCCGGTCCTAAACCGACCCATAGGGGAAAAAGTTCAGGCCGGCATGAAATAATGTTAAAATCATAATCCGGACCAGCCTGGAAAAAAGCTTAATCATAGCCGGCCCAGCCGTGAATTTCTACATAGTCTTTTACTTCAGAATAATTAAAAATTGTTTCGCGTGGAGGAGTTCTGACCAAAAATACTTAATATAGAACTTCGTTTTTTATATTTATACTTTTTATTATTAAAAAGGCGCCAAACGCTGTGATATATTTATTTTATTAATGAATCTCTGTTTATATGTAAATGTTTCACGTATATTTTATTATTGCTAATCCATATCCCGTGCATTGCAGGCTTTGAAAAATGTTATACAGTAAAACTTTTTAATACGGAATCCCATAGGAAAGAAAAAATACATAATAGACAAATGCCCTTCCTAGGAGGGTTAAATGGAGTTTTTTTTTTTTTTTTTCTCAGGTATTATTGTATTTATTTTGCATGGATCAACACATTTTCTGTTTAAGACAGAATTCCGTCATAGACAGATTTTTTCTCTTTGGTTTTATTTTGTTTATTTTTTTAGCATTTAAATATAGTATTCTTAAAAAATAATAAATTTTAAAGGTTTTATTTATTATTATTATCATTATTTTTTATTTTTTTATTTTTATTTATTTTTTATTTATTTATTTATTTATTTATTTATTTATTTATTTATTTATTTTTTTTTTCTTTGTAAAATAAAAGCGATTTAAAAAGTTGCGTGGTTTTCGCAAAAATATTGATTAAACCAAATTTTATTTATTTTATGCACGTATTAGGTCTGTGCTTTTAATACGATTGTTCGATTCCGGGATTGAACATTTCGTCCAGTGCAGGCCTGGGAAAAAGGAAGCAGTTCTCTCCGGTATGAAAAATACATTTGACCCGGATAGGCGAGTCTTCAGAAAAAAGTAACCTCTCGGTCCTGATCTGACCTGAGCCCAGACCACAGATTTTTAACAGCCTCTCCAGGACGATAAAAAGCTTGAAGTTTTGAGAACTAAATTTTTACAAAGGACTTAATCTGCATCTTAGAAAAGCATTCTTTTAAATAACTGATGGGCAGTAAAACAGTACATTTCGTTTTTCTGTATAATGACTTTTTTTCCCGACTATTTCTTGTCTTTAAATTATTAAAAGTTAAGAATTGTTTAAGAAAAGAAAGTACAAACTTGAAGCATGTCATTTTTAATTATTTTACATTAGTTTTGTTTAAAAAAAATGAAAAATTATATACTTTTGAAGATTTAATTTTTTTAAAGTTATTATTTTTAAATAAATATTTTTAATAGTTCTAAAATAAATATTGAAAAACAAAATCCTCGAAACAAAACTAAAATCAGATTTTCATTTTTAATTAAATACAAAGAAATTGAAATCCGATAAATAATGTTTGAAGTTATAACGATTTTTAACTATCCCATTTAAACCAGTAGTAACCATATGAATTTTTTATAAATTTTATGATAAATTTTAGGATGTGATTTTCTTAGCAAATTATATAGCTAACCATCACAAAAAAAGAAAAAAAAATCAAAATTCTAACTCAAAAGAATGATTTTTTACACGTTTCCCACAACTGTTAAAGTAACATTGTCTTTTGAATTGCGCGCATTTCAATTTGTGTCTAATCCCTTAAAACCTGATGAATTATTCAAACGGTTATAACTCCGCGAATTTTGAAGATATGAAGATGCAACTTTTTGTATATTATTCAGGACTGGATAAGGAAAGTTTTCCTAATTGAAATTTTTATCCTACGGGGGCCGTATAAAAAGTTAATTTTCGTATTTTTTCAAATAGACCCTCCATGGAGTTGCAACTTATCTTATCAAAAATTTTACCATTTTATGAATTTTTGCAACTGAAATTATGGGTCTAGGGCCAATATTTAAGAAGATAGCTTATTGTTTCGATATTTATGCCTTACCCTGTATGTGTACAGGGTGTTCCTTCTCAGCGTTGGCCAACAGGTAATTCCTAAGCCGTTAGTCATAGATGTATAGTCCCATTTACAGAAATGTTTTAAATCAGGTAAAGAAATATTTTAAATTCGATTTGGTTAAAAAAAAATATTTTTTAAAATATTATGAAATTTAGTGTGTTACGGTTTTCCGATCTTATAAGTTATATTTACTATTTTTTTCCTATTACACTAACAAGACGAAATTAAGTCCCGTTCCTCTAACTCTAAAATTGAATGAATTATGGAATTTTAAAAGTGCATAATTTATACCACTTCTCAGCAGCTAAAAAATGAGTTTAACGATGATTCGAGAGAACATATGCTAAGTTTTTACAACATTTGAAAAACTTAATTCAATCGTCATATTTGTATGACTTTTTTGAAAGCGCATATACACATCATATAACTTATATTAAGGTTCATATTGTCCAAAAGAACAGTATTTTAACTTATATTCTATTTTTGAAAGAATGAGACTGTTTCTCTGCATGATTCGGATACTATAAAATGGAGTAGATTGCGTTTTTTTTTAACTTTTGATATTTGATTTTGTGTACTTTTTATAAATTAATCTCAAAATGACCTTCATTTTTAAGTTACCGCGTCATTTTTTTTGTAAGTCATAAATGTTAATGTTAAAATATAGAAAAAAATATTATTAAAAAAAGATGTAAAATGTTTTTATTAAATTTCATTTTAAGTCAATAATCTATTCAATTTTTTGATTTATACTGGGATTGTTACAGCTAAAAAGCTGGGGGGGGGGGGGTTCCGATGAGGTGGGGGTAGAGGTTACAATTTAACTTTGAAATTTACAGTTTGAGAAAACGCCTAATGCGATGGGTAAAAATGAAGGTCTTTTTCCGTTTGAGCGGTAAGAAAAAACATAAAAAACAATTATCAAAAGTTAGAAACAAATTTATTTTATAGTATAAATTTTGACTATATTTTTCCTTTTTTTTAACATTAAAATTTATGCTTTGTTAAAAAATCTTTACGTGGTGGTAAAACATAATGGACAATAGGGTGGAGCGAAAAAAATTTTTTTTTGAAAATCAAAAACGGGTAGGTGCCAAAAGTTGCCTTTATACTAGTACATCAACTGTGTGAAATTTTACCGCTAAAAAAAATGGCTTGAGTCTGCGCTTTTGCTCCAAAAATCGAAATTTTGGGTAAAATTTGTCATTTTTTGACATTTTTTCAAAAAAATTAAAAAATTCCTACAGAGTTGGTTAGTGTTTAAAAGTGTTGCTTAGATCATTATATTTATCTGCTTAACATATTTAAACTATAAAACAATATCTGTAGTCTGTATAATTGGAGCAAATCTGACAACTTTTTGTAAAAAATCAGCGTTAACCTCTCTATTGGAGCATACAACGAAATGTTGTTTTGAATGCATTTCTTACCTAGTTGCTTTTACCTAGCACTTATAGTATGTGTATATAACTCATAGAGGTGGCAGCATTATCCCACCCGTCTCAACCATCCAATCATCTAGGCCCAGTGTTTTATTTATGTATTGAATTGTTATTTTTTCCCGAAGACGAGTATAAGTTTTCTATATATCAAAGTAATTTATCTCTTATTTATATTCACTGACTTTGGATGATTTGGATCGTGCTAGTGTGACCTACTGCACGTATATTTTTATACCATGTATAACAGAAGAGAAGCTGAGCAATGTATTGGGTATGTTCTTAATTGAACCTATTCAGCAGTCTATTATCTTCATTAAAATTTCATGCAATTAGTACATTATGATTGGAAGTTTTGTTATCACAGCATTCATTCAATCAATTACATTTTATATGCAATGATTTGCCTAAAAATTGATTGTATGAATTTAATTTCTAGTATGTCATCATTTATTGAACCTATTACATTGAATATATGCTGAGAAGCTAGCTGTTTAATATTATAACGATTGTCACAGAGGATTGCAAACAAAATTTGCAAAAACTACTTGTTGTAAAACAACAATATTTCTAAAGAAGTTTTAGTATGCTTTATGTCGTTTCCTGTGTTGTTCCGTAGTCTAGTAATTTCTAATAAGATTTTAGATCTATTATTTAGGTGTGTAGTACATTTGGTACAAAACATCTCGCGGTATAAACATGGATTATACATTTTGTGAGTGATCATATAAACGCTGATTGACAATCTGTGCTTATATAAAGCGGAAAATTTTATTAACTTTATGAGCTGTCTTTTGTGTGAGATGTTTTCTAAATTCTTATTCCCCATTCTTTCTGAGAAATAGCTTTCCTTGTGAATTAGCTTTGCAATCTCCGACAGAAATTTCTAGTCTGTTCTGAGTATCTTTTTCTCAATTTGAGAAAATAATTCTTCAAAATTATTCTCTATTTTATAAAAAAATTGCAATAGGAAGTGAATAGTACGCAGACAAAGATTTCCTTCTTGATCCGGTGAATCCATGTAGCTTAGAACGTTTTATATCAACTTCTCAAATAATTGACGCAGAGGAATTTCACTGGAGTTGAAGTAGCGAATGATTCAATATTATACACAATTCTAAGCTTACCCCATGCAAAATGGTTCACAGTGACAAATAAAATTCTCCTAATTTTAAATGAGCACTTATAGTCGATTAGAATCCATACATTCCCTCATAAAGTACTATGCATTATAAGTTTATGCCCAGGACATTTCACCATCAAATGTTGTCCGCTGATAAAAAGGGGATCTAAAAGTTAATAGGAAATTACCTAGATACAAAAACACTTAGAAAACGGCATAAAACTAATGCAAAAGAAAAAGTTATTTACAACAGCGGTTGCTTTACACATGGAGAACAAATTTTCATTGCAATTCTGTCTGACGATCACCATCACATGAAACAGCTCGCTTCTCAACATATAAAAAATGCAAAAGTAAAATAAATGATGGCATACTTATAGTTGAAATATCTGAAATCATTTTTGAAGCAAATCATTACGTAAAAAAAATACAATTGACTGAAAAAATGTTGTGGTAACAGAACTTCCAATCACTATTCATCAACTGAATGTAAGTTAGATAAATATAATAGATGGCCGAATAGATCCCTTTAATAATATTCCCGTGCATTACTCTGCTTGTCATTTTTTGTATAATCTGTAAAAATATACATGAAGATAGTTACAGCAGCATGTGGATGCAAAGAACAGATAAACAAGGTGGAAGCATCGAAAACATGCCAAATTTTTATAAAGAAAATCACAAATCAGTGTATAAATAAAACACTGTACTAAGATGATCGAATAGTTGGGCCGGGTGGTATAGGAAATATAGCCACCTCCACGACGCATGTCCAAGGTAGTTTTGAAAACAAGAGCTGTATTAAAAACAATAATTCGTTGTATGACCCAATAGAGTGGTAATGCTGTTTTCTTACTAAAAGTTGTCTGTTTTGCTCCAGCTATAGGGAATAAACATATTGTTTTATAGTTTAAATATGTTAAGCAGATAAATATAAAGGTCTAAGCAACACTTTTAAATACTAACCAGCTCTCTAGGAATGTTATAATTTTTTTGAAAAAATGTCAAAAAATGACAAATTTTACCCAAAATTTCGATTTTTGGAGCAAAAGCGCAGACTCAAGCCATTTTTTTTCAGGGGTAAAATTTCACACAGTTGATGTACTAGTATAAAGGCAACTTTTGGCAACTACCCGTTTTTGATTTTCAAAAAAAATTTTTTTTCGCTCTACCCTAATGGACAATTTTAGATTCAGCGGTACAAAATACATAAGATTCAATTATAAAAAGCTAAAAACATGACGTAACCCAAAATTTGCAGGTTTGTGTTACAAGTAGCATTTTAAAATCTGTATCATTTTGTAAGTAGTTGTTTTTCATTATTTTATTTAACAAAAATTCTGGGTTTTTTCTTTGTATGTTAATAACAAATTGTATATTTTGGATTCATATGTCAGAATGATTAAAGATTTCAAATTTGCATTGCAATGTTAATTTTACTCTCAAACCATTTTTTAATATGTCTGACGAAATTATGTTTCTACTAAATTTGTGAATGGCCACTAATTAGCAACAAAAAATATGCTCCAACTTTAAAGAACTATTACTCGGTTAATTTTAATCGTAGAATAATAATTTTTTGGGGGCTTACTTGCCAGTGTAATAGAAAAATTTAATAAATATAATTTATAGGCCCGGGGATCATATGAAAATATAAACTTCGTATTTTTTTAACAGTTGTATTTTATTGACCCAAATCGCTTTTAAAATATTTCTTTACCTCATTTAAAACTTTTTGTTAGTGTAATTGTATGTTTATGACTAATGGTTTAGGAATTATCCATTGGATACCGTTGAGAGCGGAACCCCTTTGCAATGAAAACTCTAATAGTAAATGTTTTCTTACTACTATCATCAATACACAAATTACTTTAGCAGAGTTTAAAGTAATATATTTATTCATTTGTGAAAACTTCTAATTCTAAACGAGTATTTCCTCTGGTGAAAACTTAATGAAATACTTTCTTCTAAGTAATTGACACTTTGAGAGGAATGTAATTACAAATCAGTATCTCGCAACTTTTCTTTATTAGTTATTTAACTGCTCTATACATTGTTAAATTAAGTCCATCAGATTTTAAATACAAAAATTTACCCTCATTTTCTCTTGAAATTATGGCTTATGTTCAGTATCGATAACAATACGACATAATCTTAAATAAAGATTAAAGAAGAGGAGCTAGGGTGTGAAACAACTATAATCTTTCTCAAATTAAAACTGTATTATACACACCCGGTTAAAACGATTTTCAATGGAGTGTGCAAAAGTCGCATATTAAGTTTCATCGCATATACGTGATTTATTTTTTATCGTTGAAAGAACTGGCTTGTGTTGAGATTTAATCATCTGAATCAACTTTATCAGATTTATTTACATATATATGGCCGAAAATAGTAAATTTTATGTACATTATATTAAAATTTAACTATATTTAATATTAAATTATTGCTCCTTTTTAAAGTAACGACAAGAATTATAACTGGAAATAATGGATAATCGATTAATGATGCAACCAGAATAAATAAATATATATATAGTTATATATATAGTTATATATAATTTTCTTCTATACTAATTTTTGTAACACATAGGAAAAGTATTAAATCCTTGAAGCCTGTTAGAACAAATTTGATTTTTGATACGTCTGATAATGAATACATTATAATATAGCCTTCTTTTTAATCCGAGAAAAAAACTATCCTTCTTAACTTTTATGTAAAAAACATTTTAGTTTAGCAAAGAACAAGCAAAAGTAAAAAAAAAAAAAAAAAAATATGATAATAAAATAATTATACAACTGCAGTCTCATTTGCTTAATCTTCAAAATTTTCTCCCATAACATTATAAAACGTAGTTGTGATATATCATACTTTAAAACCTCAGTAACGTATTAACAATCACAAAAAATTTCATGATGCATCAGGGTATTATGATCAAATCCCTTTTCTAAACGAATGCTTTATCATCTGGATTTAATTGATTATTTTGACATTCAATCCTTATTCGATCGTTTTTGTTCATTTAGCAAGGTTTTCCCATTCAAATATCTACCGCTGTTTCAGATTAGTAATATCCGTCTGAGCAATACTCGTCTTAATTACCGTCCTTTTAATTCGAGATTTTTCGATTTCATTTTTTTTGTGTGTGTGCGTTATGTTGTATGCCTGTACTTGTGAAGTCAGTGTGACAAAAACTTTACGAGTATAGACAATATTTAGTCCTACATATTTCTGGCAATAACCAATGCATAACCAATCAATAACAACTAGTACAATATTGTATGTTATTTCTCATTATTTTATTATTTTTATTCTTATCGTTTTACATTTGGCCAAAAGTATTATTATTAACAGTATTAGTATTATGCATGCATATTTCGATATTTTGTTTTCCTGATTTTCACACTTTATGTATTTGTTTGTTACCTGCCTTTTTTTAATTACTGTATAATTTCTCTATATTTTTTAAGAAACATTGCTGGATGGGGCTAGTTGAGCTCAAAAGAACTGGTAGGCCTCCCCACCTGGCTTAATCTGAAACTGAATCTGAATCTGTATGTATATGTATATTATTATGCCCCCCTTTCTTCCTCCTCATATGAGTTTACCCGTTTCTCCAGGCTGAATTCAGTTATAGCAACTCATCATAAAATAAGAATTTTTTTTTTTTACTTTTTTTCTTTTTTCCAAAACTTAAACTTTATAGTTTTTTTTTTTTTTTTTTTTTTTTTTTTAGTTTTTTTGCTTTTTGATCAGACGCGAAACGAGATCGTTTACAATAAAATGGCCTAATGTGAATGTGTGTTGGGTTCTCAAAACACTCAATGCCTTGTGCTAAGCTTTGGCCAGCACTCTCTCACAGGATACGAATGACGTAGAAACCCAACTATGCAAATCTATTTGGTCACTATAACTCATATCTAAGCTAGCCTGGGAACATTCTGAAATAAGAAGAGAATGCTATTGGCTCTGATGCGAGAAGGATCTCTCACGATTGACAACACGGTAAATTTATAGCCGAATATGTCAGAGAATGTCCGAGAATGACCCCAAATCCCCTGTTAAAAATAAATTGTAAATATGTAACTATACCATATAACATAGAACTATTAAACAGTTAATTACTACAATCCTTATTCCTCCTTATTTACACGTATTAAATTTCATTCAATTCCAAGCCTTTCTCCATACATTTTTCTATTAGACAGCAATGAAAATAGAACAAAAATCGATATTATTATGATATTTCCTGTGGAATATTACAAAATTCAACTGGAAGCAGCAGCTTTTTTCATCTTTAATTTAGAGGTTTCACGCGCGTTATTCGATTACATGCCTGTTTTTGACTTTTATTGATATCATTTTATTTATTGATTGATGAAATTTTTATTTTATGAAAAGGTTTAATCGTACATAAATGCTGAACTTATTATCTGAACTTATGCATACTTAATTCTAAGCATATTAGCTGGATTTATTGAAGTTTTCAATAGAAAAAAACATGCCTGAATGTTATTTTTAAATCTGTAGAAAATCAGTAAATCGAAATACAGTTTTCAAACAAATTGCGTATGAAAGAATGTTTTCTTCTATATTCGAGTGTGTAAAATTTGAAATTGCACAATAAAAAAAAGACAAAAACAGTGAAATGAAAATAAAATTATTTTAGTCAGATGATTCCGCCACCAATAAGACCTCAGTATTAATTACGGGCATTATTTTATTTCATAATATAGATTTACAAATAAATGTGAACTCCGTTCCGAGTAGTCAAGACTCTAAGCTGCTAATCGTTTGCGAGTATAGGAGGCTGTGAGTTCGAATCCCGCTGACTTCATTGCACACACCACTTGTGTGGAACGGCCAGATGCATTCCCTTCGTGTTGTAAAATTTCCTTGTGCTATCTTGTCCCTGTATATAGACGATGACTTATAAGCAGGCTTTGATGTCGAGTACACAAGTCAGATGTGTGTGTTCAATAAATAAACAAAATATGTAACTTTCTTTGTTACATAAATATTTTTTAAATTATTCCCAAAATTTTGTTAAGTTTATTGGTATTTTCACACAATCAATCTAATAGGGAAAGTCGGGGCACGTGGGCCATTGGGATAGGTTGGCCAATTTGCTTTACTTTTCAAACTAGTCACCAGATGTCGCCACAAGTCCAGATACATGTTAGTAAACCTCTTCCCGACTCTTTCACGAGTTTTAGTTCTCTTAACAAAAGCAAACTGAGAGCAACGTTGATTTTTCATTTTCGTCGATCTCGAAGCAAATTTTCGTTAGTGTGCAGAAATTGTTAATGCTCTCAAAATATACTTCAGACGAACAAAAGTGAGTAATATTTTGAAAGTTCAATTTAAAACGACTCTTTTGATCTAACAATAAATATTAAATGTTGTTAAGATATGTGTAGAATAGCAAAAGTATTTCAAACATGGCGAGGGTGCAAGTTGGCCCACTTACGTTGGGGCACGTTGGCCCGGTCTTTCGCGGTCCATTGTAGCCATAAGCTACAGCCATTGGACCTCACAGTTTATAGCCCATTCAAAAAACAGTTAATTCAGCCTATGATGGTTGGGTAACAACTAATAGACACCCTACGACCATTTACGATATTCCGGGAATTCTGGAAATTGCCCTTCCCAATGCAATAAATCCAGTTAATATAACATCAGGTTTTCAGATAACTGGAATATGCCTTTTCAGTAAGAATGTTTTTACTCTTTCTGATTTCCTGCCTTCGTATGTCACTGATAGACCAGAGCCTTCAAGCACGCACGACAAACCAATTGGTGAAGCTTCTAATGAAACCCAGGTAATTATGGGTAGGCCTATTTCTATAGATGTGCCTACCGCATCTTCTCCTGCTCCATGCAAGACAACTCCAACACCTGAGGACATTAGACCATTTAAAAAGGCAGAGCCAAGGAAGAAAAATTCTTCGAATAGAATGAAGGCAACAGAAGAAAGAAATAGTGCCAAAATTTAAAATGATATTAAAAAAAGAAATCAGACCAAAAAACGCAAAGGAAAGCAATCAGTGAAAAAGATTTTGTTTCCTTTTGATCCCTCCCAGCCTGGATGTAGTGGCCTGAACTGTCAAAAAAGGAAAAAGAAATCTAAGAAAGTGACGAAGGAGGAAGACGAAGACAATATCTGCATTCGTTGTCTGAAAGAGATTAATCAAAGTATGCATGAGGAAGAATGGATCCAGTGCGTGACTGGCAAACGTTGGGCGCATGTGAAATGTGTCGAAAAGAGATTAATGGATTATATTTTGAATGTATTCACTGCAATGATCCTTCTGGTTTGTAAACTTAATTTACAAATATTTTTTTTTATATATACATGCATTAAAATTCCTATTCACTATTATGAACTTTATTTAACTTCTAAATAAACGTAAAAAAAGAGCTTTGCAGGCCAACTGCACCACTTAAGTGGCCAACCTACCCCATGCACGGGGTAGGTTGGCCCACATGACATCACATTATAAATAAATTCATAAAGTTTTTAAAATTTCATAATAACTAAAAGTAAGTGGTTTCCTCACTAGTTAAATGTACTAGGTATTGTAAAAAAATACTACATCTGAAAATAAACAACATTTAGGTACTGAAAAAAATAACATTAAAAAACTGGGCCAATTAGCCCCGGTCTCCCCTATTTGTAAATGTCTCAAATTCATTCAAAGATGACGAGGCGGAAAAGACAACGTTTCAAGAAGTTTGAACAGCTTTGAGATATCGATAATAAAATGCAGTTCCAAATACAGTAATATCTGTGGCGTCGAAATGAATTCATCTTTCAGGAAATTTCACGAAAATGTGTCAGGAATACTAATTGAGACAATTTTCCATGACTAGAATATATATTTTGTTATGAAGAAAATTTTTGAGACTAATGATTATCTTAGAAAAGAATTCCTGATTAAACATAAATTATGAAAATAATACAGTATGCGTCTTCAAATCCGCAAACGGCTAAAATCCGCACAATTTACAGATGCAAATTGTTAAACATTACAGTTGGGATGTGAGAGACGGCAAAAATGAAGAATTTTTTTTTCAATTTATTTCATTCCGCATATATTTTGTACAGTAATTCGTATTAATACGACTGAATTTAAACTTCTTCATGAAAATCATTTACAAAAATATTCAAAATGCATTGGAGTTTACTATTAGTGGCATTTTTGAAAAATAATACATCTATGTATCAAGCAAGTTTTTATTATTAAATTTGGTTATACATGAAATAAAACTTCATTATTTTATGATTGTGTATGTAAATTATTAGTGGACTTTTATGAATACAATTTTTTTTATCAATACAAAAAAGTTATCTTTATTATGAATATTTAGTTATGCGTTATTAATTATGTACTTGAACTTTGATTATTTTAATCATTTTTAAGTCTTCTTTTTTTCTTTTATTATTTTATTTGATTATTATAATATTTTAATTTTATTTTAAGTAATTCTTATAAATCTGAATGCACTATTACACTAAAATTAGTGTTTTAAAAATGTAAAGACCGTAGGCAAAAATGCACAAAATTCAGAAATATGCACAAGCCCAAATTTATGTGGATTTTAAGGAATCTACTATATTTTATTTTCTAAATATTGATCTAAAAACTAAATTATAAATTTAAAAAGCATTCTGCTTCCACTAGTAAGCAATGATAAAAAAATTACGATATATATATTATTATTATTTGTTATTATTATTGAAAAAAAACAGAAATTAATTAAATTAAGAAAGACAAATGTCGTTGATTTTTTATGAATCATCATTATTTCATGAATTTGAAGTTAAATAAGAAATAGGCTGAGAATATAATACAGTAGCAAAGCATGATAGCTATCATATGTTTTGCAATGACTATATTTTGAGGAATCATGACACTATTGGTATGAAATATTACCTCTAATTAAGATTATTTGCATTCAGAAAATACTGTGCTAACCTTTCAAGATATATTATCCAATTCATAGTCAATATTTCGAATGAAAATGAAATATTAATATTTAATTAAACTTTTTTTGTTGAATACTAGAGTCAAGTGTGGTACTTACGGCCAGGGGGTAATTATGACCAATCCTATAAGGGAGAAAATTGTGTACGGTAAAATTTTATTTTACGATTAGATATTAATCTCATAATGTATGTTTCATTTTAGACATTCTTCATCACTAGTCTGAAGCATTTTCGCGATCCAAATAGCAATTTGAAACAAAGTTATCAAAATTTTTAATAAACGGATTTGTCAGATTGGAGTTCTAATGGTCTTAATTAGTCCAAATAAATGTCAGTACGCAAGTATAAAGAGGTAATACCGCGGTCATAATTTCCCCACTAAGTGGTCTTAATTACCGCAAACTTTTGTTATTATGAGTTTTTGATTGGGTAATTATAATCATCCTTTTAACTTAAAAAAAAAGTCTATGAGAATTAAAACTTTTAAGGAGTGTTCTTAAAAGGTCAATGTTATTTCCTATGTACTAAAAACAACAATTACCCAAATAGAAAGAAGCAAAATAAATAAATAAATAAATAATAACAATATTAAAAATGTAAAAAGTAATCATAATTATCCCTCTTGAACCTATACTGAAGTAATATTAGGTGCCAATTTACAGAATACGATCAATATATTGATTCGAAATAACGTAACAAAAAGAAAGTATTGTGCGTGTTTAATGAATAAGACAAAAATTATTTTTTGTTGTTGTTAAAGGTTTCTGAAGTACAATAAAATGATTATTTTCATATAAATAATCGAATCCGCTTCCCCATTTCGAATTTCACTTAAAATGTCATGTGAAAAATAAATTATTTGCAAACAAGTCCAAAAAAACTATGAGATAGATATCAGTAATGAAATGCAGTTCAAGCAAAACAATTTCTCTCTGAGTGAGATGAATAGATTCCCTTGGAATTTTAACCAAAGAGTATAGGACTATCTTTCTGTGGGGGAGACATTTTTTTTTATTCTAACGGAGAAAGTTTTATGATTGATGAATTGCCCATTATTAAGCCAGAAAACTTACTAAGAAATCTGCTTCTGTGATTGATTGTATTCAAATAATAAATTTAATAACATTTGAAATAGCAAATAGTGACAATATTTACTTATAGAAATATAAGTAAGAAATTCTAGACCTACATTATAATAAGTTTAACGTTATATTCAGTTATATTCAAAATTTTATATTAAAACAAATTCTGTAAATAATGGAAGAATATACTTAAAAAGCAAACATAATAAATTATTTATAAATTACCTGTTTCCTTACAAAATATAAATTACACTGCTCAAAACAATTAAAGGATATTGCAGTTTTAGGTGGATTTTGTATCTGAGAAACTTTTTAGCTGATTGATACATGGTCAACAGACATAGTAGGTTATATGAGAATAAATTACACATGTTTGGCAGAAAAAAAATGCATTTTTTTGCGCATTTGTGTACAAAAGAAAAAAAACACAATTTGTGCATATGAGAAAAAAAGAATAAGAAAATGTGTTTTCTTCAAAGAAAATCATTTTCAGTAGGGGGTATGGTTTCCACGGACGGCCAGCAACGTTGAACACCTTTGAGGCATGGACTCAATGAGGCTATTAATGACGAGTTGGGGTATTCTGCCCAACTCTTCCAGAAGAGCTCTTTCCATTTCTTGGAGTGTTTGTGGGGCTGTTGGCGGCCAGAAACTCGTCTTCCTAGAGCGTCCCAAACGTGCTCGATTGGATTCATGTCTGGAGAACACGCTGGCCATTCCATTCGAACGATTCCTTCCTCGAAAAGGAAATCCTCCAGCAGGTTTGCACGATGTGGCCTGCAGTTATCGTCCATTAAAATGAAGTTACCTCCGATTGCTGCAGCGCAAGGGACTACAATAGGTCTGAGGATTCCACCTCTATATCGGCGACCAGTCAGAGCTCCATCTCGAATGATGTAGAGGTCAGTGCGCCCGAAAATGGAGATGCCACCATACACCAACACTCCTCCACCACCAAATCTGACACTTTCACGCACGAACGCAGGATTATTCCTACTGCCACGGTCTCTCCAGATGAAAATACGACTATTATCCGGATGCACAGAAAAACGAGACTCGTCAGAAAACAGAATATTGCTCCATTCATTTCTCCTCCAGTTGACATGCTCGGTTGCCCACTCCCTACGATCGCGACGATGCCTTGATGTTAATCTAACACATACCATCGGTCGGCGAGCATACAGACCTACAGCATGGAGCCGGTTTCGGACAGTCTGAGTTGAAATCGTGGTGCCTGTAGCCGAGCGAAAGTGTTGTTGGAGAAGAGTAGCGTTCATGTTTCGGTGTCTCCGAGCTGTTAACGCTAAATACCGATCTTCATTGGCGTTGTTGCCCGTCTACGACCTTGCCCTGGTCTTCGGCCTGCACATCCACGCTCCAAAAAACGGTTCCAGATTTTGGAAATGACACTTTGTGACACTCCAATGACTTGCGCTATTTCGGCTTGAGTTTGACCCCCTTCTAACCTACCAACAATTCTCCAAGCTTCTGAATCTGTCAAATGACTTCGCTGAGACATCGTACTCATCGAAACAAAGCAATCACTGAATGCCGATCATCCTTGTCTTCATTCTCTTTTATCCAGTTGAAAGTCAAATTTCATTCGCTGCCGCTGAAGCGATGTTTTTGACGTCGAACTCAAAATTTGCATACTTCACAGTTTGAAAACCAGAAAAATTGGCATTTGTGATTCTCTTCTTCTATTTTCGGCAAAAAAAATTTAGTTTATATCTTTATTTTATATAAAACTTCAAATATTCTTTAATTGTTTTGAGCAGTGTAAATAACGGATCTGAAAACCTGAAAAAGATTCTGCTGAAATGTTTCTTTGTCATATGTTATTGTATATGTCATATGTTATGTAAATGTTTCTTTGTCATAGAATATTATAATAGTAATATTCTATGAACATTGTAACTTTTGCGCAGAATTTTTGTTTACATTGCAATATCTTTTTTAAAATTTAAGCTACAATAAAAGTAATTCTACATCGTCAGTTTTACTGCTAAAATTAATCTGCTTTTAAATTGATCCAAAAATTAAAGCTATATACTATCATGTTTACTTGAAAAAATAAATGCTGTTATGTCAGGTTTATCTCAAAAATCAATTTGTGTATCTATAATTTATTAATTAATGTAACATATATGCATTTACAGTAAATCTAAAAAGACAAAAAATATTAAATAATTAAATAAAAATAGTTATCAATATTGAATTTTGATGTTTAAAAGAGATAACCAATAAAATCTCTAAATATACAAAAAAAGTCCTCTGAATAATGAAATTTTGAAGTAAGGATTTTACCTGCTATTCAGTAGTAAAATTGTAGAATGACATGCAGATATTTGTGGAATCGAAAAAGTACCTTTTGTAAAGAAGAGTCCATTTTGGATGTGAGAAATCTGCTTTTGTTGTTGTGATTGTTGTTTATTTTCTTTTTTTTAAAAAAAAAGGTCATAATAAATTATTATTTGAGATTTTCGATAATGTGCAAAATAACACATTGTAATCGGCATTAGCGTATTTTACATTTCGTGTGTGTAAATTGGAAACAATTATTTGGTATTTAAATAAAATATTTTGATATATTGTAACATGTATTCTTTTTTTATTTCAGTTAAAAAAAATTCCCAAGAAATTTTTAAACATTTATACAGTTTATTTAGTATGAATAAAACATTTAACTTTTTTATATACAAACTGAAAGGTACTACTTGACTATCCCGTCGACCAATTTTGCCAAATTATACAAAACGATAAGCTTTCGCCAAATTATACAAAACGATAAGCTTTCGCCAAATTATACAAATTGACATAATTTTTATATTAAATAATGAAAGAAAAGAATTAAATAAACTTTTTATAAAAATATACACATTAAATTTTAAATTAAAAATCACTTGATGACGTAACAAACACATGTATCGTGTGTAATGTCAAATGTATGTGACATTTACGATTATTTACATCTTTGGCATTTAATCTTATAGTTTATTGATAGTTTTTGTCGACGGGAAAATCAAGTAATATCAAAAAAAAATTGCATATAAAAACATATAAAAATGCCAAACTATAAAATAATAAATTTGTTTACAATGAAAACAACACAGTATACATTTATATGAAAAAGAATTCTTTATGATAAATATACATTATAACAGAAAAGATCATTTATTTTAAACTTTAATATAAATATCAAACTTGAAATAATAACTTTTTCTATAAAATTAGTCATTCAGCATGAGTGAAGCATGAAAGAAATTCTTCTTTAAACTTGAAATAATTATAAAAATGCTTTTTCTGCCTCGAGAAACAATGTTATTTTCCATTTCTTACAAGACGAATCTTAATAAAATATTTTAAATATTTTCAAATATTTCGAATCCAAATAATTTTCTAAATTCTCCAATATTGTTTTGAAATACTTATAAAGAAAACAAGACAGTATACATTTGTATGAAATTGAATACTTTGTGATAAATATACATCATAACAGAAAAAAGCATATATTTTAAGCTGACATAATAAAATGTTCAAAATGAAATGCAAATTTGAAGCAAAATAAGTATCAAACAATGAAAATTTCAAATCCAAACGATTTTCTAAATTCATCAATATTGTTTGCAATACTTACAATCAAAACAACACAGTATACATATTTGTATGAATTTGAATACTTTATCATAATTGCACAACATAACAGAAAAAATCATTTACTTTAAGCTAACATAATAAAATGTTCAAAATCAAATACAAATTTGAGGCAAAATAGGTATCAAACTGTGGAAACTTCAAATCCAAATGATTTTCTAAATTCATCAATATTGGGTTCGAATACCTACAAAGAAAATAACGCAGTATACGCATTTGTATGATATTGAATACTTTATTATAAATGTACAACATAACAGAAAAAATCATTTGTTTTAAACTGACATAATAAAATGTTTAAAAACAAATACAAACTTGAGGCAAAATAAATATCAAACTATGAAAATTTCAAATCCAAACGATTTTCTATATTCATCAACATTGTTTTGGAATACTTACAATGAAAACAGTACAGTATTCATATATGTATTACCTTGAATACTTTATCATAATTGTACAACATAGCAGAAAAAAATCATTTATTTTAAGCTGGCATAATAAAATGTTCAAAATGAAATGCAAATTTCAGGCAAAATAAAAATCAAACTATGAAAAAATAACGTTTACCTATAAAAGTAGTCATCCAGCATGAATGAAGCATGGAAGAAACTCTCCTTTAAACTTGAAATAATTATAAAAAAGCTTTTTTTCTACCTCGAGAAACGATGTTATTTTCCATTTCTTACAAGACCAATCTTAATAAAATATTTTGTAATGTTTTTGAAATATTTCAAAAATCTCTGTGGTATTCTTTCTGACTTTAATTTAAAATGTGTAGTGTGTGGAACAAAATTATTTGGAATGATTTTGAAAGTCCCCAAAAGTTTCATTAAAATAAATTACTTTTTTTTAATGATTTGATTAAATCTCTATTTTTTTAATTTTCTTTAAATGTCAGATTAAAAGAAATTTTTTCATACATCTTCACGAAAAACATATTCTATCATAAAAACAGAAAAAAGTGTCATTCTGATTAAGTTTATTAATTTTATTCCTAATTTGAATTAATAAACATAATAATAATTCATGAATTAATTAATTAATAATAATTAATTAATTAATATAATAATAATTCCTAATATGATTACTAATTTATGTATAATTTTAAGTTAAGGAAAAATTTTCAACTTTGCATCACTATAAAGTTATTAATTTTTAGCGCTTCATTTATAGCTAACTGTTTGATTTTATTACGAAAACAACACTGATCCAAAATTTTAAATGGCCCCACCAGTGGCCGCGAGGTTCTGACCTCCAAACTGGTAGACGGTAGGTGCTGGGTTCGAACCCAATCGCAACCGTCGGCCTAACCGTTCGAAGTTTTCCGTGGTTTTCTTCGAACCCTGCGTAAATACGGTTTAGGTTCCCTTAGAAAGACCCCCACGGAGGGCAACCCCCCCCCCCCATTGGGCCTATATCCCATAGCGTAGATAATCGGCCGACAAAAATACACCGATACACCAAAATTTTAAATATAAATATTAGAAGGAAAGAGTCCACATTTTAATTTGCAATATTTCAAATATAGAGTCAGTATTAATGCAATATAATTTCAAATATTTTCAGTGAAAAGCCAATTTTAATAACAGTGGTGACTGATTGAAAATAATCCTGATTAATGCACTATTGATGCAATATGGGGTTAAAAAATAACAAACATTGATTTGCTTATTTTGTCAAGATCGAAAATTTACTGGAGATACTTCTGATGAAGAATACAGTTTAGTTCCATGTATTTCATCTGCATAAATTTTATTTTATATTTCTTTTATAAACATCTGCGGTTCTTACTATAAATATTGAGCCAAAATTTTTCTTTGTCAACATTACATTAGTATTAGTATGAGATTATTCACAATTTTGTTTTTAATATTTCCTGTATAAAACCAGTATTGGTGACATTTCATTGCTTTTATTTTCAATTTAAAGCAAATATTCAATAATTTTGCTATTTAAGTGCAAATACTTCTGATAAATTCACTTTTGCTGTAATACGTCATTCTAATATAACCAACACTGGTTTATATTTAAGATACTAAAAAGGCTAGTCAGAATTCTTTTCTAGTGCGTGAATTTCGCAGAGTTCTGCATCATTGTATATAATTGAATATATATATTATATATAATTAAAAACTTTATGAGAAATACACAACATAACAAAAACAATAATTTGTTTTAAACTGATATAATAAAATGTTCAAAATGAAATGCAAATTTGAGGCAAAATAAAAATCAAACAATGAAATAGTAACGTTAACCAATAAAAGTGGTCATCCAGCATGAATGAAGTATGGAAGAAATTTTTCTTCAAACTTGAAATAATTATAAAAAAGCTTTTTTCTGCCTCGAGAAACGATTTTATTTTCCACTTCTTACAAGACCAATCTTAATAAAATATTTTGTAATGTTTTTGAAAATTTTCAAAAATCCCTGTGGTAACATAACTTTCTGCTTTAATTTAAAATGTCTAGTGTGTAGAACAAATTTATTTGGAATGATTTTGAAAGTCCCAAAAAGTTCCATTAAAATAAATTACTTTTAAAAATGATTTGATTAAATCTCTATTTTTTTATTTTCCTTAGATGTCAGATTAAAGGAAATTTTTTCGTGTATTTTCAAGAAAAAATATTCTATCATAAAAAACAGAAAAAATATTCCGATTAAGTTTATTGTTTTTATCACAATTCCAAACACGATTAATAGTTTATGAGTCATTTTTAGATTATGAAAAATTTTTCAACATCGAATCACTGAAAAATTATTAATTTTTAGCGTTTTATCTATAAATAACTATCTGACTTTATTACGAAAACAACATTGAGCCAATATTGTAAATATCAATGTTAGAAATAAGGATTTCACATTTACATTTGCTGTATTTCTAATATAAAATCGGTATTAATCCGGGAGAACTCGCTATGAGAATTTCTCTCGCAGTGCCCAATTCTTTTCTTTTACTTTACAGTCACTTAATATCAACTTTTTTGTTTGGCTTACTACTTTTATTAAAAAAAGAGGTAAAGCAATCGAAATCACATTTTCAAATTTTATTGAAATGAAAAATAGTCTTAAAAAGGGTACGATGGTGAAAGTAAATCTCATGCGCGAGTGCTCGCGGGTTAATGTAATTTCAATGGAATTACGTTTAATGCATAGCTAATATTTAATAACACTTGAATTTGATTGAAAATAATCCTAATTAATTCGTTATTGATTCAATATGGTATTTAAATATAACAAACATTAATTTGTTAATTTAATGAAAATTTACATTTTACTGGAAATACTTCTGATGAATAATGTAGCATAATTTCATGTATTTCGTCTGCATACTTTTTCTTTTGCATTCCTTTTAAAATATCTGAGTTTCTTATTAAAAATATTGAGCCAACATTGTTTTTTTAATCAAAATTGCATCAATAGTAGTATGAAATGATTCACAATATCATTTTTAATATTTCCAATACAAAACCAGTATTAATCGCATTTCATTGCTTATATTTTTAATTAAAAACAAGTATTTAATAATTTTGGTATTTGATTGTAAATACTTCTGATGAATTCACTGTTCGTTCAATACGGCATTCTAATATAACCAATATTGATTTGTTCTAGGATGCTGGGGTCCCACCAGTGTTAGAAATTCAGCTCTCTAATCTCATAGACGTGATGTGCTAGGTTCGAACACAATCACACCCGTCGGTCTAATCGTTGGGAGTTTTCCGTGGTTTTCTCCTAACTTTGGCTATTCTTGCGTTAATGCGGATTAAATTTCCTTAGAAAAACCCACCCTCCATGGAGCCCCTCCCCCTTAGGACCTCTATTCCATGTGCCGATAATCAGCCATAATATATACTTCTGGGGTACTCAAAAAAACTAGTCAGAATGCTTTTCTTATACTTGAATTTTGAATAGTTTTCCATAAGTTTCATTGGGAATATGTAAGCAAAATAAATAATTGAAACCGATTTATTAAGATGTATTTTTATTAAAGAACTATTTTATTAAGATTTCGGAAAGTATATTGATAATATATAAGGCCACTGAAACGACAACTCGGTGAAACTTCGAAAAATATATGGATAAAATATATGATCACTAAAATGATACTTCAATAAAAGTTCAAAAGCTATATAAACATTGGTAATTTAAAAACTGATCATAGATTCTTTATATAATTTCTAGACCTGTTTTGTTTCATTTGAGATAACAAACAAAAGAAAAACTTGCCTGTCACACCACTATATTAAAAGTTGTAATTCAAAGTGTTTCCGTTTCATTCTAACAAATAAAAATAATTAGATGAAGTACAATATTCATAACTTAAAAAAAAGAAAATCATATTCTTAACTTTCAAAAAATCATCTTCATCATACAACTTTGAAAAAGACTTTCGCTTTTATGAAAAAAAAATTCAATTAAAATATATACAGGGTGTCCGAAAAGTCTGGAAACGGCCGAATAACTCGAGAAATACATATGAGATTGAAAAACGTAAATATACGTGTTAAATATTTTTAAATAAGCTACTCTGTGATACCAAATTTGACCTTCGAAAGCGACTCCCTGGGGGTCAGAGGGGGTCCAACTTTGAAATCTTAAATTATAACCCCCATTTTTTATTGCAGATTCGGATTCTACGGACAAAAATACGTAACTTTTGTATTTGATGTTTATTTCGAATCCTCGTTTATCACGGTGTAATTGAGCATATTAAATCGATACATATTCCCGCTTTTCCAACGGGATTTTCCCTAATCGAAACTGATTGGGCAGAATTTTTAACGTCAAATTCCTCGTCTTTTGTAGGAATAGCGTTTCCTGAAAATCACCCGTGGCGATTATTTCAATAGTGCTACACTGTTAAAAATTTGACCCATTTGCTGCAGCGTCACTCTGCAGCTATTATAGAATATCTCTTTTGTGACCAATGAGAATGCTCCATAACACAGTAAAGTAATCGTTTTCTATAAAAGCGGTGGAGTGACGATGCAGCAAAAGGGTCAATTTTTTACAGCGTACTTTACTGTGTTATGGAACATTCTCATTGGTCATGAAAGAGATATTCTATGAAAGCTGTGGAGTGACGCTACAGCAAATGGATCAAATTTTTAACTGTGTAGCACTACCGAAATAATCGGCACGGGTGATTTTCAGGAAACGCTATTATTGCAAAAGACGAGGAATTTGATGTCATAAATTCTCCCCAATTAGTTTCGATTAGGGAAAATCCCGTTGGAAAAGCCGAAATATGTATCGATTTAATATGCTCAATTACACCGTGATAAACGAGGATTCGAAATAAACATCAAATACAAAAGTTACGTATTTTTGTCCGTAGAATCCGAATCTGCAATAAAAAATGGGGGTTATAATTTAAGATTTCAAAGTTGGACCCCCTCTGACCCCCAGGGGGTCGGTTACGAAGGTCAAATTTGGTATCACTGAGTAGCTTATTTAAAAATATTTAACACGTATATTTGCGTTTTTCAATCTCATATGTATTTTTCGAGTTATTCGACCGTTTCCAGACTTTTCGGACACCCCGTATATGTACTTTCTATATGATATATTTCAATGAAATCTGGCGCAACCAGTGTCAAAGAGGGTCTTATACGAAGCTGGTAGACGGGAGTTCGAACCCAACTGCGCCTGTCGGACTAATCGTTCGGAATTGTCCGTGATTTTCTTAGAATCTTGTATATCATTGGGTACATACGGGTTAGGTTTCTTTAGAAGGGCTTCCACTGACGATGCTCGCCTTCGGTCCTATATCTCTCGTAGAGATAATCGGCATCATAAAAACAACACAACGCAACTAAAGTTATTCTCTAAAACAGGAATATCTGCGCCGGTCTAGAGACTAGAAATCTGGTTAAAACAACTAAATAAGTCTGGTTACAATAAGTCAATGCTAACTTTGAATCTAGGACCAAGCTTGGTTTAATGTTGTGAATTTGATTCCCTTTTAAACACAGGTCTTGTTCTCACTAGCTTTTCTTTGCAAAAAATAACCACAGTTATTTTATTAATAAGCCAGCTTTTCGCCTTACTACCTGTTAAAATCATACCTTTTAGGAATCATATAAAAGTAAAAAAAGTCATTGTAAGGTATCCTGGCGTAATAACGCCACGTTAAGGTTCTGCGAATTTTCACAGCTTAGTTTTAGATTGTATGTTTCAAAGAAATAAATGATTTGATGCAGCAGCTCATTGATTATCTACATAAAAAATAATTTAACAAATATGTACTCATGAAATGTAATGGCGTGAATTCTTGACCAATGCTATTTGGCGTTATTACCCACCTATGTGGATAATAATGCCATGCAAAAAACCTATAAAATAAGATGGAATAATCCCATGTAGATTGCCCAATTTTAAAAATACGAACTCTACATCCTAGAAATTTACCACCTGCAGTCTAAGCAATAGAAAATGTTAAATTTGTTGTGAAAGTGTAAGAAAAAGAAAGGGGGGGAGAGGCAAAAAATATCAGACCCTGATGTACTTTTTGCTTGAAATGGACCGTTTAAATAGAATTATTACAAACATTGTAGGGTTTTAACTGTGTTTATCTAAATCAGTATTTATGTACCCATATATACAGCCTATGCAATACAAAATATTCATTTTTTGTGAAAGTGAATGAAAAAGTAGAGAGGGGGGATGCTTCAACAGACTATAACACTCTGAGTTTCACTTTGCTTAAAAAGTCCCGTTTAAATATAATTTTAAGAAACATTGCACGGTTTTAACCATTTATAACAAAATATTTTAATCAAGTGAAATTTTAGAATAACTAGGGTTATGTGTAATAAATGTTTTTGTTAACACTATTATAGAAGTCTTGTAAATACTTTTTAATCAGTAAGCTCCACTCCAATACCGATTTGCGCAAACCTAAAGTTAAATTGTCGGCGTTATATAAAACATACTTTAATAAATTTGTATTTTTAATTAATCAAATTAAATTTTTGGTAAAAATCAATATCCCTGTGAGATCTCTTATTAAATTTTGCACATGATTCATGTGGTTATATATCATTATCTCTATATTAGCAACAAAATCAACCTTTAACTGCTGTTAACAATCTCACTGAACACCTTATTTTTTTTTTCAAATTTCAGAGTTTAACTATAGCTATAACTGAAATTCACCTTCGTTTAGAGTCCTCGTACTATTATTAGAATTATTTAATAGATTGAATTTAATTATAATTAATCATGTACAAAAAGTTTAGTTTCAGGTACGGATACGCTATGAGTTTTAATCATTGATCACCCCTCTTAACCTTTAACTAACGTTACCGGTCTCACAGACCACTGCTTTTTCATTTTTTATAGTTTAACTTGTAATTTTCAGTTTAACTGCAAACAGTATCGAAACTCGTTTCATTTGGTACTTCAGTAGTATCACTAAAGACTTTTAAATAGGTGAATGTTAATTATAATAGTCTTGTACAAAAAATTTAGCGCAAAAACACAATCATATGAGTTATTCACGTCTTTTATTCATCTTTCAATCTTGCGGTCTCAGAAATCACTTCACACTAGTTATGTTACAATTTCTGTCGCATTAGTTAAAGATTAAATTTTTAAAATTTTAGCATTTTACACGAGTATATAAAAAAAGAAAGAAAAAAGAGAGAGAGGGGAAGAGATCAGTTTGGGGTATCGGACCCCTCCCCCCACCGCCCTTAATCTAACTATTTCAACAATAACAATAATGCTTTCCCACAAATAAAGAAAAAAGTAACCCCCTTCGGATGTAGTTTGGCTTCTGAAAGGAATCAGCCGGGATAATAACGCAAAGGAATGGCGTTATTTCCCCGGTATGCCTATTGTGCAGTATATTTTAAACTACAAATTATCTTGAGAAGATATCCATCATCTTCTAACATTTTGAAAGTACATGAAATGCATTACAAATCAGTATAACAAACAAAGTATTTCCTGATAAATCTATAGTCTTTACATCACAGAACTTACCTCGGAAATTTTAGATCAAGCGTTACTTTTAGTTGATTCAAAAAGCAATAAAGCCTACAAATAGAACAAAGTAACTTTAAGCTGTTGTTTGGGTTTTATATGACTCAGAACTCTTCTGCGCAGAGCCCATGAGTGTCATTTACCGGATTATTTCATAACTATGAGTAATGTTAGCAGTTGGCGATATTACGCAACCTGGCGTTATTACACCAGAATACCTTACATTTATATTCATCTTATGATTGCAGCTACTAAACATTAAATTTCGTTCAAACTAGCCCAATTTTTTCAATAGTATATGAAATGCAGTTTTTCCTAATCAATAGTAAAAAAAGTCTATGTCCTATTATTTTCAAAATTATAAAAAAATAAGTAATTTTTTTGCTACCATCTGTTCTTGTTTTTAGTGTTTTGTTAGTGTACTGAATTGTAATCTTCATTTTATTTTTTTTTTTCGTTTCTTTTGTACTAAAAAGAAAAATATTTTAGTAACTTTTTTTTTTAATTTTTCTACTCACCAATGTCTTTTTAAATTATTCATATCTAATTCAAAATAAAAGAAAAATATTTGAAGAAATACTATGTATCAGATTAACTATCAAAATGTTATTTTAATAAACATTGTATAAAAAGCTGAAAATCAAATACAACTTCTATTTCAAAATAAATATTAAGCTCGGTTAATTGATTGATTGGATTTTGTCGTCCGATTATCTACGCTAATGGGATATAGGACCAGGGGGGGTGCCCTCCGTGGGGGTCTTTCTAAGGGAACCTAACCCGTATTTACGCAAGGTTCGAAGAAAACCACGGAAAACTCCGAACGGTTAGGCTGACAGCCGCGATTGGGTTCGAACCCAGCACCTGCCGTCTACCAGTTGAGAGGTCCGAACCTCTCGGCCACTGGTGGGGCAATATTAAGCTCGGATACGAATAAAAATACAGAATTTTGTAAACAGCACTCTAACATAAATAAATTTTCTTATTTAAGCATGAAAGAGTTCCTTATTTAAACGTAAATAATCATAAAAATGGTAGTCTGCTTCAGAAAATTACATTCCTTCTTATTTGTTATAAGAAAAAAATATTTAAAAAGGTACTTTCTAACTGAAATATTTCAAACATAGCTACGAAATTGTGTCTTTTTAATTCAATTCATTCTGTTTTCAAAACAAAATATTGTAGTTCAATTTCGGGAATTTAGTTATTAAAATATAATTTCTTTTAGAAAACTCTGATAAAATATTACTTTTGATAGTAATTACTTTTTGTAACTAAGAATATATTCGTGAAAAAACACAACCTTGCACATTGGTAAGCAAAACATTATCGCTAATATGAATTTACACAGTTAAGAATAAAATAGAATATAAAATCTACCTTTCGAGCTGCTTCTGCAGTCGTCCTCATGATAAAATATGATGGTGAAATGACTAAAAGTTCAGAGATGAAGGCTTCCTGTACGAAAGTCAATTGTCAAGCCTTCACCACTGGCATATGCGGGAACGTTCATTCAGAAATTTTGTAATAATTCGAACAATTGTTAATAAATAACCCATTTATCTACATACTTAAAAGAACAGACTGGTTCTATTTTAGTCATCAGCCCTCAGCTTTCTAAACACTCGATTATGATAATTAATATTTTAAATGAAAGCTGTTTATTTGTAGCTATGCCCATTCTAGCTATTTTTTAATTTATTTATATTTTTATATTTTATTGTTAATTTAAAAACTTTTTTACAAAATTCCTTCAAAATGGTGGCAATTTTGGTTTCAGCATTTCTCACAATAATAAAAAAAATATCTTTCCAACTAAGCGAAAACTTGCCCAGGCCGGGAATCGAACCCTGATACTTGGCTTTGGCTTTCAATTATTGGAGTTTCATTATATGTGGTTTGTTCTGCCGGGCTGTCTAAATAGCAGACCAGATGTTATGACCAACAAGGTTATCTGAGCGAGAAAAACCAAGGATCTGGGTTCGATTCCCGGCGTGAATTATGCAAGTTTTCGCTCCAGTTGCATACATTCAATTCGTATGATAAATTTGCCAATCAGTTTGATTGTGTTAAAATAAAAGTATAATAAAAAATAGTTTACTTTATCTCTATTTCCACCAATCAGAAGCTTCATTGATTTCATCAGTGAATATGTCATCTCATTCGAAAGAAGAAAGTTATTGATTTTCGTAAAGTTTAACCATAAAAAAATGATTGCGTATAATTGCGGGAGAACAAATATTATTTACTGGGAAATAATATTAAGTGTTCAATGTAAATATTATAATAGAAAATAATCTATGATAAAAAGTAATATCTAAAATAAAATGAGGAAGATTTCTAATAATGATAATAATGTCATTCAGAAACCAGATAACTGGGTATTACCATATCATTATGGATACCTTTTTCATATTACTATTAACAGTAACTTTAAAAATAAATTTTGATCAGAAAATGACGTTACTGTATAAAATAAAGCATTTTTATTCATAATACTTTTTTTATTCCAATATTTATTTTCATTTCATGGAACAGCGATTGAGATTGTCCTTTTAGATGGCTTCAGTTAATGAAAATGATATCATAACGAAAATTGAATGAGTATTTCCTTTGATAAAACTATTATACTGCAAGTGCATCTAAAGGAAAATTTCTTGATTTCGCCGGCATTTAAATTACAAGTATCAGTAAAGAGCGCGAATGTTTGCAAACAAAATTATAACTAGCGAGCTTGACGTCAAGTTTAGGCACAAAAGTCAGGATGAATTTTAAAAATGAATAATTCGGAAATGAATCAAGACACAAAGATACGGTTTGCACCTAACGGATGGTAAAAGAAAAAAACGGATTTTGTGTTACAACGAAAAAAATAGCTCTGTTGATGACCAACAGATAGCGTTGTAGGATTTCTAATATAGGATTAAGCAAAGCAAAAAAGATATAAAAAGGAGCTACTGCAGAAGGTAATGGTAGTTGAAGCTTGTATGCATCAAAATGCTGGCCATAATTGAGAAAGCCTTCTTAGTTAAACTACAGTGTACAAAAGTTTCCGGCCAGCAAAAATTTTTCAGTTAATTTGTAAATATACCCATATGAAGAGGAATCTCAAAGTGATATATATACATTTTATTGACATAATAGTTAGGAACACACTTATAGAAAAACATGTAAATATCAATAAATTTAACTTAGAAAATTAAGTATAAAGGAAAACTCATGTTCTCAAAAGTTTCCGGCCACCTTCACAAGTTTGTAAAAAGTAGTATTGTAATAGAAAATTACAGTGATCAACACCATTTACGATTAGTATTTTATCGTATTAGTATTTTATTAGCTTTAGCAATAAGTACTGTGGCGCAGCAACGTGACATTCATACAATCAACGGTTAAAGATCGTCTATGGTACGTTTTACCCACATTTCTTGCAAATTTGGCGAAATTTCGGTTGAGTTGGAATATTTATAGTTCCACAGACTTTTGTCAATTGCTTTTCAAAGATTTTCTATTGGATTCATGCTGGGCGCTTGGATTGATCATTTCAAAAACAATTTTTTGTGCGAAAACCATTGCTTATCGAGGTTTGCAAATATTATTTATGTCGTTATCATGTTAAGGAAAATAGATGCGACCAAATTTTTTCCTCTAGTAAGGCATAAAATAGTCTTGCAAGATACCCTTATACATTCTTTAATTCACCTGGCTGTGGATTTCAAATAAAGGACCAACACTTTTTGAGGAAAATACTCCCCACGGCAAAACGTGTCCTCCGCCATGCTTCATTGTAGGGATAACATGGGTCGAATCATATCTTTTGTTGTTAGGTCATCGCACGTTGTGTCTGCGATAACTTCCAAAACTGTTTCGAATTCGATTGATGGAAAAATAGAACTTTTTTCCAGTTTTTACTTAACCAGACTTTGTGTTTCTTGGAAAATGAAAGTAGGGTACGTCGATATTTTTTTTCCTCTGAAAATTTTTTACCACCAACTCTTCCATAAAGTTCTGTATCACGTCAGCATCATAACACGGTAGAGTATTATGTACGGTAGTATATTCACGGTATTCACGGTAGTATTTCAGCAATATTTTCATTCTGTAAATCGAGTATATTGCAAGGGAATTTTCATGCGGATTATCAATGGTTTTTCTCCTGATAATTCTGTCCTCAGGAATAGTAATTTTCCGGGGTCTCCCGGGCCTCTGAAAGTCCTGAAAGCCAGAACCATCTTTATATAGTTTTGTAAATATTTTTTACAGTCGATTTTACCGGTCGATAACTTAGCCGCATTATTTCGAGAAGATTGGCCTTTTAGCGACAAACTAATAACTCATTTATGAACAATAATTGTTGAACTTTTTAAATTTGAATTCAAACTATGCTATAAACGTTGATTCATTCATAAACACAACCAAAAAACACTTTATGGATAGAAAAAGAACTAAAGTATGATAAACTTTTGAGAACATGCGTTTTCTTTTATATTTAATTTTGTCAATAAAATTTATTGATATTTACATGCTCTTCTATAAGTAAATTGCTAACTAATATGTTAATATAATGTATAAGTATCGTTTTGAGATTCCTCTTCATATGGATATATTTACAAATAAACTGAAAAATTTTTGCTGGCCGGAAACTTTTGACCGCCACTGTATATTATAAGAATTCGGAAAGTGCAATTGCAGCATTGCGAGCATATCGTTTCATGCAGGGTATGTGAGATATCAAAGGACCGATAACGCCCTCTGCATTGAACAAAATGATGCAGAAATTTGAAGCTATAGGTTCTTTGGCGTCACGTCAAAGAAATGGAGGTCCCTCAACAGCTACTGCTGTTGCCACGACAGTGGAGCAGGCGTTACAATCCTTATCAGTGGTTGTTGCACTAGAAGAGTGCAATGCTCTAGAAGTTTCGAGGCAGACAGGAGTGCGGTACGGAAGTGTCTGGAGAGCACTGCGAATAACTTTACAACGGCATCCCTACAAGGTGAAACATAATCAAGAACTAAAACCATCTGGCTTCGACTCTCGCCAAGATTTTGCAAATTTGGTACTCGATAAGATGGAAGAGCAGCACGATTAGCTTCACACTATGCTTTGGAGATATGAAGCGCATTTCACACTCTCGGTGCTGTTAACATACACAATCGTCCAGTGTGGACCACAGAATATCTACATGCATTCGTTGCGCTACCCTTCCACAAGCCTAAAGTGGCAGTCTTGTGTGGCTTCACTGCTGATTTCATAGTATGTCTATTTTTTTGAGGAAGTCACACGCACGGTTTCAAAACAGTTCCTGTCACTGGTCAGCGATGTGTAGCACTGCTATAGAACAACATTATTCCTGAACTGTAATCGCGACCGGCACTCTAAACTGTCATTTTTATGCAAAATAGAGCATCAACACATATTGCTTTGCCAGTCAACATTTGAGGAGGATCGCAATACCAATCAATACTTTAATCATGAACGGCTTCCAAGATCTCCCGATCTGACACCCTGTGACTTTTGACTGTGGGGTTTCTTGAAGTCAAAATCGTATCGCGACTAACCGTCATCACTAGCAGCACTAAAAGATGCCATTCGAAAAACTGTGTCTGCCATAACGCAAGAAATGCTACTAAATGCTGTGAATGGTGTGAGGCCTCGTCTCACAGCTATACTTCTGAATGATGAACAGCACATTGAACATTTACTTTAGCTTTAATTAGCTGTGCCTAAGCTTATTTGTTATTTGTCAACATTTTTTCATTTATAAATCATATTTTGTTGGAGTAAAACACTATAGAGCCATCTGTTGGTCGCCAACAGAACTATTTTTTTCATTGCCACATAAAGCCCTGTTTCTTTTCCATTCGTTTGTTGCAAACCGTATCTTTGTATATTGATTCGTTTTTGAATTATTCATTTTTAAAGTTCGTCCTGATTTTTGGATCACCCGGTATTTTTTATTAAACTTTGATTCAATATTTTAATTATTTTTGTATTTCTTCTTAATTCAGTCGAACGGATCTTTTAAATATTTTCAATAGTCGAATTCGATTCGTTTTATTTAAAAATGTAATTAAAATAAAAATTAATACAGCCAGTTAAATACCAATATGTTCCACTCAAGTGACATATATCTAGTTTGTAACAAAAAACATCTTACTTGTCACTTACTTGTTGTTAAAAAACACTTGCAAAATTTTGTTACTTTTGTGGCACTTTAGTCACAAGAGTAACTAAATTTTGATTTATTATATAAATATTATGAATCATTATGTAAGGAAAACTCCATTTTGTAACAAATTACTTTTATTTTATGGGAGAAGACCACAATGGTTATATCAATAAATGGTTATATCAATTTTTAACTAAATTAAATTTTTTAATGAAATAATTGAAAGCTTTTATGAAAACTTGCTCGAACGGTCACAAAAATAACAGTAGTCTTTCCTATACGCAACAATGTAATGGCGCCTTCCAGTGAATACCCCCTGAATAGGATTAATGTATAAAATTCGAAATGAATTAAAAATTCGATTGAAAAATAACAAGTATAATCATTTACGTCTGAGGGTAGGAAAAACATTCAAAAAATCTCTTGGAAATGAAAAAAAAATTACTTTTGTGAGATACTTTTGATTTTAACATCTCAAATTATTATTAAGGGCAGTTGGAAGCCCCTATACCAACATGATGATAAAATACCTTTTCTCAGAAACCACCAAAGATATTCACTTGGACCTTTTTATATACATAATTATAAATAATTCCCAATGAAGTGAAGTAAACTTTATAAATAAATTTTCCCTTATATATATATGTATATATATATAACCAAATTCGAAAATGGATGTTTTTCTCGGTCTAGAGATATGTCGGCATTTTATTCGTTTTCTGATTGGTCTATGTTAAATTCCATGGGGTAAGTAATATAAAACTCTATTATTACGTAAATCATTTTTTTAAAGACTTTTGTTGCCACGATCGCAAAAAAGTATAAAAAATAAAAAAGATTAATAATTCAAAAACAAATTGAGCTATAGTTTTCAAACAAATTGCATTTAAAAGTATGTTTTTTTTTTCTCTATAAGACGGTGCAAAAATTAAAATGTGCGATTTTATTAGTTTAAAAAACTGCAGTACCGAAAATTGTAAGACTGAAATTTCACTCACTTTTATCAGAAGTTCTGTATATTATCGATGATGGCGGATGGTTGGATGAAATTCATTTTTAATTATGATATGAATTTTTAATTTCCACTGAATGTATACATATTATATGATGTGCATAAATGCTATAGTTGATATAGAAGGCGCTACACAAAAGAGTTCATAAAAATTACTGAATATGGGCGTAATTTATATAAAGATAGTTTTAACATAAGTTACGTATTTTTACATTGAACTGCATTCAGTTTAGTAAGAAATACTTGTAGAATATAGATAAAATGATATACAGGATCATACAAAGAATTGGATACATAGTCTCCTACGGGTGCTAATTTCTGGAAATGTGATTTAAATAGTTTTAAGATTGTTTTAGTTTGAACTAAATTTTATATAATACTGGTTTGTAATAAAGATACTAGAGCAAACCAAAAAGCTGAATAAAAGTATTCAAGTATATTTCCTTCTGTTACTATAAATTGCTGAAAGCGAAATTTCAACTTGTTATTCGTTTTCTCGCTAAACTAAATTTCCCCTATTTTATAGTAAATATATATATATATATATATATATATATATATATATATCGACAGATCAAATACAGGATTGTTCAAAAGTACTGGAATGTATATTTTTCTATAGACAGTAACACCTTATTATCCAACTAACGAAGTTTTGTTAAAAAATTCAGGAATTATTGGACAGCGCATGATTTTTCTTAGCATGTTTCAGCTCATGATTTTTCTTAGTTGTTTTCTTTTTAAATAGAAATTAGGAAATCCAACGTTCATGAGATTATAATCCGTTTAATAATTTAAACAAAAAAAAAAACATATGTGACGCATATGTTAAATACATTCAAAAATTCAGAGACTATCATTAAATAAGAAACTTGGTTTATTTCCTGGTATGCGCTTTATTAAGTTAATATTATACAAATTCAACCTATTAATCATAATTCATATGACGAAATTAATGATAATGTAAAATCTAATCTATGCAATTTTCTACTAAATCAGACTACTTTCTATTAAATTTCTAGAGCAAATGTGCCACATTTTCTCATTGGAATCGTTAAGCAAATTTTAATGTTCGTAATAAATTTAGAAAATATTTTTAACTATATCAATTTATTTAAACTGATAGTTCCATTCAAGCATGATAAAATTTGAGTAAGAAATCAGTTTAAAATATTATACCACGCACATTGTGACGATTTCACATAAATTAGAGAAAAGTTATGACTAATATTTCCTCTTTAATCATTCCCTTAGGATCAGAACTAAAGTACTGAGACTCTAGTAGGTGAAATTGATAATATTTTCGATCAATTATCAATTCCTTAATATTTTCGAAGGAACCATTAGTTTGGGCATACTGTTACTTTTTACTTTGTGGTAAGTGAATAATGTAGTGTTTAGCAAATAAGGAAATTAAGTCTGTATGCAACAAACATTCTTTAAATCATGAAAATATTTAAAGAGATAAGCTTAGTTTAAAATAATATTTCGAGTTTTATATTAGAGTCTGCATAAAATGATATATATGTATAAGTTACTGTTTTTATTAAAGGCAATACATTAAATGTTCTAACAGCCATTTTTAGTATTTGTAGTACATCACAAAAAGTATGTATTTCAAAAATGTCTTGCTGCCAATTGACTAACGGTTCTGTTGGTATCTTTAATATGTAAATTTTTCCATTAGAACTTCCACAGACTATTAACCTACCTCGTATGAAGAAAACAAATATAAATAATATGTACAATAAACTTTGCCTGTTTGTAGGGTGAGAGATGTCTAAGTCGCGTCACAGGGTGGCGTTAGTAAAGCTTTAGTCCTTGGGTAGACCTTCTCATCTAGTTGAATCTTGAGTCTTGATCAATGTAAGGTAGGAATTTTCATCCAGCTGACTTTCTTGATCAGTGTCTTATATTTGTTTATTTAGGACTATTATTGTATTTGTTTAAATTCATTTTCTAGTTTAATATTTCATTAAATATCATAAAACAAATAAAATCTAAATGTTATTGGCTGTTCACTCCTCAAAAGGGAGATTTTACTCAAATTACAGATATACTCAACTTTAAGATTCTACTTAGAAAAAAAGAAGAAAAAAAACAAGGAAATAGAAGATAAATATCGTATTAATTCATATTAACTAAAATTTTAGTAATAATTCAATTAATTCATTTAATTTTGAACTTTTTTTTATCTCCTGTCATATTCATTAATTAAATTTTAATATTTTTTATCTTTACACTTTTAACTATAAAATCATTTTAATTCAATGTTGTTATATTGAGGCCGGGACAGCTTTTTGGAAAAAACTATATTGAATTACTACTTAAATTTTAAATATATATATATATATATTAATATTGTACTAACTTTAGGTTCGCCAGGAGTAAACTGGTTAACCATTTGTTAAGCAATTGTCTCTCTGTATATATATATATATATATCTTTTTAAAAAAATAAAAGTAAGGTAGGGTTTGTTGAGCTCAAGACAATTGGTAGGCCCCCTATGTAGCTGAACTAGAACTAATTTTAATCTATTTCCTATTAGTCATAGATTATAGCATAATTGTATACTTTGGCAGAAGTTAATTTGTTAAAATATCAATTATTTACGGCTCTCATTTCTTTTGCTTTCCAAATAATGTCTATTTTAAAGAAATTATCGATAGAAAATTTTGATTTGCGTTGCTTACTAAGATTATTGTACTTATACACTGTAAAAAAAATCTGTGAAGGTACTAAACATTTTCTAGGAAACTGGGATTCCAAAAAACTTTTCATGTAAATATAGTAACTATAACAAGAAAAATTCATGTAATCGATTCTGAAACTTGAATTTTTGCTGTTACCGTTATAGGAAAAGTTCTTGGAATCCCAGTTTTCTAGAAAAGGTGTAGTACCTTTGCAGATTTTTTTTTACAGTGTATTGCTACATATTTCATGAATATGTTTCTAATGTACCATAATATATTATTAAAATTTAAAACACTATTTCCCTTGTTGTATGTACAATATTCACTGTTCTTTTTAAAGATCTGAGAAAATATTAAATCCTTAAATATTCAGCTACATACTGCGAAAGTGATTTAAAAATTCTTTTCGGAGTTCTAACTTAAAACCATCAGAATCATTTTATAGTTTTAATACTCACTGCATTTATATAGACGCTAAGTACATCATGGAAAATAATGTGTGCTTCATCTATAGCTTTTATATAGAGCCTCACAAAATATATGAAACACTAGTGTCTGTATGGAGTTATAATTTGAAGCCCATTTTACTGAGATAAAATGCTTTCTAATTTTAACAACTTACCTTGTATGAATTGTATTTATACCTTTTACATAGGACAACACAAAAAATGATTTGCGATAATAAGTCATAGTTTAAATTTTATGATTGGGCTACACAGCATATGAATAAAACATGATTTTATTTCTAAAATTTTCAATGCTTTTGAAGATTGGAAAAATCTTTCATTATTTAAAAACTAAGGTTCTACTTTTTAGTTTTGCAGCTTTAACATATTAAATTAATCTCCAAGTTGAGATTTCCTCTTCTAAATCTCTAGAGTTTTCGCATTTTATTTCCATTCCGCAAGGTACGTTATTTTTTAACCGAAAGCACTGCTGATTAAATTTTTGTAACTGGTGGAAATGCTTTTTTTTTTTTTTTTTTTTTTTTTTTATGAATTTTATTATTTTAAAATTATTCTATTTTAATAAAAATATATTTAATCATCAAACTAATCAATCAGAGCGAAATGGATTTGTAAATAGACTAATTTTCTATTTTTCGTAATTTTTTTTTTTTTTTTTTTTTTTTCATATGCTTGTTTTTCCAAACACTTTCATAAAAAAAATAGTTCACTTATACATGTACCAAATTTTACATCTAGAAAAAGTCTCTGGTGTATAAAATTTCAAAAAGTCCTTCCGGCAGTACCGGGAGGAAGAGGTAGATTTCATATACCTTATTTATTTATTTACTATCTGACCTGCTCGGCGTTGCCCGGGCCGATGATTACCATGATGATCGAAAAACCTATAATATTGACAAAAATGAAAAAAACATCGATTCTAAAAGCACAAAAAAATAAAATCGTTAAATTTACGTCAAAAATCGCACTGAAAACTGTATTAAAAATGATGAAATAAAAAAAATCGTACAAGACAAAATTTAGTATATTGCGCTAAAAGTTTGAAACAATTTTCTTTTTTAAGAATGTCAAAAAGTGGCCGCAAAATGCGAAAAAATATTAAAAAATCGCGTTAAAAAATTCGTTAAAAATTCAAAAATTGCTGCACAAATTTTGAATAAACTTTATTGAAAAGAGAACTAAATTAACTACGCTGGGTTAAAAGAAAAAAACCACAAACTAATGTAGAAACAATAGAGATAATGTAGAAACTTTAACTAATGTAGAAAAATTGCCTCAAAACATAAAAAGAAAGCTAAAATTAAATAAAAAATTAAATAAAAGAAATCTTATCAAAAAATCGAAAATTGCGCTTCGAGGTGCAAATCGTCATATACATAACCTCCCCTCCAAAATTCAGCGGTTTCTTCAGAACAGCGCTGACACTCTCCCAAACTTCTCTCTTTATTATTATAGGAGATTACTGTGAATATTCTAAACTATTCCTTTATTGCTGATTCATTAATTTTATGTTTTTCGAATTTTTTTATATGCAATTTAAAAATAGATGAGATCCTGATACATAAAAAAATTATAATATTGACAAAAATGAAAGAAAATCGATTCTAGAAACAAAAAAACTCGAAACGTCATTAAAAATAACACCGAAAATCGCATTAAATATCGGTGAAATTCTAAAATCGTAACAGAAAAAATTTAGTAAATTAGTAAAAATTTGAAGCCATTTTTTATATCACTGTTAAAAATAACCACAAAATGCGAAAGATATTCAAAATCGCATTAAAAAATTCGTTAAATATTCAAAAATCGTTCCACGAATTCAGAATAAGCCTTACTGAAATAAGAACTAAATTTACTATGCTGGGTTAAAAGAATGAAACCATATTCCTTTCACTAATGTGGAAAAATCGCCTCGAAACATAAAAAGAAAGCTAGAAATTCACTAAAAATTAAATTTTAAAGATTTAATCAAAAAATCGAAAATCGGGTTTTATAGTGCAAAACTTCATATAATCTTCCATCCAAATTTTGTAAATTTACGAATATTTGTCACTTCAGAACAGCTCAGACACACTCACAAAATTTTCTAATTATTATTACAGAAGATTACTGTGAATATTCTAAATGATTCCTTTATTGCTGATTCATTAATTTTATGTTTTTCGACTTTTTTACATGCAGTTGAAAAATAGATAAGACAATGGTGGATAACCTGTACTATTGATAAAAATGAAAAAAAAATCGACTCTAAAAGCAAAAAAACTCGAAAATTTGTTAAAATTTTCTTCGAAAATCTCACTGAAAATCGCACTAAAAATTGATGAAATTCAAAAATCGTAGCAGACAAAATTTAGTAAAAAAGGGTCGAAACATTTTTTTATCAATGTAAAAAAAAAAAAGCCGCAAAATGTGAAAAAAAAATCGCATTAAAAATTTGTTAAAAATTCAAAAATCACTGCACGAGTTCCCAAAAAGCTTTATTGAAAAGAGAACTAAATTTACTATGTTGGATTAAAAGAATGAAACTGTGTCTCTTTCACTAATGTGGAAAAATGCCCTCGAACCATAAAAATAATGCTAAAAATCAACTAAACATTAAATTTTAAAAAATTGAATAAAAAAAAACAGAAAATCGGACTTCAAGGTGCAAACGTTTATATACAGATGTACCTTCCCTCCAAATTTTGTAACTCTACGTCCAGCGGTCTTTTCAGAACAGCGCTGACACACTCACAACTTCTCTCTTTATTATTATAGATTAAGTTATATTATTCAAACATACGAAGCTCAAATTAGTGGAACCCGATTATATAAGATTGAATACTACACTGTAAAAAAAAGAGGGCTCGATTTACTAAAAAATTTTTAGTTTCTCTCAGTGATCCTTGCAATTACTAAAAAATTTTTTGTAATCTTACTCAGTTACAATAAAAATGCTAGAAATGTATAAGAGTTAATAGTTTTAGATTTTTAATAGCTATTACTAAAACGCATTTGGTGTGGTCGTGATACCCTAGTGGTCATAGCACCGAACTACAGACTGAAAGGTCCCGGGTTCGATCCTAGACACCGCCAAACACGTACCGATACAGTGTTAGTGCTCGTTAAATAATGAAAATCGGGTTATGAAAATCCTGTCGTTGCAGTTATCATGGGTAATGATCTCTTCTCTTCAGAAGCATTTCGAAATTGAGCAGGTGGCAATGTTTGATGCTGCCATCTATTGACGCTTTGCCAAAAATCTTTCGCTGCAGAAGTCTGTCTTCTTACCCACTGGATGCTGTTCAAAGGAAGTTCCTGCACTTGGGGCACATGTCAACAACAAAACTCATTTGATGTTTCTCGCCTAAAAGTTTTAAGTTTTTTATACAAAAAATTCATTTATAAAGTTTACAAAATAAATGTTTGTTTCACTTGCTAAAATTTCATTTGGAATAGTTACTGAGAATCTGTAAGTAATGGTTACTAAAAACATTTTTGGAGCTGTTACTAAAATTTGCTTGGTGGCTCATATTAAAAAGTTTTAAGTTAGATATATAAAAAAATCTGTTGCTCAATTTACAAAAGAAATGTTTGTTTCACTTGTAAAAAAAAAGTTTGGAATGGTTACTATTTGTACTGTGAGTAATGGTTACTAAAAAATTCTGTGGAATACAAATTTATTAAGAAAATTTTAGTAACCTCATGATTTTTTTTTTTTTTTTTTTTTTTTTTTTTTTTTGTTCAGTATATTTTTTGTCAATACTGAATATTTATGGGAATTTTTAAAAATAAGTAATCTGTTATTCAAGCTGGTTTCATTTAAAGCAGTTTATAAGTTTGCCAAATTCCACGATATCATGAAGTGCATGCCATTTTAAAACAACATGACGGATAAAACAATCCAATGATCTAGGTCAAAATCTTAATTCATGTACACAAGCACACTCACATCGAGATCGTTAATATATACACTGTAAAAAAAACTGAAACCTTAGTAATCTAAATTAACCGAAATCTCTTATGCTTACTAAAATTTTATGTGTACACTGTACAAGAAAATGATGTCAATCTACAAAACTTGTAAGCAAAACTAAAACCATCTGTAACTTTACAAAAGAATTTACTAAAATTTTGGTAACTTTACTAAAATTTTATCTATAATGCTCGTTATCGTCACTTAAAAAGTTCTTGGAATACGATTTCCCAAAAAAATTCTTAGTAACCTTAAAATTTGTTTGATTCAAAGTATCTGGTACATGTACCAGTCTGTATCTGGTACATGAATTTTTATTGTTGCCGTTACATAAAAAGTTCTTGGAATACAATTCTACTAGAAAAAATTTTGTAACTTTCCCAATTTTTTTTACAGTGTACGAGTGCTGTCGCGGGAAAATTGATTTAAAAAAAAAAATGCCAACTGCATTAGCAATTCAAACTCATATCTCAGACGATTTTTAAGATAAAGGCAAAACAAAAAATATTCCAGAATTCATGTATTAACATCAAACTTTTCAAAAGAACCCTTTTCAATTTTTAATTTTTAGTTTGTACATCATTATACACTTAGATTTTTGACAAATTTAAATGGCCGCCATTTCGAAACATTATGATGGATAAAGTTGGTCAAGACATTGGTATGTACTATGTACACGCTGAGTTATATCCAAATCAGTTTATAAATATGCTTATTACCGGGTGACAAAATTCAGACTGTTACAGATATCAACCACACTAGAAATTGAAAGTGCTATAACTCAGCCATTTTTTAAGATATAGATGAAACAATAAATGCTCCGGAACCTTTGTATCAAGCTCAAACATACAAAAGAAAAATCTTTTTCAATTTCTTACCTTGTTGTATCTAATTTTAAAATTTAATTTTTTTTAATTTAATATTCTTCCATTTTGAAACAAGATGGTGGATGGAACTGGTCAACAAACTCGGTCCAGGCATCGGTATGTACGATGTACGCCTCAAGTTACATCCAAATCAATTTATAAATAATACGCGTATTATCACGTGACGAAAATCAGATCATTTCAAAATGTGAACAGCACTAGGAATTCAAAGTTGTATAGCTAGACCATTTTTAAAATATAAACGAAACAAGATATGCTCTGGAATCTTTGTATCAAGGTCAAATGCATAAAAAAATCTTTTTTCAATTTCTCACTTTTTTGTACGTAATTTTAAATTTTAACTTTTTTTTAAATTTTTAAATGGTTGCCATTTTGAAACAAAATAGCGGATGGAACTAGCTAACAAACTCGGTTTAATCCTCAGTAAGTACAATATGCACACCAAGTTTCATCCAAGTCGGTTCATAAATACCCGTATTATCACGTGGCAAAAATCAGGATGTTTCAAAATGTTAGCCACACTAAAAATTCAAAGTGCTATAACTCAGTCATTTTTAAAGATATAGACTAAAAAAAACTGCTCTGGAATCTTTGTTTTTAGGTTTAACACATAAAAGAAAAATATTTTTCCACTTTTAATTTTTTCGCACTTAATTTTCAATTTATTTTTTTTTATTTAAATGGCCGCCATTTGGAAACAAGATAGCGGATGATGTTGGCCAACGAACTTAATTGAGACATTTGTATGCACTATGTACACAACAAGTTTCATTCAAATCGGTTCATAAATAGATAGGTACAGCATGACCAACATTAGATATATATATCAGCATTTAAATAGAGGGTGTTTTGGGGGGTCTGGGGGGTCATAATCGGTGGAAATATACCAAAATTTTCCGGACGGCCGCAATAGGTAGCTTTTTGTTTTTTTGTAATGAAAGCTACCTAAAACATAAGAAATATCCAGGAGATAGTCTTATTTCGTGTTAACATACAAAAACAAAATTTGTTTAATGTATAAATATGCAGCAGGGTGTAAAATGATATGATCAACATAAAAAAAAAATCAGTCATGGAACAGTTACAAAAATACAGTGGATGGAATTGCCAATGTTTTTTTTGCATAGAGAAAGCTGCGAGTCTCTTTTCCCAATTTTGTGCAAAATGATGGGAAACTTCCATGACCGGAGATATAGTTAAGTAACGCAGGGCGAATACAGATGAACTTTATATCATATTTATTGATGCTGCATGAAACTGTTTTTCATGAATCATCAACGAGTGGCGCACTTAAATTGACAATATCCTTTCTCATTATAGAAGTCCATCGCAAATCTATTTATAGCAAATTACCGTTATAGAAAATCTATCGCCGCTTATCATTACACTTAAAAAATGTAAGATATGATCCCGGTATTCCAAGTTACCTGTGAATTATACCTCTGGAGGTGCCTTGCACTGTAAAAAAAATTCTGGAAGGTTACTAAGAATTTTCTAGGAAACTGGGATGCCTAGAACTTTTCATGTAACCGCAACAGAAGAAAATCATGTACAATTACAAAAGTTGCTTTAGTTACTGTTACTAAATATTGTTTAGTAAACATACCAACGATTTTTTAGTGAGTTTCCTAAAGAATTGTCTGTAAGCTTACTAAATATTATTTAGTAAACTTACTAAAGATTATTCAAGGAGTTTAGTAAGGAATTTTTCGTAAATTTACCAGTGATTATGTTGTATATGCAGTAACGAATTGTCAGGGAGTTTTCTAAAGAACTTTTTGTAAACTTACTACTGATTATTTAGTAAATTTACTAATGATTTGTAAGGGAGGTTCTCATATTAGTTTTTATAAATGTACTAAACATTATTTAGTAAGCTTACTAGCGATATTTTAGAGTGATCACTATATATATTTTCATAAATTTACTGATAATTATTTAGTAAACGTACTTACGAATTTTTAGAGAGTTTTCTAATGATTTGTAGTACTCTTACAAAACATTTTGTAGTATATTTATTGAGAATATTGTTGCACATTTGCAAGTGACTTTATGGCACATTTACTATGGGTTTTTATGCTTGCATCTTAAACCTTTTATGTAGTTTATCAAAAAAAGTAATTTTAATGAGGTACCGTTCGAAACATTACCAAAATTTTTTTAGTATTATATTTAAGCCACATTTTGTATTTTCGCCAGAAAGCTCTTTACAACAGTACAAGTGTTAATACAGTAAATTTGTTAATGCTTTTTTAGCATTGTATTTAAAATATTTTATTTGCACTTACCAAAATGTATTTGTAACTGCACAAATTTTTTGCAGTTTTATTATTAATGTT
The DNA here is from genome assembly GCA_964019185.1 of Maratus speculifer. NCBI lineage: Eukaryota > Metazoa > Arthropoda > Arachnida > Araneae > Salticidae > Maratus > Maratus speculifer. The sequence continues at coordinate 296,799,271 of OZ025292.1, forward strand.
TTACAGCAATTTTCGAAAAGATTTTACGTAATTGTTTTTTTTATGCTAATACTTAAATTAATTGGAGTTATTATAGTATTTTTTCTATATAAAGTTACATTTTTACAGTTTTAAATATCTAGAGTGGAGTTTTCCTCATGTATCAAAATATTTCGATGTAAAATAAGCAATATGGCCTAACATGTGTTTCAGTATTATAACAGCAACTGACATACGCATGAGAAAACTCACTAAAGTTTCACTGTAGATATTTAAATAGGTGTAAAATCATTTTTTTAATTAAATGAGCATTATAGCAACAGCACTAAATGAGGAGATAACCTGAAGCAGATATTACGGCCTTTAGTTAAACTAAAAAAAGCAAATAGATACAATAATGTAAATAAAGTATCATAACTGAGATTTAAAATATACCTAAAAGAAATATTATGATTTTAGATTAAGCACGGTGCTTAATTTATACATATAAAGCACTGAGCCTCATCTAATCCAATAAATGATTTGAAAATCTTTATATCATGAAAAAACGTTGCCCGTTCATTTTATGCGAATGTGCTTCTAAACTAGAATGCTAGAAGTGAAAATATAGTAGTCTTGTATTTAATGTGTTTTATTCAGTTCTATGGTCATATGAATTTCATTAACAAGTGTCTTTTTTTACATATTTTTGAAAAACTACAGAATAACTAATTCAATGGTTCAAAACAGATAAGAGATCTGCAAATTTATCTAAATGTCACATTTAAGAATTTTTTTAAACGTTATTATTTTTTCAGGTGGATATGCCGTACAATTCTTACTAATTACTAGAATCTTTTTCCGTTTAATTTTTTTGTTGTCTTTTATCTCGACTTATTCCTCACAAATTTCTTTCACCACCTACGTTTAATACATTATGCATTTTTAATACTTTATTTAATTGAGAGTTTTGATTCAAATTAAAATATTAAAGAGGAAAAACTTAATTATTGATAGGATCACAAATTTAAAACTCTAAACTGGCTAAAAGATCCGGAAGAATGGGTCGAACATGTATGAATTTAGTAGAGTTCTTCTGTGGTTAATATTGCTCTGGAATTAGAATCTTTAACTTAAATAGTTACATATAGGAGAGATAATATACACACCTTAACATATGTACACAAAAATGCATCTTTGACTTATCAACTATAATTATGGGCAGGTTTCGCACTTTTTAATGTTTATCAGTATGTTATAATCAGAGTTTACTAGCAACCTTTCTAAAAGTAGAAATCTAGAATGGGAACAAAAAGAAACACATATTGATTTGGAAAATATTATGAGCTGTCGTCTTCGATATAAATGTAATATGCATATCTCTACTACCAATAAATGTAATATGATTAAATAACAAAATACAATGAAATATGAATAAATTTTATTAAATAACTATTTAATTCATTATAATAAAAAATATGTTTTTAATGTGACACACATTTTGCAAATATTACATAATTAGTATTTATACAAATGCCTATGAATTGCATACTTTTTAAAGAATATTTTTGAGGATAATATCAGAAAATGAATTTAAAGTTGTACTGCAATAAAATAATTGTAAAATTTCAATGCTGCAGAATGAGGTTCACAAGATTTTTCTCAGTCATAATAGTGCTTCTTTTTCCTCTACTTTCATCGTCAAGATGGCTGGCATTGTTTTTAAATTGAACTTCACCTTCTTCCTGCATCTAAAATGATAAGTTGGATGTTAACATAAAAAAGAAAGAAAAATTTAGTAAAACTTATAATGACTATAATATTATAGAAAAGCCAATATTTATCTTCGTATTGAATAATTGAATATTACAACTATTTAAAAATTAACAAGATGAAGAAAAACCATGCATTCTAAATTAAAGCTGATGATCGGCATTTTGGCAACGTTAAAGTCGCATATGCAGTCATAGGATTTTCTCATCTGAGGTTTTTCCATTTACTGACATAGCATCAATAAATTGTAAATTGCTCTCATTATTCATTACTAATTTCATCTAAAATGAGCTAGTAAAACCATATTGAAAAGGTCTTTTTTATAAAGGCTTGGCATTCTTGTAACTTATGGAATAAAAATACAAAAATCCATTGATAGGTGGAATTCTAACACATAAAAAATATTGAATATGCTTTACAAATGCTAAATATGTATAAATTAAAATGATGTCCTGAAGGCACCCATAATGTTGACGTTGTAGATTTAAAAAAAAAACATTAGCATTGTATGTTGCCATTGGTCTTTGACGGCATGTCTTATAAGTAAATAATGCTGAAACACAATCCGCCTTTTTACCCAATAAATAATGCCAATAGGCATGCATTGTAATACAAAAGCTTAACCTTCGAATATATGCAAACAGCCATCATTTGGCAGGCCCATTTATTAGGGTATTTGGGTATTTACAATTTTTGTTATTTTAGAGGAAATTGGAGTGGGGTGCGACACTTTTTACAAAACTTAGAAAATCAACTTTAATTAACTTTAAAACATAAATTTCAATTTATAGAGTGCAAGGTGAAACAGCTTTTAATGTTCTTGAACAACATAGAAACAAAACATACAAAAGGTATTTTATAATTAAGGAAATTGTAAGTTTCAATATCTGCCCTATAACTCACCACTAACAGAGATATATCGAATCGCAATAAAATAAAGCTATAAGGCACAAATAATCAAGTGTCGGCTAGATATATAATCTAATAAAGATTGTAGATTGATATAATGTATGTGGCATAATATAGAATTCCAGGATCTTCATAACGTAAATGGAAATTCAGGATTGTTAGTCATAGATAACATTAAAAATTTATCAATTCAAATTATTTACATTTTGAAGTTAATGAAAATATTATCAATGTTATAATTAATATATTACCGTCTAAATATGTTTGCATGTTAGGAATTTACATTCATCTCATTTAAAACAATGAAAGACATATCCCATTCCTCCCTTTACTGGCATGTCCCATTCCTCCCCACTTTCCTTTTTTGTGTTAAATTTCTTGTATAAACCAAAGTGCTGCTTTTAGACTTGTTTTAAATAAATAATAATATACAATGTAATGTTCCATAAATAATGAAACTATTACACCTATGAATAACAAATCATTAACATACAGAAAGCATAAAAAGTAAATTTACTTTTGATTCTTGAAATAATCTTTTATATAATTGTAAGCTTATACAGACCAACAATTTTTTTCAACTAAATATTTGGCTACCATCGCTTCATCTAGCGTGCGATTGATGAAATGTTTAGAATGTTACATAAAGAGAAAAACCTACTGTCCAATTCCTCCCACTATCTTACACCACTATTCCCTATATATTAACATTTTATAAAAATTACGTAAAACCATTTTAAATACCTCTTATATTTACATGTATAAAAAATTAATTGAATTTTAACAAAATTAATGGAATTTTAACTCTCTCAAATGCACTGGCGAAGGCATATCACTTCAAACCACAAGGAAAGCATATGTTTATTAAATATATGTACTTTCCTTCATATAAATGTAACTAAACTTCCATATTTTAACATCTTTTTAGAGCACTTCAATAAACCATACTTGCATTACCTACGAAAATTTCGTAACATTTCGACAATTAGAAATATTTTTTTACAAAATAAAATGTGAAAATTTTGACAAAATTTGTTAAAACCTGAGAGTTTTATCGCAGTAAAAATCTTACCAGCTCTTTTCCACTAAATATCAATATTTTTTTCACCCAGGCTTCCTATATCTTTTGTTTTTAACACAAAAAAAAAAATTCAAAGAGTTTGGTTGATAATGTCAAGTTTTTTAAGAATGTAAAATAGCGGAAATACCTTATACCACAATTCCAAATCCTACAATTTTCTTCTATCTCATACATAATATTATTTTAAAATTGATCGAAGTACCAAAATTGAAAGACAATTTATGCCCATCGTGAAAATTCTAATGATATGAAATTCCGTGCATTAGTTCTTAAGATATGAATATCGGTAAAATCGCGTAAGAAATGCACCATAAAAGCTCTAGTTGTTTAGTGATCCACACCAAAACCTGCAACGGTGACACTGCATTAGCTGGTGTCAACATATAACTGAATCTGAAGTTCGATGAAAATACGTGCGTTAGTTCATAAGATTAGAATTTGCGGAAATTATGCAGATCCCCCCCCCCCTCTATTGTGCAAATTGTGAAAAATTCAGCAAATCAGCGCCATATATTGAGCGATTTACGCCAAAATATAAAAAAACACCAAATGATATTAGGGACAAACTAAATCTGAAGTTTGATGAAAATCCGTACATTATGCATTCAGGTAGAGTTGTTGCAGAAATCTCAAAAAAAAGTAGAACAGCAACAAAATCTATTGAACGGTTTACGAAAAAGAAAAATCGGAATCAATTTATAACAAGGACTATATGAATATATTTTTTTTATTGAAAGCTGTAAATTAGTTCTTGAGACAGAGCACCCACGAAATTTAGGTCGCATACATACAGCCATTTAGTAAAAACAAGTTTTTTGGTATATCTGACCCCTAAAACGTGTAAAACCGTTGAAAACTAGAATTTACATTAAAAACTAATCATCACCAATTTATATCAGAGACAGACTGGGCATAATTTCTATATTAAACATATATATTTTAAATATTAAATCCTGTGCATTAGTTCTTGTGACCGAGTACCCACGAAATGTGTGTCACATGCAAATAGAGTCCCAGGCTCACATTTCGTAAAAACGGGAAAACTGGCCCCTAAAATATCTAAATGTGACGAAACTTTTTACGAATCCTATACTTTGTAATAACAGAAGAAATAAAATATTCAAAAAATATCTTTGAAAAAATTAATTGTTAAAAGTCTCTCTATATCTGTGTATGTTACTGTACAATTAATATTACGTACGTTTTAAATAAATTTGTACACTTGATTTTATGCAATATAACTATAATTATAGTTGCATAGCTCCTTACCGATTGTCTATGGTTTTAAAAACAATTTTGAAACCTGAAATATTTTTTTAATTATTCTGTATTGCGTAGAACTCGCTTTCGAAAGGGGCTGTGCAAATATAATTTTATCAACTTTTTCTTAATTTTGGATCCCCTCTCTCCTTCCGATTCATACGTTATCATCACTTGAACACTCCCCCCCCCCCCCGTTAATGATATCGGTATCAAAGTGTTGAAAATTTGGATTCCTATAACTTATTTTGCTCGAAAAGACATACAAAACTTGTTTCATTTATTTTCCGCATATTTTTATGATCAAATGATGAGAAGTTGATAAAATATTTTTCATATGAAAAAACTTGATATCACATAACAATTAAAAGCAATACTATTTAAATGAATCTCATGATACCTTTTTGTTACATAATACATTCAATAGTAATAAAGATTTATTGTACTTGCACACAACGGAGATGGGTGGGGAGCATATAGAAATTCATATCAAAAAACGAAGACAACATTCTTTCTCTTTATTTATTAGTAAGCACAAGCTTAATTTCAAATACACTTTATACTGTTTCTCGAACTGTGATTATATATGCATACACATATGACGAAAAATAAGAATTTTAAACGTTACAGTATGCTATATTTCGGAGTTAAATAAATTTATAATAATTTAGCGATTTTAATAACTTTGTGTTAAAAAAAAAAAATGTAACAGGCTATAAAAATAACGTACTACTTTGTACTAAAGACCATGTTACAAATAAAAAGAGAAACAATTGATGATCAGAAATGATATTTATATCAAAAGACAAACCTCCTCCCTCCTGAAATGATAACATTATATTTGCACAACCCCAAAGATTAATTTGTTCTTAAAACAACATAAAGAGTTCATCCTTTTATACGGCTAATTTTACATAAAAATAAAAACTTCCTCTATGAGTAATTAAAATAATATAAATAAAACAAATTAACAGACATGCAATTGAACTACTCACTTAAAGCTCTGAAATTATCGGAATATAAAAGAAATTATGGGAGAAACATAATTTTCAGAAACGATTTTATAATTAACGGAACTGCAACTAAGAGAAAAAATAAGAGTGAAAAAAATTGGAATTGTCCCATTCCTTCCTTTACTGGTATGTCCCATTCCTCCCTGTACTTTATGTTAAACTTCTTGTATGGACATAAATGTTGCTACTAGATATAGTTTAAATTATGGATGATTAGCAGTATAATGTTCTATAAATAGATAAACAATTACTTATTTACATAAACAAGTCATTAACACTTCATCGGGCGCGCTGTATCTGAGAAATACATGCGTAAGACATTTGTCGTTTTTGAAAAAAAAGGGAGTTTTACGACCTTGACCTTCACAGTATCTGTTTTTCCTGTCATTTCCGTCCCTGGAATGCAGTGGTTTCACATTTTTGTCGATAGGAATTTCCGGTTTCGTGTTTTGTTAAGGATTTGTATCTATTAGATACATGCGCCCGATAGCGTTTGTAGTTACTTTCCCACTGATATTAGGTTAGAATATGTGAATACCTCAGTCTCTCCTGTTTATCTTTTGGCTTCGAAATGATAAATACTAAACGGTTTTTTGATTTGAATAACCCTAAAGACATAGAAATTGCCCATAAAATTTTATTTAGCGATTACAATGAAAATTCTGAACAGTTTGAAATAAGTGACGATGAATAATATTTTAAAAGTCATTTTTAAACAATACATGATGCTGAAATACAGAATGTATCTGCCAAGTACAAGGCGCCCGACGGGGCAACTTTTGAGACGCGCCCGACGGAGTGTTAATAGCAGAAAGCATAAAAACATATAGCAAATTTACTTTTTATTCTTAAAATATTCTTTTCCTTTTTACAATTGCAAGCATATGTAAATCAGCTATTTTATTCAACTGAAGATTGGGAATGCTTTTGCTTAATGGAATACGTAACTGATGAAATGTTTATTAATGGAATATAAAAAGAAAAATGTACTGTCCCATTCCACCCCACTCTCCCTTATTAAGTAACAATATCTTGGGTTGAGCGATTTAGGGAAGATTTAAGGTGTTTAACTGCTATCAAAATAAAGTAACAAATACAGCAGGAAGAAAAATAGACTTTTAAAGATTTTTAATTCAACGAGTAAGAATGGAGACAAAGATAACCATATTTTCTTTTATTATTGAAGAAAGGGAAGGGGATATTTCAAACGATTGATAATATAACTTATTGAAGACTTACAATTAGAGAAAAAAATGAAAATTAATTAGGGTAAAACACTAAATTTTGTATGCTTGTAAGGCGAGAGGGGGAGTGATTTTTATTTGGATTTTATTGATATGACCTATTATTCATTCTTATAATAAAGAAATGGATCAGAAATTTTTTTTAAAGAATGACTTAAGGTTTTAAATTTTATGTGTTGAGGGGGCAAAAAAATTAGCGATTTATTTTTCTTTTTAGAAAGGGGGAGTATTAGATGACTTATTTACATTAATGAAAATTTATTAGTTACTAATAGCCCAGTGATTGTATGGTAGAATTCAATATTAAGGGAAAGAAGGAAATAGGTTTAATCTCTTCAGTTTAGATTTACAATGAATATAGTAAGTTTTATTCTCATACTAGCGGAGCGTTAGAAATATATTAGATTTACAGTTTAATGCCACAATAATATCTCAAAAGAATTAACTATCAAAAACACTATAAGTGTTGTAAAGCTTAAAATTCCGAGTAAAATGAGCACTTATATTTAATATTTTTGCTGAACATTAATGGCACAATTCTATTTCAAAGATTAACCGCAGTGGTTAAGAGGTTTATCTTAAAATAATTAGGGAAAAACTTGAAATTGTTTTGATCTCTTCAGTTTAGGTCTAGAATTAATGTGCTGACTTTTTACCCACGTACTAGATGAACGTTAGAAAATATGTACATAGAGTGAAAATATACTTTATTAAAAATTATTTTAACTATATTCTAAAACAACTAAGTCTATAGAAACCATTGTGAATACAAATTTCTTAGATTTGAAATTCGCAATAAAAAAAATGTCTCAATTCTATTTCAAAATTTTATCTTAATCGCTAATCTAAAGCTCTAAACTAGGAGATTTCAAGTTATCCATCCGCTATTTCTCCATTTGTTACATACGTGTACATTTTTTAAATTGTTGAGGCCTTCACGATGCTTTTGTAACTATGTAAGGATTTTATTTTGCATATTTTGAGAATACATTTAGTATTTATTGAGAAAACGGTGCATGAATGATAGATGTTTTACATTTCATTTCTCAATTCACACCCCCAGACTTAAATCATTGGTTTAAACGAAAGATTTTTTACTTAAAGACTAATTTTTTTTCAATATTCCTAAGGTTTTAAAGTTTTATGAATTTAAATGAAGATTCTTGTATACTAGTCGAAAATCATTTAATTAGACCGATATTTGTCCTTAACACAAAATATAAAGTTTAAATCGCGCTATTCGTTGACTTTGAATTTCTCTAGGGGATAGTCTTATGCACACTCATTTGTCGCTCTACCGCACCCCCCCCCTCTCCCATCCTTGCACTTTATTTTCAATTTCCTTAATTCTAATAGACACGTACTGTTGTTCACTCTATATATATTATATTAAGAGCTACACCCATTTCATATTGGAAATAATAAACAATATTTGCCATCATTTACGAGTCATTTTTGAAATATTCTAAAAATTATAAAAGGATGTACTTTTTAAGTTAATTTTTTTGTAGATCATCTAGCAAAAGAAAGAAACATAGTAGATTCATTTCTATTCTATGTCGATGGAAATTAAAACAATTTCTGGATTTCTCGTAATTAAATCAGACTTCGTCCTTTCTTTCATATACAATTTCTGGTCTATAACCCGCAATCAAGAGGCTAAGCCACAAATCTCAATATATCCATCCTAAATAATGCATCAATAACTAAAAATTACATTTACATAATAACAATCACGTATATACTGATAACCTCTTTTGTTCGCGCTGAAAGCTTTTGTTTAGTGATTTAGGCAATATTTGAATGAAGTTGAATCCAATTGTTGAATTGTGAAAATTCAACAAAAATGTTAAATATCGGTTGTCATTTTATTCAGAATTTTAAAACATTGCATTAACAATGTTTTTGATAAGTTTATTTTTCATTAGATATTTTATGGTAATCAATAAAATCGTGTTTTTCAATTATACAATTTGTACCCATTTTTTAACGCGCACATAGCAAGAGGGGAACACTTAATACATTCATTCTAGACCTAAAATAAATGAATTTAAATAATTTTCAGCTTTCCATTAACTAATTCCGATTTCGGCTTTTTTCCCCTCCTCCACCACTGGGCTATAAAGACTTTTAAAGACTTTCTGTGTGTTCTTAAAGTTTCGCAAGGAGTGTGGATGAACGGGGAAATGATATTTTTTTTTGGGGGGGGGGGAAGAAATGCCTTAATTGATAATTTATTATGACAATAAAATAACGCATAGAACATATATTGTATTTTATGTTATTTTAATTTAAGCTGTTTTAAAGAGTTTTAAATATTGAGTACTGTTACTGTGTGAAGAAAGTTCGGGAACAAAATTTTAAGGGTGAAATTCATATGAAGTTTTAATGAAATGAATACGATTTAACGAATGTTTAATGGAATTTATTCGCTAAAATAAAAATAGAGTAATATTTTTTTTTTTAAAGTAAGTTTTAAACACTTTAAATGTTGGTACTGCGGAAAAGGGAGCAAAAAAGAGAAATGAAATTCAGAAAAAGAGCAGGTAAATTTGATTTATTTTATAAAACATTAGAAATTTTTTACTTGCAATAAACACAGATTTAACGAATAATTAGGAAGATTAGCTTGCTAATAACTAAAAATCAAACATTTATATAATAAAATTTAAATCATATAGACTAAAAATTTACTTACTAACTAGAAATATTTTTATCGATACCAGATTCAAGATGGATGCATTACTCGGCTCTGTGGCTGCGTGAATAGTCCTTACGTCACCACTGAAGCCCTTTCTGATTGGCTGACAGGTGAAGCTAAGATATTTCATGTATTTGTACAATGCGAGTGGTAAAAAGAATACCAGGCTACATATAAAATTTTAGTAAGCTTGCAGATTTCTGTAGCTTTACAAAAACTAGATTCGTAGGTTTCCAGATTTTTTTTTACAGTGTGCCAGGTGAAGGTTTCGTCATCTGATCAAGGATCTAAATTACGAGACCAACTTGAGTGGCCATTTGCAGTACAAACAACAGGATGGAACGTTAAGCAAACCGACAAAACAAAGCATGCTCAAACGAGAAGCAAGTACTGCAGATATGATGACGTGCGAAGCGAAGGAATCTGGCTTATTGTCACCCGCCTTGATACCACGTATCTAACCCATTAAGATGAGACAACGCGGCAGGTAGGGGCCTGGTCATCGGTTAGAAAGAAAGAAAGACATGGGATACCGAAATTCAAACAAAGTAAATGTCAAATAAGTTGTTGTCGTAAAGGTAAATCTCTTTTCCTGATTGATTCTCCTGAAAAGCTAATTATTAAAGCTGAAAAAAAAGCAACACGCTAAACACAAGAAACAATGGTACTCAATAAAATTATTTTTTTTATTACTCTGATGTCCAGTTGCCCGGTCGGAGGTACAATAATTCGTGGTCAAAGTTAGAGCTATGTGTTATATTTTTGACAATAGTGTTATAATTGTTTTTAAGAGACATGAAAAACAATAAAAGTAAAACCAGAATCTTGAAAAAATTACGCATGATTAAAGCTGATGATACTTATTATAAAAAAACAAGAAATTGTATTTGGCCTTAATGATTACGTTAAGAAAATTTTAATTTTGCAAAATGGTCAAAGAAATGACACTTTTCTTTCCTAATACATTAAATTTCAATAACTATTTTCTTAAATTTAAATTTGAAAAAGCAATAAATGTCGAAATATTTATTGAAATTTTCAGAGTCTATTGTCATATATGGGTAATTTTAATCAATTTTTCAATTAAATCAACATAGTTAATTTTATTTATTGTCTAATATCTTCCAAAACGCTACAAGGATTTGTAAATTTTAGATTATAAAATAATTTCCAGTATAAAACACCATATAAATTATATATTTCTTTACTACCAAGTTTATGAATTGTTTCTATAAATAATTTATCACGAATATATTTGATAGTACATATGTAATAAAATTGTGCTATCAGCAATTTCTTTTGAAACTATAATAATTGTATGTGATTGCAAATCAAACTGTTGCAAAATGTAACATGCTATAGATGTTTTAGCAACTAAAAAGACAAGATTTTCTAGTACATACGTGTATATTTATAAAATAATTTGGTAGCTCTATTTCAGTACTAGCTTTCCATACATTATTCTTACCATATATGATTATCTTCCATTGAATTTATTAAAATTACCTGATACTATAAGAATTATATATCATTCATATCTTTAATTTTATTAGCTCTCAGCAATTTATTTGATTTCATTTATCACCTCCCTCTCTCTTCTTGAATTGGTTTGTTTCAAAATTAATAATCGAGAAAAAAAATAATTTTTATTGTTATTTCTAATATTCACGTTTATAAATGTCAGCTTTCAGAGGTATAAATGACGCTATCTATTTTTCTAAGCAGTTTTGAGATAAGTCTTGAGAGAAGATGAAACATCAAAACTGGAAAAGCTCTGTTCTTTTTAAAAGGTTGTATAATAAAATAAAGTGACGACATTCGTCCTCTTTCTTGTAATTATGTAAATGTAAATTTCATTTTTTACTGGATTATCATTTACTGGGATAGATCAATTTTCGAAAAGAATTTAGTTTCATAGATTTTATTGCCTGATGTTTAAATAAAACTCATAAAATATTCTAGATGAGAGAATGTTAAATAAATGCTAAATATTAATTAATTGTAAGTAATAATTAATTAAGTATAATTTTCATACCTGAAAAAATGTATATGTATGGATGAAATAACATATTTTTAATATGAATAAAACTTACAGGCTACTCTGAAGCATGATTATGCATAGCTTCTTATTGTAAATTTCTGGTATCCATTGTTCACATTTTGTTTACCTTTAGAATTTAACTATCTTGTTCTTATATTTCTGATTTCATTTTTATTATAAATATAAATATATATTTATTTATAGCATCAGTTCAGCGGCTTTTCTGTATCTTAGTATAGTTTTTTGTGTATATATGTATATATATATTATTGATTGGAAAGCAATGAATTTTGGTATGCTATTTAAGAATCCCTTTATAAGAAATATTCAGTAAAAATTTTGATTTTTTTATTAGAAAGCATAATAGAACCTTTTCTGTGAATTTTTATGTTTCTTTTTTTTCTTGTTTTTTTTGGGGGGGGGATTAAAATATGAAATTGTTAAAAATACTACTCCTAATTTAATTCTGAATATGTTGGTATAACGCTAATTTCTCAAACAGCGTTTCAGCATATGCAAAGAATCATTATAGAAATTTTTTTCGATTATATAAAAAAATTAAATTATACATGGTAAATTTCTTTAAAATTAACATGATTTTCCTGATTACCAAATTATGCAAAATTTTCAGAAACGTAAAATTATATTATATACATATCCCAATGTTTGTTGAAAATTTTATCACGATTCTGAAAATATTAACATTTTGTTCCTGAGTTATTTTATCCCTGAAATAGCACATTGAACTTAGAAAAATTTGAAAAAATAACTTAACCCTGTATTGTACTCCATGCAGTATTCTCGCTGACACTTGACCAACATTAGTAATTTGGCTAATTAAAAATAAAAAACATTCACCAAATGAAAAAAGTATTAGCAAAATAGATTCTCCGTGTAGCACAAGAAAAATTATCTTTAATCCTTGATGGTACCCCCCCCCTTTTTTTTTTCACTATGTTCTAAAATAACCAAAGTTTTTATAACTGCGACAATGATTGTTATTAATCTAATTTCAACTATCCGCTACAAATATATTAAAAATATTTATACATTAAAAATATGGAGGTATGCATATGTATGAAAAACGAAAAAGAAAAGAAAGAAAAAGAAAAAAATGAACACTAGCAATTTGGCGAATTTAATCGCTTGTTTACTCGCCAAATGAAGAATTTAGTCGCAATTTGGCGCAATGGCGAGCAACAGCATGCCTCCAGATTGTCATCATATCTAGACCATGGCGACTCCATGCCATATCTGGTACATACCTAGAAACATCATAATTTTTTTCGGTATGTGCTATGAATTTGGACAATGTGATCTCTGTCCTTATTTAGTAATGATTCAAACAATAGAATAACATTTATTTTGTTCATGTCAGATGGCTGCATTAGACAAAAGAAATAGAATTTGTTTTTCGGAAACAGAAAAAATTGCGGTCAAATGATTAAGGTAATATATCTTTCATTATTTTTAGTGTATACTAAAAAACATTAATATAAAAAAATTACAGAGTATTAAGTAGATAAAATTAATTAATTTAAAGTCATTTAGTTGCAAAATATAGCAATATAATATTTTAAAACACTAATTCTGTACATATGGTACAAACCAAAAAATATAAAATTTTAGCAGAAAATTTGATTTTAATCATTTTAACTATGTTTTCCATTGTTAGACTCATATATAGATTTCAAATAATTTTTTTCATAAAAATAGAAATATTCATGCAGCAAAGGGTTAACGTAAAAGTCGTTTAAAGTATAAAATACAAGAGAAATTAGCAAGAAAGATTTACTACGTCTTGAAACTATTTTTTAGATTATTTTCTAATATATCAGGACTATTTTTGGCACAGATGTCATATACGCAACACACTGACAATATTTTTTACTGCCGACGATTTAACGAAAACTTTGTTTTCAAATACCAGTTTCGTGAATATATTTTTTAATTTTTTCTATTATTTTAAAAGGAAATGATAATAAATAAAAAAAAGCTTAATTAATAAATATAGAACAAATCAATTTATATTATTTTATAAAAGCAAAATAAAAATAAATAAACAATTTATTAATAAATAAATTAGAATAATCGAGTTACCATGTGAGATATAAAATCGCCATTTTTTGACACCGTGTCAATGTGGTGCGTATATAATACTTGTGCCCTAATTTTAAGCAAACATGTTTACATTAAACATAGTAGCAGTTTTTGTAGCCATATATGTCTTAGAAAAAAATTCTTTGATTTAAAATATATTTATATCTGTAGAAAAACGTGTATTTTCATGTTTTACTCAACAAAAAACAAATATTTTACGAAATGTTTTTAGGCGCATTCGTAATTATGTAAGTACGTAGCACCTATAGCCGTCATTTAGTCTGTCCGTCTGCCCGCATATAACAAAGCAAAAACTACTCAACCAAATTATTTGAAATTTAAAATATATAATTGATAAATAATTTTGTCGAGTCATTTCAAAATTTATGAAGATCGGATGTATATTTTAATTACAGGGACAATCAAGAGTATTCCATTACATACAACTAATGGGAAAAATAGCTTCAAGTGCATTTTAATGATGTCACACTCTTCCGAACATGATAAAATTGATATGAATCAATGAAACATATATTAAAATGTGCATTCAGTATAATCTGGGGAGTAAAGAATATTTCTCATTAACTTACAGGTCCACACAAAACTATTCCAGTACATAACGGAATAGGGGCGCTTTAATTATACTAAATTATTTCAAATTTTATTAAATTAATGTATGTTGCTGAGGTTATGCTACAGGTTACTTCCTGTACAATAGAAAGTAGATAGTATTTACAAGGATACATAAAAGATTCCGGCTATTATACTGTGTCCGAAGTACTGTACTATTATACAGATCTGAGTACTTTAAAACTTCGTTATAATAGAAACGCACCTTATTTGCTACACTTGATGTCCAATTTCCAACTTTTTCATTTTATAGAAAGCCAGTACAATTAGATAAACCTTTCCATCTTTTTTTTTTTTTTTTTTTTTTTTTTTTTTTTTTTTTTTTTGTAAAGGAGGTTTTTTTAAACATTAGGGCACGAACAATTTAACAATAATCCATAACTGAGAAATGCATTCTTATCTAATTAATTATTCTAAAACTGAAATATAATTAACTGTACCTAAATTTATTTAATACTTGAATATGAGAGTAAACAAAGATGTAAGTTCCTTTAAAACGTCCACTGGTCCTTTGTACTCTGAATAAAAAAAATGCTCAAATGTTAGTTGTTCTAGTTCTCTCCGATTTCTGAAATTGTGTATGAAAATCCATTGACATTATCATTTCTATTTTAAAAGTGATTTAGAACTTTTGGTTATTTCTTTTTTGCATAAAATTAGAATGGCTCTTTCGTAAGAAAACATATTTAAAATTTAGGTGTCTTTTTTATATTTAAATTTGAATACGCACGAAAACTTTCTTATAAAAAATTACTCAAATATTTAAAGTCAATGATATTTTCTTTAAAATTTGAAAGTAAGATTGTGCAGGATATCTAACTATAAGGTAATTCTGAAAATGTTGAAAAGGAAATAAAAATAATTAAATGTCATGTCTCTACATTTAAATCTTTTCTCCATTATCTAAACTGTCAGCTATCTGATACATTTTTTAATTTATTTTTCCTCACAAACATTGCATACTACCACATAATCGTTTTAAGAAACCGTGTCGTCGAATAGTTTTTCTTCTTTTATAAAGACTGGGAATTTTTCAGAAACAGGAATTTTAAATTTACAGGGCACGCAAACAACGGGGGAAAAACTATTTTCCAAAAACAACTATCTGTTATAACTCAAAATATAATTCATTTACAGGAAATAAAAACAAAAATTTGGTTAGAAATAAATTTAATAATCATATCTGCATTATTATTATTATTATTATTATTATTATTAAAAAATGAGATGATCACAAAAGTCAGTAGAAATGCCCCCTTTAGATTCCAAGCACAGTTGAATTAGATATTCCTGTACGTTTCTTAAAAACAAACATTTTCTTTGACTACATTATAGTGAAACTCTGTATTTCAGTTGAATGTAAAATTTAATCTAAAAGAAAGTAAAAAAAAAACGTATATACGGCATTTTAAATTAGAATAGTTGCGTGTTTATAGTTGCTTTGTGATCTGTTAGTTTCGATTGAAATCAAACATTTTTGCAATTCATTTTCCCGAAACATAGAAAAAACGCACGGAGTTAAGGAAAATGTACATGAATAATATTTCTTTTCCTTTGCAGATTTATCACTCAAAATATCAATTATTAGTTGATTTTTGATGGCGTGCCTTAATTATCCGGTAATGCATGAGAACGAAACTGAACAGTATTATAAATATACCATCACAAAATCTATAAATTCTAAATTCATGAAATTTAGAGTTCTGTATAGTAAAGATAACCTTTCACAGCCACAAAATTTTATGTAAAAATGTCCGTTATATTTTAAATTATAGATGGCCAGAAATATTTCATAATTGATCGTGTAACTTTTGATCAATGTATGAGATTTTTACCGGTACATCCGAATTCAAGTGCTACTCCAATGAGTGTACTTTTATTTTTTGAATTATGAAGAATAAAATTTTACATGTTGTAATAGCCAGTGACATTTTAATAATTTTTTAAATATTTGTTTTGGAAAAAAGGAGCAACAAGAACGTTTTCGTTCTTGTTGTTGAATGTAGCTGAATCATTCTCGTTTTTTGTATTTTGGGAAAATTTATTTTATTCTCAAAACGAATTATTAAGATTAGGAATAAAATTTACCTATTGGCAAAAGTATATCAATAGCTTCTTTTATAATTGTACAATAATTTTAATATATCTTTAGGCAAGTAAAACTCTCTAGGGAAAACACAATATTTTTAAGTGAGTTGTTGATCACGAGTTCTTTTCAATTTGATACTTTTTTCAAGTATTTTTTCGATTTAATCTAATTGAAATTTCTTTTGCTTCTCATTAAAAAAAACCATTTTATAATATTATTAGCTCATTTATGTCCTGAGTTGCCCGGATCTGTCATGAATAATTTTTAAATAAACTTAAACTTTATACATATCTTTAACGTCGTTTTGTTTGAATTTACATTTTTAAATGAAAAATATTAAGCTGAAAGTATAAGATTTTTTGTATTTTATTTTATATGTAGTTTTCTTTTTGCAGAATATTCATACCAAGCGCGGCAAAACACTCATAGTACAGACTTTTTTGAAATATTGAGAAATTTTGTTTTGCAAAAAATATTTCTACCAATCCGAACGCAGAAAAAATATTGTTTCCGTGAAACGTAAAGTAACCTAAATTTGCGGCTGTATTTGAAATGTTTAAAATTCATTTTTAAATCAATTGCAATATTTGTTAGAATATGGTTTCTCTTTTAAAAGAATATTTTTGCTTGTCGGTTCTCCTTAAAGAGGCAAAGTAATAAAGAAAAAAATGTTTTTTCAAAAACGCCCTTTTTGAATTTTCTTTTTTCAAAGGATTAAGTGCGATATATTTTTTTAATTGATTGTGACATTTCAAACGGAGCAGTTAGATTTTTCAGAGAATTTCTTCAGTTTTTAACTTACTGAGCGGTTTTTTTTTTTTTTTTTTTTTTTGTTTTTTTTTTTTTTTTTTTGGCAGTTAAAAAGTAATTGCTAAGTACACCTCAAGATTTCTTCTAATGGCATCTGATTACACAACAGCGTCGTTATAGATAACATAGATGAATTTTTGATTAGGGTTCTTTTTAATTCCTATTAAATATCATTTACTGTATATTTCCGTATATAAACCGGTCCGTATATAAGCCAAATATATGCCTTTTCACTATAAAATCGTCCAAAATTGGAAACCCATTTATAAGCGATGTTCAAAAATAGTGATGAAAAATTCAGCAAATGAAAACTTAGCACTTTTTTTACATAGATAATAGGAAGAAATGTGATCACCGAAATATTTTATATCTCCTCTTTTGTCTTGAAAGCGCAGCAAAATCTGTTGAATTTGGTCCCCCTTATTCTATTATGACTTGTCTGTTGATAAAAACCAAATATCCTATTTTTGGCTTTAATTACCACTTGAAATGATCGTTTGATCTTTCAAAAAAAAAATGTTATGTCAGTAGTGTGACGAATGGAACTGAAGATTCTACCATTTTTGAAGAAGGGGTCACTTGTGATGCTAATGAATTAGACACTACCGATATTCATACTGATGGACTACCTCTGACAGTAAAGTTCAATGAATGAATTCTGAACGACCGATCTAGTAACACTGTGGAAACAAAACGCTGCACCTGCATAGAGGCAAATATAGACCATCTCCCCCCACCGTTGTTTAGTTGAGCGTCGTTTATGTTCTGTGTAAGACGTGCTTTACTAAGTGCTTGTACAGTGTGTTGGTTCTTAACTGAGAACAGGAAAATGAACGAATGAAAGATCAGTTTAAAGTTTGGTTTTAAGCTTTGCAAGACACCGAAAGAAATTCACAAGGGATGGTGCAAATTGAGCACCTACCATACTCTCCAGATCTTAGTCCTCCAGATTTCTTCCTATTTTTACGACTCAAACTCTCTTTGAAATAGATTTGACCATATTGCTGACATCCAACGAAATGTGACGAAGCTTTTGAAATTCATCTCAAAAGAATACTTCTTGCGAATTTCCCAAGACATGTATAGCAGATCTCAGCGGTGCATAGTTATAGGAAATGACTACTTCGAAGGATGGTATGGTAACTTTCGTTAATATTTCATCTACATTAATGCTACAGGACTATTCACCGAACTTTATTGTCAGAGGTAGTATAAATGAATAGAAACTATTTTAAGGAGTTTATGCTATTTTAATTCTGTTAATAATTTGGATAACCAATTTCGATTGACAACTTTTTTCATTGTAAAAAATGGTATTTTTAGGTTTCTATGCAAATTTGTTAGTACTTTTAAAGTTATTTATGTTCCAATCTTTTAAATTTCATTTTAGAATATCATTTATTTTAATTTTCTATACGCGTGTATAAGCCGATCCTCTACTATTGCGACAAAAATTTGCCTGAAAATTTTCAGCTTATACACGGATATATACGGTAATTATTAGAAATTAGAGACTTGATTGCATCAGTAGAGGCTTTTGAGTAACATCACAGAAACATTAGGCCTGGTACATGTGATAGATTCTTTACACACGGGACTAAATTAAATTTTATTAGCTTCAATTATAATAATATTAGAAATTGTCGTATTCATTTTCATGTGGAACTATTTTTTTTATCTTAAGTATATTTTCCTAGTAAAAAAGAAAAATTTACAAAATTAATAATTATTTTATCGTATTTTGGTAACGGTTTTCAGGATTTCATTATCATATGTTTAGAAAATTAATTACCAGAAAGAAAATACAGAGAAATTACATCTCAAATAACAAAGTGAAGCAAGCAAGTATTAAGGATAGAATTTTAATTATGTAATGTAATATATTATTACAAATATGTAGCTGGAAGCTACTATCTACTTGAAATGTAATCACTTTTAGCTCAATATACAGATTGTAAATTAAAAATATAAAGTATGTAGTGCTATTCCAATGTCCATGTTATGAATATATTAATTTTTTTTTAATTATCAAGATTAAAAAATTACACCTGCTGTGCTAATCAATGTATTTCAGTGATATGTTACTAAATTTGGAAATGCTTCTTTTAGAAGAAAGAACAAAAAATATAAATGTGTAGCGTAATCTTTCTCATTTTTCAAATCTTTAAAAATCCCGTTTTATTCCCACAAAGATTTATCTAAGATGAGAAATAAAATATAACTATTGGTGAAATTGTATCAATAGGACTTCCTAAATTATTCAGTTATCGTGTCTTTTTTAAATTCTACAAGAATTTTGAACTATTTTTAGTTGTAAAATCAAGTGCACCAAAGAAAAACGAACTATTTATGCGAACTATTAATTGCAAATTTCTTTCAGTTTGTCTACGTTTTTTCAGTATTTTTTTTTTAATTTATTTTGATTGAATTTTTTTCTGTTTCTTATTTAGTAAAACAAAAAGTAAAAGAAAAAGAAAAACAGTTTATAATATTACTAGCTGACATTCCAGACGTTGGCCGAACACAGGATAAATGACACTTAAATTAAGATTTATGTTATTGCACATCTTTAATATCGTTTTGTCTTAATTTCTATTTTGAAGAGGGAAAATTCCCAAAAAAATATTAAATTGAAAGTATATTCCATTTGGTATTTAGATTTCTGCTGAATTTGGTTTTTGGAGTCTATGCGTACATAAAAATGACGAAAGCGTGATGAAAAATTCACAGCTCACAGCTTACTCATTACGTTGAAATTTTTACACATTTTATTAATTGTTTTTTAAATATTTATACTCGTTTAAACGTTAAAAAAAATTTAAACATTCTCCGTCAAGCGCGAAGTGACTTGAGGTAACCGATATATTTCAAAGGGTTAAAGAAGAGGGTTTTCTTTTAATTGATTGTGACTTTTGAGTCGTCATAGTACACTGTAAAAATGTCAGATGTTTCTGAATATATAAAAATGTACTGTAATCAAAAACGAAAATATTCAGTGACCTCTTCTAGCTCACCTAAGGTTTCGAAAACCGTTCCTTTACCTTTGAAAATTCCACAAAACTATTTGTTTTCGAATTATAAAAATTATTTTATATTAGCTGCCCGTCCTTTTCGGAAACCTTTCTAAGTAGCTTTTACAGTACAATAATCACTTTTCTTAAATCAAAATATCACTTTTTCGGATTCTATCAGTTCTCAAGTAAACCTTTTCAGCTGCATAACTGATTTTGTACATGCAATTGTAGCAAAATAATCTCAATTTTCATATTATTGTTAATATTGTGTGTTTGTCTATTAAACATGTTCTCAGAATATCAAAATATTTTCGTATGAATTGGTAGCATCCGAAAAAGGGATATTTTGATTTCAGAAAAGTGAGTACTGTACTGTAAAAGCTACTTAGAAACGTTTCCGAAATGGACGGGCAGTAGATTAAAATTAATTTTTATAAATTTTTCTTTAAATTTCGCAAAAAAAATAGCTTTCTGGGGTTTTTAAAGGTAAAAGAACGGTTTTCGAAACCTTAGGTGAGTTCGAAGAGGTTACTGCATATTTACGTTTTTGATTACAGTGCACTTTTATACATTCAGAAACATCTGACATTTTTAGTGTACAATCTTCCAGAATATGTCTTCCGTTTTTCACTTTACTGAGTTTTTTGACGGTTGGAAGTTTATAAATAATTATAAAATGTCCTAAAAATTTCTTCTTCTTGACCTTGATTTTCTCCGGATACGTAAATAGGGTATCTGCTGATGCGCAAGTACATTATCTATCGCGATAAACACAGCAATAGATTTTTAATGAAAGTTATTTTTAATTTTTATTAAATATTAAATAATTATTATAAATTTAAAATTCTGAATTTTTGGTGCATCAGGAGAGGTTTTCAACTAACCTGACATAAATTTTCGTTTTGTACATGCGGTAATTTCTCCTATATATTGCTTGCATGCTGACAGATGCATACAAAAGCACAAAGAGAAGTCATAAATTATCATAGATTATAATATTATTTTTTAAAAACTGTATTAAATTTTATGAAGAGGCTTTTTTTAACTTGGTATTCTTTCTCCGAGTAAAAAAGGAAAATTTTCGAAACTAGTAATTAGTTTGTCATATTTTGATTAGGGTTTTTAGAATTTCATTGTCAAAAGATTTAAAAAATTAATTATCATAATGAAAAAAAATTGCACCCCAAATAATAGAGAAAAATAAGTTTCGATTAAGAAACATTTTAAATGGTGTAAATTTATATATGTTCAACAAATACGTAGCTGGAAGCTACTTATCACTTGAATTAGAATTATTTTTAGACCAATATACAGCCTGTAAATTAATAATGTGCATTATATATTGCCACTCCAATGAACATATTAATTAATTTATTTTTTAATTATAAAGAGTAAAATTTTATATATCCAAATGACATTTTAATAAATTTCGAAATATCTCTTTTAAAAGAATGAACAAAAAATTGGTGCTTAATTTTTCTCATTTTTTGTATCTTTAGAAAATCACTTTTATTCCCACAATGGTTAGCTTTGATTAAAAGTAAAATAGAACTTTTGCCGAAATTGTATCATAGGATTCAATTGCTTCAATTATTATATCTTTTTTAAATACTACAAGAATTTCGAATAACAGACAAACCTCTCTAACAGGAACACGCTTAACGCGAATTACTTTCAGCACGAACTGTTTCCGATTGTCTCGTCCAGTTGTAAAACTTTCCCCTTCAGTGTTCCTGTTAACGAGGTTAGACTGTGTTTTTAGATTTTCCAGCGCACTATGGAAAAAATCAAATATTTTTAAGCGAATTGTTAATCGCAAATTTATTTCAGTTTTTTTTTTTTTTTTTTTTTTTTTTTTCGATTTAATCTAATTGAATATTTTTCTGTTTCTTATTAAAGAAAAAAAACATTTTCTTATATCATTGGCTGACCTGCCCGGCGTTGGGCCTGTATGAGATATTTTCATATTATTTTTTTTAAATGTTGTATTCACTTTTATGTAGAATGATTTTTTAACTTAGGGATACTTTCCAAGTAAAATAGGAAAAATTACAAAATATTTAATTATAATTAAAATATCTACTCGTAATTTTGTAACTATTTTCAGGATTTCGCTATCATAAGTTTAAAAAATTAATTACTAGAATGAAAATAAATAAATTATATCCCAAATAACAGAGAACAGCTAGTTTATATAAAGATATGTTTTAAATGGTTGCGTTTATGTATATTTCCGAAAACAATGTAGCTGAAAACTACAATTCACTTGAATTGCAATCACTTTTAGCTCTGGAACCTGTAGATTAAAAACATGAATTATGTGCTGTCGCTACAATGAGCATATTCATTTATTTTTTTTAAATTATGATTAATAAAATTTTACAATTGCAGTGTTGATGAATAAGAATTACATTTTAATAAATATGAAAATTCTTCTTTTAGAAGAAAGAATAACAGCAAAAAAAAATATATTAAGTTTATCTTTCTCATTCTTTTTTGTATCTTAAGAAAATCAATTTTAATGCCTTTGCAATTACCTAAAATTTATTAAGGTGTAAATTTTAACTATTATCGAAATTGTATTAGACTTGTATTAGACACTTCACAATCCCGCAAGAATTTTGAACTATTTTTAGGTGTAAAATCAAACGCAATATGAAAAACTATCAAGTATTTTTCAGAGAACTGTTAATTGCAAATTCCTTTCAGTTTGGCTATTTTTTTTCAGTATTTTTCAAATTTACTCTAGTATTTTTTTTTTCATCTCTCATAAAAAAAATATCATATTACACTACTAGCTGACTCATCCTGCATTGCCCGAGCGAAAGCACGCCGAAACATTCACGAGTTTTTACTAATTTTATTACATTTTCACGTATTTTATTTTGTAAAAAATATATCTACTCCTCTAAACGTAAAATAAAAATATTATTTTAGTGAAATGCGAAATGATTTGAGTCCGTCTATGTAAACTTGAAAAAGTTTAAACTGATTTTTTGTAAAAACTGATTGCATTATCGATTAAAAGTTTTTGCTTTAAAATAATATTTTTGATTTCTGTACCTTAAAGGGGCGTTGCATAGTACAAATTTAAAAAAAAACGCTAAATATACAGCCTACACGTTAAATATGGGCGTTGCATAGTGCAAATTATAAAAACATGCTAAATATACAGCCATAATATTCCTGCACTATATACAGCACGTAAATTAAAAATATGAAGTATATATTGTTTGCTTTGCTTTTTCGCAAACATTTATTGAAAAAATAAAGTATAATTTTCGTTTAAAATTTTAAAATATCATTTGAATCCGTTTAATAATAATAATAATAATAATAATAATAATAATAATAATGAAGGAAGCAGATGATAATCCAAATACACCGTGCTTTAAATTATTACTTTACTCAGAATCTATTACGAAAACGCAAACTTCTAACTCCTATAAATAACACTGATGTTATTACGTTGCCTTTAGGTAATAGTGCTTTAAAGTTTGAACAGAAAGTGTACAAATTTATTACATTGCATACCTATCAACCTGCAAGCAAAATACTATGCAAGTATATTTGTTAAATTTGTTTTGCCTCAAATAACTGATGAATCGAGTTAGCTACAGCCGTGCACGTGGTGCCTAGGTATAGTAAATTTGGTATGCACTTAAAGCATCAGCACAGAGTATGCCTGTAACAATAAGCTATCATTTAAGATTAATAAAATGTAGCATAATTTGTTATAATTAATACGGTCTGTTCAATTTGTTTTCAACATACCGTAATTTCCGGTGTATAAGCCGCGGATCAAGCAATTATTTCTCGACCCAGAAAAATTTAAAAATAAAATTAAACTTCTTAGATCTCGGTAAATATTTCTCTTCAATTACTGAATAAATTTTCTGGGTCCAAAAATAATTGTTTGATCTGCGGCTTATACACCGGAAATTACGGTACGTTTTATCCTGTTGTTACTATTATGCTTTGCACTACAGTTCATTAAAAAAATATAAGACTACAGCATATTTTATTATTTAGATAAGTAAAGAAATATTTCAATCAAAATAAAAAATATTCTATGTTAGTGCATCAAGTTTTTAGTAAAATGTATCAAACTACACGAATGAAAATATTTCGGAAAAATAAAATATCAATCTAACAAAAAAGCGTCAAAAAATAAAACTCTTACTAATTTATAGGATCTCCAATGGGAAAAACATTTTTTTTAATTTAGTAAGATATTACTACACCATTTCTTTGAATAACTTCAAACACACGATTTGGCATAGAATTAATTAAATTTTAAGGAACGATTCGAAAATATTATCCCATTTCTCCGTAATATCCATTTCTAATTCATATACTGAATGATATTATTTCTTATTTTCATGCACTTTGGTGAGATAAATAACTCCACAAGTTTTCTATGGGTTCTGGGTCAGGGCTTCAACTGAGCCAAGATAAAACATCAATCTTTTTTCTTTAAGCCACTCTTTTGTTGATTTCGATGAATAACTGGGAGCATTATCTTGTTGAAACATCCATTTTGCTCCTTCTAAAAATTGGCATGAAAGGTATCAGACTTCAAAATAACATTCGTTGGTGTTTGAGCTCATTTTTCCTTTAACTCTTTGGATATCACATTTTCCTGCATACGAAAATGCGCTCAACGCCATGATGAAAATCACCTGCCATATTCCTATTGAAGGATTCGAGAGATCTTTCATTTAAATCATGCCACCAGCAATTATTGGCGTCAAGATTGACATTTTTTTCGTTTGAATACAACATATTTCTCTGTGCAGAGTTCCAGGACATGATATTCTTTGCTCACTTAAGATTAAATTCTTGGTAACAGATTTTAATCTTAGGTAATTTCAGTAATAGTGGTTCATTTTTTTATTCGAAACAAATAACATCAGCATGAAATTTCAAATTCGGCATACTGTTTCATGTGATTCCTTGTTAGTTATCTGTTACTATTTTAGGGATCGTTTGATACTTTTTCGTTGCTAGTTTGACAATTCACATTATTGATCTGATAACTTCTTTTTACGACCAAATCGTTAATCCGTTCCGTACAATTCTTTTCTACTTAAAATATTATGAATCGCAGTTTTTTATAACGATTAAGATTCTTAAAAATATGCACTAAAATAATCTAAAATAAAATAAAACAAAACAAAAACATATCTTCATATTGTATCCTGACGATGCGACGTTCGTAGAAATGAATGAAACGTTGAATTTTTAATTGTATTTTAAATATATTCTTTTTATAAGTGTACCATTTAGTAATTGTATTTATTTTAGTACATATTTTTACTATAATTTATGGTGCAATTGTCAAATTCATAATGATTAAAAATCTTACTTATTTCATGTCTAGACTTTCCTTTTTCTTAGTATAACCACACTCTTCTCACTTTTATTTCAGACAGCTCAAGCCGACAAACATTTTACTAATAAATTCAAAGAATCAGATACATTTCAGAATTTCTGCATTTTATTCTTCTTTTTAAATTTTTCAGATTATTTAGATTACAGTTTGTAATGGTTGGGTGCTCGTACTGGGTGTTAAATGCAGACATAACTCAGTACATAAGATAAAACAGTTTATTAAAAACGATAAGGGCTCAAGGGGAGTGGAGCAAGTCTGTAATTTTCACAAATGAGAATATTACTAAAAGATTAAACGCATACTCACAGCTCCAGAACTAGCTCAATCAGGGCACCTCAAGTTACTTCTCAGCTATCTTTCGGCTAAACTGCTAGATAAAACTTATTAGACAGCCCGTGGCTGTATATATTTCTTTATTAACTTTGAGATGATCAACGTAATTACTATTAAATTCTTACCACTGGCCAACTTCTCGAGTCAAATTCCAAAACTCCTTAGCAACTCACTGGAGGCTCGATACCGCTTTTTCTGGATCAATCAACGCAGCTAGACACACTCTGCTAGACACCAGGAGGAAATCACCGCTAGAGACACACTTCGCTGGCTAATATCGCTAGACACACTCTGCTGGCTAACGTCGCCAGAGACACACTACACACACTCAAACTCCAAGCTTTTATATGTTGCAAACTGAGATACTTCAAATTTACATATTACTACTAACCGCGACCTAACTGTAGAATCCGAAAGAGACACACAAGCTCTAGAAAGTTAAAGTAAAAGAGAGGACAGATGTCGCTTTCACGCTTACACATGTTAAATTATTGACGTCACGATATCATAAATACTAGAGTGCCTTTATGACAAAGGTCACTCCCTCACAAGTTAAACTCCGAGTTCAAAATAAAATAAGCTCTGTCTTATTAATAATATGAAAGTGGTCTTATAGAGCGGAAAGCGGCAGCACAGACAATCACCTCATTGAGTTTACGGAAGAAAATCAAAGATTAGTTGAATCTCGATTCCCATATTGTAACGCATTCGGTCGGCCAAGTCAGATCTTGGTGAAATACACCTAAAAATACGATTTTAGAGGTTGAACGTAATGTTTTCCTGCTACCAATCCTTTATGTTTTCATACTTTTGTGTTATACAGGGTGATTCATATAAACGTGGCAAAATGATATGACAAATCACATCGGAACATAGGGTCACAAACTACTTATTGAATCACAAGTACAGGGCAGGGTGTTTCATTCTAGCTACACCCGGTTTGAAAGTAATAATTTCGAGGAAAATAAAAATATTGTAATGAAAATATAACGATATGTACATTATTTTGTGTGAAAAGTGATGACGTTAATCTCTGTGTGACGTGTGATGAGATCTGGAAAAATATATTTCTCAAGCAATCGATGATACCATATAAACTGATTATCAAAGCCCAAAATGTGAGATGCAAGTGCATATTGCTGCTGCACATAATGCAAAATTCTACCACTTTTGTTTGATATTCTCACATTTAAAACAAAGGTCAGCATATCTGTTTAATGTTTTATTAAAATATACTTCAGTTTTCTGAAATTTATTACCGTCAATTCAAATTGAATTTGGATGAAACACCCTGTATTTGTGACACAGTGGCTTGCGGCCGTATGTTCCTATGTGATTTTTTATCCTTGTTGCCTAATTTGTCATATCAGTTTGTCCAAGTTTTTTTAATCACCTTGTATAATAATCATTATAACTTATCTTTACTACATTTTACTGATTGCATATACTATTCAAGTTTAATTTTGGTAATTTCGGAAACTGAATTTCATAGAAATAGCATTTCTTTAACTTTAGGTTAAAATAATATTTGAATGAGAGTTAGACTAAATAATGTAAGATACATTTTTTATTGTAACTAATTTTGTACATTTGTCATAAATCTTTGAAACAGGCCCTTCTTAAATATTTTCTTTCGTCAAAATTTCACAGGTTTCACCTTGTTAATATACATTGAATGATTGTTAATTGAGCTAAGTTGAAAGAAAAAGTGATGCACAGATTTTGAGAGTCTGTATGGTTTCACGTTGTCATTTTCATTTTTTAACCGTTTCTAACATAGTTGCAAAGTTTTTATGCAGTGAATTTGTTTAGTTGTCTGTCTGACCATACTCTAACTCGAGTAAAAATTCGGATTGACTTGTATTTTTTATAAAATTGAAGTTTATCAATTAACTTCGGCACTGAAAATGAAGTGTGTACTATTTTTTCTTAATTTACAGGTACACAAAAAAAGTATTTCGTTGTTTTATCATAAAGTAGAAAAGTTTTTCCGGTGCATTTTAATATTGTTACATTATCACAAGTATAATGAAATTGGTATGCATCGTTCAGAGGGACGCCAAAATGTTATCTGTAGTATATAGAATAAGTAGCAATTATAGTTTGTTTACATAGACACTCAAACTTCTTTCGTTACATTTCTTTCAATTGTGAAACTTTGTTTTAGTGCATTTCAAAGATATTAGACTATTTCAAACATAATGAAATTCACGTCCCTCACTCATGAAGGAAGCAATGTGAGTAGTACGTTTTTGTAGAGTATATATTAAATAGCTATTACAGTTCGCTTTCCTAGAGACGCCCAAAAAAGTCCGATAAAGAATTATGATACCGTTGGAAAATCGTTTGCAGGGAATTTTAATGATGTTACACTTCTTCAAACGAAATGAAATTGTTTACTGATATGTTCCAAAAATATTTTCTATTGATTATTGACTAATAAGTTTTATCGTTTATTTACAGAATCACTCAAATAATTCATTTATTGGATTAGTTATGAGTTAATATGGCTTCATGTGCACTAACAGCCTTGATACGCTTATAAAATTTAATTTATTTGTAATGTATCACGAGGTTCGTAGATCCCATGCA
Source organism: Maratus speculifer (assembly GCA_964019185.1). Taxonomy (NCBI): domain Eukaryota; kingdom Metazoa; phylum Arthropoda; class Arachnida; order Araneae; family Salticidae; genus Maratus; species Maratus speculifer. Next base: position 296,828,214 of record OZ025292.1, read on the forward strand.
AGGCTGCATACATCCATTCCGGAATGGAAAATTTACTACTTTTTTATGTTTATTTGAATGTCTCCTTTTATTAAATGAACGCGAGGAAAATTTCTGAACAATATTACGATAGAATTGGAAAATGTTTTAAAAATCTATTCAGTGATTCATTTTTGTTCTTTTTTTTAAGTTTAAATTGTTTATATGTGTGTATCAGTCATTTAAAAAAATCCATTTCCGATATATTTTTATTTTGAAACATTTTTAAAGAACCTTCTGCCAACGGGTGTTAATCAAGTTCCAGTGGAAAGGGAAATAACGGGGAATATTATAACTTTATTGACTGTATTTCCTTATACAATAATAAATAAATAAATAAATACTAATTGGAATATTGAAGTTTTAGACCACTAAAGTAGAAAGAACATAAAATGATAACTAACATAACTTATCAAAAGAAGACATCTATTTAAGAGATTTAAGCATTTTCATTGGTAAAATAGAAAAAATTCACATCAAATGCGTATATTAACTTTCTTGCTTTTAACTTTTACTGGCACTGAAATTATAGAACAAAAAAGCCATGTAAAATGATGAGAAAACATCGTGTATGCAGAGTTCTAGCTAGTAGATATGGCACGTATTAATGAACTATGGGCAAGAAAGATCTCGTTTTAAGAAAGGTCTCAATTATATTGATTTCAATGTTCTTCTTTTCCTAAAAAAAGACATTATGTTCCTATCATTCGTGCATGTCAGTGTCACTTATTAAGCAGCCTTGAATTCCCACTTTGTATATTGGTTAAGGCTTCCTAAGAACTTCGGGAACTGACTGGCCAAAATCTAAAGTAGGGGAACAGGGGCACATTGATACATGGGGCACATTCTTACACCCCCTCTACAGCTCACAGGATCATTACAAGAAGTTTCACAACAGCTCCAAAAGGTGATACTAGTGCTACTACTACAGAAGGTCTTGGAATGATTCAGTCGTTTGATGAGATGATACGGGTGATTAATTGTTTTTGTAGGTCAAAAGTAAATTTGAGTTGTATATTTGAAATGGTATTATACAACTGTTCCTGTATTTTCAACCGAAAAGAATACTCTCCCTAGCAAATAAAACTACTCTTTATCAGTTTCTCATTCTTTTTTGTTAGATAAATTATAATGTATTGGTATTCAGACTCATTTTATTCAAAATGAGGGGCACGTTGATACAGTCTTTGTCGGGGCACATTGATACAAACTAAATCCTTTTCTAGTTCATTTTTTCATTACCTTTTTTTTTTTTTTTTTTTTTTTTTTTTTACAATGCACTCCTTAATACAACCACTTTTCGCTAAATATTTCTAATATTAATTTTTATTGAAGTAAAATAGCTTTAATTTCTTTATATTAGAACATTTTATAGTATTTTTTCAAAGGGAAGACATACGAACTTACCCAACATATAGTGCTAGTAGAACTAATTAAACAAAAAGACGGCAGCCTGGAAAATCTCAAATTTATATCAGTTCTTCAGAGAAAAAAGTATTTTCTATATGAAAAGTGTTACGTAAGAGAAACAAGCTGCAGAACAGCACAGGATAATTATATTAAAAACAGAATTTTTAATATAATTATTCTGTTTATAAACCGATTTATAAACAGAAAACATGGTAATTTTTCATATTTCTTAAGAAAGAAAATAATGCTAGGGTTGAAGTACGAGATATGACAAAGTTACAACAGCCAACAATCAAACAGGGAACAGCCAGAACATCAGGTCATTATACATTTCATTTTGATTGCTTTAATATTGCTTACAAATAAAGTGTGGGTGATTTGAATTTTTATAAATAACATAAAATGGTTTGCTAACTATTTTTCTATGAAAAATATGCATTGATGTTATTTTGTCTCCATTTTTACCAGACGTATCAAAGTGTATCAATCTGCCCTGGGGATGGGGCACATTGATACAAATTGCTTTTTAGCTCACAGGCTATCATAGCTGAGAGCTTACGTGCCCGCCCGTTCTGTATGTACTTCGTACGTTCGTACGTGCGTAACGCGATAACTCATGATAAAAATATCCTATCCACTTGAAATTTTGTATACAGGTGTATCCTGATAAGGCGCTTCCCTGATTTGTTTTTGGAGTTCATTCGATAAGTATAAGAGGGAGGACGGGGGGCTCATGCCCCTCCCCTTAATTGATATAAATGGGTTTTTCATTCAGAATTATCAGTTTTCGTTCAAAATTTAGGTGTAAAATCATTCTAATGAGGTGCCTCAGGGATTGGTGTTATGTGTTCATTGTATAAGTATAAACAGGGGGAACGGGGGTTCTAATGCCCCTCCCCTTAATTGATATAAATGAGTTTTACATGCAGAATAATCAGATTTCGTTCAAATCTCTGAATAGTTTTAGAAGTTTAATGATTAAGTATAAAAGAGAGGGAAATAACTCCTCCTAAATTATATAAATGGGTTTTTTATTAAGAATTTTCCGATTTGCTCTGAATTTTGGATATAGATTTTTTATATGATAAAGCATGTCCCTGATTAGTTTAGGGGGTTCAATGATTAATATAAAAGGGGGAAAGGGGAAGCTGTTTCCCCTCCTTTAATTTTTTTTTCGATCGGAAATAACCCTTGAAAATATAAGGCTGTAATGTGCAATTAGTATGCGTGGCTTGTGAGATCAATGCCATCAGTTTAACTGGGCAGTATTCTTTTTATTTTGATTTTTTTAAATTACATGCAAAAATAATATATAAAACAACGATTGTACATTTTTATAACACACTACACAGGTTTTGCTGACATCACGTAGAAAAATAACTTAAAATTTCTGCTTTCTAGATACCAAATTTTTTTTTTTAAAGCTATATAAAAGTGCCCCAGTTCCCCCTAAGCTATTCATTGCATATATTCTGAGTTTTTGCAAAGAACCTTGGCCAGTTAGTTCATGATCTGGCCAAGTTTCGAGTTTTGGTCGTAATACATATGTATTCTTTGAAATTCATCTTGTAGCTTGAGTCAGAGAGATAACAAATATTTTCACATTACTGATATCTATTTAATTGTGTTTAGCACTTCAATAGGAGCACTTATTTTTTTTTGTATGAGCAGGAAATTTTTTACAAATCCATTATTTCTCATAACAATATAGAGAGACATGGTATAAAAACAATTACCCATACCAGTAGTAAAAATTAAATTTAATTATGGGAAAATTTGTGAGAATAAAATTTTAAAGAACAATTCCATTTGTCATAAAGCTACAACAGTGTGCTTACTGCAAGATTCCAATATAGCCCATTGTACAAAAATATTGGCATTTGTCCTTCTTTCTGTAAATTCTCATTTTTATTAATTATGGATACGAAAATGTACATCTTTAATTAAATCGGAATCTAAAGACAATTATATTCTAATGTGTTGCTTCAAGCATGAATGATATTTTAAATTTGCTAATTGTAATTAAAATTTTCTCTTGCAAACGATTTTAAAATATAATTCTACATTAATGCAAATGCTTAAAATTATTTGTATGGATCCTGTCATGTAAGAACATATTTTTACTTTACAAATAGTTGAAAGTATTCAGCCTTGGTTCTTAAAATAGGAAAGTTTTGCTTTTACTTTTCAGTTGTTTCACCTAGTTTAATTTTGCAAATTAATGATTAATTTAATATGTCACTTTTGACATTTTCTATTTACAAAACTGGCGTAAATCTAAATTTTATTGCTTAAATTTAATTAAAAATATTTCTTCTCCCTCAAAGAATTTAACTAACTAATGTACTAAATTAATGTTTCATTTCAGAATAAACGAACAGAAGGTTCTGGGTGTGAGAGTACTTTTAAATGTTATACAGGGTTCCCACGTTCAACGGTGTCCAATTGCCAATTTCTAAACCGATAAGCATAGACATACAGTTCCAAGCACAAAAATGTTTTTAAAGCGGTTTTGGTCAATAAGTATATATTTTTTAAATAATATGTATGAAATTTAAGTTTTATATGGCCCCTTGGTCTTATAAGTCATGTTTAGTTAAAATATACTTTTGTACTAAGAAATAAGAAATAAAAATTCTTATTACTCTACGATCGAAACCAATTGAACAATAGCTGTATAAAGATTTTTTTTCATAGTGGACGTTATTTATAAATTTACTAGAAATACAAATAATTGTCATATATTGGAAATAATAGATGAGACTAAAAATTACATTACAATACAAATTTGAAATTTATTTTCATTCTGACATATCAAAGAAAAATATGTAATATGTACTAAAAGATTAGTTAAGAAAACAGCAGAATTTTAGTTAAATGAAAAGATGGCATGCAACAATTGCAATTTTTTAGAAAATTATAACATGATTTTAAACGCAGTTATATTATTTAATTTAAATTTAATTAATAAAAAGGAAAGTTATGTTAAAACTTGCTCAAAGCGACACCCTTTAACTGCAATGTAGAAATGTGCAGTCGTGGGGAAAAAAAAGTAAACTTTCCGAACTAATTCCTCAATAATTTATCATAGAAAAAAGTTACTGGTCCCGAACGATTGTAAATAGTCTTCTTTTAAATTATGCGTATAAATTTTGCTTAGGGGGCCATCTAAATATTCAAACAAACGCTAACTTTGTTTTTTCAGCAGTGGTACTCAATTCTGACAGAATAAAGAAAGTCTACACCTTTCAATTAGCATAAAACAAATTCTCATACAATTTGTACGAGCTCCACCAGTGCCCGAGAGGTTCGGACCTCTCAACTGGTAGACGGCAGGTGCCGGGTTCGAACCCAATCGCGGCTGTCGGCCTAACCGTTCGGAGTTTTCGTGGTTTTCTTCGAAACTTGCGTAAATAAGGGTTAGGTTCCCTTAGAAAGACCCCCACGAAGGGCACTCCCACTGGTCCTATATCCCTAGTGTAGATAATCAGACGACAAAAATAAACCAAACCAAACTTATTTGTACGATAAGCTTCCAAAAAAGTAATTATTTAAAAATGAACAAATTTTAGGGGCTGTATCCATATTGAAGTACGGTACTCGATTGTTCACCAAGAGAGCCACCTTCTTGATCAAGACATCTTTGGCACTACTCAAGGTGTCTCAAGACTGCTAAATTAGATGATAGCATAATGAAATTTAAAATATCTAGTTACTGCTATTGTAGACGGCCTTTTAAAACTCATTTTGCTGTTTTTACTTGATTTTCTTTCGGTTAAAAATTTCCTTAGTGCTATAGGTTTTAGGTTAAATTTGCAAATAAATGAAAAAAAATAATCAGGATTCATGAAATTGTAAAATTGGGAGATATTTAGTATTATTACTAGTTTTATTGGGAATTTAAAATAAACTCTCTTAAACTCAGATGATTTAAAACTATAATATGTCACATAGGTGCTCCTAGGGATGAACCGAAATATTGCAAACGTGTATTGGGGTCATTATAATGAGGCATAGATAGCCACAATTCCAGCAAAAATATCCCAGTCGTGTAGTTATGCAAATGCATGGGCTGACACGTCATCTGCCTAAACTTGTCTTATTACATTTTAAACATGTCTTATTACATAAACAGGGTTCACAAATGGTCCGCGAACTGAACACCAATAATTTTTAACAAAAAACTTCATAGTAGTTTTCTACAACATTTGTGCTAAAATGAACTTCCAAAGGTGGTTTCGATTGAATTTCTTAGAAAATATCTAAAACAAAGTTTTTTTTCCACGAAAATATTGATATTCAGTTGGCTTACAACATTTGGTGGCCCTGCATAAACTGCAAGATGCCCTTACATCCTTTCCGTTTACGACCTTCTTAAACTATAATGCTATATTCTAATACCAACTATAAAATATTTCACGATGCTTATCTCGATGTTCACTATCGGAATCCACTGGAATGTCAAGAAAGATATTTATTCAAACACCCTGTATATATTTTAAAATAAACTGTTTAAGATTCATGTAAGGTTTTGTAACTTAAATTTTTAAAAAGTAAATTTTGATGAAAAATTTCTGCAGATCTTTAAACAATAGTATTTATCTTATTTCAATTTTATTACAGGAAAAAATATAAGGATCTTTCAAATATTCTCAGTTCACTAAAAAAACTTCACTTCCCTTGCGACACAGCGCTAGAAAGCAGAAATTGTTTCGAAATGTTCATGTCAATAAAGAAAAGTTATCCCACATGCACAATTGGAACTTCCTTTTTCTGATACTTTATTGATGCATATTCGGCATTATATTAAGTCGGGCCTCATCTATCTAAAAGGAATTTTTTATGCACACATAAAACATTTTTTATTCTATAAACGATGCAAAAAATATTCTAATATTTACAACGTTCAGACAGTTTTATTTCGTAGTTTTACACGATATATTATTACGCTATGATTACAAACACTTTGAATGACAGTACACGTTAAATGAAGTCATCTTTATGTATGAAGTTTGAAATATATTTATTCTACTGATTAAAATTCTTTGCAATAACTCCACGCCAAATCGAAATTTTTTATTAAAATTTTAACAGTAATGGAGATATTCTGAAAATTTGCGATTGCTTTTGCAAAATAACTTCTAAAAATAATTAAATTTACAGTAGTGATATTTTTTAGAAGATTTGCTCAACATTCTACAAAATATGATAATAATAAAAAAAGACTAAAAATGCACAACAGATAATCTACGTCCAATGAACATTATACTCGATGCTCTTTAGCTTAAAATGGGTATAAATTAGGTAATACTAAACAAATTATTATATCTTTCTAACACAGTTCATGAATTTCTACTATACACCACAAAACAAAGTATGTTAAAATTTTCGCAAAAATATTTGCCTTATTGTTATTTTTTTTTTTTTTTTTTTTTTTTTTTTTTTTTTTTTTTTTTTTTACGGCTTAGATTGAAATACCTTGTAAACTGTATAATTGGATTTCAAACATGATTCCTTATAGAAATATTGTTTGTCTTCACGTAATTATTACCATTAAGTGTTTTACTGATTTAAAAATGTATTTACATTAGAAGAGATTCAAATAACAGGGCATAAAGTAGATTTAATAATAAATGACATATTCCCATTATGGTTTTTGTTTTTGTTTTTGTTGTTGTTGTTGCTGTCTTCGTGTATTTTATAAGAAATATATCCAAGAAAAGGTAATTGTTAAATATTAACATTTAAATAAAAAAAAATTATAAGAAATATCTACAATTCAACAATGTTAACATTTCTTAGGAAATTCCTTTTATAATTTGAACTTGTAGAAATCGTGACAATAAAATTTATAATGATACTTCTTACCAATATTGGAGCCAAATTTCCGAAATGTAAAAACTGCACTTTTGGGGTTATATTTAATGTCATTATTGTTCAATGTATAACAAAAGTATGGATTATTACCGATCAACATATCGCACCTTTCTTCAAAAGTAGCATAAATCAAAAAACTTTGTTTTTCAGTAAATGTGAAAAACTTTTTTAGACTATGAGGACAATGGCAATCTTGCAAACACAATTGTTTTCTAATCGCGGTGTAAATTCTGGTGCTTAGGGATTGATGAGGCGTAAAAACCATGTAGAAACGGCATGCATAACTTAAAAAATCCAATTTTTGAGTTGTGCCACTTTTGAAGCAAGGAAGCGATGTACTGAAAGCAGAAATTATTGGTTTGTGTGTGTTTTATGAAAGTTGAAATTTCAAATTGCATGAAAAGCATTCATGCGGAAAGGCAAAACAGAATCTCTAGCTATCGCGCCAGTTCTTTAAATACTGAGTTAACCATGGAACTATTCAGAAAAATGAACTGGAGTTCCTTAAAATGCTGAAGCTTCAATTGTAATCGATTTCTTATGAGTTCCTTACCACCGCGAAAAACTTTCACCAATAAATTGCAATATAAACATTTTCTTTATTAAAAATCCTCATTAATGAAATATTTCAATCAAAAATAATGACAAAACTGCTATTTACTTTTACTGATAGAAGTTTACTTCGATGGTAGTAGTTCCACCACATGGTGATAATCAAGACAATTTACTGCCTACGTCAATGAAAAGATTATAATACATGAGAAAACTAATACCAGTAAAAAGAACTAAAATTTTTTTTACCACATTTGTGAGTGAAATCTCAGATAAATGAGACACTTGAGTTAAATTAAATTTTCTGTTCAAATTTAATGGTGAAAGTTTTCACCGAGGGTAATCAAAACTTGCTAATACGATTAAAAGAAGCGGTCATCATCTTGTGACTACCTCCTCAGCTACTTCACTCGTAAATGCTAGACAATACACTATATATCTACACTTCTATATTCATAACTCCATTGAGTTAATTCCGTTGAGTTCTATTCAGCACATTTCCCTTACTCAAATTTTTGGCACAGCATCTGGTGTGCAGTATTATGTAATTCAACTTGTGAAACATATGGTAAAAGAAATAATTGATGGATACATAATAATTTAAATGTTATCTTTCTCTTAGGGCATTTCTGTGTTAGTCAGAGGTCTTGGACTGGACTAGTGACCAAGATATGTTTTACCTCAGTTAAATGGTTTGAACTTGTAAGATTTCTTATCAGTGAAAATGTTTGAGATAGAATAATAATGTCGAATATCATTTTATTAAGATGGAAATCAGAAATCATTTTAGAACTCAAACGTAATTGAAATAATTAAATATAAATTCTTAAACATTCTATCACCTTTGTTACGTACAATTTAAATAATTAGATAAAATGTGACAAAATGCGCATTTCTAAATGATGTATTTCGTTACAAACTTAAATTACATTAAAAATTCACAAAAGACAGTTTCAACTGTTATCTGAGGTCATCATCAGGATCTAAGTCAATCCTAACTACGATTTCTTTAATTTCACCATATTCGAGAATTAAAGACATAAAAATTTAACAATCAGTATAACATTTTAAAGATTAAAATTTAAATTTTTGCTTCAGTAAAAAAAAAAATCCAAATTTATACATGCTATTTAATATAGTAGCGTTGTAAGCTGACCCGTCACACACACAAAAAAATGATTTTGCAAATTTTAAGATCATTGTAACTTTAATATAGTGGAAAGGTATTTAATAAGATAACCTATCAAAGTCTTTAGGAAAGCGGAGAAGGTGTGCAATGACAGTATGTCATGTCATTTCTAGAATATGATTGCATTTATTGAAATAATAGAAATAATAACACTAACAAATGGCGTTTACTGTGGGTTAACACTTTAATAAAGATGGTACAGATTGGTCAATTTCCCAAACTCGAATTCTCGAACATATTAAGGTCGTAAAACTTCATAGTTATGCTTGACTTTAGAGTCTAATAATGGCCTCAGAAGAGGGTTGAAACTGTCGATTTGTGTATTTTAATATAACTTTAAAATTTTTAACAAAAAAATATAATTAAGCAATGTGTTTTTTCACATATTATTTAGTTATTTAAATGAAAATTGCATTTTTAAAATCATTGAAAACTACCAAAATGAACTGTCATTGCTTTGAATTTTAAAAATTTAAACATACATTTTTAAAACTTGATAAAATATTTTATTAAAACTTTTATAACTTTTCAAATAAAATTTGAGCTTCTTTCAAATGTAATAGAAAGTTCTTTAATATAAACCGAAATTTCTTGATTGCGCTTCCAATCTCGAACATTTATTAAATATTTCTCTCCATTTCAATTCTCAATGCTGTATTACTTCAGAGCTACAAAGCTCTGTTTTCATTCGTCTTCAGTCTGTGAGGTGAGGAAATCATAATATAAAAATAGCACTTTTGCTTTGTAAGAACGCTAAAATTGAAGCGTTTAAGGTTTAGTCCAGTCATTTTAGCACCTTTTTTGCAAATAGCGGAAAAAATTAGAACAAAGCTGGATTTTTGCATAGGTGCTAGTTAGGGTATGTAGTTTAACATACTAAAAGTCCCCATCGATCCGAGTGAGCTTTCGCCTCCAGGGGGCGCTAAAGAGCTTGAAAATCAGTTTTCCGTGAATATCTCACGAACAATGGCATCTAGACAAAAAATTTCAATAACAAAAATGTAGATAATTTAATTTCCTACAAAAAGTGTCATTAACATTTTTTGTCACACCAACCTTTCCCTGCCAAAAATTAAGATAAAATAAACATTATTGTGCAAGCACAATCATAACGCGGCGAAGAAGAAGAACAAATACTAAACAACTTTTGATTCCCCCCCTCATCTCTCCCCCATTGTTTGTATGGCGTTTTCGCCCGCTTGTGCAATACATGGAACTACTAAGAAAGAGGAACTGACATATCCTTAAAATAGTGAAGCTTCAACTGTAACCACGTTCATGGGAATTCATTATCGCCACGATAAACTTCCACCAGTAAAACTATGCAGAAAATTTCTCTTTATTTAAACGGATAATTAATAGAAATCTTCAATCAAAAAGCATGACAAAAACTAATATTCATTTTTACTGGTTACAGTTTACTTCTCTGGTAATAGATCCGCCACATTGTGACAACCAAAACTGTGCCAGTAAAAAGATTATAACACTTGCAAAACTCACACCAGTAAAAAAAATAGAATTTTTTACCACATTTGTCAGAGAAATTTTTAATGATTAAGGCTCTAAAAGAGGACGAAATTTCCTAGTTAAATTTACTGGTGGGAGATTTCACTGGCGGTAATCAGAAACTGTAAATCGGATTAAGTGAAACAGCTGTCATCTTGTGACAACCAACTCAGTTACTTCTATCGCAACTTATAGACAATAGACTATATGTCTCCTCCTTTTTATTCATAACTCCATTGTGCAATACGTCACCTGAGAATAATAAAATTCTATCTGTGTTTTTGAAAAAATCGACTTATCGATATAGAAATGTTCTATTTGTATCTATGAAGGCAATTATGGATTAAAATAATGTCGTAATATAATTGTAATATTATATGTAAATTATATATAACATCATTTTGATGCAAAAATGCCTTCATAGATACAAATAGAGTCTTTCTACATAGATAAATCAATATTTTCAAAAACACAAATAGAACTTTATTATTCTCAGGTGACGAATAGTCATTGCCCAATACCCTATCTCTCTTTACATTTGTCAAAATGTACCATGTGCAAGTACTTTTCAATGTGCAAGCACTTTTTTATTTTTATTTGGTGCTCATTTCGCTAGTATGAAATGACCCTAATTTATTGAACGAAGTATTTATTCTTTTTAAGATTTTAGGAAGGGAATAATTTTATTTTCAACGCATGTTGTAGAAAGTTTTAAATTATTTATGACAGTTTAAAATGACTCTGATTTTTATGATTCTGAGCGAAAAATGGAGGTTGACAAAATAGTTTATCTTGCATGAGATGAGGACTGGGTTTCGAAAGATTTTATAAAAACTGAAAAAAAGGGTCTGAAGTCGCTTGTGACAGCAAGTTCGGAAAGAGATGACCATAAGTGGAAAATATTTGAAGAAATGGCTAAAAACAATAATGAATTTACAGTTCATTCAAAGAGTAAGAAAAATTATTCACGAAAGAATTCTGTTAAATCATACAATAAATCTATTGCCGAAAAACGATCAACATCCGCACAAATTAATCATCCATTTAAGGAAAAATTGAGAAATGACAGTCCGTTGTTTGAATTTAAGAGGAAATGTCTGTTATTTCTGATACATTAGACGAAGATTTTTTACAGAAGGAAAAAAAGAAAGCTCTAAAGTATCGCGGAAAAGAATTTTTTTAATCTAATCATTAAAATAAGACACGTCTCATATCTATGCTTATGGAGAAATTTATGGAGAATGGTTTCGGAGCGAAACAAGCAGAAGATGATGCAGACACACTAATTGTTAACACAGTTATTGAAGTAGCAAAGTCTGGTGCGCTTACTGCTGTTGTTGGCGATGATGTTGACTTGCTCGTATTGTTGACAGTTTTAGTACCTCCAGAGATAGAGATATTCTTTATTAAGTCTGGAAGAGGACGAATTGTTACCACCCTGTATTCATCGCACAGTTTTAACAATGATGCTGTTCTGAAAGATCATATATTGTTCCTTCACGTTTTTTCAGGTTGTGACTCGACATCAGCAATGTTTGGGAAAGGTAAAATGTCGTTAGCAAAATTTTTGAACAAGGAAGAAGATCATAACATACAAGCTGCCAGCATTTTTAAAAGTGATCAAGTACACTGAAAAAAATCTGCTGCATTTTGCTGCAACGCACCCCACCACTTGTATATAATATCTCTATTCCAACCAATGAGAAAGCTTCATTTCACAGCCAAGTAACCGTTTTCTATACAAGAAGGGGAGAGCGTTGCAGCAAAATGCAGCAGATTTTTATCAGTGTATCTTAATTTGAAGTTTCCGAGGCTGCAAAAATTATTTTTCTTGCTTTATACGGTAGTAAAGCAGAAATTTCTCTGAAAAAGTACCGTTATGTATGTTTCAAGAAAAGAGTTGCTGTTGGTAAAAAAAAGCCTTTTATCGTTGCCGCCTGCCGAAGATGCAGCTAGATTGTACAGTTTACGTATTTATCATCAAGTACAACACTGATTGAGCAATAAACTACTTCCTGAGAACTGGGGCTGGCAAAAAGCACCTAATTTGTTTCCAATTCTTGGTACCTTACCGCCCGCACCAAAAGATATTATTGAATCTATTTTTTATACTTGCTCCAAAGGATGTGGATGCCAAAAAATTGGATTGAATGTTCTGATATTTCATAAATTGCTGCGGAGTTTCATTTCATAATGCAAGTAAAATTGAATTTGAAGACGAGGAAAATATTGGCAGTATCCTGCCCATTGCAAGGGAGGAGGGAAGCGCTACTTCTGTATTCAGTGATGATATCGAAAGGCAAACAAAAAATACTGAAAGCAGTACAGCACCAAAAGAAATAAATACAGATAATTACGAATCTGAATCGAGTGTAGAAATTGAAGCTGTGCAAAGAACTACTAAAGCAGTTAAACGACTTAATTTGGACTAAGCCACTCACTATAAGTGGAATATGCCTACGGGGGAAACCACAAAAAAAGAAAAAAAAACGCACTAAGTGTTTTACCTCAAGGGTGGCGTAAAAATAAGCATAAATGTATATTATATATTCACTTTCCCCATTCAAAGATGAGAATTATAGATCTGTTTACAAATTTTTTTTTAATGTAGCAGCAGATTTTTTGAATTTTTATAATTTTACTTTCAAATATGGTCACGTTTTTATATTTTTGACAGGGAAGGGTTAATGTGACAAACAAATGTTAATGACACTTTTTATAGAAAATTAAATTATCTACAACTTTGTAGTTCACATTTTTTCTCTAAATGCCATTGTTCGTGAGATATTCACAAAAAACTGATTTTCAAGCTCTTTAGCGCCTTCTGGTGGCGAAAGCTCACATCGGATCGATGGGGACTTTTAGTATGTTTAACTACATAACCTAACTAGCACCTATGCAAAAATCCAGCTGTGTTCTAATTTTTCCCCCATTTTTGCTAAAATGACTGGACTAGTTATTGAAGGGTATAATTTCTCTGGGGAATTTCTTTTCAACTTTCGCTTTTTCACTTTTGTGTTCTTTTTTGCAGAAGTTCAGGGAGAAACTTTATAGTCCGGGAGGCATTTAACCTTCCTTTACTCGATTAGAGACCATAGGGATGTTTCCAGCCTCCTGATTGGCTGGTTTCGTTTATCAATTTGCTTTAGAGCCATTATCAAAACGCTAACTTAAAACAATCATAAAAATAAAATAAATTGAAAAGTTACTAAGTGATGTATATAGAATGTTGTAAAGTTAAAAACTAAACAAACTTCAACAAATGTCGATTATTAATATTTAAATTTAAAGCTTGTTTTGTTTTTAACTTTACAGTATTATCTATTCACCATTTAATAACTTTGTGATTTATTTTATTATCACAATAAAATTTTCAGTAATACATTTCATCATGAAATTGTCCAGCTTGTTTAATATATGTATACATATATATATATATATATATTTAAAAAAATGAATATCTTTTATGTTTAACATAACATATTAGAAATTAAAAAACTTTTTATGTGTATGAATATATATATTTCTTAAAATATAAGCACATTTAAGACATTTTCGAAGCTGATAACTAAATTCAAATGTAATGTAATCCCCAAAAGAAAAAAAAATTGCAAAAGACAAAATTTAACTAAAAAAAAAAATCAAGCTGAAGTTTCATATAAGAAAACCAGATGGCGCCACTACATATTTTTTCTAATGTGTTCCATTTAATTTGTAATTTCTAATGTAATAACAAAATGCGAAATTCGGAATTAATTAGTCATTTGTTAACAACAACAACTGAGTTAGATTTAAATATTTCATGTTAAGTGCTGATTTACTTATATATAAAAATGAAAATATACATTTAATGGTATTTTATATTGGCGTCATAGAATTTCCAAATACCTTAAATAACAGAAAAGACGAAAGAGAAGCTGGCCAATCAGGAAGCCGAAAAACTCACTGTGGTCTCTAATGAAGTAAAGGAAGGTAAAATGCGTCCGGGAGCCGACCGTCGATTTACCTATGTATCGAGTAAAAGGACCGGACATACATCAAAATGTAGGTCTCAATGTGCACATTAAGAATATCACTGTCTGCCAGGTCCTATCCTGCCGGAATGCAAGGCAGACGCAATTTTATGACGTCAATTTTGAGTGTTTACCTATGTATCGAGTACAAGGACCAGACATACATCAAAACGTAGGTCTCAATGTGCACATTAAGAATATAACTAGCTGCCACATACATCAAAATGTAGGTTTCAATGTGCACATTAAGAATATCACTCGCTGCCAGGTCCTATCGTGCCGGAACCCGGTGGCATCCGCACTTTTATGACGTCAAATTTGAGTGTTTACCTATGTATCAAGTAAAAGGACCAGACATACATCAAAATGTAGGTTTCAATGTGCACATTAAGAATATCACTGGCTGCCACAAACATCAAAATGTAGGTTTCAATGTGCACATTAAGAATATCACTAGCTGTCAGGTCCTATCCTGCCGGAACCCGGTGGCAACCGCACTTTTATACGTCAATTTTGAGTGTTTGCCTATGTATCGAGTACAAGGACCCGACATACATCAAAATGTAGGTCTCAATGTGCACATTAAGAATATCACTGGCAGCCAGGTCCTATCCTGCCGGAACCCGGTGGCAGCCGCGCATTTATGACGTCAACTTTGAGTGTTTGCCTATGTATCGAGTACAAGGACCCGACATACATCAAAATGTAGGTCTCAATGTGCACATTAAGAATATCACTGGCAGCCGGGTCCTATCCTGCCGGAACCCGGTGGCAGCCGCGCATTTATGACGTCAACTTTGAGTGTTTGCCTATGTATCGAGTACAAGGACCCGACATACATCCAAATGTAGGTCTCAATGTGGACATTAAGAATATCACTGGCAGACAGGTCCTATCCTGCCGGAACCCGGTGGCAGCCGCGCATTTATGACGTCAACTTTGAGTGTTTGCCTATGTATCGAGTACAAGGACCGGACATACATCAAAATGTAGGCCTCAATGTGCACATTAAGAATATCACTGTCTGCCAGGTCCTATCCTGCCGGAACCCGGTGGCAGCCGCACTTTTATGACGTCAATTTTGTGTGCTTACCTATGTATCGAGTACAAGGCCAAGAGATGCATCAAAATGTAGGTCTCAATGTGCACATTAAGAATGTCACTGGCTGCCAAATACATCAAAATGTAGGTCTCAATGTGCACATTAAGAATATCACTGGCTGCCAGGTCCTATCCTGCCGGAACCCGGTGGCAGCCGCACATTTATAACGTGAATTTTGAGTGTCTACCTATGTATCGAATTCAAGGTCCGGACATACATCAAAATGTAGGTTTGAAAATGCATATTAAAAACTTAAGGGTCTACTTTGTCCAATTTTACCGGAATCAGGTGGCAGCAACACTTTTTTGACATCAATTTTGAATGTCTACCTATGTATCGAATTTAAAGACCATATATAAATAAATATGAAGGCTTAAAAGTGCCCATTACTAATATCATGATCTGCCATGTCCAATTCTGCCGGAACCAGGTAGCAGACTCATTTTTTTCATCAATTTTGAGTGTTTACCTATGTATCGGACCTGGCAGCCAGTGATATTCTTAATGTGCACATTGAGACCTACATTTTGATCTATGTCCGGTCCTTGTACTCGATACATAGGCAAACACTCAAAGTTGACGTCATAAATGCGCGGCTGCCACCGGGTTCCGGCAGGATAAGACCTGGCTGCCAGTGAAATTCTTATTGTGCACATTGAGACCTACACTTTGATGTATGTCGGGTCCTTGTACTCGATACATAGGCAGACACTCAAAATTGACGTCATAAAACTGTGGCTGCCACCAGGTTCCGGCAGGATAGGACCTGGCAGCCAGTGATATTTTTAATGTGCACATTGAAACCTATATGTTGATGTTTGTGGCAGCCAGTGATATTCTTAATGTGCACATTGAAACCTACATTTTGATGTATGTCTGGTCCTTTTAATCGATACATAGGCAGACACTCAAAATTCACGTCATAAAACTGTGGCTGCCACCGGGTTCCGGCAGGATGGGACCTGGCAGCCAGTGATATTCTTAATGTGCACATTGAAACCTACATTTTGATGTTTGTGGCAGCCAGTGATATTCTTAATGTGCACATTGAGACCTACGTTTTGATGTATGTCTGGTCCTTGTACTCGATACATAGGTAAACACTCAAAATTGACGTCATAAAATTGCGTCTGCCTTGCATTCCGGCAGGATAGGACCTGGCAGACAGTGATATTCTTAATGTGCACATTGAGACCTACATTTTGATGTATGTCCGGTCCTTTTACTCGATACATAGGTAAATCGACGGTCGGCTCCCGGACTATTATATTGAAGATCCAGAAGAAAAAGACGTTTCACGAATGTAATAAAAATTTTGAAACTAATATAATTAGATAGTTTATCTGATTTATGCTTATTATTTTTTTATGTTTTCGCTTAAAACAAAGTATCATACATATTAACTAAGAAGCATTTAGATATATATTTTTTATTTAATTTTTTTTATATTAATTATCAACTGTGAATTCACTTTTAAAATTATTGAATATTTATTACGAGAATTATAACTTTGCTAACTAAGCATAGACCAAAGAGTGCAAATTTTCCAAGCCCGAAATCGAATCCGGAACCCTTGAAATAGTGCTTCAAGTGCTCTACTATTTAAGCTACTAAGACGACACCCGGCTTAGCATCTCTCACTCACATATGTTCGTAAGGCTGCAATTACTGCACAAGATGGAATAGTCTTCATGAGCACAGGAGGGATCTTATAATGGTTCCGTTTTCACCTCAGTACGGAACCCTAAAAAATTAAGATAAAATTTTCAAACTTGATAAAAGTTTTTATTAAAAGTTGTATGACTTACCGATTAAAGCTTGAACTGTTTTCAAATGTACAATTTTAACTGGAAAGCTCTTTAATATCAACCAAAAATCTTGATTACGCTTCCAATCTCGAACATATATTAAATATTTTCCCTCCATTTCATTTCTCATTCTCAATGCTGTATTTCTTCAGAACTGCAAAGTTCTGTTTTTATTAGTCTTCAGTCTATGAGGTGAGGATATTATAATATAAAAATAGCACTTTTGCTTCGTAAAAACGATAAAATGGAAGCATTTAAAGTTTATAAATGGCATAATTTCCCTGGAGAATTTTTTTAAACTTTCGCTTTTCGTCTTTTGTGTTCTTGCTACAGGAGTTTGGGAAGAAATTGCATGTTGAAGATCCAGAAGAAAAAGACGTTTCGTGAGTGTAATGAAGTTTCGAAACTATAGAATAAGATAGTTTCTCTGATTATGTTTATTTTTTTTCTTTTTTTTTAAGTTTTTGTTTAAAACAAAATATCAAATAAGGTACCCTGGGGTAATAACGCCACGTTAAGGTTCTACCAATTTTTACGGCTTAGTTTTCGGTTGTATTTTTCAATCAAATATAGGATCTGATACAGCAACTCATTGACTATCTATATAAAATAAAATAATTTAACAGATATGTATTCATAAAATGTAATGGCGTTTTTTCTTGACCAATGCTATTTGGCGTTATTACCCACCTATATGGGTAATAACGCCATGCAAAGAAAACTATGAAATAAGATGGAATAATTGCATGTAGATAGCCCAATTCTAAAAATACAAACTCTACAAACTTAAAAATTGACAAATTGCATTCTAAGCTATTGAAAATGTTCAATTTTTTGTGAAAGTGTAAGAAAAATAAACGTGTGGTGTGGGAGGGGGGGATGAGGCAAAAGAATATCAGACCGTGAGCTTCTTTTTGCTTAAAAAGGACCGCTTAAATAGAAATATGAGAAACATTGCACAGTTTTAACTGTGTTTATCTGAATCAGTATTTAGGATGTAGCTCGGCCACTGTTGGGAATCAACAGGGGTATTAATGTCAAGGATTGGCGTTATTACCCCGGTATAGCTATTGCGCAGTACATTTTAAATTACAAATTATCTCGAGAAGATATCCAAAATCTTCAACAACATTTTAAAAGTACATGAAATGCACTACAAATTTATGTAATTAACAAAGTATTTCCGGATAAAAAGATAGTCTTCACATCCCAAAACGTATCTCGCAAATTTTAGATCAAGCGTTAATTTTAGTTGTTTGTGAAAACAATAAGACCTAAAAATGAAACAAATTAAGTTGAAGCTGTTTTTTGCGATTTATATTACTCAAAACCCTTCTGCGCAGAGCACATGGGTGTCATTTACCTGATTATTTCACAATTATGCAAAATATGAGCACTTGGCGTTATTACCCCGCCTGGCGTTATTACCCCAGGGTACCTTATATTAACTAATAAGTACTTTCACTAAAACTCTTATTTTTTATTTTTATTTGTTTATTTATTTATTAATTTTTATTTTTTGTGATTTATTTTTCAATTAGTAAAGTCAGAAAAAAGTAAGAAATTGTATTTTTTATTTATCAGTCTTTCCATGAAAATTTTTCTGAAATCGTGATAATTGATACATTCAATAAATTCTTAATCATTTTCATTTTAATAATACAAATCATATTTCGTATCGTTTAACGAAACTTAATCGTTATATGTTATAAAAATATTAATAAACTTAAAATTTGATTTTTTATAAATAAATCGATACATATTTAAAGGAATTCAAAAATCTTGACATATGATCTCTATGGATCATCGTGGAACACAACAAACGTCCCGGAGCTATTTTATTAAATGTCTTTTTACATAATTATATAAATTCATTATGATACATTAGGAATGCGTTTTTTTGGGGGGGAAGGGGGGGGTGTTCAGATTTTCTCGTTAATTAGAAGCTTTAAAGTAAAATAAATAAGTCCTTTTTATTCGGATAAATAATTTTCATCTCAAGATATTTCTGAGGATAAACGAATTGACATTGGTATTATAAAGATCTTTTTTTTCTATAAAGAGTAATTGCAAACTGTATACAAAATTCTTATTATCCCTTTCTAAATATATTTTTTTATATTATATCAATAGAGATAAGTTTTGAACATACGTAATGGGCACCACGTAGCGTAAAAGATGTGAAATGGCAAAGATTTTAACTTTTTTAACTGGAACTATTTATAAAGAGGAACTGAAGTATCCTTAAAATAGTGAAACTGAAACTGTAATCGCTTTTGAAGGGGTTAATTATCGCTCGGGAAAACTTTCGATAGTAAATTTTAAATAGAAATTTCCTCTTTATTTAAACGCCCAGTTATTATAAACTTTCAGTGATAAATAATGGCAGAAATAGTTATTCATTTTTATTGGAGGAAGTTCCCTTTGGCTGTAATCAAGACTTGTGTTTCCAATATATTGTAACAACTTAGTATACCTCCAATCAGCGTCAGTAAATAAGACTATAATGTCTGGTCAAACTGGCACGAATAAAAACAAACAGCAAATTTAAATATATTTGTGACAAAATATTTCCATGAATAAGCCGCATGAATAAGACGGAATTTTATTTTTCAAGTTACTGGTAAAAAATTTAGCCCTGCGGTATTTAGAAACTGCTGATTTGATTAAAAAAAAAAGAAAGATACTATCTTATAACAGCCTTCTCACTTATTTCATTCGCAACTGGTAGGCAGTACATTACATACATCATGGTATGTGAAAAATGTGACATTCTTTTCGTTTTTCAAGAAAGCTTCTTTGATATAGATAGCCTTGAATTATCGAACATAGTAGAGACTTAAAGTGTCTTAATTATGCTTGACTTTAAATTCCCATGATGGCCTCAGATGATGGTTGAAACTGTCGATCTGTATATTTTATTTTATTTATTTATTTATTTATTTTTCTTTTTTTTTCTTTTTTTTTTTTTTTTTTTTTTTTGCAAAATACCTCATTTAGCAATGTGTGTTTTATCACGAGATATTTAGTTATTTAAGTAAAAATTATCGTTTAAAAGTTATTAAAACTGAAAATATTAGTTAAGGTTTTGAAATTTAAATATTTAAACATAATTTTTTAAAACTTGTTAAAAGTTTTTACTAAAAGTTTTATAACTTGCCGATTAAAGTTTGAACTACTTTCAAATGTAAAAATTTCACTAGAAAAGTCTTAAAATTAACCCAAATTTCTTGATTACGCTTCCAGTCTCGAACACACATTAAATATTTCCCACCATTTCATTTATCAATTCTGTACTTCTTTAGAACTACAAGGTTTTATTTTCATTCGTCTTCAGTCTATGAGGTGAGGATATCACATTAAAGAAATAGCACTTTTTCTCCGTAAACACAATAAAATTGAAGCGTTTAAAGTTGATAAAGGGTATAATTTCTCTGGAGAATTTCTTTTCAACTTTCGCTTTCTCTCCTTTTGTTTTGCTGCAGAAGTTCAAAGAGAAACTTTATATTGAAGATCCAGAAGAAAAAGACGTTTCACGAATGTAATAAAAACTTCAAAACTTATATAATAAGTTAGTTTCTCTGATTATGCTTATTTTTTTTTTGTTTAATTTTCGCTTAAAACAAAGTATCATATACATTACTAAGATGTATTCTTACTAAAACTTTTATTTATTTATTTATTTTTTAATTAGTAAAGTTAGATAAAAGTAAAAAATTGTCTTTTTTTATTTATCTGTTTTTCCCTAAAAAGTATCTGAAATCGAAATTATTATAACATTTATTAACATACTGAGTAAAAGAGTGACTGACACTGAACATTCCATTTTGGCCTTGCCAGTGACCGGTGACTGACATTGTAATATATGATATAAAGCTAAAAATACATATATTGTTTTAAGTAGTTATTAAGAAAGTATAATCTAGTAATAAATTAAAGTTAAGTAAATTTTAAATAAATTTTCAGTAATTATTTAAAACAATGTAGTTTTTTAAATTTTATATCATATTTTAGACTGTCCAACACCGGTGACTGATGCGGCCTAAATGGAAAGTTCGTTGTCAGACACCGGTGACCAACGTGGCACTCAACGTGTTAAATTCCTAAATCAATTTTAGTTTAATAATCTACACTTCTAAATTCCGACCGTATGTATGTATGTATGTAACGCTATCTCTTCCGATCCCGGAAACGGAGAAACGTTGCGTTTGTTTTGAATTGAAAGGAAATAATTCTGCAATCCCGAGTTGCACATTCGTCTGTCCGTCCGTCCGTCCGCAAATAACAACGCAAAAACTACCCAACCGAATCGTTTGAAATTTAAAATTTATAATTATTAGATAATTTTGTCGAGTCATTTCAAATTTTATTAAAATCGGATGCATTGATCAATTACAGGGACAATAAAAAGGATTCCGATACATTACGGACAATGGGAGAAAAAGTTTCAATAGCATTTTAATGGTTTTACACTCTTTCGAACATAATAAAGTTGCTATACATCTATGGAGTATATACTATAATACATATTCTGTACAATCTGTGGTGCAAATAATATTTCTTATTGATTTACAGGATCACACAAAGGTATTCCATTGTATGCTTATATATTGATACTTTGTTTGGTATGCATTTTAATAGTATTAAACTATTTAATACTGATAATTAAACTATTTAATGCCCGTAATTAATAAACTATTAAACTATTTAATGTCCGTCTGTCCATCTAAAATTGTAACGGTAAACCCACGGTGGGCGCCATTTGTAACGTTAGATGCATGCTGGGTGTCATTTGTAACGTTAGGTTGGTCGTGGTGGAGGTTAAATGTAGACATACTCAGTGATTAAGATAAAACAACAACGTTTATTGAAATGATAAAGGCTGAAGGGAAGTGGAGCAAGTCTTAAATTTTACACAACTGGGAAGACTATGAAAAAATCAAACACATACTCACAAGCTTCGGCCTAGCTCAGTCGGGGCACCTTCTAATACTTTCCGCTATCTCTTGGCTGAGCTGCTAGGTAAAGCTTAATTAAACAGCCCGTGGCTGTGGGTAATCCTTTATTCACAAACAAACCAAATGAAACTAAGAGGTTCCTTACCCCGGCCAACTCTCAAGTCAACTGTCGGAACTCCTTTCCGCTCACTGGAGGCTTCGTTGCTACTTTTCAATCGGCTAGCACTTCGCTGAACAATACATCACTTTGCTATCTAATACCGGAGATCCTCACACACTGGCTAGACACACAGATGCTCTCTCGCTGGCTAATGCCAGAGACACTCACTGGCTAATGCCAGAGACACTCGCTGGCTAATGCCAGAGACACACTCCATTCACTCAAACCCAAGCTTTTATATGCTGCAAACTGAGATACTTCACATTAACATATTACTAATAACCGCAAGCCAACTGTAAAATCCGAAAGAGCACACACACTCTAGAAAGTTAAAGTAAAAGAGAGGATAGATGTCGCTTTTACGCTTACACATGTTAACTTATTGACGTCACGATCTCAGAAACACTAGAGTGCCTTTATGGAAAGGTCACTCCCTCACAAAATAACCAGCGTAGCGGACGAAGGCCACTAGTACAAATTGTAATTCGTATCGTTAAACAAAGCGTAATTGTTACATGTTATGAAAATATGAATAAACTTAAAATTCGATCATTTATAAATAAACCCATATTTAAAGGCATTCAAAGATCTCGACACATTAAGTTTATGGAGCTCCTTTAAACACAAAGTATCGTACTGGAACTATTTTATTAAATGTACTTTTACAAATTATATAAATTCATTATGATACAACAGGAATATTTCTTTCTTTCATATTTTTTCGTTAATTAGAAGCTTTACAGAAAAAGAAATGATAATAAAACCTAATGATAAAAAAATTATAAATAAAACCAGCTTATATAAAATGGATTAATTTCTGGAAATTCCCATTCATATTTACCATTGACAAAAACAATTATTGAAACTTCTATTATTGTGTTCCACTAATTTGAGATTTAGTGTTTGAGTAATATAACTTGATTTTTTTTTAATGTAAGGAATATGTAAGCTACCTATCCCTCCCAGTACTCGCCGAAAGGACTTTTAATAATTAAACAGACAAAAATTTTTAAAACTTGTTAAAAGTTTTTACTAAAAGTTTTATAACTTTTCGAATAAAGCTTGAACTACTTTCAAATGTACAATTTTTAGTGGAAAGTTGTTTAATATCAACCAAAAATCTTGATTACGCTTCCAATCTCGAACATTTATTAAATATTTCTCTCCATTTCATTTCTCAATGCTGTATTTCTTCAGAACTACAAAGTTCTATTTTCATTCGTCTTCAGTCTGTGAGGTGAAGAAGTCGTAATATAAAAATAGCACTTTTGCTTCGTAAAAACGATAAAATTGTAGCGTTTAAAGTTAATAAAGGGTATAATTTCGCTGGAGAATTTCTTTCCAACTTTCGTTTTTTCCCTTTTGTGTTTATTCTTCCTGCAGAAGTTCGGAGAGAAACTTTAAATTGAAGCTCCAGAAGAAAAAGACGTTTCACGAATGTAATAAAAATTTCGAAACTAATATAACAAGAGAGTTTCTCTGATTATGTTTATTTTTTTATTTTGTTTAATTTTCGCTTAAAACAATGTATCATATATATTAACTAAAATGTATTTTTACTAAAACTTTTATTTTTATTTATTATTATTATTTTTTCAATTTGTAAAGTTAGATAAAAGTAAAAAAATTGTCTTCTTTATTTATCTGTTTTTCCATAGAAAGTTTCTGAAATCGCAATTATTATAACATTTATTAACATGTTGAGTGCCACGGTGACTGACACTGGACATTCCATTTTGGCCGTTTCAGTGACCGGCGTCTGACAGTTTAATATATGATATAAAAGCTACAAATATATATATTGTTTTAAGGAGTTATCAAGAAAGTATAATCTGGTAATAAATTAAAGTTAAGTAAATTTTGAATAAATTTTCAGTAATTATTTAAAACAAAATATTTTTTTAAATTTTACATCATATTTTAGACTGTCCAGCACCGGTGACTGATACGGCCTAAACGAAAAGTTCACCGTCAAACACCGATGACTGGCGTGGCACTCAACGTATTAAATCAATTTTACTTTAATAATACAAATTATAATTTGTTTCGTTAAACAACGCTTATATGCTATGAAAATATAAATCAACTTAAAATTTGATAATCATTACATGATGTCAGGGATAATGATATCATTATATCATTATATGAATGAACTTAAAATTCGATCTTTTATAAATAAATCCATATTTAAAGGAATTCAAAGATCTCAAAAAATACATTTTTGAAGCTCCTTCGAACACAAAGTATCGTACTGGAACTATTTTATTAAATGTACTTATGTAAATTATTTAAATTCATTATGATACAACATGAATATTTCTTTCTTTCAGATTTTTTCGTTAATTAGAAGGTTTACAGAAAAAGAAATGATAATAAAACCTAATGATAAAAAAATTAAAAATAAAACCGGCTTGTTTAAAATTGATTATTTTCTGGACATCTTCATTCATATTTAGCATTGATAAACACAAGTATAGAATCTCCTATTATTGTGTTCCACTAATTTGAGATTTGGGGTTTGAATAATATAACTTGATTTTTATAAGGACTTTTAATAATTAAACAAAAATGTTTAAAACTTGTTAAAAGTTTTTACTAAAAGTTTTATAACTTTCCGAATAAAGTTTAAACTACTTTCAAGTGTACAATTTTTACCGGAAAGTTCTTTAATATCAACCAAAAATCATGATTACGCTTCCAATCTCGAACATTTATTAAATATTTCCCTCCATTTCATTTCTCGATGTTGTATTTCTTCAGAACTACAAATTTCTGTTTTCATTCGTCTTCAGTCTGTGAAGTGAGGAAGTCATAATATAAAAATTGTTGGAATGTTATTCCATAAGGCGTGAATAAGTGAGTTCCTCAATAATAAAAAAGAGTTAAAAGCTTTACCTTTTAGTTGACACACATTTATTTGAAGAAATAAAGTAGAATAATGATGAACAAATACTTGGAAACACTTCACAACACAAAAGAACAGATGCACAGTCTTCACAATATTTACAGAACACAACAAATAAAAAAAATAACTTTGAAAACACATTAGCTTCACTTTGAAGCAGTTCTTGATAAATAGTTGTTATTCCTTTGGAATGAAAATGTATAATAATGGATTTTTAATCCTTGACAGCATTTTGCTGCCTAAGCCAGCTGAGTCACTACATCAACTAACTGTTCTAAAGTTCTCTTCCAGTGAAAACAGAATGTCTGGTGCTGCCATCTGGCGGTAGATTTTAGTACAAAAAGAAGCAATTGTCTAACATCTCTCCCGTTTTGTGATAGAATCTGACACCAGATAGATAAGGTTTCTGAAATGTTCAAATTTGACCTTTGGCAATGGCTTTGTCATTATGTCTGCTATCATTTCATTTGTTGACAGATATTTGACATCTATTACATTTTTCATTTTCAAATCTCGTATGTAGTGATACTTTGTATCGATGTGTTTAGTTCGCGACTTGAACTTTTCACTTTCAACCAATTTAATTGTTGATTGATTATCTTCAAAAATTTTAATTGGGTAATGTTGTTGTAATCTTTACATAGTTTTAAAATCCACAACACTTCTTGAGTTCCTTGTGACAGTGCCACATATTCCGACTCGGCTGACGATAATGTCACACATGTTTGTTTTCTCGAGAACCAAGAAATGCAGCTATTGCCTAAGAAGATTACATTTCCTGAGGTAGATTTTCTATCTGTAATATCTTGACCCCAGTCAGCATCTGAGTATGCAACTATATTAGGATAATCTTTTGAAGAAATATGAAGTGCAAGATCTTTTGTGGTTTTTAGGTACCTTATTACCCTCTTAACAGCATTCCAGTCCTTTTGTCTTGGATTATTGCATCTTTGACTTAGTATGTGCGTAGGAGCTGTAATGTCTGGTCTTGTGCATGAAGAAATATATAAAAGACTTCCAATAGCTTGTCTATAGTTATCATTTGATGATAAAAGATTTTCTTCTTTGTCTAAACTATAATAGTTCGTTTCCATTGGGGTATAAGTTGGTTTGGCTTCTTCAAGCTGAAAATCTTTAACTAATTGATTTATTTTATTTGTTTGTGACAGAAGATAACTTCCATCTTCTTTTCTGTGAATTTCTATACCTAAGAAGTATTTTGCTTCTCCTAATGATGTTATGGGATAAGACTTCTTTAAATAGTTTATTACTTCATTGACTTCATCTTCATCTTCTGAGCTTATCAACATATCATCTACATATAGTATGAGATGAATTGTCTTCTTTGATTTCTCTTTTGTAAACAAACATGGATCTGCTTCACTTTGTTTAAATCCATATGCCTTTAGAGTATTTTCTATTTCTTCATTCCAGCACTTGGCGGCTTGCTTGAGACCATATATGGCCTTTTTTAATTTATAGACTTTGTCTTTATTTTCTTTATCTTGAAAGCCTTCTGGTTGAAGCATGTATAATTCTTCATTGTCTAATTTACCATGTAGAAAGGCTGTTTTAACATCTACTTGGAAAACTTTGGCTTTACGATAAGCTGCACAGGTCAGAAAAGCTCTAATAGTTGTATGTTTGACGACAGGAGAGAAGGTTTCATCATAATCAGTGCCTAGTTGTTGAGTGAAACCCTTGGCAACTAGTCGTGCTTTGCATTTTATTTCTTCTCCATTTTCATCGCATTTTGTCTTATAAACCCATTTACAGCCAATTGCGCGCTTACCTTTTGGTAAAGTAACAAGCTCAAATACTTCATTTTCTTTTAAAGAGTTAAATTCTTCTTTCATAGCTTGAAAACATTTCTGTTGATCTTTTACAGGTAATTTTAGAACATCTTTAAAAGTTTCAGGATCTTGATTTTTCGAATAACTGTCTTCAGTTTTGTAAGAAAACCTTTCTGGTGGAATTCCTTTTGTTTCTCTGTTAGAAATTCTTCTCTGTGAATTTTCTTCACTTTTTTCTGTTGTTGGGCTATCTACTGATTTTTCATCAGTTTCTATTTCTTCTGCAGCATTTTCTATTGGAATAGATTCACAATCATTTTCAAGATTTTCTTCTGAAAAATTGAAATGAATTAAATCAGAAGTTTGCTCTTCAGGATTTTCTGGGAAAAAGTTTTCACCGTTCATATTTTCAAAAAACTTTACTGTTCTGCTTATCACAATTTTTCTTCCACCTGTATAAATTCGATATCCCTTGCTTCTTAAATCATAACCAACAAAGATTCCTTCAGTGGCTTTTTCATCAAATTTTTGCCTCTTCTGTTTATGAACATACACATATGCTTTGCATCCAAATACTTTAAGGTGACTCAAATTTGGCTTATGCCCATTCCACAGTTCATATGGTGTCTTTTCAGTTGATTTTGTGGGTAATCGATTTTGCAAATAAGCTGCTGTAGCTACGGCTTCTGCCCAGAATGTTTTTGGTAATTTGGCATTTATAAGCATGGCTTTACACATTTCAATAAGCGAGCGATTCTTTCTTTCTGCGACTCCATTTTGAGACGGCGAATATGGCGTTGTTGTTTCATGATGTATTCCTAAGTTCTTTAAGTAGTTACTAACATATTCGTTGCAATATTCTGCTCCATTGTCAGTACGCAAGGATTTAATCTTCAATCTAAATTTGTTTGTTGTTGATGCAACATACTCCTTTAATTTTTTAAATACTTCATCTTTTGAGGAAATAAAATATACCTGTGTATAACGAGAATAATCATCGATAAATGTAACGAAATATCTTTTTGATCCCATACTATTTGTTTCAGCAGGACCGCAAACGTCACTATATATCAGATCAAGTGGTTTTCTACTTCTGTATTGCGTTTCTCTTGGAAATGATTTTTCTGTTAGCCTAGCTTTTATACAACTTGAACATTCAGTATTATGAGAACAATTATTCAGAGTAATACCTAAAGGTAAATCATTCTTTTGAATTTTCTTGATGGATTCCAAATTTGTATGACCCAGTCTTTGGTGCCATTTTAGAATGCAATTGACATTAGAACATACAGGTAATATTTCTGAAGCGCTGTATACTTTTTCATTTGTGGGTTTTATTTTTAATATGCATAACCCCTCATCAGCTTTTGCATCTGCAACTAATATGTTACCCTTTTTAATAAAACACATATCATCTTTAAATGTTACAACAAAACCTTTCTCAGTGCAAGACTGTACAGACAACAAATTACTGTCTAACTCGGGAACATAAAGCACATGATCTAGTGTAACTTTATTTGTTTGACCATTAACTGTTTCAATATTAAAAGTACATTTACCCTTTCCTTTTGCAGTTAATTTAGTTCCATTAGCAATTGTAATTGTATCTTTACTTGAATTCTTTAATTCTGAGAACAATTCTAAAGAATTAGCTAAATGAACAGACGCGCCTGAATCAATAACAAAAGTTAACTTTTTGTTTTGATTTTCATTTTCTTGAGATTTCATAACAAAACCTGGAGAATTTGATTCTTTTATTAATTCATGATAGTTTTGAGAATTTGGTGGATTTTTATTTTGACTAGCAGTAGAAGCAGAGAAATTTTGTTTTTTAAACTGTTGACGTGATCTATCTTGAGTAAAAATTGGTTTTGTTTTGTTATTGTTGTTATTCTTTAAGTGAAAACAATCTTCACGGTTGTGATTGGTTCTTTTACAATGAGAACAAAATTTTTGTTTATTCAAATGTTTTGGTTTATCCCTATTACCCTTTAAAGCAATAGATTCAAATTCTGTTGAAATTTGTTTAGTTTCAACTCTTCTAAGATATTCATCAATTAACTTGTTTTGAACATATTTTAATGATAAATCTGTGTCATATTTGCTTTCAATAGCAGTTATAAAGGTACTATAAGAATTTGGCAAAGAACAAAGCAAAATAGCTATTAAATTATCATCTTGTATTACTTCACCTATACTTCTTAATTTTTCTGCCAATTCTAAGACGGAATTTATATGTTCCTGCATTTTAATACTTTCATTATATTAAATGGAATACAACTTCCTAAGAAAATAAAGTTTATTTGTAAGATTTACCCATTCATGAACAGATTTTAATTGATCATATGTTTCTTTAGCACTTTTAGCATGTCTAACATGAACAATTTGAGAATCTGAAATATTTAAACAAATTAATGCTCTAGCATTTCTATCATTTTTCACCCAATTGTCATCATTTTCTTTTTTAGGTTCAAACACAACATCATATAAACCTTCTTTGATTAACAATTGTTCAATTTTGAACTTCCATACTGAATAATTATCATCAGTTAACTTATCAATATAATGAGATTCTTTAAGACTAGACATCATTATATAATAATATTTGCTTATTTCACAGAAAATAAAAGAGTGTTTATCTTATTAATTTACAACAATAAAATATTATAAACTCATATATAATGCTAAAGATGAAATAAGAACATAATAGAATTCTTGAGAACAATTTTAAAAGTTACTTCTGGTTTCAGAAATTTTTTTCTTAAATATTCAAAATTCTTTGTTTAAAACATATATTTGTATTTTCAACTAATAAATAATAAATTTCAATAAAAAACAAGCAAAATAATTTCTTTTCATATCAACAAATAATAGTTTTGGTTTCAAAACAAGAACAATTCTTTGAATTTTCTTTTCTATCACTCACTTCTAAAAAATATAATATTCAGAAAATAATCATTTCAAAGTATTTCTTTTGAATTTATACATTACATTTTCTGTTTTAATATTATTATATTTAAATTTTGAGACTCATTTTTCAGTCTCATAATCAACAATGTTGGAATGTTATTCCATAAGGCGTGAATAAGTGAGTTCCTCAATAATAAAAGAGTTAAAAGCTTTACCTTTTAGTTGACACACATTTATTTGAAGAAATAAAGTAGAATAATGATGAACAAATACTTGGAAACACTTCAGAACACAAAAGAACAGATGCACAGTCTTCACAATATTTACAGAACACAACAAATAAAAAAAAAATAACTTTGAAAACACATTAGCTTCACTTTGAAGCAATTCTTGATAAATAGTTGTTATTCCTTTGGAATGAAAATGTATAATAATGGATTTTTAATCCTTGACAGCATTTTGCTGCCTAAGCCAGCTGAGTCACTACATCAACTAACTGTTCTAAAGTTCTCTTCCAGTGAAAACAGAATGTCTGGTGCTGCCATCTGGCGGTAGATTTTAGTACAAAAAGAAGCAATTGTCTAACAAAAATAACACCTTTTCTTTGTAAAAACGATAAAATTGAAGCGTTTAAAATTGATAAAGGGTATAATTTCTCTGGAAAATTTCTTTTCAACTTTTGTTTTATCTCTTTTGTGTTCTTGCTGCAGAAATTCAGGGAGAAACTTTATATTGAAGATCTAGAAGAAAATACGTTTCAGGAAAGTAATAAAAATTTCGAAACTAATATAATAAGATAGTTTCTCTGATTTATCCTTATTATTATTTTTTTAATTTTCGCTTAAAACAAAGTATCATATGTAATAACTAAAGAGTATTTTACTAAAACTCTCATTTTTTATTATTATTCAATATTACTTTAATCGTTGTTATTATTTCGTATGCAACACTATAAAATTATTAATATTTGTAATTATAATTTAGTAAATTTTAAAACTTTAACTGTAACTAGTGAATTTTAACTGTATTTAGTTACTAATTTTTATATTATACTTTGTAGAGAGCTAGATCTATCCAGATAGCCTTGTTTGTGCATCTATCTATCATGCGAATTGCCTCCTGGCTTCACTCCCAACGCCTTGCTTATATCTAGACCAAAGTCCATAGGTTTATTGTAACAATTAGTCACTTCATTAATATCTGCAATGGTAAATTCACTTTAAATTGAAGAAGATATCATTCATACTCCATATTCATCTTAGCATGTAGGGAATCTAACATGGCCCCAATGTTATGAAATAGGATTGCAACATACACATCATAAAACAAATGCATAGCCAAATTGAATATTTACTCATAATGGTTTCGTTCAATTCATAGGGTCGCAATTTTTTTGTTAAACCTGCAGCGGTTTTTAATCGTTTTAAATTCGGCTTTTGATGAAGTCCTGCTAGAAATATTATTAGTTAAATATAAAAATTTGAAATAGGATAGTGCATAATTTCCAGGAGGTGTATTACTAAGTGTAATGTGGCTGTCATTTATGCAAGGAATGATTAATTTTCTATTGCCAATTTTCTTTTGTTGATGAAGTGTTTTCGTTAATGATAAAGTGTTCTGAAGGAGATATGAAACAGAATCCTCTGTGCGATCTGCGATCACACTTACCCACTTTTTTATTTGTTTTTCCATAAAAAAAAGTTTCCTAAATCGTAATTGCTGTTACATTTATTAAATTCCTAAATCAATTTTTGCTTTGATAATACAAACTATAATTCGTATCGTTAAACGAAGCGTAATTTTTATATGTTATGAAAATATGAATAAAATCAAAATTTGATTTCTTATAAATAAACCCATATTTAATCGAATTCAAAGATATCGACACATGAAAATTATAGAGTACAATATAACCCAAAGAATAGTCCTGGAACTATTTTATCAAATGAGTTTTTACAAGTTGTATAAATTCTCCTTAATTAGAAGCTTTACAGAAAAATAAACAAATCCTCTTTATTCGAACAAATCTTTTTCATCTGAAGATATCACTGGGGTAAAAAGAATCGACATAGGTCAACAAACCATTTTTCTTCTAACATGAGTAATTAAAAACTGCATACGGATTTCGTATTATCCTTTCTATATATTTTTTTCATATAAAAGTGAGTAGCCTTATGTAATTACTTAAACGCCTTGTTAATGCACACTTTCAGTGATAAATAATGGCGGAAATATTTATTCAGTTTTACAGGTGGAAGTTTAATTCGCCTGTTTTTAAGCCTTCTATTTCCGCTTTATTGTGACGACTTAGTTAACCTACTGTCAGGATCAGTGAAAAAGATTACAATGCCATGTCAAACTGACGACAATCAAAACAAACAGCATATTCCACCATGTATGAAATAAAATATATCATTAAATAAGGCGCTGGAAAAAGATAGAATTATTTGAATTTACTGGTGGAAAGTTTAGTCCACCGGTAGTCGGAAACTCCTGACCTGATTGTAAAAAGACAGATATCATCTTATAACAACGTTTATAGTTATTAACACCTCCTCAGTTATTTCACACTTAACTGTTCAACAATGCACTACATGCTGAAGCATGATATTTGAAAAATGTGTCATGCTTTTCGTTTTTCATTCATTTCGTTTCAAATCGTTTTTTCAAAAACATTGTAAAAAAGAAAAGAAAATCTCTTTCTAAAAAATCTTTTGCTACAACAGAGATTTCGAGGGTTAAAAAAAAATCACATATTACATTAGCAAATGATTTTTTTTTTGGGGGGGGGGGGAGTTTTCCATAAGAAACGGCCAAAATATCCCGCAAGTGACTTTTTCATAAATATGTATATTTATTATTTTATTATTTGTTAAAATATAACAAGGCTACCCTCTATTCAACCACTGGCCATACTGCCCAGTCTGGATAATTTTAAAGCACCAGTTCCAGACCGCATAGATTTTAAAATCTTAAAACTATCATTTAAAATCATTCTTAAGTTTTTCACTCTCTGGGCAAATCTTTATTTACTCTTCAATTGCTTCCCGCCCACTCTGAGGCAAAAGGAAATAGTTTACTTTCAGAAGGAAGAGAAGAATCCCTATAAAGCCATCTTCTATAGGACAATCTGACTCTTACCAACCTTTCACAAATTATCAGAGAACTTATAGTAAACAGACTGGTTCATTTTCTAGAAACAAAAAACATCTTCCATTACAAGGAATATGGGTTCAGAGAGAGCAGATCTTGCGAAAAAGATTTAAATGATATTCGTTTTAAACATATATACTGTAAACTACACTTTCCTGGTCTCCTTAGACATAAAAAGTGATTTGTATAACGCAGACTAGCAGAATATCCTCCTCCGATAAAGTAAAATTGACTGACCGAGAAACATAGCTGGAACCATCAGATCATATCTATCAGAGAGAAGTATCCTGCGTGCAAAGGGCTGTTCCGCAAAGGGATGTTGCAAAATGCTGCCCGCATGGATCTTGCTTAGGCACTAACTCTGGCTACTAATAATTAATTTAATTCTTAATGATCTAGAGAAACATTGATTCCTCCTATATGCCTTTGCTGATGATTTCAATTTTCTCTTCTCGGGTCGTCGTGTTGACATTGGGACAGAGTCTTGCTTTCCCCCTATACCTTCAGAATGCAGACTTGCCTACACTTACATCTCTTTACAGAAAAATCTCAAAAACTAACATTTTCAAAACCACACAATGTTCAACGTCCATCCACAATGTGAATCACTGAGTAATCGCTCAGATCTGTGCAGAAACTCACACTCCTAAAATTCACAATAGATAAAAACAAAAACTGGGCGGAACACAATAATATAAGACATAAATTCGCAAAACACCCTAACACTAAAACTTCGGGCATTAAACTTTAAATGTTCAAAGTTTGATACTTACAAGGGAACCACCAAACATGATGTACACAGATTTTGATGATTTCTAAGTATGTTTTAGGGGTCATACCACTAGTTATTCTGGTGAAAAGGTTCCTTCAAATGGGCCTTGGTTTTTGAGAAATTGGTGGTCAAAGTTCAGCATGTATTTTTAAATACTTATTAGTATAATATCTGGCTGTGAATCCGTGGCGCCGTGGTAGAGCTCGAAGTTGCGAGCCGAAGGGTTGTAGGTTCAAATCTATCCTCGGCCTTTGTTTGTTTTTTTTTATTTATTTTTATATTTTTACACGTTACAAATTTTAAGTATTTTTACTGCTAAATTGCTACCGCTTTTGATATTTTCTTAATAAATTAAATTTACATTTTTTAATATTTTCATGAAAATTTATTTTTTATCTGCAATTTTTAAAACTAATATTGACAAAACTTCAAAACTAATTTACGCCTAGAAGTTTTTTTTATTAATTATTATTTGCATTTTTTTATTTTCAGCATAATCCAGAAATAATGATTTTTCTTTTTCCTACCGCTTTTTTATTTTATGGCATTTTAAATGAAAACTTGCCCTTTTTTGTGTAAATAATATAAAATAATTTCCGGGTGCAATTTTTTAAACGTCTTTAGGATTAGATTATTCAAGTAATGCGTATCTTTGAAAGAATAATAAAATATTAATGCAGTAATGTTAAAATGCAAGTTGTTACCTTTTATCCAAATTTTCAATTTTCCAATTTTCTGTAAATACATTTATCTCCAAAGTTCAAACTCAACATAAGTTATCGTTTGCACAAATAAGAAATGACAGATTACATCTATTTTTATTACAAATCAAAACACTCTTTGATTCAACTGAAATGCGAAAATCGTCTGTTAATGAGAAAAAAATTTACAATACATATAAAAATACTTTTTTTTAATCGTCTTCTTTCCTTTCCTTCGTAGCCCCACCAGTGGCCGCGAGGTTCTGACCTCTTAACTGGTAGACGGTAGGTGCTGGGTTCGAACCCAATCGCGACCGTCGGCCTAACAGTTCGAAGTTTTCCGTGGTTTTCTTCGAACCTTGCGTAAATACGGGTTAGGTTCCCTTAGAAAGACCCCCACGGAGGGCAACCCACCCCATAGGGCCTATATCCCATAGCGTAGATAATCGGTCGATAAAATACACACACACACACTTTCCTCCGTAATATCAGAATAAATGAAGATTTCTTTTTATTGATCTTATATTTGCAATTGTAAAAATAATGATTAAACTTTTTTTTCTTTTTACTTTTAATATATTTTTAAACATATTTATCACAAATTAAGTATTTAAGTAATATAAATTATGTAAATTTATGGAAGTTTTTAAAAATGAGGTTTCAGAAATATATGGGATTTGGTTTAAATTAAAAATTTCGGTAAAAAAAATACTTATTTTCTCTAAAAATTCATAAACGTAAAATTAAGTTTTTAAGGGGGAGAGTTTACATTAAAACTGATCAAAGAATCGATTTTTGTTTTTAAACATAAAATGAAAGCTTGTTTAATTGTGAATATTTTAATACCTCATTTTTACCCATACGGCAATTATATCTTGAGATATTGTAATTTTTGTTAATACACCCGACACAATTCCTCACACAAATGATAACTTTAAACGTTTTTTTCCTCTATGTTAATATTTTCTTCGCTTTCATGTTTTAAAAATGCTAATGCTTTTTTTTTATATTTGATACAGAGATTTAAAATGTTTTGTATATTTTCTTTGTTTTATATCTGTTAAATAGGCGCATGAAATTAGTTTTAACGTTATTATTATTGTTATTAATAAAAGTATATATGAAGATGTGCTAGATTTCACCACTCTACACTACATATATCAGTAAAAAATATATATATTAAAAGCAGTATTAAATTATTTAAAAATCCATGCACAATGTTGTGGAATGCACACATTTGAAAAGAAAAAAGTGACTGATTAATCTAAAGATATTAATATTTAAAGTAGTAGAGATTTTAAAATATTAAAATTTTCTTATACTTTTTCAAAATTTTGATTAAATATGAATTTTTATTTATTTATTTGTTGCAAAATCTACTTTTATTTGAAATCTAAAGGGCAGTCAGTTCACCATATTTAAAAAAATAATATTAAAAAAAATGTTAACAAAGTAAACTGTCCTCTTCAGAAAATATCAAAAGGTTCAAAGCTGTAGAATTTTCAATTCTGCTTATAATTTGCGAAGTGTAAAAAATTTAAAAATAAGCAAAAAAGACGAGGATGAATTTGAACCCGCAACCTTTCGACTCGCAAGCTCGCATGCTACCACAACGCCACAGATTCACATGCGCAGCTTGTACTAATTAATATTTGAAATATACGTTGAACTTTGACCCCCAATTCCTCAAAAACTAAGGCCCATTTGAAGAAATCTTTTCACCAGAATAATTAGTGGTATGACCCCTACAACATACTTGGAAATCATCAAAATCTGTGCGCACTATGTTTGGTGGTTTCCTTGTTAGTGCAACGGATCACCTTTTACTGCGTGGATCCCTGGGAAAGTAGCCTCGCCAAAGATGAAGAATAAACTAACATCTATTATAAAAAATGTTCCTACTTTAAATGAGTAGAGGATATAAAATGATTTCCTCGGATTCCCTTGCAGTTATAACTGGAATCCCTCCCATTACCATCCCACTTGAATTTGAATATCTAATAAGCAAGATCATGCATCTACAACACGACGCAACACAACAAACACACTTTCTAAACACAAAGTTTCCGGCATCCTGCGAAAGAGACATCACATCTGCAAATAAACCTGGAAATGCAGCCTTTCAAACCAAACAAAGATCCAATTGTACACACAGATCGATTCCGTACCGAATTAGGCGTGTCATCAGCGTTCTGCGTCAGGATCGGTAGCGAGGTGACCTATCAATGGGTCTGCCAAATCGGGGATCTAAACACCATATGCCAAACGGAGCTATTCGCAATCTTACGGATTACTGGAATAGATCTCTGGGTATTTCTACCCCTTCATCAGGATTTACAGTGATAGCTTGTCTTGTTTACAAGTTATTTTCCCCCATCTCACTAAGCACTTCATAGATATAAAAATCAAACTGCAATTAATGATCTTAGTCCATAAAAACCCCACTGGTTATGTCTCGGCCTACACTGAAATTAAGAGCAATGAACGAGCCGATGCTCTGTTCAAGGCAGCAATTAGCGTTGCAAAGGTTAGAAAAAACCCGGTTTAAACCCTGGAATAAACCGGGTTTTTAGGAATAAACCTGGAACAAACCCGAAATTTTTTGGAATAATTCGGTTTTTTGGGAATAAACCAGGGAATAAACCTGGTCTATTGGAAAGAAACCGACTTTTTGCAACTCTAGCAGCAATAGAAAACCCAACAATAGAGTTTAACTTCTGTTCACTTTCTCACATTTCAAACGAGTTGTAGAAGAAATAATACTGTCTGCCTAACAGACAAGGCGAGACGAGTCTGGTGTGGAATGCCATACCTACATCTTCATCCCAAAAGTAACGAGAGAACTTCATTTCCTTACCAGAAAATTCCTGACTGACCATGGACCCTTTAAAGAATACCCTAGGAATTTCTACTGCACCTCATCACAACTCTGTGAATTCGGCGAACTGAAAACCCCAGTTCACACCTACTATCATTGCACAATGACTGATGTCAGTGTTGCTGGTCAAACTCAGGAACATTTATAATAACCTAATGGACCTTGTCTGAGTTCTCTCTCTTAGATATTCAAACTATATGTTAAAATTAACAAAAGAAAACCTTATGTTTTCCTATCAGCACAGTTATTTTAATTTGAGGATACAATAACATTGTTAAATCAGCAGTAATATATAGAAAAGCTGCTCCATACGTGATATGGAATTTCTCTTTGATAGATGCAAATATCTCCATTTCAAACCATAGACATTAATAAACTAGCCGTTTTTAATAATATAAAGGGTCCTGAGTGCTATACTTATTATTAAATGTTAAAACATAAACTATACATTAAAAAGTAATGAAAAATTTAGATTTTTATATTGGCATATTATTTTAACTTTGAAGGTATAAAAACGTTGTTAAAACAGCAGAAATGCGTAGAAAAGCTATTCCTCATATGCAGTGTTCTCGCTGACATTTGACCAACGTTATTAATTTGGCTAATTTAAAATAAAAACATTCGCCAAATAAAAAAAATAATATTAGCAAAATAGATTCGCCGTTTAGCACAAAAAAAATTATTTTTAATCCTTTAATGTACCCCCTTTTTTTCAATATGTTCTAAAATAACCTAAGTTTTTTAATTGTGATAGCGATTATTATTAATTTAATTTCAACTACCCGCTACAAATATAAAAAATATGTATATATTAAATAAATATATATATGCATATGTATGAAAAGCGAAAAAGAAAAAGAAAAAATTAAGCACTAGAAATTTCGCGACTCTAATCGCTTGTTTACTCGCCAAATGAAGAATTTAGAATAATAGGTGGCGCTGATGGCGATTGAAGGCCAGATGATCAGTGCTGAGTGAAGCGTCGACCTGGCCTTCAATCGCCGTCAGCGCCACCTATTGTTTGAAATTCAAACTAAAATAAAAAATTACGGTACAAAAACTCCTGACATTATACATGTACGCTAACGGCACCTGGTGCATGTAAAATCCGTCGTGGGTGCAAAGTCCTCCATGTTAACTGTGAATTATACCTCTGGGGGAGCCTTGTCAGGTGAAGAACTCGTCATCCGTTTAAGGCTCTAAATTACGAGATCAAACTCGAGTATCGGTTGTCGTATAGGTAGCTCGTATGAGCTATGTGGAAGAATTAGCGTTACCCCCTTTCTTTTTAATCTCTTCCAATTACAACAATGTATGAATGAGCCCAAACAGATAATTAAAAGTAACCCAGAACAGGCCAGGATAGTAAGTAATATTATAAAAATAATAGCGATACAGCCACATTCAGGTAGATCTCAGCTTGTGACAATCAAGCGGCTTCTGCCCCGCAGCCATAGGTAAAAAAACACGTTAAGATAGGCATATTGTCCGGCAGGCAGGGG
Source organism: Maratus speculifer (assembly GCA_964019185.1). NCBI lineage: Eukaryota > Metazoa > Arthropoda > Arachnida > Araneae > Salticidae > Maratus > Maratus speculifer. The sequence continues at coordinate 296,867,421 of OZ025292.1, forward strand.
CCTGATCTGCGGTATAATAATAATAATAATCCTCCTGCAAAAGTTTTTTAAATAGCTGTCACCGTTTGCAAGTTATTGAATTTTAAAATCCATCAGTCATTTTTGGGACAGCCGGTATTTAGCGATATATTCACATTTGATATAATTTCAAAATTTTTATTGTTAAATACAGACAAAAAATTTACTTTTTAATGCATTTTTTTTTTTTTTTTTTTTTTTTTTTTTTTAGAAAAAATGCAACTCAATTTAGTGACTTTTATGAAATTTTAAGACATTTCAAGAATGTTTTTTAATGTATGTCAACAATAATCGATTTGTTGCTATAATCTAAAGTTACTGATGAAGAAATACTCAAATTGGCGATTGATTGAAAATAGCACAATAAAGTAAAAAATAATAAAAAACAGATATAAGATCGCATTAATCATAAGATATCACATTTTGACGCGAAACTAAAATCCATCAGTGAATAGGCCGATTTTCAATTTAAGTTGAAACTAAACTATATTAAAGTCACGATAACAATTTTACTTTTTCTCTTCTAATTTTTTTTTTTACTATTATTTTTATTCTTATTATTTAAATTTCGATAATTATGTTATTATGTTTCTAAAAAGTATTAACTTTTAATTTCCCTTTCTTTTTTTGATTTACAGTTAAAATAAAATATTTTCAAGTTACGCTAATATTTTTACCTTTTATTTTCTAATTTTATTTATTATTTCTCTAAATGCTTATAATTATGTCTCTTAAAAGTATTAACTCATGATGTGCCTTTATATTTTTAATGTATTTTTAAAATACACTATTTTAATGTTACTATAATATATCTATATTTTCTTTTCTAATTTCCTTTTGTTATTTCTCTAAACTTCGGTAATTACGTATCTGAAAATTATAAGCTTATGATATTCCTTTATATTTCCAAGTTTTTTGTAACCATTTTTTAAACTATAAAATTTAGGTTTAAAATTATCAATAAATTAAATTATAAATTTTGTTTCCATATTGCAAATCTAAAATGAACATTTTTGCAAATTAGTCCGTTGAAAAAAAGTTTGAATTTCATTCAAATGTATAATTTTCAGCAGAAAATTCTTTAATCCTAAAAAAAGTTCGTTGTTAAACTTTTGACGTTAATATAAATTATTTTTTCTCCTTCGCGTCTGACTATAGTATTTGTTTTAAGCCGCAAAATTCTATATCTGTTATTTTCTGTTGCTTAAATTTCTAACGGTGGAGTATAAAAACAGCAATTTTGCTCGAGAAAAAGGGCAAATTGGTGCGTTTAAAGTTTCACAAGAATAAAAAGGTCTCAAAAATTTCTTTTAAAGTTTATTATTTAGTTTTTTTTTTTTTTCGGAGGTTTCTGCGGAATTTTATGGGAACTTTCTTTATCCAATATTAAAGGAGAAATATATACTTTGGACGAATATAAGAATATGATTACGTTTATGTTTGAGTTTTATATAAGTTTTTGCTTCAATATCATATCCTTTCATGCATACATATATATACAGAGGTGTAAAAATTATTAGAATAATTGTGAAATTTACAATAAAACTTGTCTTATTAAAAAAATAAAAGATTACTTTTTAAAATATTGATACATTTAATATTTAGTGTGTATCTCCTTGCTTTTTATTAAAGATTCGATACGTCTTGGCATACTCTGTAAGAGATTTTGGCAATTAATATGCATTTCATTGCCATGGTGCCAAATTTGTAGGATTTTTTCTATCAAACCTTATTGTTTATAATGTTGCATTTTTAAAAAAAATTCTTTACAGTGGCCCAAAGTTTCTCTATGTAGTTCATATCTGTACTGTTTATAGGCCAAGAAAGTGTTTTTACATTTTTTTCATCCAAAAATTTGGTGGCAGATGAAACTTTATGACACGGAGTTCCGTAATGCAGAATTTAAAGTCTTCATTTGGAAACGAGTCTTTTAATTGTGGAATTAGTCTTTGTTCAGGAATTTTTAATACTGATACTGGTTCATCTTGCTTCCTACAGTGTTTAAACGTCCAGTGCCCTGAGCAGATTTCAAGTCCAAATCCTTACTTTAGTAGGATATTTAACATTTGTGATTTACATTTTGTGGAAAATTCTTCACTAATAATTCTATTGGCATATTGATTGCTTTCTTCTGACATCGTAAACATTGATTCAATAGAAAAACGTACATAAAACATAAAAAAATAATTTAAGGTACATAATTAAAGGATAAATATTCTTATAAAGAAATTTTTAATCAAATTTATAAACAGTTCTGTATTTTTAGTCAGTATACAAAAAACATGATTTGAGGAATAGAAATGAACAACTTAAGTTCAACAGATTAATTGGAGGAAAATTAATATTTCTCGCCTTGTTCCAATGATTTCCGAATTGTTCTTGCACAACATTTGCCGAAGCAAGCCTCTTTTTTGCTATAGCAGATGTGATTTTAACCTTTTTTGAGGACGATGAATACTGGTCAGCTAAAATGAGTTTTCTACAGATAGAAGAATCACATTATACTTTATAAGCTTGAAAAGAGAATTTTAATTTATGACTAAATGCTTTTAATTTAGCTTTAGCTTTAGCAATTTGAATTAATTTCCTTTTAACTCTTGCAGTAAATTTACTTTTCCCTCCGTATTTCCATACTCTGAAGTTTCCATACTCACCTTTGGATTTCAAAGATCTTTTTATTCTGCACATAGATACTTGTGATTTTTTTTTTCTTTTTTAGTGGTTTTGAGCTGTGTATACTGTGTGTCCTGTTTTTTTTTTTTTTGGATGAGGAACTTTATCACAGATAATTTTCTAAGAGAAATATAACTTGTTTTATCCAAAATCACGCAATAATCCTTTGACAAATGAAAAAACTACCAATTAGCATAAATTACTCAAAACAGAAAAAAGATTTTTGTTTAGAATAAAATAATATTGATGCAAACTCAAGAAAAGAAAGAAAATACTAGCTAGGCATGCAGACTATTTAAATTTTTTATTTTAAATTCGTTTGTTATTCAAACAAATTTTATATGGAATGCAAACAACCTGATTACTTTGGATCAAATATTTTTCTTTTCAAAAATGGCAACATTTAACAAAATTGCATGCAGACTATTTAAAATTTTTAGTTAAAATTCATTTCTTATTCAAACAAATTCTTTATGAAATCCAAACAATCTGATTACTTAAAATCAGACAATTTTATTTTAAAAATGGCAACATTTAACAAAATTATGTGCCAAAAACTGTTCTAAAGGAATGAAAATTTGACTGGATCAACAACAAAAATCACCTTTCATAAAACATTATAAGTATATGCAATATTAATCAAAATTTTACATTTGCGAATATTCATATTTAATTTTTCAGGTACAATTTTAATTATACAGAGTGTTTATAAAGTCCCAGACCCATTTTGATCTTTAATAACTCATAAAATAATAAAGATAGATTAAGATTAATAACATAAATGGTTAGATAGACTGAAAAAGTTTCATGACCCTTTTCAAAGAACTTCCACGTGTGCCCCCTTTGTCGCATGGAGAATATGAAGTCGATAGTCCATTTCACGCCAGGTAGCGGCAAGCACATCGGCTTCCAGAGAGGCTATTGCATGCACAGACAACACCCCCTATAGTCAAGGCCTTCACACCGTTTCAAAATGGCCGATCGCGATGTCCGACTTCCCACATCCATAATATGAATTTACACAAGCTCACACAAAGTTGCATTTCTTGTAATTTTCAAAATTTTTAGCAATAGTGTTTGCTTTTTCAGTTAATTTAATGTGTAATCAAGTAAATAATTGTCATTTCCTATAAATATAAGTTGTAATTTAAGAGGGTTACTTATTGTTTAAAAAATATACTAAAAAGGACTTAAAATACAAATTTTTATAAGAGGCAAAACTGCATTAGATTTGAGCTTTGGATTTTTAAATAGATGTGATTTAATTTAGAAATAGAATATTTCTTTTACATTATCAATATCACACTATTTTAAATAAGTAGGATAAAAAAAAAAATCTATATTAAAGGATCAAATGAACTTATACATTGAAGAAAAGAAAGAATGAAAATGAAAGAAAGAAAAGAGAAAAAAAACTCAGCAAAAAAACTTAAGGTTGAAATTATAACAGTACATCATTTTTTATAAAAAAAAATATATTAAAATTTATATTTTAAATTAGCTTCATAATCCTGAAGGTAAATTCGTTTACATGACTGGAATTTGATAACTTGATCAAAAAAAAAAAAAAAAAAAAGTATTAAATAATGTGTTGTGTGAGAAGAGTTTTTTCATTTCAAATATACCCCCCCCCCCCACGCACACACATACACACACTTTTCACACTCACTCCCATGTATTTTATTTGTTTACTTTTTTCTTATTTGATGAGAATTATTTAAAGGCAGAATGCTATGTGTTATCTCATTTACTTATGACATTGTCTTAATGTCATTATTATTTAATAATTTCTGTTATACATATGTAAGATATAAAATGCTTTTTATTAAATCAAAACAAATAATAATAAATAAATAAGGTATATTTTATTTGCTTTCTAGCTTTAACTTTTTTATTATTCAGTATTTCCTTATAAGATTGTTTAATCGTATAAATTAATATTAAATATAATATCAAGTGGCATTGGAACAAAGAAAAAAAAAAGATGCAACAACTTATCAATTTATAAATTATTTTTAAATTAATATTAATATTCTAAATTATTATTATTATTAAAGAAAGCATCTGTTCCTTATTAATTTATAAATTATTTTTAAATTACAATTATTATTATAAATTATTATTATTATTAATATTATTGAAAAAATCTGTCAATTGCCAATCTATAAATTATTAAAGTATAAATTTTAAAGTATTATTAAGAAAAAAAATGCGTTCAGTATCAATCTATAAATTATTTTAAAATTATAATTATTATAAATTATTATTAAAGAAAAAAATTTATTCCTTATCAATCTATAAATTATCTTTAAATTGCTATTATCATTATACATCATCATCATTATTATTATTATTATTATAAATTTTAAAGTATTATTATTATCAAGGAAAAAAAATGTGTTCAGTATAAATCTATAAATTATTTTAAGATTATTATTATAAATTATTATTAAAGAAAAAAAATCTATTCCTTATCAATCTATAAATTATCTTTAAATTGCTATTATTATTATACATTACTATTATTATTATTATTAAAGAAAACATCTGTTCCTTATTAATTAATAAATTATTTTTAAATTACAATTATTATTATAAATTATTATTGAAAAAAATCTGTCAATTGCCAATCTATAAATTATTAAAGTATACATTTTAAAGTATTATTATAATTAAGGAAAAACATGTGTTCAGTATCAATCTATAAATTATTTTAAAATTATTATTATTATAAATTATTATTAAAGAAAAAAATCTATTCCTTATCAATCTATAAATTATCTTTAAATTGCTATTATTATTATACTTTACTATTATTATTATTATTAAAGAAAGTGTCTGTTCTTTATCAATTTATAAATTAGTTTTAAATTACTATTATTGTTATCACTAAAAAATATCTACTAATATTAAAGAAAAAAAAATCTGTTTCCATAAAAATAACTTTCAAATTAAGAGTATAGAAAAATATAATAGAAAGAAGGAAAAGATAATTGTCAAAATATCAAAAGTAATTTAACAGCTGAAGCTAATTAATATGCTATTGAAAGCTGTAATAGCAATAAACAAACTCTTTGAATATTTTATAAATTAATTTAAACAGCGCTCCCAGCGTATAGTAAATTATTTTTAAACTGATAGCGAGAAAAATTAAATAATTTAATAAGTAAATTCGGATTCAAACTAATAAACTGGAATTTAGAAAAATACTTAATAAACAAAGAAATAAACAATTGCTAAATGGCAGTAATTTTCTTATAAAGATATATTACACATAAATATTAACAAAATCCCGTGAGGAAATACTGAAAGTTAAAATCAACAGGATAAAAATTCAGATGAGAAGCAAAATTATATTTTTTTTTATAATTATTTTAAACAAAATACTAATTCATCATAGATGTAAATGATTTGAAAACCACTGTTGCAATACATATACCTTGAAAACTAAATCGGTAATCAATAATCTTACAAGTGTGTGTAACAGAAATTATCTTTAAAGCTTTGTTAAAACAATGATATAAGGAAAAAGAGATAACGCTTACTTTTAATCTTTATAATATCCAAATTTTGTACAACGCAAAACAAAATAGAAAATGGCGAAACTCCAGATTGAAACATGCTGTACTAGCACTGGATTGACGCACACTGACTAGGTATTTGCGAATAAAGGTCACCGGTAAAAGGGGATCGGACCTTCGGACTGTAGGGGCAGCCATATTGAAACTTTTGGAATTCGCTGCCCAGGCCTTGACTATAGGGGGTGTTGGCACAGAGGCTAATTTATTTTTCCACCGCAAGATGATAACCCGGATATAAGATCCTCCATCCAAAAGCAGCATTTTGCAGTGGGAAAAGAATTTAGCCTCTGTGGATGCCATCATGCTTGCCGCTACCTATCGTGAAATTGACTATCGACTTGACGAAGGGGGCACACGTGGAAGTTCATTGACATGGGACATGAAACTTTTTGAGTCTATCTAACCAACTGAACACCTTGCATGATATAAACTAAGAAAGTACAAGAATTTTTTTTTTTAATTTTACAAACAAATTACTATATTCCATTAATATACGTGCTATTCATACGTAAAACAGTAAAAATATTGTACGTAATCCACAATTTAGTATTCTGAAGAGATAGATCATTTCATGCATTTTAATATACAGTGTATTCCCAAAGATTATTTTTCCAATTTTTTTAAAATTATTTTTCATATTTCTTGCTTATTAATATTTATAACTTATTTTATGTATTATCTCCTATGCACTTACAAATGGTAAGTGATATGGTAACATATATATATACATGTGTGTGTGTGTGTTTCACAAAGTATCCGGTAGTGTAGAGCAACATCATGATACTTCTAGAAATTGTATACTTTTGGCGTATTCTCTTTAAATACAAATATAATAGGAAAGACAATAAAGTCTCTATATTTAAAAATATCACTACTTATACGAGAAGACTATAATTTGCATAAATATTATCATAGTAACTCAAATTTCTTTGTATAAAAAGTATCCGAAAATATACCAATACTTTATATTTTGAAACTTTCAATATATGTAAGCTCAAAATATTTGTTATAAAATAATTTTATAATTATTAAATGGAGTATAAAAAAAAGAAAATTTTAACTTATGAAATGAAAAATTTATAACACATAAAATAACAAAATTATTTTATAAGCTCTAAAACCATTAAGTTAATATAAACACAAAGAAAATAACTTTTTTTTTTAATGTGCAATATTCTGCAGAAAATTCTTGATTAAACTCTCTAACTGAAATTTCATTGTTTTCTCTTTCCCATGTTTCAATACACTTTCTGCGCTAAACAACTAAATTCACTTTTCCTTCTCTAAGGTGGAAACAAAGTAATATAAATAGAGGATTTTCACTTCATAAAACGTAAAAGAAATTGATACATATAACGTTTCTCAAGTCTAAAGACGCTAAGGAAAATTTTCTTTTAATGTTTTCCTCATTTTTTTCCCTTTTTTAAGTTTTTGCTGTAGTAATTCAATAAGACATTTTTCACTGAAGATCAAAACGGAAAAAGTGGTGATTTTTATTATTACTATTATTACTGTGATGAAAAATTTTCAAAGGACAAAAAAAATATTTCTCTTGTTTTTGCTTAACCCCTTGAAGGGCGGTGTTGGCAAATGACAACACCTAATCTTAATTTCAAATTGTCACACTGGCACCAGAAATTTTCTAGAAAAACCTCACTTTTATTAAATACGTAAAAATGCACTTTTATTATTTTACAAATAAAATTTCGAGTAAATACAGGTATCATTCAATTATTTCAACATTTTACGAATACAAGTACCTAGAACCGGAGAGGGTTAAAATTTTTAAAAAGTTTTATTCAAATTAAACATTATGCATTTTAATTTTGAAATATTTTTTTTTCTAAAACTATTACATTTTTTAGGTGCGTTCGTAATTATGTAAATACGTTATAGTTATATCCTATATTTGTCGTTCAGTCCGTCCGTCCGTCCGTCAGCATATAACAACGCAAAAACTACCCAACCGAATCGTTTGAAATTTAAAAATTATCACATAATTTTGTCGAGTAATTTCAAATTTCATGAAAATTGGATGCATAGATCAATTACAAGAACAATTACAGTTAATGGGGAAAATGTTTCAAATGCATTTTAATGGTGTTACACTCATTCAAATATAATAGAATATATGAGTCTATGAAGTATACATATATGTTAAAATATACATTCTGTACAATCTGTGATGCAAAGAATATTTATTATTAAATTACAGGGACACGTTGCTGAGGTGTAATTAAAGTTTCTTCCTATATATTTACAGGAACACAAACAATATTTGGACCACTAATACTACATCTGAAGTATTGTCTATTATAACAGCAAGATCTGAATATTTTTAAAACTTCGTTATCGTACAAACGCACCTCATTTTCTACTCCTCACGTGCAATTTCCAACTTGTTTTACTTTATATTATTTTTTTCAGTTAGGAACTTTAACCTGGAGTTTCTAAAATTATTTTTTTTCTGAAATTATTCCTTATGAAATTCATTTTACATTTGTATGCTCTGAATTTTCAAATTGAGTTTTGATAAAATCAGGCCTTAGATTCGAAAACTAAATTTCTCACCTTCAAACAAAGATAGAGCAAGACATTTATGTTTCCAACGTTATGTTTCCAGTGTAATTAAAAATTTTCCTTTTTTTACATTATTTGAAATTTTATTAAATTAGGCGATACATAAAGATTTTAGAAAACTGCAAATAACTACATCTTGTCTCCAAGTTTAAAATGACTTTGCAAACAACACAAAGCAGCATTACAATTTGCGATTGTTTTCATATCTCATATTCCCCTTTAATTATTGGTAGCAATAAATCTTTAGTTGTAAAAAAGTTGAGCAATGATGTTACGTCAGTTAAAGCAGAAAACAAAGTTTCCTGCACAGTAAAAAAAATCCGTTAAATTTCTGGCAAAAACTGTTGACAGAAATGTTGCTATCAGTTATTGCCGTAAAAATTACAGTTAAATTAGATCTAATAAACAAATTTACATCTAATTTTACTGCAATTTTTATGGCAAGAACAGCTGGTAACATTGCTGCAAGCAGTTTTTGCTATAAATTTAACGGATTTTTTTACAGTGTGATTAGTACTCATGTCATATAAGTATTGAGGTATTTGAATATTATTTTCTATAATAAAAATACTGAATAATAATAAATGCCATGCTCTTTCTTTGTTTGGAGATGAGAAATTTAGTTTGAGAATCTAAGGCCTGATTTTATCAAAACTCAATTTAAAAATTCCCTGTCAGGTAGCGAATTCTGAGCAATTCCTGCTTCAGAACGTTTCTAAATATTTTTATTATATTACCATTCTAAAGTGTGAAGCATTCCCATTTTCTTTCTATGGTTCAAAAATCTTAAAATAATTTCTTTGGGAAAAAAGTCATCAGTTCAATTTTATTTTTTAATCAAAAATACTTAGACGTCCTAATATATTTATTACTCTGCTAGAAATTCATTATCGTATACAAAAATTTTTACCAAATAAAACTAAATTAGGTCGACATATTCTGGTAGATGCAATTGCCTTCCCATCATATCCCAGACATGCTCGATGGGAGAGGGATCTAGCAACCTGGCTGGCCAAGGAAGGGTTCGTTCATAGCAACGCCTGTCTACGTAGGATCTAATTATACTCCTGAAAAGTAAGCTCAGAGTAATGCGAAAGGTAAGTAGCAAAGCAGGTCTCGGAATGCCGTCGACATATACTGTGATGTATATGTGTCTCTAATGACGACCAAAGGAGTCCGGCTATCATGGTAAATATCACCCCAGACCAAACACATTGCTGAGGACTTGTGTGGCTTGCAATAATAAATACGGGATTAGCAAGTCTGCCTGGAAGTCTCCAGACACGTCTTCGATGATCGTCAGGACGCAGTTGGGAATGGGATTCGTTACTAAAGACTATAATTTTCCAGTCAGCGTCATTCCAACCTGATCGAGCCAAGCACCACTGTAATCTCGCTCGACAGTATGCAGGAGTGAGTGGTAGGTGCCATAATGGTTGGTATGAGCGTTGGTTTCGCTCTCTCAGCCGTTCGGGAATATTCATGGTAGAGACTCCTGTGCGGGTCGTGCGTGTGATGGTTAATAGCGATGAATCAGGTGCTGTAACAACCACTCTGTCTTCCCGATCCGTTAAGGCTCTAGGTCGACCGCTACTATCATGAAGCTGAAATCTGCCGTTGCCCACCCATTCTTTCCAGTATCTTCTGATCGCCGCATAGCTTCGACCCAATTGTCGAGCGATTTTCTGATTTGCCCAACCTGCCACTTTCAGTCCAATATGCGGGTAATATGCGGGGATATTTTATAGGTTAAGACGAGTATAGAGAAAAGAAAATAGCGAAATATTTTTTATGAGCTTTCCATTAAAGTGAAGCTAATTAATTTCTTGCACTTGTTTAATAGTACTCATTCAGGCGACTACCGTCAAGCTTTAGAATAGAAAATTTTCACATTTTGTGTAGTTTGGAAAACCGTGTCTGTCTCATCACAGTCTGAACATACACAATTAAAAAATATGAAACTTTTACTGCATCGTCACTACATCACTTTTATAAAAACGATTATTTCAATGTATTATGAAGCAATCTCATTGGTCAAAATAGATATATTTTATAAAAAATATGGAGTGACGATGCAGCAAAAGTTCCAAATTTTTAACATCATTGTAAAAAATTTCACCCTTTTGCTGCATCGTCACTCCATCGCTTTTATAGAGTATCTCTGTTTTGACCAATGAGAATGCTCCATAATACAGCGAAATAATAGTTCTCTAAAAAAGCGATTCAGTGACGATGCAGCAAAAAGGTTAAATTTTTTTACAGTGAGAGTATGCAATGTTGCCACTCTTACATGGAGACAGCCATGTTCCTGCTGTCAGATTCGAAAACAATATACAAGGACCATCGCTCATTTCCGATGATGCTGGGTAAATTGCATCAGTAATTGTGATACGATACCGCATAAAGGAATTCCAGAAGATGATACCCTCAGTTAATTTTGAAAAGAGTTCATCTGAATGCAATAGTTATTAAAAAACTAGAGATATTAAACAAAAACATAATTTGCAGAACAAATTAAAAGAACAAAATTTTTTTCAACACTATTTAAGCCCGAGAAGGGGCAGATATTAAGATGATTGATTTAGTTATTTCGACATTTAATATTAAATTTTGGTAACAAATAAGTTAAACCAAGTGAACATTAAAAAATAAAAATGAAATTCAAACAATATGACACTTAACCACCCTAAATCTTAGATTCCGTTCAAATGAAATCGAAATAAATCTAAGACTTTTCTTCCAAACTAAAGTTGCAAATATTTGTATTGCAGATTTTGTATTATATTTACGGTGGGTACAAACAAAATGAATACACAATCTAAAAAGCAAATGTTCAGAAAAAGTCTTAGATTTATTTCGATTTCATTTGAACGGAATCTAAGATTTAGGGTGATTAAGTATCATATTGTTTGAATTTCATTTTTATTTTTTAATGTTGTCTTGGTTTAACTTATTTGTTACCAAAATTTAATATTAAATGTCGAAATAACTAAATCAATCATCTTAATATCTGTCCCTTCTCGGGCTTAAATAGTATGGAAATATTTTTTTTTAATTTGTTCTGCAAATTATGTTTTTGTTAATATTTTAATTCGTCTGCTCACGCACCAACATTTATAGCGGTAGCACATGCGTGAAACAAATCTCACTCCATTTTGTCTCTCAATATATTTTTGGCTAAATATGTTTTAAAAGCGATTTTACTGTTTTGTGTTATAAAATGCATGAGTATTACTTCTTTCTTAGAGAAGAAAAAAAAAACATACTTGTCATATTTATTTTCAGCTTTTGTGGCAGTTTCTATGAAAATCATGTTTTATCCTAGAAAATATGCAAACAATTTGTTTTAACAATTAAAACATTAATTATTTCGTAAAATAGATATTAATTGCATTTAATAATTTCTTACCATTGTACACAAGAATCTTTTATCTTACACTTTCATTAAAATTATTTAAAGTTTAATATCCCGTTGGAAACGAACGTATTAAAATGAAATGTTTGTACACGTGTACGATTATTTTATTCCAAAAGCCATATTTCTTCCTTCCTAGTGACCAAAGAAATATCATTTCTTCACACACTCTTTCTCAATTTTGACATTGAAAAATACAAGTTACGTCAGAAACGTTAGCAGTTATCTTTTTTAGCACTTCCCAACAAAGTTGAAAAGTGCTTATGCATTTGGTTTGTCTATGGCCATCTGTCCGCACTCTAATTCTTTTTAATACACTCTGATTGCGCTGAAATTTTTGCACGCTATTGATGTTTACCCTAGCACGAGCCCTGTTTAATATGAAGTTTTTAACATGATTAGTTTATTTACAGAGGAAGTCAAAATTTCACCGTTACATTGCGGGCTATGGGAAAAAAATCGTTTCAAAAGAAATTTTTAAAGATGTTACACCCTACGAAGTGCACTAAAATATGCATTATGGAAATATAAGGTGAAAAAATAGCTATTATTCATTTACAGGGGCACACAAAAGAATTCCATTACATAATGATAAAGGCGGGAATGGTGTGCGATATATCTTAATTATATTAAATTATTTCATATACAATAAAATTTGTATATGTCGCTGATGCTTAATATAAATTATACGATGCAGTCATGCATAACATGAAGTACATAACATTTACAGCTACACGCAAAAGTTTTCTAACAGTATATTCTTACCGAAGTACTGTATATGTATCCAATGATGGCTGATGGATAGAAAAAATGCACTTTAATTATGACATGCTTTTTTAAGTTTTACTAAATCTATGCATGTTATATGGTGTGTATAACTACTGCAGTTGATATACAGGACTACCCAAAAGTGCTCGGAAACGTTACTGAATATGAGCGTAAATTACTTAATGGTGGTTTTTAAACAAGCTATGCATTTTTACGCTGAATTGCATTCAGTTTACTAAGAAATGCCTACAGAATGTAGATAAAATTATACACAGAGCCATGCAAAGTATTGGATGCATGGACGCCTATGAATGATAATTTCCGAGAATGTGATTTCAGTAGTTTTAAGAGTGTTCTATTTTAAATAAATTTTAGCTTAATACTGACGCGTAATAAACGTACAGGGTAAACTACAGGTCTGAACAAAAGTATTCAAGTATGTTTCTATCTATTAGTATAAATGACTGATAGAGAAATCCCAACCTGCTAGGCATGTTCTTGCTAAACTAAATTTCTCCATTATATGGTATATAATTCAACCGACAGATCAAATACAGGACTGTTCAAAAGTGTTCGAATGAATATTTGGCTATATATACAGTTACCTTATCATCCTAAATAACGAAGTTTTCTTTAAAATTTCATGAAGTGTTGGAAAGTGCTTTATAATCTATTCTTAAAGCAGGATTTTTCTTACTTTTTTTCGCAATAAAAAGGTTTTGGGGGTAGATTTTATCTCAGCCCATGTGTCGACAAGTCAACAGTTACTCATATAAAGCAACAAGTTTGGCAATAGTAACATAATGGAGATCTTTCGAAGAAAAAAATAAATATACAAGAGAAAAACTAGAAAAAAAAGCTGTGTAAAATGTTTAATCCTTTTTAATTCTCCATATTACAACTAAAAATACATTAAATGATTAAATTTGATTTTGAATAATTTCTTTTCGAGCTTTAAAAAATAATTCTCTGTAAAAATCACAATATGGCTTTAAAATTAAAATGTATGTTTGCAATGCCCTATTAAAAAATTTAACAGATTATTAAATAAATATAAAATTGTTTTAATCCTTTCCGGCACAATGGTGCCACACCAGACACACTTAATTTTAGTTTCAAACTTGCAAACGGCACCAAGAATATTTTAATAAAATTTTGCTTATACAACGAAAGATTAAATTAAGGAGTTCTTAATTTCTAAAAAAGTCGTTTGTAAATTCTGGTGTCAGTCAGTAATATCTCATTTTACGAATAAACTGTGTCGGAAAGCATTAACAAAAATCTTATTTTATTTATTACAACTGATTAAAAACAGCATTGTCCAGAATCATAGTTCTGAAATTCCGTGTAACGCTGTTATATATCTAGAAGCTCATTCATTTAATAGACAAAACAATAGCGTTAAGTTCCACAAAGTTAAGAAAAACACTCAATTTAGCAATTTATTTTCAAACTGGTTACATTTGAAGTGCTCTTATCCTTTGATATGGACGCATTGGCGGGTATGAACTTGAGAGAAGAAAATTTATTAAACGAAAGCTTTAAGTGCACTTAAAGGAAATCAGACTTTCTTTTTTCTTCTCGTGAGAAAATTATAAAACCAGTTTTGTTTTAATTGTATATTTATTCCATCAATTATTGTACTTTTTTAGGTATTCCTGGTTCTTAAAAATTCGAACATTTTAACAACATATTTTCTGTTATTTTATTTCAAAATTGTAAATTTAATTTCAGGTTGTTTTATTTTTGGCTCTATCTCTTCCTTTCAGTCCTTTGAAAATGTATACATATAACTGTAATGAAATCAAATGTTAAAACTCAAAAAAAAAAAAAAAATATATATATATATATAGATAGATAGATAGATAGATATATAAGTAGAAAACTAGAATTCTGCTTTTCAAAATTTAGTGTAGCTCACGATGAAACAAAAACTGCATAGAAACATGGATTGTACAAAACATATTTCAGTTTTAAGACTTAAAACACTTCCTTTTATTTTATATAAAATGACATCATTCGCATCCGATGAAGAATTCCACATTTACGGTCCAGTTTTTAAGTAACATCTGTATAAAAGTTTGCATAGGATGGCGCTATCGCAAAATAATACACATGTCCAACAAAAAAAAACGATGTCGTCATTCAAAAAACTGGACAAAGAAATTGACTATCTAATGATTCATATGACTTTGTTTATTTGTAACATTAATATAGATACTTTAATTTAAATATTGTTTATGAACCTCAAAACATTTTCAACAGCGATGAAACTGGACTTTTGTTTTCAACTATTTTCTGATAAAACTTTATGTTTAAAAAGCGATGCTTGCAACGGGGGGAAGCATGCGACAGAAGTTTGACAGTCCTTCTGTGTTATGATATGGAAAGCGATTGTCAGAAAATCCATAGAAGAGGAAATGCTGCTAAGCCATGGTGCTTTAAAAACATGGACATAAAAAAATTACCCGTTATGTGGAAACATAATAATAAAACTTGAATGACACAATGCATTATCACGAAATGGATGACCGAGTTTAATAAAGAAATGAAGAAATAAAAGAGCAAAATTATTCTATTTATGGACAGTTCGAAGTCTCACCCTATTGAAAATGTTTTCAATAATCTGAAAATACAGTTTTTGCTTCCAAATACTACTTGCCTTCTGCCAAATATTGGATGAAGGAAAAATCCAGGCTTTCAGATTGCATTGCAGAAAATGCGAATGTGGAAATTGGTGTCGAAGATGAAAGATCAGTAAGTTTTCTCATAAACTCTTCTAATGTGCTTAATGCTGTTAATTGGATAAGCACTGTAGCAAAAGAAGTGAAGAGCTCAGTAGTACAGAAATGTATTGTAAATCAGATTTCAGGTTAGTTCTATTTATTTATTTACTTATTTTTTAGCCTCCGATGCTATTTCTTTCAGTCAAGCTAAAAAGTGTTGTGCCAAAAATTGTGGCCCACTTTTACTTACCTATCATACGTAGTATAGGGTAAGTCTTGCAATCGTTTTGAAAATCGAAAAAAATTTTTGACGGATTTACACGTTTCATATACTGGAGATTCCGAAAAACATATTTTTAGAAAAAAAAACTGCCGTATGTCTGTCTGTCTGTAAACGCTCTACCTCACGAATAAATGGAAATAGAGACTTAAAATTCTGTATCTACTTAGTAAGTAAGAATAGAACGAAGTCTATTTAATATCAGTAACCTCGATTATCCGGAACTTTTTTTTCAGACTCTCGAAAAATTCGTTCTGATGAAATGTGTACAAAAATTTTAATTTTTTTTTATTTTAAGAAAAGGACATAAAAGGTAATAAAATAACACAAATTTTGCATCAAAACGAAGTCGGTCGGATTAATAATTGCCGAGATATTTGTAATCATGTTTTCCACATTATTCGATTTTTCATGATCCTGTATTTTCTTCAAATTTCAATTCAAAGATATGTTTTAATTAGAAATGAGACACTTAATCTGACGCAGTAAACTGTTAGTTAATATTATTATTGTTTTTGGATTTATAAGGATGTTTCTTTTACGCAATCCGGTACTACTTGTGCAGTTTGGTATTTTACATAATTTGTCGAAATAGGTTCATCAGCAATTCATTAATAGAGCATTACTATGTATATTAAGAATATTTAAATATACATTTAAATTTTGTTTTGGAATTTCAATGGATTTTATAAATAGTTTTCACATATTTTATTTTCACATATTATATAATGCATATCCATGATGGGTAAGTATTACGGTGGCCCCCAACGACTAGTTTCGTAATCTGGCCGTTAAAACGATACATTCATACAATTTTATTGTTAAAATGCATTTCCTTTTTCTCAGAGTCTATAAAAAAGCATTTAAACTAAAGAAAAAATCCGTTTTTGATGAATCTAGTTAATGAAGAAGTAGCACGTCAAATTGTATCTCTTTATTATTCCGCAATTCCAATGTCTCAGAGAAAAATTGCTAATCAATTGGGTATTTCACGCCGTTATGTTTGTCATTATATCGATAAACACAAGAAAAATGAAGTTAGTTCATTGCATTCTAAACGCGGTCACCCTTCTAAAAAACCTCTATTGATTATTTTTTTTTTTTTTTTTTTTTTTTAATCGGAGACGAAACTCAATTCTGTAATGGCAAAATCTACATTCAACTTGTTTTCTTTTTGTCGTGCAGGGAATTTAAATAAATTTTTACTTTTCTACGTTTCTACATTTCATTTTGTAATGCTTACAATCCTGCAATTGCATTGCTTTTTTTTTAATTGCGGGATTATCCCCCAATCGATGACATAGAAAATGACAACATTCATGATGCTTGTGAAAATTTAGACAATATTCTTAGAACGGCAGGCATAACTAATATGAAGGCCAGAGAATTTATATGCCTGGACAAAGATTTGGCAGTTATATGCCACATTTGATTTCATACAGAAATGGTGGAGAATAGGAAAGAGGTAAAATAAAGTGATAAGGAAGAGGAAATGGAAAACATTGTAGAATCACACAAACTGTCTAGTATTAACACCTGTGCCGAAGTTTTGACGAATCTTTGTGAAATCCAAAATTTTGCATTAAATCATAATAATGATTAAAAGTAAACTTCGATACTCATCAACGTGCAATATAGATAAAAACAGCATTAATCACATTTAAAATATGTTAACACCCAACGTTTCGTACTCAATCAAAGATTCATCTTTAGAGGAATTATATGACCTTAATGGAGAAAAACACATACTACAACATTATGACACTCAGTAAACTGAGTAGAATATAATGCACAAAAACGAAGAATCAAAATGAATCACGGACAAGGCGCCATCTCGTGGAAGATTATAAAACTACGATAAAAATATGTGGGAAAATTACAAAAGCATTTCTTTTAAATATTAAACCAGATATTATGTACTTGAAAAGACATAACGTACATGCAAAGACATAATGTAATTACACACCCCCTCCTTCCTTAAACCAATTTCTATCGATTCTCTTATAAGAGCCTTTTGAGGGTTGGAACAACTAGAAACAATTTTTACCTCATCAAAATTAACAGTTTTTACAGTCCCCCTCAATGATAATCTGGACAAAATTGTTGACTGTCTATTAAATTTTAAATCGCCTTTATGTTCCGTGATTCTCTCTAATAACCATCTCACAGTCTTGCCTACGTATGAAGTCAACATACCATTATTCAGTTGTATAGGTATTTCATAAACTCCTATACAACAGAATGAGTATTGAAGTTTTCGAACATTTTAACAACATATTTTCTGTTATTTTATTTCAAAATTGTAAATTTAATTTCAGGTTGTTTTATTTTTGGCTCTATCTCTTCCTTTCAGTCCTTTGAAAATGTATACATATAACTGTAATGAAATCAAATGTTAAAACTCAAAAAAAAAAAAAATATATATATATATATATAGATAGATAGATAGATAGATATATAAGTAGAAAACTAGAATTCTGCTTTTCAAAATTTAGTGTAGCTCACGATGAAACAAAAACTGCATAGAAACATGGATTGTACAAAACATATTTCAGTTTTAAGACTTAAAACACTTCCTTTTATTTTATATAAAATGACATCATTCGCATCCGATGAAGAATTCCACATTTACGGTCCAGTTTTTAAGTAACATCTGTATAAAAGTTTGCATAGGATGGCGCTATCGCAAAATAATACACATGTCCAACAAAAAAAAACGATGTCGTCATTCAAAAAACTGGACAAAGAAATTGACTATCTAATGATTCATATGACTTTGTTTATTTGTAACATTAATATAGATACTTTAATTTAAATATTGTTTATGAACCTCAAAACATTTTCAACAGCGATGAAACTGGACTTTTGTTTTCAACTATTTTCTGATAAAACTTTATGTTTAAAAAGCGATGCTTGCAACGGGGGGAAGCATGCGACAGAAGTTTGACAGTCCTTCTGTGTTATGATATGGAAAGCGATTGTCAGAAAATCCATAGAAGAGGAAATGCTGCTAAGCCATGGTGCTTTAAAAACATGGACATAAAAAAATTACCCGTTATGTGGAAACATAATAATAAAACTTGAATGACACAATGCATTATCACGAAATGGATGACCGAGTTTAATAAAGAAATGAAGAAATAAAAGAGCAAAATTATTCTATTTATGGACAGTTCGAAGTCTCACCCTATTGAAAATGTTTTCAATAATCTGAAAATACAGTTTTTGCTTCCAAATACTACTTGCCTTCTGCCAAATATTGGATGAAGGAAAAATCCAGGCTTTCAGATTGCATTGCAGAAAATGCGAATGTGGAAATTGGTGTCGAAGATGAAAGATCAGTAAGTTTTCTCATAAACTCTTCTAATGTGCTTAATGCTGTTAATTGGATAAGCACTGTAGCAAAAGAAGTGAAGAGCTCAGTAGTACAGAAATGTATTGTAAATCAGATTTCAGGTTAGTTCTATTTATTTATTTACTTATTTTTTAGCCTCCGATGCTATTTCTTTCAGTCAAGCTAAAAAGTGTTGTGCCAAAAATTGTGGCCCACTTTTACTTACCTATCATACGTAGTATAGGGTAAGTCTTGCAATCGTTTTGAAAATCGAAAAAAATTTTTGACGGATTTACACGTTTCATATACTGGAGATTCCGAAAAACATATTTTTAGAAAAAAAACTGCCGTATGTCTGTCTGTCTGTAAACGCTCTACCTCACGAATAAATGGAAATAGAGACTTAAAATTCTGTATCTACTTAGTAAGTAAGAATAGAACGAAGTCTATTTAATATCAGTAACCTCGATTATCCGGAACTTTTTTTTCAGACTCTCGAAAAATTCGTTCTGATGAAATGTGTACAAAAATTTTAATTTTTTTTTATTTTAAGAAAAGGACATAAAAGGTAATAAAATAACACAAATTTTGCATCAAAACGAAGTCGGTCGGATTAATAATTGCCGAGATATTTGTAATCATGTTTTCCACATTATTCGATTTTTCATGATCCTGTATTTTCTTCAAATTTCAATTCAAAGATATGTTTTAATTAGAAATGAGACACTTAATCTGACGCAGTAAACTGTTAGTTAATATTATTATTGTTTTTGGATTTATAAGGATGTTTCTTTTACGCAATCCGGTACTACTTGTGCAGTTTGGTATTTTACATAATTTGTCGAAATAGGTTCATCAGCAATTCATTAATAGAGCATTACTATGTATATTAAGAATATTTAAATATACATTTAAATTTTGTTTTGGAATTTCAATGGATTTTATAAATAGTTTTCACATATTTTATTTTCACATATTATATAATGCATATCCATGATGGGTAAGTATTACGGTGGCCCCCAACGACTAGTTTCGTAATCTGGCCGTTAAAACGATACATTCATACAATTTTATTGTTAAAATGCATTTCCTTTTTCTCAGAGTCTATAAAAAAGCATTTAAACTAAAGAAAAAATCCGTTTTTGATGAATCTAGTTAATGAAGAAGTAGCACGTCAAATTGTATCTCTTTATTATTCCGCAATTCCAATGTCTCAGAGAAAAATTGCTAATCAATTGGGTATTTCACGCCGTTATGTTTGTCATTATATCGATAAACACAAGAAAAATGAAGTTAGTTCATTGCATTCTAAACGCGGTCACCCTTCTAAAAAACCTCTATTGATTATTTTTTTTTTTTTTTTTTTTTTTTTTTAATCGGAGACGAAACTCAATTCTGTAATGGCAAAATCTACATTCAACTTGTTTTCTTTTTGTCGTGCAGGGAATTTAAATAAATTTTTACTTTTCTACGTTTCTACATTTCATTTTGTAATGCTTACAATCCTGCAATTGCATTGCTTTTTTTTTAATTGCGGGATTATCCCCCAATCGATGACATAGAAAATGACAACATTCATGATGCTTGTGAAAATTTAGACAATATTCTTAGAACGGCAGGCATAACTAATATGAAGGCCAGAGAATTTATATGCCTGGACAAAGATTTGGCAGTTATATGCCACATTTGATTTCATACAGAAATGGTGGAGAATAGGAAAGAGGTAAAATAAAGTGATAAGGAAGAGGAAATGGAAAACATTGTAGAATCACACAAACTGTCTAGTATTAACACCTGTGCCGAAGTTTTGACGAATCTTTGTGAAATCCAAAATTTTGCATTAAATCATAATAATGATTAAAAGTAAACTTCGATACTCATCAACGTGCAATATAGATAAAAACAGCATTAATCACATTTAAAATATGTTAACACCCAACGTTTCGTACTCAATCAAAGATTCATCTTTAGAGGAATTATATGACCTTAATGGAGAAAAACACATACTACAACATTATGACACTCAGTAAACTGAGTAGAATATAATGCACAAAAACGAAGAATCAAAATGAATCACGGACAAGGCGCCATCTCGTGGAAGATTATAAAACTACGATAAAAATATGTGGGAAAATTACAAAAGCATTTCTTTTAAATATTAAACCAGATATTATGTACTTGAAAAGACATAACGTACATGCAAAGACATAATGTAATTACACACCCCCTCCTTCCTTAAACCAATTTCTATCGATTCTCTTATAAGAGCCTTTTGAGGGTTGGAACAACTAGAAACAATTTTTACCTCATCAAAATTAACAGTTTTTACAGTCCCCCTCAATGATAATCTGGACAAAATTGTTGACTGTCTATTAAATTTTAAATCGCCTTTATGTTCCGTGATTCTCTCTAATAACCATCTCACAGTCTTGCCTACGTATGAAGTCAACATACCATTATTCAGTTGTATAGGTATTTCATAAACTCCTATACAACAGAATGAGTATTGAAGTTTTCTTTTAATCAATATTTGGTACTTCTAGGTTATCCCGTCGACCAATTTCGGCAAATTATACAAATCGCCAAACTAATAGCCAAATTATACATGTTGACGTAATTTTTATTTTAAATAACGAAAACACAGATAATTAGTAGAATATTAAAAAATCCCTGTCGGCTGGGCCTATAGGCGGAGGTAGATTTCGAAGAGTGCTCATTTCAACAACAAAAATATATATATATATGATTAGAGATAAACCCAGTTTAATAACTTCATTTGGCCTTTATGAAAAATTTTTAATTTCATTTTTCTCCAAAAACTGGTTTTATCAGAATCATCTTAAGAAAAATTCAGCTCAAATGCCCATTTTGACAACATATTTTGAAATAAATTCTGAATTTATTAAAAAATCGACCAAAACAGTACATTATACACTTCCTAAATAACAAAAAACTGTCAGTTGAATGCATTTGAGAAAAAAATTGAATTTAAAAATGAGTCATAAAATAAACGATTTGTTGTTTGAATACATCCTTAATTCTTTAATCATGATTGCTTCGGAAAATTTTGTGCGAAATACTCACTTTGACAGCATTTTTAAAACTATATTCTATCTTTATCAAAAAACTGGCCAATGAGTCACATTATATAGTTCCTAAATAAGAGGATCAGTAAATTGGATGCGTTTGAGAGCGAAAATGGATTTTAAAACGAGTCATAAAAAAACGCAATTTGCTATGTGAAAACTTCCTTAAATTTTCAAATCGCGAAGACTTCGGGAAATTCTGTTCAAAATACCCTTTTTGGTAGCCTTTTTCAAAATATATTCTGTCTTTATCAAAAAATCGATCAATGCATCACATTATATAGTTCCTAAATAAGAGGATCTGTAAATTGGATGCGTTTGAGAACAAAAATGGATTTAAAAACGAGTCAGAAAAAAACGCAATTTCTAATTTGAATACTTCCTTAAATTTCAGTCCTGATGACTTTGGAAAATTCTGTTCAAAATACCCTTTTTGGTAGCCTTTTTTGAAATATGTTCTATCTTTATCAGAAAATTGACCAATGCGTCACTTTATACAGTTTCCAAATAAGAGGATCTACCATTTGGATGCGTTTAAAATCAAAATGAATTTAAAAATGAGTCAGAATATAAGCAATTTGGATTTGAGGTTTTTTCTCCAACTCCTATTTTTTTTTTTTTTTTTTTTTTTTTTTTTTTTTTTTTCTTTACGAATTGGTCCTATAAAAAAACTTGTCGATAAAAAGTTGTAGATATTTTTGAGAAGATGTAACATAAATTTAATCAGATTGGATATCTTAAAAATTGATGGAGTTATGGATTTTTCACTTTTTTCACCGCCCTTTTTCTTTTCGTTTTTAATTTTTTTCATTGGTAAATGTTGATCCTATCAAAAACTTGTAAGTACAAAAGTTTTAGATAATTTTAAGAACATTTTTAAAAAATTTAGTTAGAATTGATATCTTGAAAATTGACGAAGTTATAAATTTTTTTCTCTCAAAACCCCTGTTTTTTTCGCCCCTTGAGCCCACTTCTAAATTTATCAAAAATCTGTCATGCATAAACTTTTGGCCCATTTTTAAGAAGTAATATAAACTTTAACATGATTCGATATCTACTTTAATTAAGAAGTATTAGAAGGTAAGAACCGTTTTTTCGGTTTTCACAAAAACGCCCCCTATTCCGAACCCCTTGGTCCGATTTTGCCCATTAACGAACTTAACCGACATTTTAACCCCTTTGATTTTATGTATTATAGTTTGGTGGAGATTGGTGAAGAATTATAGAAGTTATCGTGTCCATAAAAAAGTGAGATATATATATAGATAGATAGATAGATAAACTGGTGCGATTGCAATAGGTAGTATTTAATACGAAATCTACCTAAAAATATATTAATAAAAAGTCGAAATGAAAATCACTTAATGACATTTTAAACACGTGAATCGCATTTAATGTCATTGAATGTGACATTCATGATCATCCATTATTGGCATTTAATCTTATAATTTGGCGATAATTTTTTGGTCGACGAGATAACCTAGAAGTACCCAATATTTTTTACAGCGTAAGTCCAAGATTTTATCACAATAATGATGAGTCCTATAGCAAAATAACAATATTGTTATTTTAGAAAATATATATTTGCAGGAAAAAAACTACAAATCACTGATTTTTTTAGTGTATTAAAACAAAGAAGATTAATTAAAACAACTGTATATATTTAAATAGGTGTAATTTTTATTTTTATTTTTAACACTAGAACCGCGGGTAATTTTAATCAAATTTCATAGAAATTTTTTACACCAGAAATTTTTATTAAATTATTTAACTTATTTTTTTAAACTATTTTAATTCAACACTTACCTAACTTATTCTGCGAAGAAATTTCTGGTTTCACTCGACACCTATTCGTTTGTTACGGGTCAAAATGACCCGTCTCCGCGGTTCTAGTGTTAAATGAAACATCTGACAAACGGTCACTTTTCGCCGATACCACTGATAACCATTTCTGAATGGTTACAATGTATTTGTCTTTTTCAAACAGAATCAATGCCAGAATTTTTTCCCCAAATGTTTATTTTGAAATATTGGAATTAATTTGTTCTCGACTTCAAAAAAATTACTATAATTTTCATTTCGTTCATTCATTAGTTTTAGACACAGGTGGAGGTGCTTCTAAACAAAGTATTTTTATGGCAACCCTGTATGTCCTAAGTACAGGATGAATAAATTTATAGATTAAAAAAGCGAGTTTACTTATTGAAGAAGATATTTTAATGATGCACGTGAATATTAAAATTATATGTTAATCTACGAAGGAATTTCAGTACACGATTGTCCATTGCAAAAATGTATTTTTCAAAACTTAGCTTTTCCCACTAATTTGCGTCTGTTAATGAAGCTCTACATTTATCATAAATATCACATACCTTTCTCGTTATTTTTTAAAAGGTAAAATTTTAATTTTTTTTTAAGTTTAAGTATAGAAAATAAATAAATAAAAATTTTGCAGAAAAAATATTCAGTCATGATGGCAGTAAAAAAACTGTTTATTTTACTGAAATAGTGATAAATTTTTTACATACTTACGGGCAAAATTTGTTTAAAAAAGAGAGTGTAAAAAAATGCAAATTATACCCGTTGTAGAAAATCCATAATAATAAAGAGACAAGATTGTGAATGTGTCAGCGCTGTTCTGAAGAGACCGCTGCCCATAGAGATACAAAACTTGGGGAGAAGACATACTATACATGAAGTTTTGCACCTCAAAGCCCGTTTTTCGATTTTCTTGTTGGATTTTTCTTATTTAATTTTTTAGTTGATTTTTGCACATTAGTGAAAGGAATACGGTTTCATTCTTTTATCCCAATATAATAAATTCTTTTCTCTTTTCAATAAAGTTTCCTCGGAATTCGTACAGCGATTTTTGAATTTTTAACGAATTTTTAATACGATTTTTTAGTGTTTTTCCACATTTTGTGACTATTTTTTTATATTGATAAAAAGAAAATTGCTTCAAACTTTTAGCCTACTTATGCACTAAATTTTGTCTTTTACGATTTTTCGATTACAACGATTTTTATTGCAATTCCAATGCGATTTTTAGCGAATGTTCGAGATTTTTTTTCCGTTTAGCATCTTTTTTTTTTTTTTTTTTTTTTTTTCATGTATGAGATAATCACAATTACAATGTTTTACCCTATTAGAATAAATTTCGATCCCTGCGTTTTTTTAATATTTAGTAATTTTTAATGAATTTTTCAATGCGATTTTTAGCGGGTTTTTTTAGATCTGCGGCTATTGTTTTGACCCTGGAAAATAAAATTTTGTTTCAAACTATTTGGCTAATAATTCTCTATATATAAAATAGTAACTATTTGAAAATAGGTTGAACGATTTAGAAATGCATCGATTTAAATCTGCGTTGATAGGTACCACTATTTTTGAATAGCAATTTCATCAAATGTCTTAACTTCTTGCTTAAGACCGCCATCCCTCCAAGTAATATATCTCCTGATAAGTTGTTTAACGAAGTTTCGTTTAGATATAGTTTTGTTAAGAATGGAGTGTGCTCCCTGGAGTAGAATGTACAACTAACAGAACGCGATTTTGTGAACTAGCAATTTTTAATGCATTTTTCAATGCGTTTTTTAATGTAGTTTTCAATGCGGTTTTCAATGAACTTTTCACGCGATTAGTACCCATAGTGGTTTTATTAATAAATATAAAAAAAGGAATTTGGTTTTAAGCTTTTAGCCTAATATAGTAAGTTTCACCATGTACTTTTGTTTAATTTTGCCAATTTTTAATCCGATTTTTAGCGATTTTGGAGATATTTTATGTTTGGAGTGGATTTTTTTAGAATTCATGAAAAATGTTTGATTGCTATGTTTTACTCGGTTAGAATAAATGTTTATTCCCGGGATGCTTTTACCTATAGCGATTTTTAATGAATTTTTCATTTCAGTTTTCGGTGGTTTTTAAAGACCCACTTTTTTTTTTTTTTTTTTTTTTTTTTTTGAAATTTGGAAAATTAATTCGGTTTCAAACTTTTATCCTCACTTTTTTTAAATAAATTGCCATCTACGAATTTTGAAATTTAGCGATTTTTAATGCGATTTTCAATGAACTTTTAGCAATTTTTTCATTTTTTTTTTTTTTTTTTTTTTTTTTTTTTTACGTTTTGTATTGATATTTTGTCCTTCATGAAAGTTTTACCTTTATATATCCGAGCCTAGTATTGTTAATTCTTCCATGTATCTATTTTTAATGCGATTTATCTGGATTTTTTTCGTTTTGGCCGATCTTTTTTTTGTTTTTTGTAGATTATTTCCAATAACAGTGTTTTACCCAAACATAATACATTTTAACACCTGCGAGTTTTAGTGATTTTATGAATTTCGAGGTAATTTTTCGACATTTTTATAAAGAAATCAGTTTTAACATTTAAGCCAGTAAATCTTGTTCTCCTCGAATTTTTAGATTTTAGCGATATTTAGACAATATTAGAGATTCTTTGCGTCAATATTTTGTTATTTAAGAAAGAATTCAGACTACACTATTTTACTCTATTAATGTAAATTTTGACCCCTGCTATTTTAAAATTTAAAACGATTTGTAATGGATTTTCGAATACAATTTTTAGTTTATTTTTAAAAGCTTTCAGTGATCTATTAAAAATAACACAAAAACCTTATAGTTTTACATGTTTCATTGCTCTTACGGCAACTTTTTCAAAAACAAATAAATGATAAAAAGAAATTTTTCGCTAAAATATTTTCAAATGAAAAATAAACAGAAAAAGCATAAATCACGTGAACATGAGCATAGAAAATTAAAACTGGAAATAAAATGAATAAAAATAACTGTGAACGTGAAATATTACAAGTTATTGTCTTAATTCACAATTATTTTTATTCATTTTGTTTCCAGTTTTAATTTTCTATGCTCATGTTCACGTGATTTATGTTTTTTCTGTTTATTTTTCATTTGAAAATATTTTAGCGAAAAATTTCTTTTTATCATTTATTTGTTTTTGAAGAAGTTGCCGTAAGAGCAATGAAACATGTAAAACTATAAGGTTTTTGTGTTATTTTTAATAGGTCACTTAAAGCTTTTTAAAATAAATTGATATTTTAAAGTTATTTTTTATATTATATGTGCAATTTTTAAATTTTTTTCGAGTCCACGGCGGTTTTTTCACATTCGGAAAAGAAATTTCGTTTATAATTTGTAATTTAATATAGTAAATTTTGCAAGCAAGATTCAGATTTTAATAATATTTTCATGCGATTATTAGCGTTTTCCATTTTTTTTTTTTTTTTTTTTTTTTTTTTTTTTTTTTTTCACATTTCACATCGAAATTTGTCAGTTTTGAAAGATTTGTGATTACAACATTTTGTGTCGATATTTTTTAAATTAATTTACAATATTTTGTCCCATTATAACAAATTTTGTCCGCAGGAATTTGATATAAATTTTTATATTACTATAGTAAATTTTGTCTTTCGGATTTTTGAATTTTACTGATTTTTAAACTGTTTTTTAGTGATTTTTCAAGTTCCGCGGCAGTTTTTTGACATTGAAAAAAGAATTTAGGTTTGTAACTTTTATCAGAAATACCAATTTGTTATCCACGCTTTTTGAATTTTATGAATTTCTAAAGCAATATTCAACGTGATTTTTAGCCAGTTTTGAGGATTTTTGGCATTCCGTGTCGACTTTTTTGTTATTCGTGAATGGTTTCCGATTACAATGTTTTCCGACTGAATATTATAAATACGGGTTAGGTTCCCTTAGAAAGACCCCCACGAAGGGCACTCCCCCCTGGTCCTATATCCCTAGTGCAGATAATCGGACGTCAAAAATACACCAAATACACCGACTGAATATTAAATTTTTACCGCAATGACTTTTAAGCACTCAGAAATTTTTAATATAATTTTCAATGGGATTTTTAGCCATTCTTTAAGTTTC
Organism: Maratus speculifer; assembly: GCA_964019185.1. NCBI lineage: Eukaryota > Metazoa > Arthropoda > Arachnida > Araneae > Salticidae > Maratus > Maratus speculifer. The sequence continues at coordinate 296,895,801 of OZ025292.1, forward strand.
TTGGTGACTTGTTGCCATTAGGACACCGATTTCGATTTCAAACTTTTCGCCTAATGTAATTATATTTCGATTGCAATGTTTAATCTTTTAATAGGATTGTTGGCGCCCCATTCTGCATTCTTCTTATTCATGAATAATTTCCGATTACAATGCCCCGCCCAGCCTTAATATTAAATTTTGAAGGATTGACTTCCAAATATCTAGCGATATTTTAATGCAATTTTCAAAGTAATTTTTAAGCATTCTTAAAGTTCCGTGGCAATTTTTCAAATTTAATTTTGATTTGAAACTTTTTGTCTAATATAGTTAATTTTTTAATTGCAACATTTTATCTTTTATCAGTAAATTTTTACCATGGCGATTTTTTAATATTTTGCGATTTTTAATGCGATTTTCAATACAAGTTTTGGACTTTCACAATCATTTTTAACATTTTTCAAAGGAACCCGATTTCGAAATTTTAGCCTAATAGGAATTTGGGTTCAAACTTTTAGCTTTTATGGTAATTGTTTTGCTGTCCTATTTTGATCTGCAGCGATTTTTAGTGCAGTTTTTTTAGCTTTTTTGTTTTTTGTTTATTCTTTTTTATTATTTATTTATTTATTTTGCATGAATTTACGGCTATTTTTTCAGATGCGGGAAAGGAATTCGGTTTTAAACTTTTATGCTAATATGATAAATTTTCACCTGTACGTTTTTGCTATATTAAAAATTCTTATTGCGATTTTTTTTTAACGGTTTGTTTTTGCATTTTACAGCTTGCCATTTTAACAAACTAATTAGATTCAAAACTTTTGTCCAAATAGAGTAAATTCTGAGTTTCGTTATTTTTAAAAAATTTAACATTTTTATTGTGATGTTTAAGTTTTTTCGCGATCCGCTGCGATTTCTTAGACGTTCAATTTTTGACCGAATGTAGTAAATTCTACTGTCTTTTCTTAAAACTTTATTCGGATTACGAAACACAATTTCGAATTTTGTTTTATATTTTTATGTGATTTTTATACGTTTTCTTGATTTTGTAAGATTTTTACACATTAATAAAAAGAATTCAGTTTCAATTTTTAATCCTTCTCTTTTCGATGAAGTTTAAACGAAATTCGTTCAGCAATTTTTAATTTTTTCGAGTTTTTTTGTTGTGTTTTCAAAGTTTTTTCTCAATTTTTACTGTTTTTTGAAGAACCCGGGAACGCCGGGCAGGCTAGCTAGTTAGTAATAAATATATATAACATTTTTAACAGAGATCAAATAATAAATACGGCTTGTTTTCGTAAATTAAACAGCTTCCATCTACTTTCATTGTTAAAAATTTTCTTTTTTGATAAAATTGATTGATTGATTTTTTTTCAGCGTACATGTACAGTGAAAAAAAAAATTGTACGTCGATATTAGATACGAACATTCCAACTGTGAAAAACTTAGTTATGAAAAATATGTATTTAATAATTGGTAATACTGTAATAAAATTTCCGGTAAATATTTCCAAACATAAAATTTCATTGCTTTTTTGGATCACTGGAATGTCTCTTTAACTACTAATTTTTAATCTTTCAAACTTATTTTTCTCTTTCATCTTATAGTTATCCTGATAATCTTAGCAACATTTCAAAAATATATTTTTCCCTTCTGTTTCAGCTACCACATATTTTTTCTTTTTCTTGGCCTTTCACTTGAAGTGAAGATAAACATGTAATCAGCTTATCTCTTGAATATTTCCTTCTTAAAACACAAAAGCACTCTAAATAAAACTCACTAAGAGAAACTATTATTTATTCTGCGAAGCTTAAAATAAATCTCTTCAGATGGAATTTAGTATTCATCAAACTGTGAAACTAAGACCGAACCAATTCTGTGTTTTGCGCTATTTTCTAGTATGTTTAGACGTTAAAAATGAAAACTGATTTTAAAAACTTAAATCTTCCTCATTAATGTAAATAACATGAAAATAGTAACACATGCTTTTAAAAAAGGATTAGGTTAAAGTTAATGTTCGACTTTTAACTCTTGGAATGAATTAATTAATACTAAGAGAATTAGTATTGGACACTTGTTGTCAATACGTAGAGAAATGGAGGATTCGATAAAAAATATTTTCTGCTGACCTATGCGATAAAAATTTTAATTACTTTAAAGCCTTAAATCTTTTTATTAGTATAAATCACTCGAAAATAATAACACATGATTTTACAATGGGTTTAGATTAAGGTTCATGTTAGATTTTCAACTTTTGGAATAAATTAATTAACATTTAAAGAATTAGTAATGGATACTTGTTGTCAATACGCAAAGAAACTGAGACCTTGCATGAATAATTCTGTAGAAAGTAATTTGTGACTGACATATACAATAAAAATGTTAATAATTTTAAAAAACTTAAATCTTTTTTATTAGTATAAATAACATGAAAATAATAACACATGATTTAAAAAAGGATTAGATTAAGATTAATGTGCGACTTACTTTTAAACTTTTAAACTTTTAACTCTTAAGATGAATTAACACATGGAGAATTAGCAATGAATTCTTGTTGTCACTAAGTGGAGACATTGAAACATTATATGGAAAATTCGGTAAAAAAAAAAAAAAAAAAAAAAAAAAAAAAAAAAAAAATATTTACTAGTGACACAAGATTACTCTAAATAAAACTCACTAAGAGAAACTACTATTTATTTTCAGAAGCTTAAAATAAATCTCTCCAGCTAGAATTTACTAATTATCAAACTATGAAATTAAGACCGAACCAATGCTGTATTTTTCGCTGTTTACTCCTACTTTTCGATAGTTGAAAATAAAAATTGATTCTAAGAACTTAAATCTTCTTTATAAGTGTAAATCAGATGAAAATGATACCACATGCTTTTTTTAAGGATTAGATTAAGGTTAATGTTAGATTTTTAACTCTTGGAATAATTTAATTAACGCTTATAGAATTAGTAATGGATATATATTATCAATACGTAGAGAAATGAATTTCCTTATTTTTTTGGATCACTGGAATGTTTCTTTAACTACTAATTTTTAATCTTTCAAATTTATTTTTCTCTTTCATCTTATAGTTATCTTGATAATCTTTGCAACACTGCTAATATTTTTTTCCCTTCTGTTCCAACTGTCACATATTTATTTCTTTTCCTTGGCCTTTCACTTGAAGTGAAAATAAACATGTAATCAGCTTATCTCTTGAATACTTCCTTCTTAAAACACAAAAGCACTCTAAATAAAGCTCACTAAGAGAAGCTATTATTTATTCTCAGAAGCTTAAAATAAATCTCTGCAGCTAGAATTTAGTATTCATCAAACTGTGAAACTAAGACCGAACCAATATTGTATTTTCTGCTATTTTTTCGTATCTTTAAATGTTGAAAATATAAATTGATTTTTAAAAATTAAATCTTCTTTATTCGTGTACATCATATGAAAATGATTACACATGCTTATTATGATTAGATTAAGATCATGATTTAAAAAATGATTATATTGTGTCGCTCCCAAATTAAGAAGGGCCGACACTAACACGTAGTAGAATAAAATATATTCTACCGAATCTAATTTAACATAAATAATTAAAACTTTACAATAAACATTCAATGTATGGATCGTATAGTTTACTCATGAAATTTTCCTAAAATCAAAAAGTAAAAAGAAATATACATATGCTGCTGTGGGAGTAAATATAAATAAAGACTTAAATCATGAATTAGATTTTAACTTTCATTTATTTAATTTAATTTTAAATTAATTGATCATTATGAAATACAAAGAAATATTAAATATTTGAGCTCATTATAACAATATTATTTTTCATTACCCCGGGGAAACAAAATACAATAATAATACCTTAAGATTCAATACACCTTAGTTATACATCGTCATCAGTCTATGTACAATCAGCTCCAGAATTCGGGTGTTCTCTTGAATTTCCATCGTCATCTTAAGGGTGTATTCGAAAAAACGCTTTTCCACCTTCAACAGCTTGAAATTTTCTGATACAATTTCAGACACATTTTTAAAAGTAGAAACATGAAACTTGCTGAGGGGATATTTGAAGAGATGTATAAGGTGCCGTGTGATATCATTTTACGCTCAATTCATTAGATTTGGATTTATAAACAATTATCTTCTCAGTATGACCCTTTTTTCATTCACAGATCTCTCGCTTCGAAAAAATCGGTTCAAAATGCCATTTTTGATTGCTGCATTTATCAAAGTATCGAAAATCACGGCACCTTGTGTACTTTCCAAATAAGACAACTTGGCAATTTGATGCATAAGTGAGCAAAAATGAATTTGAAATAAACAGTTTGAATCGAAATACACCCTTAAAAGGTTAATTCCTTTTCTATAGCTCAAACCACAGAGTACGGACAGAGCCTCAACTCGGCTTGAAAAGAGCGCCCTCAGTGGATCACTTAAAAACTAAACCATCGCGTTGGCGATTTTTATCCTCGTGATTTCTGTTTAACTGTAACCATATTCTGGCTTGGCACTTCTTGCTGAATGCTGATTTGATTATCTTTGCACACGTGCTTATGCTATTTGATCTTAGATTTCCGCGCTTATATTGATTCGTAATTATTACTGTTATTGTTCTTGAATTTTCAAGTTTAAATTATTAGGTCATTATGTTAAGAAGAGACACATGTATTGTTTGCAAGACGAATACATCAAAGTTATTTCATATTAAAATAATTCTTTCATAAATTTCAAAACAAGAAGCAGCAAGCCGTCGCTGTAATTTTTTTCCTTTTTACCCTTATTATTTGTCGCCAAGGAAGCGATGTTTTGCCGAATTAGCAACCTCTCTTATGTTATGATCATAGTTTCAGAGTGGTCCGCTCGTGTCGCTACTGTCTATGCGTAATCCCATGTTAAACAAGTTGACATTACAGTGTATGAAAGTTGATTCTCTGTTCCGTACTCTGTGGCTCAAACGATCGCCAAGGTCCTCCGCAAAAACGGCTAATTCGACTCGCTCTTTTCTTCGACGCTAGACGCTACGTCGATCACGTCCCTCCGTCAATTCTGTTCGCTGCCATGCGGTATCATCAATCTGCGCAGTCCGACGTTCTCTTGCTGCTCACCTCGGCTACTCGATCATTTCCCCGTCCGAGACTCGCTCTCTTCCTCTTTTAGTCGTGTCTCATCATTCAATTTCCCGGCGCTTAACGAAAGAGTTCGTTTGTGCGCTGATATGTATTGTGATTATTTCATTTTGGTTGTTCAGCATTTTTTTTATTTATTTATTTAATTAATTGACACTGTATTTATGTTGTATAATTTCTTGTTATCAAATTTTTTATAAAAAAAAGAAGCAATATCGTCCATCAAAAATATCGACCACCTGCTGTGTGTGAATACATGACAATCGACCTACGGACCCACGTGCATCCCAAAATATTAAAACAAAAAAAATCCTTGTATATTTTCCAATCACATATTTCTTCAAACTTTTAGAACAATCATTTTTTATTACAAATTATTATTACTTTAAATTTGAATTTCACACACATTATATTAAATATTTCCCGAGGAAGAATTGTTTATGTCGGCGGGCACAGATCCAACACAAATAAAACCTCCTCAAAAGTTGTTAGACATTATAAATATTGATTAGATATAATATGGCTTGGTTTATTTTTGTCGGCCGATTATCTTATCTACACTAGGGATATAGGCTCAGGGAAGGGGTGCCTACTTCGTGGGGGGGGGGATTTTCTAAGGGAACCTAACCCGTATTCACGCAAGGTTCGAAGAAAACCACGAAAACTCCGAACGGTTAGTCCGACAGCCGCGATTGGGTTTGAAACCAGCACCTGCCATCTACCAGTAGAGAGGTCAGAACCTCTCGTCCACTGGTGGGGCTTTTAGACATAATAGACATAATATGGAGTAATTTGTTTATTGTTTGATAAAAAAAAAAAAAAGAAATATCCTAAAAGCAAGTAAAACTTAAGGGTGTTCTTAACTGCTCTGCTCAACAAGCGCAAAACGTTTTGACACATTTACAAACTCATTTTTTAAAAGAAATGTATAAAATTGGAATTCCTGACTATGGAAGCGATTTTGAATCGAACTTAATTTTCCATTTTCTGATAATTAAATTACCTATCCAGTTTTAAGCTATTTCGATCACGAAAATACCCGTTTTTCTCCTGCTTTTCGACCGGTTTTTTTGTTTTCGTCGGGAAATGTACTCAAAAGTGTCAACTTTGAAGGCTTGTTATGAAAAATCTACTGTGTTTTTTAAAAAACAGAAAATTGAGTACCATTAGACAGTTTCTGAATAATAACACCTGCTATTTTCATATGCATTTCCGAACAAAAATAAATTGAAGCATATGTCACAAAATTGCCCTTTTTGATTTAACACCCTTAACTATTTAAATAAAACAACTTATTATTTATTTTTTTATTACTTTTTCCTATTATTTTAGACTCAAAATAATCAACATAACAATTAGATAAAGGTTAATGATGAACTAGTAACTTAGAGGTCAATAAAATATTTGACAATGTGCACTATATGGCCAAACGTGATCAGCCACTTGCAATTTTAGACATATTGTTAAGTATCTAGAAAAATACATGAGGAATTATTCTGATACTTCAGGTGTGTAAACAAAATTCTACAGGTCATATATTTATGCAAAGATTTTTCCTCAACATCTCATAGGAGACCGTCAACAAATTGATAAAAAACATACTTTTTGAATAACCCTGTTCAAAACAAATGTAGCAAAAACGTTCAAACTAAAGATTATGATTAAATGGATTATTGTTATAAACTGTGTCCATCTTTATGCAAATAGCATGCACACTAGTAGAGAAATTAAGGTTTTTATAAAAATCAGTCCCAAATTTCAAACAAATTGCATTTAAAAGTTCATTTTTCCCCATACATCGGTGTAAAAATTGAAAATGTGCGATGTTTGCAAGTTTAAAAATTTTCAGTACCGAAAGCTGTAAAACTGAAATTCCCTTTATAATTTGAAAGTGTTGCCATTCGCAGAAGGACGTAATGCGTTACGCATAGATATGCTTGTCCTTTATAATATAGAAGATAAATAGATATAACTATATAAGAAATTGAATGAATTTGGAAAGGACGAAACTCTATCACCTCTTTATTTTTATTTTTTTTTTTTTTTTCTAAAAAATTAATAAATCTTTTAGGAGGAACATGACGGTATAAGTGATAATACCTTTAAGATGTTTCACCTTTATTTAAATTTAATTGTAAAATAAACATGTCTTATTTATCAAAAATGAGGAATTTATATATATATATATATATATATATATATATATATATATATATATATATATATATCAATACAGAATTCGTTTATGTTTTAAATTTTAGTTTTTGAAAAACCATTTTCCAAATAATTGTTTTAATTTTTTAAATTACATTTATTTAAATTTAATTAAAATATATATATATATATATATATATATATATATATATATATTTTTTTTTTTTTTTTTTTTTTTTTTTTTTTTTTTTTGCTGTTTTATGACACATATATAATGTCATAAAACAGCAAAGTAAAAAAATAATGTTTATATGACAGTTGTAAATTTCCTAGTGGTTGAAAAAAGTCAGGACAGTGATTCGAACAAGGGATATATATTGACTGAAACCGCCAATGCTGTTCCAACTATGTTAAAAATTAGTCTAGTATGATTATTTACCTATGCAGTGATTACTGTAATTTAAAAAAAAAAATCTTCGATTTATTCTTGGACTGATTTTGAACTGATCTTTTCTTGAACTGATTTTTGATTTCAGACCAGATTCTGTTATCGTTAAAGGTTAGCAGAGTGAATTACTCCTCTAATATTACTCCGGAATAACTCAGTTGGAGCCTTCAAGCAAATGATTATAAAATGACTAGGAAATAAATGGCGACACACAAATTAATGAAATTTTATCTTAATATGTAACGCATCAAGAATCAGTTTCACAGATGTTTTTGAATTCCTTTAAATTTTATAGCGTTTTTCTCAAAATTAACGAATTTTCAGTTTGTACATATAATTTAGGATTAATCACGGGGTTCCCAAATTATTGTTACTAAACAAACATGAAGATAATTTTCCAGAAATTACAACATTATAAAATAAGTTAATTCCCCTGGGTAGAGGTCTTTCTAAGGGAACCTAACCCATATTTACAGAAGGAAATCAAATATTCAAAGAAAACCACGGAAAACTCCGAACGATTACGCCGACGGCCGCGATTTAACACAGCACCTGCTGTCTACCGATTCCCAGAGCAGAACCTCTCGGCCACTGGTGGGAACTATAAGATACGAAATTTCAAACTTGCAACTTTGAATAATTGCACACATGCTGTTGTGTATTGTCACAAATTTTCTAACTATAACTTTTCACTGTAATACATTTTTATGGCTACCGGAATGGCAACAAACCGGATGGAAAATATATTTTTAACTTACTTGCTTGTCGCTGCCGATAGCTAAGTTTCTGACTATTAATATAACGAGTTGGAACTCGTCAAAATTCGACGAAAATAAATCTTTAAGAATTAAATGATTCAATGATTTATAATAAATCTATAAAATTAGTTACAGTAAAAAATACATCTTATATTGGTCAATGTAACTCTCAAACAAATATTATTTTAAGCTAAAATTAACAAAAAACTATAAAACTCAATTATCGAAATAATTAAACAAAATAAAACGTAAATTCACCGGATTTTATAATAGACGATATTTTTTGAAATAATATACGCATTTTAATTTCTTTTTTCTTTCTTTTTTTTCCAAATTTAAGAGAAAATGGAGTGATTCTGTTGCCACAATTACAAAATTGGTATTAAAAATTATAAAAAAATTAATATCTCAAAAATAAATTGAGATACAGTTTTGAAACAAATTGCATTTAAAAGTAAAATTTTTTCTTTATACGACGTTCTAAAGATTTAAAATGTGCGATGTTTAAAAGTGTAAAATTTGCAATACCGAAAATTGCAAAATCGAAATTGCATGGGAAAGTGTTGCGCATTTTAATTTCTATTTTTTTCTTTCAATTTTAAGAGAAAATGCAGTGATTCTGTTGCCACAATTACAAAATTGGTATTAAAAACTATTAAAAAAATCCATATTTCAAAAACAAATTGAGATAGAGCTTTCAAACAAATTGCATTTAAAAGTATTTTTTTTTCTCTATACGATGGTGTAAAAATTTAAAATGTGCTATGTTTAAAAGTGTAAAATGTGCTGCAGCGAAAATTGCAAAACCGAAATTACAGGGAAAGTTTTGGCATTCGCAAAATGACGTATGCGTTACGCACAGATACGTTTGGCCTTTATAATATAGATATAATAAATAGCTTTAAATTGCATTTGTATTAATTATTGATGTCTCTAATACTTAATACATGCTGTATGTAAAAAGTTTTTTAAGTGTCCATAACAACAAAAATATTTTTTTTCCGAAATATTTTGCAATTTTTCATTTAAATATGATTTGAAAAATTGAATATGAGTACTAAAATTTATTAAAATCCGTTATTATGTAGCCACGACTTTTTTTTTAATTTCTCATTTTGTGTAGAATGAGAATTATTATTATTATTATATTATTAAGGTTTTTATTAATATTATTATTATTTATAGATATCAAAATTTACTCAAAATAGACAATTAAAACTTAATGACAGTTTTTTAAATTTTTAACATATCTAAAAACAGTTTTTTTTTTTTTTTTTTTTAAATCTTTAAAATGTTCATAGAATTCAATTCCTTTTGATTTGGTGGTGCCATCTATTGTAAATAAAAAGAATAAAATATTATCGCTGTTAATAGAGTGCTACTAAGTCATCCTAAATTTTCATACACATTGATAATTTTAAAACTGGTGTATTGATTTTAGTCTTTACCAGAAATTTCAAATAGAAAGGAGAAAAAAAATAAATAAAATCATGTTTAGATCGAATCCTAAGAATTTTTTTTTTTTTTTTTTTTTTTTTTTTTTTTTTGAAGCAGAAGATCGACATTTCGCCATCAGCTTTCTTTAAATAAATGTTTCTATTAGAGGCTGTTCTCAAAAACTTTTTTTTTTTTTTTAAGTTCAACAACGTAAAATTTCCTGACACGTTTCTGATAAAGAACATCGCAAATAATTTTCGCAATATTAAAAGGATTTGGAATCGAATAACGTTTTCATTTTTGAGGAAAATGTATTACATATTGTGTTATAATGTAGTGCTGTTTTGGGGGGATCTTCTTAGAGATGTACGTCAGGGTATGCGATTAAAAATACTTTAATCGGCATATACAATAAATAGCTAAACAAGGGATGTCACGAATGATTATATGTCCGTTGATTTTATTTTGTGCAGTTTATATATTTTTATTTTATTTTTGGTTCAGTTCAGTAATTTTGCATATTTTAGTATATATGTATAACCATTATACAACACTATTATTCAACATCTACAATGCATATAGAATAACCCATAAAATAACAAACTAAAACAAGATAAGAGAAGTTGGCAATATTGGAACAATAACGAATTATTGGAAATGTGGAATTTGGTTCGTTATCAAGGTTAATACCAAATAGACATATTAATTACGATAAATTTCTGATTGGAATTCAGGATAAGCCTAAAAATGATTTCTAAATTGCCCAATTAATCGTAGATGCAAAATTTAATTCAATGAAAAAATACATATATTAGACCAATAATAATAGGTTTGGTTTGGTTTATTTTTGTCGTCCGATTATCTACGCTAGGGATATAGGACCAGGGGACCAATAATAATAGAATGAGAAAAGAGTAAAAATTTAGATTATACAATCGCCAACATGTAGGAGAAAAAAAATTCAAATTTGCAATCTCATTTCACTAACAGTTAAGAGATGACAGTAAATAGAATATTGTAAGGAGATTAATAACAGAAACTAAATATATGTATTTAATTATAAATTAATTAAAAATGACTATTATTACTAATATTAAATTATTATATATATATATATAGATAGATAGACAGAACCATTATACAATACTACTATTTAATATCAAAATATAGAATAACCTATAAAATAACAAAGTACAACAAGCAGAGACGTTGCAAATATTGGAACAAATACGAAGTATTGGAAATGTGATATTTGGCTCGTTATCAAGGGTACCAAATAGACACATTAATTGCAATTAATTTCTGATTGGAAATCAGGATAAACCTAAAAATGATTTCTAAATTATCCTATTAATCTCTAATGCAAAATTTAATTCAATGAAAAACACTAGACAAATATTAAATCAATAAAAATAGAATTATCAAATAGATAAAACTTACATGATAAAATCGCCAACATGTGGTAGAAAATTCAAATCTGCAATCTCACCTTGCCAACAGTTAAAAGGTGACAGTTAACAAAGAAATTAATATCAGAAACCAAATATGTATATTTAATTATTAATATAATTAAAATAACTATTATTAAAAATATTAAAATAACTAGCTGACCCGTCCGGCGTTGCCCGGGTCCGTATTAACAATATTAAACGAACTTGAAATTTGTATGATTTTATCATTTACTCGTTACATGCAGAAATGCATTGTCTGAAATACGTAGCCACTGACTGTGTGAAAAATCGGTTTTAAAAACAACTAATATTAAGCTCTAAAAATACTCAAAATGAGCAATGAAAAACGCGGGAGAAAATATGTATCCAACGATTGCATAATTTTCGTGTTAAAAAGTTGATATTTACCCGTAAAAATCACTCTTAAGTCACATAACTAATTATTATTTTCACATACAAATCCCAAGTAAAATATTTTGAATTTCAAACTAATTATATCACTCTTAAATCCGACTATACCATGAATGAAATCGATACACGATTTTAGCTAAAAGATTGGTATATAGTATTATAATTTCAGAGCTATTTAACAAAAGTATGTTATTTTTAATCAAATCTTGCGTAATGTTCACTCTGTGTATAAATTCCTAACCTTAAACTTTTGTACCGTAACCAGAACCTGTCTGTAACCTAACAGCGACTTAACAGTACCCTACCGTAAATTAAATATAACAGAAATGTAACCTAGCCTTCACTTTATTGTAACATATTCTTATTCTAACCATAACATAAATGCAATTTAACTTTAATCTAACTTTAAACTAAATAATATAATAGAAAAAAAACCATTTAAAAAAATTACTATTTCTTCGTAAAATATGCTTCAGCTGTAATTCATTTCTTTCAATTCGTTTTATTAATACAAAATTCCTTCCTCGTGCTTTTGTTTGAGACATTAAAATTTCAGCGATAAATGGTTTAATATTGCAAACCTCTTTTTCGGTTTACTTCGCCTCCACCTATCTTTTTCTCCATGGTGTACAGCAGCTGTGATTTAAAAAAAATTCCTCATTTAAACTGACAGTTTGCCAGTCTATGAATTTAAAAGGTCTGTCCCAGCTTTTTTAATTTTTTCTGCGAAAATTTTATGCAACCAATCAACCATAAGAAAATGAAAGGGAAAAAAAGCGAAAAAAGGCGATTTTTTATGAGAGTAAGCTTTGGAATTTAATTAATTACTCAGTTAATAAATAGAATTTTGAAATTCTGAGCTTCAGGTGCATCAGGAGAGACATTGGGCTACTCCCAAAAAAATTTTGAGCTTCGTACGTCCTGTAGATTTTGCTAGCCATCGCAGACACACAGACACACACACACACAGACAGACAGAGCGTTTTGTTCTTTTATTAGTATATATATATATATATATATATATATATATGTATGTGTGTGGTGTATTTAAATACGATAAATTGCGCATCACTTTGAACACTCCCTATCCTCACCGGAAAAAAAGTGTTATAAATCCGTCTAATTGTTGGTTGATTTTTGTCGTCCGATTATCTACGCTAATGGGATATAGGACCAGGAGGAGTGCCCTCCGTGGGGGTCTTTCTAAGGGAACCTAACCCGTATTTACGCAAGGTTCGAAGAAAACCACGGAAAACTCCGAACGGTTAGGCCGACAGCCGCGATCGGGTTCGAACCCAGCACCTGCCGTCTACCAGTTGAGAGGTCCGAACCTCTCGGCCACTGGTGGGGCCACCGTCTAATGAAAACTGTGTTGAGAGTATCGATGGGATTACCAGATACTTCACAAAGAGAAACATCACTAACTAGTAACATTAGATTTTAAATCGTTTTATATTGTTGGTTTTAGAAAGTCCTATATGGGTTCCATGTGACCTTAAGTTGCTGTATTAATTTATATTTTTTGTACAAATTCTTTGATTTTTCCGTACCAAATTTTACAAGAAAATTGTGTCTTAGGACGCCAGTAATATAGCAATAAATATATATGTTCTAAATAACCAAATTTAACTACTGAAAATAAAAACTATTACGATACAAATAGGTTTGCATTTCAAAAATTACATATCCTACCCTTTTTTTTAACTATTTTGAAAACATTTGTTGTTCTCAGTAGAGAATTAGAAAATCTGAAATATATCTGAATCTTTTTATTGATTGAATTCCGCAACTAATTTTATTTTATTCGTTTTCTGATTGGTCCATGTTTAATGTTCAAAAATGGTTTGGTTTGGTTTATTTTTGTCGTCCGATTATCTACGTTAGGGATATAGGACCAGGGGGGAGTGCCCTTCGTGGGGGTCTTTCTAAGGGAACCCAACCCGTATTTACGCAAGGTTCGAAGAAAACCACGAAAACTCTGAACGGTTAGGCCGACAGCCGCGATTGGGTTCGAACCCAGCACCTGCCGTCTACCAGTTGAGAGGTTCGTACCTCTCGGCCACTGGTGTGGCCGTTCAAAAATGGAATACTTCTGTTTTTTATTTCATTCGTTTTCTGATTGGTATATGTTTAAAGTTCAAAAATGGAATACTCCTGTTTTTTATTTTATTCGTTTTCTAGTTGGTCCATGTTTAATGTCCAAAAATGGAATACTTCTTTTGCCACGATGACAAAAAATAAATAAATAAATAAATAAAAACTACAGAAAAATTAATAACTCAAAAACAAATGTAGATACAGGTTTCAAACAATTTGCATTTAAAAGTAAATTTGTAACTTTATACGACTCGACGGTTTAAAAATTGAATATCTGCCATGTTTTGAAGTTTAAAAATTTACAGTACCGAAAATTGTTAAACTGAAATTTCATTTAATATTTGTTTATGATTGGTATAGGAATATTAACGTGGCTCTAAATGTCCAGGCATATTAATATGACTCAGTTATTACGTAAGCCACGTTTTAATCATCATAAAATGTTTTTTTTTTAATGTAGAAATCATTTATAAGTCTAAAATTATAGTCTTTGAAAATATTATTTTCCAAATAGTCTTTGCAATTTATTAAATTAAATTTATTATTCTAATTATAACCCTTTATTTATTTATTTTTCTATTTTTTACTTTTAACTTAAATTTTTTAGAACGTATGAGATACTCAAAATATGCAGGGGCGCAAATTACGCGAGTAAATTTTGTGTACTATGATTTGTGATTTACCTTGAAATTATTTTTTTCGTTGGAACGTATAGCTATCATTGTAAGATATACGTGCATCGTGTTAGACGTATATCGATAGCTACCGTAATTGCTACAAATAGATAATATTGTAGCTTATTTTGATTTTTGGGAATAATATCTTTTTGTTGTTGTTATTGTTGTTATCGCTTGTTTTTCGGTTGTCAGAAGCTGGCCAAAAGACAGGGTGTCTCTACGTTACTAGAGAGATATAGTTGTGTTTACCTATACTTGCTGGATTTTTTAAAAGTAATTAAGTACGTGGAACCTGCCTAAAAAGACCATCTTTGGGACTGGCTAAAAGGGTCACTTTATAGAGGTGGTCACTTTATGGAATATCTTTCATTAAAACTTTTTACACATTAAAATTTGTTGTGATCTCATAAAATAAGATATAAATAAGGTGAAATGCTTTATAATAAGTAATGAACTGATTAATTATCAATTATATGAATTGCTAATTTAAAATTTACTGTTTAGAAGATAATTTACTTTAAACTCAGGTTATTTCTTTTGAATACAATTGAAATTCCGTAGTGATTTATTTAAATAACACATAACTACAAGGTAGACTGTAATTTATATGTATTTTTATTTCCATTGTAAATGCATAATGATAACGTTTCTCTGACTGGCAGTAATAAACTTTTCACTAAATCAACTCAGAAATGTGCAAATATCAATACAATAAAGGACAAAGTGGTCATTTTATATGTTAAGCAAATAGTCACTAAAGCAGGCAAATTCCTGTACTTTTTTAATGGATCAAAATGAAATTTCAGAAAATGACCACTTTAGACTTTTAGTTTGAAACTTTTCGGCATGCCGAAAAATAGATGATCATATTTTACAGGTTCAAATAACATTGAAAATTACAAGGTAACTGGTCACTTTATACAGGTGGACACATTAGGCAGGTGGTCATCTTACCGGGCAATTCTCATATTATTTTATATGAGCACAAGTATAATTTTTCAAAAGCGGTCACTTTAGCCAAGTGGCCACTTTACCAAGGTGGTCACTTTAGCAAGTTCCACAGTACTACAGTGTATATGCTCTAGTTTATCCTCTGCTTATAGTTTATAGTACGCTATAATCTCTAGGGTTTTTTATCCAATTGAATCACTACATTTATTAATAGTTTCTAGCTTTGACAACTCCATCTAGAGTTCATAAAATGAAACAAAATATTATTCGCCTTAATCAATAGACAAATACTTGTGGTAGAAGTATTTGACAATAATAATAACACTGAGCTACATCAGCTCTCATTATAAATTCTATAGCGAAACTATATTAAACAAGAGCATATACCATTTTTGAAAAAAAGAAATTGAAGTTTAATGATCACATCAGATTCTGTTCTTTATTTTAAAGGCTTTGTTTGTTTGTTTGTATTTATTTCGGCCAGTTATCTACACTTTGGGATATAGGCCTTAAAGGCGGGAGTGTCCTCCATGGGGATCTTATTTTAAAAGGAAACAACAAAATGAAAAATATTTTCTTAACTATTGAGATATTGCAGACCTTCAGAATCTTTTTTAAAGTCTTATCTTGTTATAGAAAAAAAATTAGAATCTCATCTTGTTTTTTTTTCCTGCCAAAATTAAAAAATGTTTATTATTTTTCAATATATATATCTATATTATAAAAGCCAAACGTATCTGTGAGTAACGCATACGTTATTTTGAGAATGCGAAAACTTTCCCCTGTAATTTCGGTTTTGCAATTTTCCCTAAAGCACATTTTACACATCTAATTTTTTAGCACATTTTAAATTTTTACACGGTCGTATAGAGAAAAAAAAAGCACTTTTATCTGCAATTTGTTTGAAAGCTGTATCTCAGTTTATTTTTGAGATATTATTTATTTTCATAGTTTTTAGTACCAAGTTTGTAATTGCGGCAACACAGTCACTCTATTTTCTCTTCAAATTGAAAAAAAAAAAAAAAAAATAGAATTTAAAATGCATATATTATTTTTAAAATATCATCTGTTATAAAATCTGGTGAATTTCGGTTTTATTTTGTTTAATAATTTGGATAATTGAATTTTATAGTATTTTGTTATTTTTATCTTAAAATAATATTTGTTTAAGAGTTCGATTGACAGTAAAAGATGCATTTTTTACTATAACTAATTTTGTAAATTTATTATAAATAAATGAAACAGTTCTTTCTAAAAGATTTTCTTTCGTCGAATTTCGACGAGTTCCACCTCGTACATATAATAGCCCCACCAACAGGCCGAGGAGTTCTGACCTCCAAACTGGTAGACGGTAGGTGCTGGGTTCGAAACCAATCGCGACCGTCGGCCTAACCGTTAAGTTTTCCGTGGTTTTCTACGAACCCTGACTTTCCTTGCATTAATACGGGTTAGGTTCCCTTAGAAAGACCCCAGTCTCCCCTCGGGATCTATATCCCTAGTGTTGATAATTGACCGGCATAAATACAAACACATCGTACATATGACGCAACAATAGTGTTGTTCCTTCTCCACATTTGGCGGCGTCATCTGCT
This sequence comes from Maratus speculifer, assembly GCA_964019185.1. Classification (NCBI taxonomy): domain Eukaryota; kingdom Metazoa; phylum Arthropoda; class Arachnida; order Araneae; family Salticidae; genus Maratus; species Maratus speculifer. The sequence goes on from OZ025292.1 coordinate 296,912,879, forward strand.
GCCCATAAAAATAAACATAATGCTATTGAATATAATTTTTTTAAAATAAAATAACAATATCAACAATTTATTTAAAGATAGTAAGGTTCAAATATCTTATTGACCCCACCAGTGGCCGAGAGGTTGTAACCTTTCAAATGGTAGACGGCAGGTGCTGGGTTACACAATCGCGGCCGTCGGCCTAACCGTTCGGAGTTTTCCGTGGTTTTCTTTGAACCTTGGATTTCCTTGCGTAAATACGGGTTAGGTTCCTTTAGAAATACCCCCACGAAGGGCATCCCACCCCCTTCTGGCCTATATCCCTCGTGTAGATAATCGGCCGACATAAAATAAGCCAAACCAATCAAATATTTTATTTTTTAACACTAAAAATATTTAATTACGGGAAGTTTATTAACCTTTTAGATTAAATGAGAATATTTTTACAAATTACAGAGAGTAGAAAATAAAACTCCAATAGTCATATCAGGTTGCTTCTTCAATTTTAATAAATTATTATGTACAGCTACAGAATTTTTCCAAAGTATTTCACATTTTTATTCATGTAAAAACATATTAGTTTCTCAAATCAATCAAATTTAGCCCCACTAGTGGCCGAGAGGCACAGACCTCTCAACTGGTAGACGGCAGGTGCTGGGTTCGAACCCAATCGCGACCGTCGGCCTAACCGTTCGAAGTTTTCCGTGGTTTTCTTCGAACCTTGCGTAAATACGGGTTAGGTTCCCTTAGAAAGACCCCCACGGAGGGCAACCCACCCCACAGCGTAGATAATCGGCCGACAAAAATACAATACAATACAATAGATAATCGGACGACAAAAATAAACCAAACCAATCAAATTTAAGTGCAGCCAAATCACAACTGTTCATTCGGTTCACGAATGGTGGCGCTATCTACTGTCGATCCATTGAAATAAATGATAACTGAGATTGCAGAGTCTAAGTTCCCTCTGATAAAAATTAATAGCATACAAATTAATTTTACATTCGATTATTTCACAGATACAGGAGCTTATTTTATTGGTATTTGACTGATCTCATACTGGTAACTTAGTTTATATTGACACTATTTTGTGTGATCGAAGATACAAATATTTGACAATAATAAAAACACTAAGGTACCTCAGCTCTCATTTTTAATTCTATTGTGAAACTATATATAACATAAATAAGAGCATGTACTATTTTTGAAAATAAGAAATTAAAATTTAATGCTTACGTCAGATTATGTTCGCCCCACCAGTGGCCGAGAGGTTGGGACCTCTCAACTGGTAGACGGCAGGTGCTGGGTTCGAACCCAATCGCGGCTGTCGGCCTAACCGTTCGGAGTTTTCCGTGGTTTTCTTCGAACCTTGCGTAAATACGGGTTAGGTTCCCTTAGAAAGACCCCCACGGAGGGCACTCCCCCTGGTCCTATATCCCTAGCGTAGATAATCGGACGTCAAAAATCAACCCAACCCAACCCTTCAGAATCTTTTTAGTCTTATTTTGTTTTAGAAAAAAAATTCTTTTAGAATCTTATCTTGTTTTATATTTTTTTCCCTTACATAATTTATAAATATTTATTATTTTTGAATATCTATATTATACAGGCCAAACGTATATGTGCCTAACGCATACGTCATTTTGCGAATGGCTTTGATCCACTCTTTCAAATGCAATTCGGTTTTGCTATTTTCGGTACTACACATTTTATATTTCTAAACATCGCACATTTTCAATTTTTACACCATCGTATAGAAAAAAAAATTTCTTTTAAATTCTAAAAAAAAAAAAAAAAAAAAAAAAAAAAAAAAAAAAAAAGGTCCCACCAGTGGCCGCGAGGTTTTGACCTCCAAACTGGAAGACGGTAGGGGCTGGGTTCGAACCCAATCGCGACCGTCGACCTAACCGTTCGGAGTTTTCCGTGGTTTTCTTCGATCCTTGCGTAAATACGGGTTAGGTTCCCTTAGAAAGACCCCCACGGAGGGCAACCCACCCCATAGGGCCTATATCCCTTAGCATAGATAATCGGCCGACAAAAATACACACACTCTAAAAAAAAAAAAAAATTATTTTAAAGTCTTATCTTGCTTATATTTTATTTCCTTTGCATAGTTTAAAAATATTTATTATTTTTGAATATCTATATTATAAAGGCCAAACGTATCTGTGCGTAACATAACGCATACGTCATTTTGCGAATGGCTTTTGAACAATTTCAAATGCAATTCGCTTTTGCAAATTTCGGTACTGCAAATTTTATATTTCTAAACATCGCACATTTTCAATTTTTACACCATCGTACAGAAGAAAAAAATGTTCTTTTAAATGCAATCTGTTTGAAAGCTGTATTTCAATTCATTCTTGACATATTAATTTTTTAATACTTTTTAGAGAGAATTTTGAAATTGTGGACCAAGAAATTCGCCATTTTCTCTTAAAGTTGAAAAAAAATGAAATGTGAACGCATACATTTTGCGAAGATGAAAATTATGACGGGTTTAGATTTCACGTGAAATTCTAAAATCGTGTCATTTTGAAATATATATATTTTTTTTTTCATTCGCATTTATACCAAAATATAAGAGCCTCAATTGATAACTTCATCATAATAACTGATCTTTATTATATTTTGCTGATTACATATGCGATTAAAGCTTAATTTTAATAATTTGGACAAATGAGTTATAGAAATAGTTTTTTTTCCTTAATTTTTGCTTTAAATAATATTTTTTAGAGAATTAGTTGTTGTTGTATGTATGTCGGCCAATTATCTACACTATGTGATATAGGTCCTAAGGGGTGGGATGCCCTCCGTGGGGGTCTTTTTAAGGGAACCTAACCCGTATTTACGCAAGGTTCGAAGAAAACCACGGAAAACTCCGAACGGTTAGGCCGACGGTCGCGTTCGAACCCAGCACCTACCGTCTACCAGTTTCGAGGTCAGAACCTCTCGGCCACTGGTGGGGCTTTAGAGAATTAGACTGACCACTGTAAGATGCATTTTTTTACTATGGCTAATTTTATAAGTTTATTAAAAATGAATGAAACATTTGAGTTCCTTCTTAAACATTTTCTTTCGTCGAAATTCAACGGGTTCCACCTTGTACATATAGGCCTCGCCAGTGGCCGCGAGGTTCTGACCTCGAAAATGGTAGACGGTAGGTGCTGGGTTCGAACCCAATCGCGACCGTTGGCCGAACCGTTTGGAGTTTTCCGTGGTTTTCTTCGAACCTTGCGTAAATACGAGTTAGTTTCCCTTAGAAAGACCCCCTCGAAGGGCACTCCCCCCCTGGTCCCATATCCCCTAATGTAGATAATCGGACGACAAAAATAAATAAATAAACAAACAAACAGTTTCGCTATAGAATTTAAAATGAGAGCTGATGTAGCTCAGTGTTATTATTATTGTCAAATACTTCTACCACAAGTATTTGTCTATTGATTAATGCGAATAATATTTTGTTTCATTTTATGAACTCTATGTGGAGTTGTCAAATTTAGAAACTATTAATAAATGTAGTGATTCAATTGGATAAAAAAACCTAGAGATTATAGCGTACTATAAACTATAAGCAGAGGATAAACTAGAGCATATACACTGTAGTACTGTGGAACTTGCTAAAGTGACTACCTTGGCTAAAGTGACCGCTTTTGGAAAATTTTACTTGTGCTTATGTAAAACTAGTCGTTGGGGGCCACCTTAATACTTACCCATCATGGATATGTATATGAAAATAAAACATGTGAAACTATTTATACAATGCATTGCAATTCATAAACAAAATTTAAATATTGTTAATATACATAGTAATACTATATTAAAGAACTGCTGATGTACCAATTTCCACAAATTATATAAAACGCCAAACTACTCAAGTAGTACCGAACTGCGTAAAAGAAACATCCTTATAACTCCAAAAATAATAATTCTATTAACTAATAATTAACTGCGACGGATTAAGCGTCTCATTTCCAATTAAAATATACTTCTGAATTGAAATTTGAATGAAATACGGGGTCATGAAAAATCGAAGAATGTGGAAAACAGGATTACAAATATCGCGGCAACTAATAATCCGATCGACTTCGTTCTATATGCAAAATATGTGTTATTTTATTGCCTTTTACGTCCATTCCTTAGAACAAAAAAATTCGAAAATTTTTATATACCTTTTATCAGAACGAATTTTTCAAGAGTCCGAAAAAAATAGTTCCGGATAATCGAGGTTGCTGATATTAAATAGGGTTCGTCCCATTCTTACATACTAACTACATACAAAATTTCAAGTCTCTATCTCAATTTTTTCGGGAGATAGAGCATTTACAGACAGACAGACAGACGGACGGCAAAAAAAAAAAATTCTAAAAATATGTTTTTCGGAATCTCCACTATCTAAAACGTGTAAATCCGTCAAAAAAATTTTTTCGATTTTCAAAACGATTGCAAGACTTACCCTATATGATGGGTAAGTAATAATATGAGAATAGTCCAGTAAGGTGACCACCTGTCTAATGTGTACACCTGTATAAAGTGACCAGTTACCGTGTCCCAAGCGTAGATAATTGGCCGGCATAAACCAAACCAAACCAAACCTTGTACATATAACGGAGGAAGAGAGTTGTTCCTTCTACACATTTGGTGGTGCCATCTGCTGTCCATAAAATGAATTTTAATGCTATTTTTTATAATATATATAGTATATAATTTTATAGAATATAATTTTTTAAAATAAAATATCAATATCAACAATTTATTTAAAGATAATAAGGTTCAAACATTTTAATTTTTAACATTAAAAGTATTTAATAACTGGTAGTTTATTAACTGTTTAGATTAAATGAGAATATTTTTACAAATTACAGAGAGTAGAAAATAAAAATCCAATAGTCATATCAGATTGCTTCTTCAATTTTAAGAAATTATTTACTATGTACAATTACAGAACATTTCCAAAATATTTGACATTTTTATTCGTGTAAAAACATATTAGTCTCCCAAATCAATAAATTTAAATGCAACTAAATCACAACCGTTCATTCGGTTCACGAATGGTGGCGCTATCTACTGCCGATGCAGTGAAATAAATGACAACTGAGATTGCAGAGTCTAAATTCCCTCTGATAAAAATTAATGGCATTCAAATTAATTTTGCGTTTGATTATTTCACAGATACAGGAGTTTCTTTTGTTGGTATTTGACTGATCTCATACAGGTTAACTTAGTTTACTATTCACTCTATTTTGGGTGGTACATATATATTTTAAATGTAGAATAATAAAACGAAATTAGGTAGTTTATATGTACTAAGGGATCGGTTCTTTGAATAAAGTTGTGAGCGCACTGTAATATTTTTCGTTCCACTCCTTGGTTTATTTTTCAGACATCATGCATTTTATATGGCAATGCGATAACTTTCTTAATTATTCTAATACAAGAATAAAATTTTGATAGCGGCAAATCTTTTGCTTTTCAAAATATAAAAAATCTTCATTTTTTATCAAAAAATTTAAATGACAAGTATTCATAAATGCTCTGTCATGCAACAAAAAAGTTAATATGTTTTTAAGTATGAAAAAGTGTCTGAAAAGTGATTCTAATTGAGCATGAGAAAGGACATGCAGCTCACTGTCAAAGTCAAATTTGAAAAAATCATATTTGTGCTTTTTCCATATAAAAGAAATTTACGTAAAATTTCCCGTCTTTCTTTTTAGTAAAAATTTCAATCCTGCTTTACTTGTGAACTGCAATGTTGACTCTACAGTGCACCCACTACAAATCAGTTTTATGTGCAGTTCTACGCTGTGGGCATGCTTGGTGGCACTGCAATGAGTATTATATGCTGAGGAACTATATTTCGCCATACATTCATGATAAATTACGCTGCAGTTTTTTTTTTTCTTGGCTACGTTTTTGCACTACACATTTTTATCGTAATTGTGACTAATTTATTTTATATGGGAAAAGAGCAAATATGATTTTTTACGAATTTGGCATTGTCAATGAGCTCCAGCGAAGAAGGGACCTCTTGTCCTTTCTCATGCTCAAATAGAAGCACTTGTCAAACACCCTTTCACACTTAAAAACATATTAACTTTTTTTGTTTCTCGCCAGAGCATTTTTTAATACTTGTTCATTTTGTGATTAATCCATGTTTAATGTCCAAAAATAGAATACTTCTGTTGCTACAATGACAAAAAATAATAAAAACTTTAAAAAAAAATTCATAATTTGAAAACAAACTGTGATAAAGCCATTTAAAAGTGCATTTTTTTTTTCTACGCAACGGTGTGAAAAGTTTTAGGTGGGCAATTTTTAGAAGTTGAAAAATTTGCAGCTCCAAAAATTGTAAAACTGAAATTTCATTTAAAATTCGTTCATGATAGGTCCAGGAATATTAATGTTTAATCCATGTTGTACATAATATGAGGCGTTCAGAAGTCAGGCTATTAAATAAAAATGCACATTTTAAACAGTTAAAGCATTATATCTATAAACTACTTTTTTTTTTTAATCATTAATGTATGAATATTAACGTTAAATGCATGGTGTACGTAAAATAGGTCTCGTTATGATCATCCGAAAAATGGTGTTTATTATTATTATTAATTTAAATATGGAATTTATTTATAAGTCTTTAATTTTTTAGTCTTTGAAAATATTTTTTTCCAAATAGTCGTTGTATTTTGTTAAATTACAATTATGTTTTTTTTTTTTTTTCCCCTTTTAGTTTAAATGACAGTTTCAGTTATGTAAGTAATAACTATGAAAAATATAGCAATTAATAACTGTGATTTTAGAAGTATTCCTTTCAAAAACACAATTCTATTTATATGTATACGATAATGTTTTCAATTCACTTTCAATTTGAAATCTATTCTTCGATAGATAAATTATAATTGTTGTTACAATTCGTCGTTTTTTGACATAAAATACCTTCAATTCACATATCAATGTTTGTTTTTTTTTTTTTTTTACATTATCTTTTTAAATTAATTTAAACTTTAAAAAATATTTATATTACTTTTTTTCATACATACAAATTTATTTACTTACTTATTATTAGATTGTCCTCTAACAACAACGAAAAACATATTTATATGAAAAATGTATTAAAATAGAGTCAAGAATTATTTTTTAAGTGATACTTTGCAATTGGCAGAATGCCAGTAGTCTATAGCCGAAGAAATTACAAAAGATGGCTACAAAGTGTTAACCTTCGGTAGACTCTTCCAATGCTGGTAATTTTAGTGGTTTAAGTATGTTCCTCCCTTACGTACCTATTGAATTATTGTTTTTTCACAGCTGCTGCATTATTAACTATTTGGAGGCCCCACCAGTGGCCGAGAGGTTCGGACCTCTCAACTGGTAGACGGCAGGTGCTGGGTTCGAACCCAATCGCGGCTGTCGGCCTAACCGTTCGGAGTTTTCGTGGTTTTCTTCGAACCTTGCGTAAATACGGGTTAGGTTCCTTTAGAAAGACCCCCACGAAGGGCACTCCCCCCTGGTCCTATATCCCTAGCGTAGATAATCGGACGACAAAAATCAACCAACCAATTAACTATTTGGAAAAAATAGTTATTGTTCTAGGTAGAGAATTAGGAAATCTAAAGCATATCTGAATCTTTTATTGGTTGGACCCACCAGTGGCCGAGAGGTTCTGACCTCTCTAACCGTTCGGAGTTTTCCGTGGTTTTCTTCGAACCTTGGATTTTCTTGCGTAAAAACGGGTTAGGTTACCTTAGAAAGACCCCCACGGAGGGCATACCATCCCTTTAGGGCCTATATCCCACGTGTAGATAATCGGCCGACATAAAATAAACCAAAATAAACCTTTTTATTGGTTGAACTCCGCAATAAAGTTGGTTTATTTTATTCGTTTCCTGATTGGTCCAAGTTTAATGTCCAAAAATAGAATACGTCTGTTTTTTATTTTCTTCGTTTTCTGATTGGTCCAAGTGAATCCAAAAGTGGAATACTTCTGTTGCCACGATGATAAAAAGAGAAATAAAACCTTTTTAAAAAAATAATAATTTAACAACAAATGGTGATAGAGATTTCAAACAAATTTCATTAAAAAGTGCATTTTTTTCTCTACGCAACAGTGTACAAATTTAAAATGTGCGATATTTTGAAGTTAAAAATTTTACAGTTCGGAAAATTGTAAAACTGAAATTTCATTTAAAATTTCTTTGTGATGAGCCTAGGAATATTAATGTTTAATCCATGTCTTACGTAATAGGAGGCGTTCAACAGGTAGTGTGGTTAACTCCATCAAATAAAAATGCACATTTTAAACTGTTAAATTTGTCTATCTTTAATCTATTGCTTTTTTTATCGTTGGTATTGGAATGTTCATGTTTAATGCACGGCGTACGTAATACATGAATCGTTATGATCATCCTAAAAATGATGTTTATTATTATTATTTTAAATATACATTTTATTTATAAGTCTTTAAAATTTGAGTTTTTGAAAGTATTATTTTTCAAATAGTCGTTGTAATTTGTTAAATTACTAATTTTTTTTTCTCCGCACTTCTGATGAATTATATTTTACCTTATTTTGTATACATGTGTATGTGCATGTTTTTTTTTTCCTTTTTTAAAAGCAAAAATAATATTCAATGGTTATAATTAACTTTAAATCAATAATATCATCATTTATTATTTAATAAATATGAAGTTATTCTCGCATGGAAATTTTTAAACAGGATTTGAAAATATTTAATATCCAGATTTTAATTTGATCAAGAAAATATTTGAAAACGATAATATCAATCCCGGTGACAAGCATACCATATTTTTTTTTTTTTTTCAGTTGGCACCATTTTTCATTTAATACAAATCTTAAGAACCAAAATGTTTCGATTAAATAAGGTAAATGTTACTTTATAAAATCACTGGTGCTGAAAATCAAATATTCAATGCACTTTTGACAATCTCTTTTCACTCTTTTGACAATCTGTATATGCGGCCTTGGTTCTGAAAAGATTAAAAGTGTAATAACACATCCATTCTTAAAAGCTGAGATTTCCACCCGTCGCTGAGAGGTTCTGACCTCTCAACTGGTAGACTGCAGGTGCTGGGTTCGAACCCAATCGCGGTCGTCGGCCTAACCGTTCGGAGTTTTCGTGGTTTTCTGCGAACCTTGCGTAAATACGGGTTAGGTTCCCTTAGAAAGACCCCCACTAAGGGCACTCCCCCCAGGGCCTATATCTCTAGAGTAGATAATCGGCCAACACAAAATAAACCCAGCCGAAACTCTTAGACAGTAGGTGCTGGGTTCGCACCCAATCGCGGCCGTCTGCCTAACCGTGCGGAGTTTTTCGTAGTTTTCTTCGAACCTTGGGTTTTCTTGCGTAAATATGGGTTAGGTTCCCTTAGAAAGACCACAACGGTGGGCATCCCCTATACAGTGGTGTAGCTAGAATGTGTGACACCCGTGGTGGATATAAATGGTGTCATCCCCTACCCCATCAGTCATATTTTTTCAACTACAATTCACGTTATTACAACAAATTACCATGCCATTCTTTATTTACCTTTTGTTCTCCTGCATAAAAAAAGCCACAGGAACAACTCATCACTCAACCCACAGTCCGCATAAGTCAATGCGGTGTCTATGTGTAGAAGATGAGTCTTTCTTTTAAAGTTTGCTTTCGCGACCCACTCTTTGAATAGGTTGATTTTTCTTCGCTGGTGCATATCTTTTTTAGAAAAAAATTACATTCTCAAAGATAAGAAAATTAACTCTGTTGGATCGTGCGCTAGAATTTTCATTATATTTCAGAATTCTTTTCCAAAATCTATATATAATATGTATGTATATATATATATATATATATATATATATATATATATATATATATATATATATATATTTGCAAAAAGAGACTGGGTGTTACCCGGGACGGACCGCCCTCTCCGCCCCCCGCTTGCTACGCCACTGCCCCTGTTGGGTCTATATTCCAAGTGTAGGTAATTGGCCCACATAAACACTAACAAATTCTTGAAAGCTGGGGCAAAAGAAGAAATATTGTTTAGCCCTGTTTACTAGGGCCAATTATCTGCCTATACGAGGGCTATAGGCCGATAAGTTATGTGTTCTACGGTTCTTTCTAAGAACGCGCCCCACCAGTGGCTGAAAGGTGTTCGCCTCTCGAAACTGCTGGACGGCAGGTATTACGTTCGAATCCAATCGCGTCCGTCGGCATAATTGTTCAAAGCTTTCCGTGGATTTCTTCGAACCTTGGATTTCTTGCGTAAATACGGGTTAGAAAAGAAAAATCCCCATCAAGGGCACCCGTCTTCCTTAGGGCGCATATCCCAAGTGTAGATAATTGGCCGCCATGAAATACACACACCCCTATTTGGTCATACCTTACACATTTGAGTTGCATCTATTGCCAAAAAATTAAGCAGTTCGGACTTGGTAGAACATTCATCAATATATTTTTGTCATACATTTCTTGTTTTGATTTTTTATTCTATACAGAATGATTAATTAATTATTGGTATTATTAATCTTTTTATTGTTGTAAATACTACTTGAATTATGAAAAAATTACAATATGAATGGAAAAAAAACCGATGGCGCTATGCTAAGTGCAAGAGTTCGTCTACAGCATAGCTGCCAACATTCATGCTATTATATTACCACTAAAATTAAATAGAAAATTTTTGCTTTATTTAATAATAAATTTTGGTGATAAAGGAAGACAAAATTTTCTATTAAAATTTAGTGGTAATAAAAACGAGTAAAAACTATCAGCTATGGTATGAGCACGTGCGTATGATACCCGATGACATTTTCAGTATAATCACAATTTTCAGCTTTTTTATTTATTTTTTTTTATTATTTATTTTTTTTTTTCCATCCGAAAATGAATAGTATTGAAATTCAGATTTTCAATAGAAAATGCCGAAAACAAAAACACAACTCTACACAACTACAGTTTATGATCGTAAATACTTTATAATATCGAATTCCTACCAAGTTCCTATATGATCTTACCTTAAACAAACTTGTGGTGTCGCCATCTATTGCCGCAAAGTTAAACAATTCAGATCTGCTATGACATCAATCAATATATTTTCGTCATATATTTCTTGTTTTAACTTTTAACTAATAATTGTATTGTTTCAAATATAGCTCAATGCATCAAAGTAAGATAGTAGCAATAATAAAAACTTTGGGCCGCGCAAAGTCTCTTCTATAGCATAGCTACAACATTTGCGCTTTTTTGTTAGCACTAAAAGTTAACAGAAAATTATGGGTTACAATGCGTCAATCATAAATTTCGACGATTAAAGAAGGCAATCTTTTAAAAAATAAATGTTTAGTGGTAATACAAAAAAAAAAAAAAAAAAAAAAAAAAAAATTAGATACTTATGCCATAGGCAGGTGCTTACGAAACCCGATTTCAACATTAATAGAAACTTTATGTAAGGCTTTTTTTTTTTTTTTTTTTTTTTTTTTTTTCTCAACGAAACTGAATATTTACAAAAATTCAGATTTTCAACCGAAAATGAAAACGAATCCGACAATTTCGTAGAACATTAACCCTTTCGGGTCTGGTGTACTATTACTAGTACATGTATTTTAATGAAGTATTATTTTGTTTTAGAAAATACTTTTGTTATTGTTTACATGTGGTAATGTTAGAGTATGCCTATGCATTCACTATATGACTTCCATTATGTTTTGGCATTTAGTAATAATAATAATAATTATTATTGCTTAATTCTCTTTGCGCCGTTTGCGATTCTTTTATTTTAAACATACATTTCACTTTTTAAATTCTGTAAAGGAAAATAAAAATTGAATAATTATTTTATTTTTGTGTTTCATGTGTTTATAATGCAGCGATTTTCTGCAGTTCCATTTATTGACCTTCGATTTATTCTGTTGAGCTGATTCAAAGTACCAGACCAGGTTGTGTGATCATTAAGGTTATTTGGGTGAAATAGTACTCCAGTGTTCGTGTCCGGGATGGCTCAGTTTGAAGAACATTGGCGGCTTCAACCAATACATCCCTGCTTCGAATCCTGGCCCGGGTTTTTTTCACCCACATGGAAAGTTTACATCTGCTATAATTGATTTACCGGTTGAAAAATCGTGCTATAAATTAATCTAATAATTCACCGTAATTTTGTCAGATTTAAAGCATATTTTTGTATATAACTTTTTTTTTTATTCCTCAAAATCAAATCTAAAAAAAATTAAAAAAAAAAAAAAAAAAAAAAAAAAAAAAAAAAAAAAAAAAAAAAAAAAGAATTAATCTAACGATTTTTTTTAGTATCAAAGCAGATTCAAATGTATACGAGAAGTACTGTAAGGGGGGAAAATAACAAATATAATGACAATGTTATCTCAGATTTAGGATAACTTTGTCCCCTAAAGAAAAATATACTTTAAATGCTCGCAATGGACGATTTATAACAAAGTTACTTCAGACATCGATGTAAAATATAAAATTACATTCCTTCGATTCCCTAGGGGTATTTGAATGATTAAATTTTATGATTTATCGGGAAAAATATGATTTTCTAATGTATTTTTATTTATTTATTTATTTTTTATTTTATTTATTTATTTATTATTTTATTTTTTTATTTATTTTACTTTATTTTATTTTATTTTATTTTTTTGTGGGTGAAAGCATTGATCCTATCATCACCAGTTTCAACATAGGAATATTAACAGTCTTTTCATTAAGGTATTTTTTAATTTCCATCTTAACATTAAGTTTCATTCATGAAAAACTCCCAAGGTCTTGGAAATCAACTGATTTTCTTCATGAGTAAGGATTGTCAAACGACCCTCAAAATTGGTGTGCTACTTGGTTTAGTACTACATGGTTTTTGTAATGTTGTGGCAGCTAGTTTTTAGGTACGTTCGTAATTATGTAAATACGTAGCACCTATAGTTGTCATTCAGTCCGTCCGTCTGTACGTCCGAATATAACAACACAAAAACTACCCAACCGAAGCGTTGGAAATTTAGAACATATAATTATTACATAATTTTGTCGAGCCATTTCAAATTTTATGAAAATCCGAAGCATAGATCAATTACAGGGACAATCAAAAGTATTCCGTTCCATTACGGCCAATGGGGGAAATGTTTCAAATGCATTTTAATGGTGTTACACTCATTCGAACATAATAAAATTGATATGATTCTATGAAGTACATATTATAATATACATTTTGCATAAACTGTGGTGCAGAGAACATTTGTTATTGATTTACTAGACCACACAAAAGTATTCCATGGCATAAGAGTACAGGGAGAACATTGTTTGGCGCGCGTTTTAATTATATTAAACTATTTCGCATTTTATGAATATGATATACGTCGCTGAGTTGTAATAAGATTTACTATTCCTGTATATTTACAGGGACACAAAAAAGATTTCGACCACTACACTGTATCCGAAGTACTGACTAACCAACAAAATCTGAATATTTTTAAAACTTCGTTATCGTACGATCGCACCTCATTTGCTACGCTTTACGTGCAATTTCCAACTTGTTTACTTATGCTATTACTGATAGCCGCCACTGCGTTTGATACATTTTCTTCGGTATAATTGCGGTAATGTCGAACTCCTGATATATATTTTTCTTTTTTTGCAGTTGCTTACTTCTCATTGACTGCCTAAGATCTGTAAGAAAAGCCAGGATCAATCGCTTGTATAAAACACAGAAAGAAATACATACAAAACAATAATAAACGCTTCCGCCTACAAGGTGACAGAGTTCCCCCGGATTGTCAAAGTAGTCTTCGAAGTAACTCCCGGTTTACGGTACTTGGAAATAAAAAATTGTTCTTGTAAAATCAAGTGAGGTATCGTGTGAAAGCTCTTGAAACGTCGAACTCAAAAATACGTTTCTTTTACTAATTTTAGATATTATATTTTCAGAGATATCGCAAAAATGTAATGCAAAAAAAATATATATATATATATATATATATATATATATATATATATATATATATATATATATATATACATACATATATATATATATATCCCCCCCCTCTTTTTCTGAATCTATTGAAAACAAAATTATGAAAAAAAATACAGGAATTAAATTTTATTTATACCTTACAGGAAAACAATTACCCCAACTTAAACCACATAACTTTTGAGAAAATTACATTTTCCGCTATGTGGGTGCTGAGCAAGGGAGTTGAGGGGTGCTCGAGATACCGACACGAGTATAAAAATAAACACCCCTACTAACTTTGCAACTAATTATAATAAAACAAAGTTACTGGGACTAAACGAGTGGAAATAAAGTCTGATTTTAAAGGTGTAAGCATAAAATTTGCTTAGGGGGTTATATACAAATCAGAACCAGAATAAAATTTATTTTTTCAATGACAACACATAATTTTAAATGTATATTTTGTTAATCTTAGGTTCAAACTATGCCTAGAAATGAAATTTCAAGTCATTTGAATGGTAAAATTTTGAATTACAAACATTCAAAATTTAAGGCTTTTAAAGTTGAATAACATTTTCCTATATATTTTTTTAATATCGTCTAAAATTACAATTATAATGTTATAAACTTTTGTGTGGTTCTAATATTGAAAAACTCAAACATAAATACATTGAATTTGATACTTATGAAATTTCATAATGGGAATTATGAATACAAAAATAAATATTCGAACGAAAATACGGATTAATTTTTGAAATTTTATTATAGATTTATATTTATTATGTCTTATTATAAGTGAATTCTTAGTTTCAATATTTTTTCCGAGTAGTTTTCGAATTATGATTAAGAAAACAAAACCATGGTCCCAAACTTTATAGGCATCGATTAAAAGCAGACATTATTTACAATTGTTTGGTACCAGTAATTTTCTTCTATAATAATTTTTACGGAGCTAGTAGGGTGTTTGTGCTTTTTCCTCTTACAACTGTCGCGGAAATGTACATATATCATGGCAGGATTGTTGGTAAGGATTTTTTCCCTCAAGATATTAATTTTTAAAAACACGGATGGTTTGGAATTACACAAAGACATGGATTGTTTATTCTATGTGCTATTGGTTTTTAAAGCCTAGATAACAACTTTAAGTTACATATATCTATAATTTAATGACCCGTAGTGAAAGTAGTAAGTCTTACATATTTAGAAACAGATTAAATAGAAATAATCACGTAACTACTTTGAGATTCGAGACTATTTTAGAAGCTCTCAATATACTATTCCATGTTTTTAAAAGTTTATTAAAAATCTACATAAAAAAGCAGCATGCGGGCACTTGAGACTTCCCCCCTCAACACTTGCAACCTTGAGACTACTTTGCGTATCGCGCTTATGTTGTATAGTCTTTTACAAAGTCTTTACTTTACTTTTTTAGCATCGATATTTTGTAATATTACAGTTAATATGTTTATTCCACGGTCGCCAGAGCCCTCTGAAGTCGAGTAATGCTTGCACTTGACCGATTATTTCGAACTGTGTGCAAATATCTCTTAAAGTTGTAACCTTTTTTACATGCATTTTACACTTATGTACAGATCATATCTGTATCTTGAGGCTGAATCTAAGTTAATTTGTTATTTCAATTTCAAAACAATTATGCATAAATAAATTATGAAAATAATGTATTCAACTTTATATTTTGAAATTTCAATTATGTTAAATAATAAAAATTTGTACAAATCTATGCATTTTGAAATTAATATTTCAGAAAAACATGCATTGCCGCAAAGCTTTAAATATTTGAATCCAAAAGGTATAATCATGTATGTATTATGAAGAATCCAAATGTAATGTAAAAATAGATGTTCGTATTGATAATTATAAAGTATGTTGCAATTTTAATATGAATAAAATCCCGTTCCATTTCCAAGTTTGCTGTTATTATTTTTTTCTTTACTTTAAAAAAGGCACTTTTATGTTAGTCGGGCGCTGGTAGAAAATCGTTAATTTTTTCTTGTAGTCGTTTCATTTAAAATATAAATATTTCACTCATTTTATATAAAATACACAACTTGTTGTATTTTAAACGCATTTAAAATACTTTTCTGAAATTGCTATAATTATATGCCCTTATCTCATTTAAATTACAAATAAACTATATTATAAAGGCCAAACATATCTGTGCGTTACGCGTACGGTGCGAATGGCACCACTTTGAAATTTGAAATGCAATTTCGTTTTTGCAATTTTTGCAGCTACGAATTTTTAAACTTCTAAGCATCGCACATTATCAATGTTTACACTGTAGTATAGCGAAAATAATGTACTTTAAAATGCAATTTGTTTTAAAACTGTATCTTAATTAAAAAATAATAATTTTTTGTAGTTTTTAATGCCGTTTATCTAATTGTGGCAACAGAAGTACTCCATTTCTATTAAAAGCAAAGGGGAAAAAGCAAATTACTGTATATTATGGTGCCATTTTCTCAATAAAGTGAAAAAAGGTTTAATTAAGGTATGTTCTGTGTCAAAAATATTTTCGTCTGTTATAAAACCCGATGAATTTTGGTTTTATTTACAAACTTTCATTTATACTTAAAAGAATATAAATAGTTTAGTATCTGTTTCAGCTAATAGCAACCAGACTTCAATTTTTGAATTAAAAATGATCAAATTAAAATACTAATTTTTTTTATAAGGTAATTACAGATGTGAAAGATACATTTATAAATTTTGTTACGGTGAAAATGATGTCGGATTTAGATTTGAATGGGAAAAAATTCGATGATTGAGTCAAAGTGGAATAAATTTTGCTTTTTTCATCTATGAATGCTAACATAAGAGCCTTAATTGCTAACCTTATAACAATAACATATTTTTAATAATTTTTACTGCTTATATGTATGATTAAAGTTTAATTTTAACAATTTCCACAACTGAGTTTTATAGAAATACTATTTTGTTAACTTTGGTTTAAATATCGTTTATTCTAGAGTTAGATTTACCAATATAAGATTCATTTTTTATTGTAACTAATTTTGTAGGCTTATTATAAATCAATGAAACAGTTCCTTCTTAAACATTTTCTTTCGTCGAAACTCGGCGGGTTCTACCTTGTAATGACAATAATAATAATAATAATAATAATAATAATAATAATAATAATAATACGAAGAAATATTGTAAACTGAAAGGCTTTATTTAACCGTCAAATAATTGTTCCTAACTTGCACATTCGAAAAGTAAAATCTTTATTTTGACGAGATAGAAAAACATGCTATTTGCGACATTTATGCTGCCATAAAATATGACAAATGAAGAAGCAATACTCAAACCATTTTGTAGATGACTATTTTCGTTTTTCTCTATGAAAATTTGTGATTAAAATGTAGGGAGGACTCCTTTTCCTGTTTTTGACATCGACTACACATTAAAAATATTGGATATTAATTGTAATAAGCTTATTATTAAAAAAAAATAGGTTAATACCATACTTTTCGGATGTAAAATCGCAAAGGAAAAATCTGGACAGTCGCATAAATGATTCATAAAACGACAAGGAAAATTACGATGCACTTAAAAAGTATTCAGACAATGCATGATAAAAGTACGGAATTACGAAAAAAAGACACCTCTCATTTTGAACAAGGAAATGAGCAAATAGTATTACAAATTATCACGAGAAGGGTTATTAGCAGTTATCAAACTTCCTAATCTAAAATCTCAAGGTAACAAAAAGTTTATGGTATGATAATTTTCCTTGATGTTATATTTTATTTCACTCTTTTGTGTAACATGGTTTGTATGTAAAGTAAAAATCTGTATGTAAAAATTGTTTGAATATGCAGATTTTTTGCTTAGTTTCTGTTAGTCTAGCATTATAAACAACCGGTCAAGTTCTAGAACTACTCGTGAACATTTGGTTTCTTACAATAAATATATGAATTAGAAACATATGGTATTGCATTAGACGAATATACAATTAAATAATGTTATTTACGTCATAAAAGTTGCTGCCACCCGTGTCTTTAAGGGTTAATATCGCTTTTAAGTACCGACAATTTTTTTTCCGAAAATCATCATCAGCAATTTTTATACACTTTTGCGATAATAGCTACCTGCAGCGTCCTTTAACAACTTTGCTGAACGCTCGCAAATAGAAATTTGTGTGTAACATAAAAGTGCGATTATCTCAACTCTGTGAACTGGAGTAATCGTTATAATTTTATTGCAAGGTATTCTATTTCCATGTCTAATTAATTTCTACTGCAACTATTTTTTTCTTAATTTTAGTTTCAAGAGATTCGGAAACAGAGGTGGGTTTAGGGCATATTTTTGCTCCACATTTTCGACGATATCTTTGAAAATATAATTCCTAAAATTAAAAGAAATGTATTTTTGAGTTTTACCTCACGAAAGCTTTCAAGGAATGTTTTACAGCATATACAAAGAACAGTTTTTTTTTCAAGTAATTTAATTAGCCCCTCTATATTTTCCCTGAATATATTTGTGTTTGGTTAATATTCTATAAACATTCAGGCCAATAGCTTTTATTACTTCAGTCAATTTGAACTTTCTTCATTTCCTAGATTAGGAGTAAAATGGCTGTGATAGTCAGACACAGGTGAGTGATCTTATAAGTTCCGTTTTTACTTTTTAAATACGAAACCCTAAACATAGCTTACAGGTGTGTTTAGAATGTAGATAAAAATTCCCACTAATTACCAGGAGATAATTTTTACCTTTTAGAATTCTTCTAAGTTTCAGAAAAAAAATCAATTTTTAAATTATATTTTCTTTTTTAATAGTTCTAAAACAGTTTTCAAGAGAATTTTATAAGTGTGTATGTAGAATTGCAAGATTTTAAAAGATAAAAATATAGACTTGGAAATTTCTACAGGGAATTACATGTAACATGAGGGAAAGATCTGTAAAATGATGACAGCGAAGCTCGATCAAATGCATGAGAATTAGTGTAAATTTACAGAAAATCTCGCCTTTTCTTCTGTGTTTTTGCAGACATTTTTAATAGTGTAAAGTTTCAGCAATCTAAATGAACGATAAATTAATTAATTGTAAAGGAATTTTTTTGGAACAACATGAACTACAGAGTTTGTGCTGGAAAATTATCTGCAGCTGAATCCGACGCAGGAACTTTGACAATCGAGCATTTTTACGCCCGCAGCCATGGAGGATGCTTTAAAGCTGTGACACTCTATACAGGTTTTACTTGTATTATTGCGGTTATAGTGAATGGATTTGCAACTAATGTGATAAAAAGTTTTCAGACACGTTCTGAATTAATTTAACAAACAGTTCCGTCGAGGTGAAAAGCACAGAATTGGTTGTCTGATTTTAAACCAATCGTATTTACTCAAAAAATGTTTGGCGGAATGAGTTAATTTTGATTAACATAAGTTGAGAACTTTAAAAATCATTTAAAATTTTTTAAAAGTTTCTAGGCTGTAATTTATATTTTTTTCGGAAAGTTATTTTTCAAATTAATTTTAAATATATGTATATATATATATATATATGAATAGTAATCTATGGTTTTTTAAAATAGAAATCAAATTATACAAACTTTAAATATGCGAATCCAAAATTACAGTCCATTATCCTTGTAGTTTTTGAGTTATGCCTAAAACATTAAACACATTGAAAACAGTTTTGAAGCAATTATGAATATATTTAGCAATTCGTACAGGTAAATAATAATTTAAACCAAAAATTAAGTAATAAACGATAACTAAAGGCTGTTCACGAAAAACCGCTAAAAACTTCGTTTTGGCACTGGAAATGATAATCCGATGAGTACCAAATAGAGTTATTTTATCTTGTTTTTCGTGAATAGGGGTCGGGCAAAAGGAGTACACTGTAACTCAGGGTTTTAAAAGGTCAAGTGGGTTATTCTTAATTATGAATTTTGTAATTCTGAATTGAATGACACCATGCGCAAGTTGATACGATCATTTGTTACACTCTGGCAGGTGTTATGAATGCATTGTCGAAAATTATACTTTGATATAGGTAAAATATAGTTTTAAATAAAAATGGACAACGCTGAATAGCAGAAATGTAAAAAAAGGGGCATTATGGAATTCCTGGAGAAAAAGTACATACATAGTGAATTTCGGGGGGATGGGGGGTGCACATTTTGAGTCAAATCTTTTGAGGATTGGGGGGGGGGTGGATTCATTGGTTCGGCGGAATGCCCCCAACAGGTCACTTAATTCAACACTATTCTGAATGATATATATTCATAAAATCTTGACAAATTCATTATTCAAACATCTACATCATTATATTATGATAGTGTTAGGATCTCTCTTTAAAGACTGTGTCACTTTTACACCGTTAGAAATTAGCTACGTTTTCGAAGCTCACATTGCAATCTTAGAACACATATTGCATTCTAAGTTCATTCTAAATGCATTCGAAGCTGATTCAGTCATAAACACATGCTATGAAACGCTCTCACATCGCTTCACTTCACTAGTGTGAGATGTCAACTAGTTACGACACATACCTTTTATTTTCTTATTTTAATCACATTTTCGAGAGTCCTCTAGATCATCTATTGTGGAATTTTTACATTCCTGTTATTATAGGCAAAATAAAAAAATAAAAAAAAGTTAAATTAAAAAAAAAAAAAACGTACAACAGAAAATCTACTATTGTTGAAAGATAGTACTTTAAACAATTTTTTTTGCCTGTTCCTGTCAATGAACAATAAATTCTATTGTAGTCTCTTACATAAAGTCTCTTATAGTTTATCCCCGCGATGCATATCAATTTCAAAATACTTGAAACATTTCGGCATCATTAAAATGCACCGCAAATGATTTTCCCCTACTGTCTAAGAAATTATGGAATTCTCTTGTCAACATTAGAAACAATGATAGAATAATCCCGACGGTTTCAATCGAAATATTCGGCCTTTTTTAAGGGAAAATAAAGATATTTTAGCAAGTGTACAAATAACAATTCTGAGCTTGTCTCAATATTCATATGCTAAACACTCAATTTTCAGTATCGAACATGCTATAGTAAACCTCCATAATACACAAAAATTGCATGAAAATCTGTGTTCGAGTTAGAGGGCGGAAGGACTGAGGGCAGACAGACAGACAATCCAAATTCATAAACATTTTTCAACTGGTATGTTGGAAAGTGTTAAAAAAGATTTGTTCTTAAAAAAATGGGGAATTTTATTAGTTTTACCTTTTATTATATACATAAGAATTTTTTTTACACCATTAAATGTAAAATTCAGTATAATATTTTTCAATATTTCCTTATTAACTTTTGGTGAATATTAGACTTAAGGAAATAGAAACAAGAACGGAAAATCATCACTCCGTCATGGATTATGTAACACTTTCCAACACATTCATAATCCCATAATAAAATTTTACAGATTATTAAGGTGAAAAATGTCTAAAGAAAGAAATTTAGAAAATGCTTTCACTAGCTGAAAATTCAAATACTGCAATTACCACCAAGAATTAAAAAATATATCTAAGTTTTTTGAGCAACCCTGTGTATGATTTATAATTGTATGAATGCTACATTGTTACGTAAAAGTTACGTTAAAATTAGTTAAGTTAAACGCATAACAATTCCTTTGCAATCTGAAAATTTTTCTTTCACAATATCCGTCGCTAAATGGAAATGCTTGCATCTTCCTACCAATCATGTAAAATGTTGTGAATATTTCCTGAATTTCGATGGTTACGCCAAATTAATGCATTGTAACCATTGCAAATTTCCTAAAGGATTTTCCAAATTTTCGTACTTCGTGGTCGTGCCAAAGTTTAACAGCCAAAAAAAATTAACCAAAAATCATTATTTCACCTTTTTATAACAATCAGACTTTTTTTTTATTGGTGCGCTTCAGCCTTTTTTAAAATTCGATTATGCATCTTAAATTTGAGATTTACTTATATTTTATTGTTTTAGTTAATGAATGATGAAAATCTTAATTTCGTTAGGTAAATTGAAATTGAAATCAAATGTTGAGCTATTTCTAATAATTTCAGTGTAATCAGACTTATATTTCGTAATCATATGCATGCAGATAGAGATAGATTTAAAAAAAAAACATGTTTGAAAAGTATTTTAAAAACTGTAAAAAGTACAGTTTTGAAACAAATTACGGTATAGACTTAAAATAAATTGAATTTGAAATTACATTTTTTATCTATTTACATCCGTAAAAATTAAAAATGTATTCGGTGTTGCAAAGTTTAATAAGAAATTAGAAGCTACGAAAATTTAAATTTAGCTGTCTGTTATTACCACCGTTAAAATGACATTAGCGTTACGCACAGACATATTTTTTTTTTTTTTTTTAATATTGATATTGTTATGTTTCTCCTGAATTTGTATTTTCGAAACACTAAAATCGTTACACATTATCTCAAAATAATAAGCATAATGACTATAATTAAAAATTAACCTAACTGATAATATAAACTGCCTGAAAATCTTACACAAGTAATCATTTGCCTCTGTTTTTACTGATCTTGACATAACACTCAAAAACATTTATCGTTTCTGTAATAAGATTACCTGAGTTATGTTGGAGGAAAATTAATGTTTTCGTCTCCAACAATTCACGCATGACGGCTTTTTCAGAAACGAGGAAGGAAAAACCTAGCGAGGCTATCAAGATACTTTCGCAATTCAAAAATAGGTCTTCTAAGGTCACGGCGCTGCATTCATTTGCTTATTGATGTAAATTCTATGCAAGACTTTCACTGTTTCCTTTCAAACCTGCTTCATCGCTCAGGTGAGAATGTCTAAAGAAAAGGAGGGTATTATTTTAGTAACGGGTGCTACGGGCTTTATAGCTCTCCACATTATTCAACTTTTACAGCGTGAAGGATATCGTGTTAGAGGAACCGTACGAAGTTTAAAAAATGAAGAAAAACTAAAACCTTTAAGAGATCTGTGCCCCGATGCGAAATATCCACTGGAGCTCGTCGAAGCCGATTTAACTCGTGATGAAGGTTGGGATGCAGCTGTAAGGGGTTGCAGGTACTGCATGCACGTGGCATCCCCTTTTCCTAATGCACCTCCTAAAAGAGAAGCGGATGTCATTGTTCCTGCATTAGAAGGTACTAATAGAGTTTTACAAGCTTGTGCTAGTTCTGGAACTATCAAGCGAATTGTTTTGACAAGCTCTATTAGTGCAGTACACGGTGAATTCACCAATGAAGCAGGTCGAGTTTATACGGAAGACGACTGGACTGATTTATCTTCTCGGGACATGGATACCTACGCGAGAAGTAAGACGATGGCAGAAAAGGCAGCTTGGGATTTTATCCAGTCTTTACCTCCAGGGAGGAAAGTAGAATTGGTCACACTGAATCCGGGATATGTTCTTGGTCCATCCATTCGTGGTGATGCGAGTACCAGTCTTGAAGTCATAAAACGCCTGATGGACTGTTCAACCCCGATGGTGCCACACCTGTATGTATCCATTTGTGATGTAAGAGATGTAGCTCTGGCTCACTTGCAAGCGATGATCGTACCGGAAGCTGCAAACAAACGACATCTAATCGTGTCCGACCATATGTGGATGAGAGAAATTGCAGAGGTACTGAAATCAGAATTCGGCAAATATGGATATTACATTTCAACTTGGACTGCACCTTATATTGCGGTTTATCTCGTCAGTTTTATTGATAAATCGGCTAGACTCGTGTATCCTCGTCATGGACAGGCTTTTACTTATTCAAATGATCGAATGAAAGACATTCTAAAAGTGAAACCTAGGAGTGCTAGAGAAACTATTATAGATACTGCCTATTGTCTGATCGAATCAGGTGCTTTATATAAAGCGAGAAATTACAAGCCTAAAATGTAAGGAGAATTTGAACACACTTATGCATATTCAAATTGTGAAATGAAAGATGTTTTAAAAGTGAAATCAAGTGTTTCAGGAATAATTATAATTAAAACATTATCGAATGCTTATTTCAAATAAAATTCGAAATCACAGTACAAAATGTGTGTATAAAAAAAATCCCCTGTTAAAATTGCAAAATATAAATAGTGAAACAGTGCTTATTTCTAGATTAGACATTTTATTCAAGTTTATGCTAAAAGTTTTTCTCAGATATTTATTTTTGTAATCTTTTTACAGGCCGAGTTCTCATCCAGGTATATTTTTTAATTATTTCTTCTCATATTTCTTTTTCTGTGTATTTTAATTTAAAAAAAATCATTTATTAAAATGAGGAGACAAAAATTATGTATGTAATTTTAACTATTTTTATTTACATTATTCATTTTCTGCGCTGATAACACTAAAATTCAACGAATTAGAGCAGATGAAATGCTTATGAATATTATTATATATTGCTTTCTTTTAATTATGCGAAAAAAATAAACACGTCTACTGAAATTTAGAAATACAAAGTAATTTTTCTTTGAATTTTTGAGTTGTGATATTTTTAATGCGTTAGAAAGGTTTTATTCATGATCCTCTATACATTTCCAGTACTTTTATTGAAACAATCTTTATTCCATGTCAAAAATTTAAGAAATCCTATCCGTTATAAATCCTTTTTTTTTAAGTAACTATTAGTAATATTTAATTTTTGATGAGATAGTGTAAATTTTTCTATTTGTGAATACCCGTATATATTTCCTTGGTTTGTGTAAATTATAAGAGAAAACATTAATAATGTATTGCAAAACTGGTATGCTTAGTTGCTTACAAATACCAATAAGTATTTGAAAATCATGTTATTAAAAGAAAGTATAGTTAATGTATGCAGCATACTCTATGTTTAGAAAATTGTTTTATTTTAAATTCTGAAATTAACTGAACTTATTTTTGGAATGACTAATCTGCATGCAAATTTTCTTTTTATTCATGCATCCCATACAAAAATAAGTAATCTGACAGCAACTTATAGTATACAGGCAAAGATACATTCTTGGGACAGGGTAGAGATTAAATTTAAACAAAAAAAATGCATTGAAAGCATGTGCTTTTAATTCTAAATTGTAATAATAGAAATGGGTTAAGTTTAAAATGTATACTTTACTTAAATTTCCAAACACTTTCGCTTTGCATCCCGCAGTTATTATTATGGAATATTTTCATTAATTGCCGTTCCATTCATCAAAATGCCTCACTTTGTACGAAAAAAAGAGTCTATTATTCTTAGCGTAGCTGGAAGTAAAAGTAGTAGTGCTTCGAATTAAAATTGTTTAATAAATTTGAATGAAATGTTTCCTGACGATGGCTGCAAGACTACAGACCAAAAGTGTTTGAAAATTTAAATAAAATGTATATTTTAAGCTTGTAACATATCTATTATATACCTTTTAAACAAACTGAAAACTTTTTAAAGTTCATATTGTACAATTTGTGATTGGATCAATGTGGAATATTGTATTTCGCTTTAGGATTTTATTTTATTTATTTACATTGAACTTATTTTCTCACAGATTATCTCACATACACGTGTTCATTATATTAAGTAAAATAATGAAAGCTCCTTTTTATTATTAATTCTGGAGAAAAATATATTTATGTATACATACATTAGTGTAGGATTTATCATTGGTGTAAAATTTTTGAATTCTGAAGAAGATTAATCCTATTTTCATATTGAATATAGTGCATAAACATGTTTTTAGTGCACATTATCCAGTAGATTTTCTGAGAAGTATGAGATCCGACTAAAAATTAGCTGCACAACTTTCAATATTTCATTAAGTAGAATATGAGATTTAAAAATATACATTAAATTAATGTTGATCTTATTTGTAAAAATTAACAGTTTAGCTAATGTAATATTTAACATTTAAAATTAGTAAAGCATGTTCAATTCGAGAATCCTACGCGGAATTACTTTTGTACTTAAATGATTTAAAGTGCAATCTGTTAAATTACATGCACATTTTTAGAAAAACAAATTTTATTCAATTTAATACAAAATATCAATTTTCTGAATCATTATTTTCACATTTGAAAAAAAAAAAGCTTTATAAATCGCATAAGTGACTTAGTTTTAGCTTTAAATCCACTTAGTACAAACAAAATTTAGGTGTGTCTATTTGCACATAACTCTAAAACATTTGTGTAATGTTACTCCATTAAAATTGGAGACAACTTTGCTGCTTCCGATTTTATGGAGTGATTTTTATTTCATTTATATAGTGGTGTAATTTAAACATATGTTTCTGGTGTAACATTACATATTAGTTTAATGTTACAGCGGTTACATCGGTTATATCACTATAAAACTGGTGGAAGCTTAGCTGCCACCAACTTTACGGAGTAACAGTACTCAATTTTTTTACAGTGTAGAATAAGAGATTAGGCAAGCAATATTCTAATTCAGTGCATTGCCTCAAATATATTTTTCTATTAATGCTTTACTACTCTTGTAGTAGACTGATTGTGTACGAATTCTATTGTCAATATATGAGTGAAATGTGTCTGGCTAGTTTTCCGCACTGATTCTTAATATGTAGAGCGTTGGCAATTTAAGTTGAAGGTCTTAAGTTCGGCTCCCAGCCTAGGCATTTTTTCACTGAATTGAAAATATTCTGTTAGATAATACCGTTTCAATCTTTATGATACAATTAAAAATAAAACAGACAAACTGGTTAAAAATATTGATTCTACTGTTTATATTAGGGTCCAGAATTTCCTTGATATTGCATTCATCGCAAATGCTTCCAATGAAATAAAAATAGTGGCATTAGAATGTCAATATTAGGGAAATATTGGTCAATTGAGAAATATATCGTAATCAAATATTGAGAAATATATCGTAAATACTTTATCGTATTATTCGATTGCAATTAAAAATATTTGTTTATAATATTAATTACTTAATGTTAATTATTATTTCGTCATAAAAGATGTTTTAGAAAAAACTTCACAGTTACTATCAGGGCTATGGTTTGCATTTCTTATTGAAACATGTTTCCTTTTAATTTACGGAATATCATAGCAAACGCGGTAGCGTTTGGTATAATATGTTTAAGAAATAGAAAGTGCAAACAACTTTCTAAAATTTCTGGCGAACCAGTTGAGATACGGCAGTGAAGTTTTTTTTTAAAGATAGAACTCGACAAGACGAATAAAATGATAGCATTCAAAAAATTACCGCAGCTTATAATAGTTTTTTATTTAATTTTTAATGGAAAAATGAAAGCAAAAATTTCAACTAAGTCTAGCTAACGTTTCCGTGGATGGATTAACTTCGTTTTTGGTTTATTTTAATCCTAATGGTAAAACTTAGAACAGTTTTTTTTTTCATCTTTGTATGTTTGTCGGTCGCTGAGAAAATCGAATTTTTGTCTGAAATTTCCAGCTGAACATAGTCTTTTTCTTATATTTGTTTCTTCTTGTAATTGTTGCACGTAAGTTTAAATGAACATAAAAATTGCTATGTATGTAACATAAATAAATAGATTAGATAAATCACGTGAAAAAATACTTATTTGTTGTTTATTTTCATGTATTATATTCACTATCTATTTTGACGAGCGAAGTGAAATATTTCTTTTTATTTATTAATTTCTCATTTATTTAAGTTAAAAGCCGCCTCTGGCAAAAAGTTTAGTCTCTCTTAAATTTATGCTAGCCACTGTAATATGATACTTTTATTGATAATTTTATTTACTTGCTTATCTGAAGGTCCATAAGATGAAGTCAACAAATTTAGGCGATCAGGGCAAGATTTTGCGGAAAAGTTCATTATCCTGTTCTGGTTGGTCTGTTTGGCGAATAAATCAAAAATGGCGCCGAAAGACCGAATAGCAAATGTTTTTAACCGCTAAAGCGACATAACCGTATTTTTCCATCACGTAATATCTTATTTCAAAGACTGATTTAACACAAGATTGACATTAATAATATTTTTTTTTTGATTGTACAAGACAAAAAGATATGTAAAGTTATTAAGTACAAACGTTCATACCAATAATTTTCACAGTTATTATTTTATGAATAATTAGACATGAATGGAAAAATCTACAGGACAATTAAAAGATAAGCGTAAAAATATGGTTTTACATTTATTTGAGCCTTTGAAATGTAAGGTAAGGGCGTTACGGTAAGAAATCCGGTTTGACGCAACACAAGAGCGGTGAGTCGGGCGCTCCATAATGATTCGGACGTGAGAATGTGTCAGCTTTTTTTTTTTTAAGGTACATTAAATTATTCTAGGTCAATTAAATTATTACTTATTTTATGAATGTCCGATTAATATAAATCTGTTTGCCAAAGCTTGGGGCTATTTTGGCTTCAAAAAGGGAGGGTATGATGCCAAAATATATAAATAGCTCTGAAAACAAACCTGATGAACTTTAATTTTTATTGTCGTACGAATTATTTCTGTTTCTATATTAAAATGCGGCACAAATGTCATATACGAATCACATTGGCGTTAATTTTTTTCTAAAGCCAATTTGGCGAAAATCTCGTTTTAGAATACCAGTTACATACCGGGTGTCCCAAAAATGACTGATGGATTTTAAAATTCAATAACTTGCAAACGGTCACAGCTATTTAAAAAAAAATTTGCAGGAGGGTTATGTAATGTCAGGAGTTTTTTACCGTAACTTTTTATTTTAGTTCGAATTTCAAATAATAGATGGCGCTAATAGCGATTGAAGGCCAGGTGATCAGTGTTGAGTGAGGTCAGTTTCGGCGTCGACCTGGGCTTCAATTGCTGTCAGCACCATCTATTGGTTGAAATTCGAACTAAAATCAAAAATTACGGTAAAAAAACTCCTGACATTGTACATAACCCTCCTGCAAAAATTTTTTAAATAGCTGTCACCGTTTGCAAGTTGTTGAATTTTAAAATCCATCAGTCATTTTTGGGACACCCTGTATATATTTTTTGAAAGGTATTAATAATAAATAAAAAAAGGTTTGTTTAATATAACAAAACAAATTATATATTTAAAAAAAAGAAAAAATTACTTATTAAAAAGTAAAGAACAACATCTGGGTTGACATATCAAGCAAAATAACGACACTCTGGATTCAGTTAAATCCTCCGATGCGCATATGACATTGGCGTCAGAAAAAAAAAATTCGTCAACATGGGGCGCATATGAAATCTGTGCCAAAAATGCATACCTATTTTATTTACATTACGTACGGTGCTACTTGATTATCAGGTCGACCAATTTTACACATTTATAGAAATCGCCAAATTACTCAAAAGGAAAAATGTTGCCATTAAAAAATTTTAAGTTTAGAAAATTAATGAATTTAGGTTAAAAAAATAAAAGTCATTAACGAAAAGGATTACTTTAATGATGACGTTTAGTTAAGACGTCGAGATGTACCAAATATAAAATTTGATTTATTCAGGTGATTTCGAACAAAAGAATACTAATAAAAGTTTTCATATTTCAATGCAGAATTTATCAAATCAAACTATAAAGAGATATTTGTAAGATATCGCATATGTGAATAACATTGAAGTATTTTAAATGTAATATTAGAATTTATTAAAGAGCATAAAAAATATGGTACTTACGTATTAACGCCACCGCAGCAGAAGTTGCGCTAATGTGCCAATAAAGAGCAATCTTGTTCGCACGCGCACAAAAAAATGGCATCAAAAATAGGCTAAAAAAGTACTAAAATACTAAAAATGAGGTCAAAATGAGCAAAAAAAAAAAAAAAAAAAAAAAAAAAAAAAAAAAAAAAAAACATTAAAAAGGCACGAACAACAAGATCACTCTTTAATGGCGCATTAGCACAACTTCTACTGCGGTGGCATTAATACGAAGGTACCAAAAATATCAATGTTAGCAGAAATTCGTAAGGAGTTAAATGCTTTTTATTTAACCAAATAATGTCGCCGGCTACAACCATAAAGTAACTTTAATAAAATACATATTATATTTTTCTCAATTAATATCAAGAGCTATTCGCTTATTGGCATAAAATTTATATTAAATAATAAAAGAACAAATAAATTAGTCAAACATTAATAAAAATATAAATAAATCATCGAATTTAAAATCATTTGATCACTTAACAAACAAGTGTAGCGGGTTTAATGTCAAGGAAGTGTAACATTTATGTTCATCCATTATTGGCATGTAATCTTACAGTTTGTCTATCGTTCTTTGGTCGACGGGATAAATTAACTAGTTATATATTTACTTATAGTATTTTTAATAAAATGAAAGAAAAACGTGCAAGTTAAATGTATCTGATATATGTATTTTTAATTTATGTGTTTTTTAATGAAAGTCGTGTATTTTAAATAAAGCTAGTGACAGCTTTATATTTAAAATGAAATTATGGCGAAGGAAACCTATTTGGCGATTGTTTCGAGTAGCTAAAATAAAAGTAGGAAAATAGCCGTGGGGCATATAAAAAATAAAACAATCAGATCGGAGCTGTTGATGACAGTCACAAGACTTATGCTGGTATTTATATAGGTACTATAGCAAAATTTGCAACATCTCTGGTGTTAAACTAGGACTCTCGAGGTAAGGCATTTGGCTGCTCAGCAGCGGGTAGAGAGTTCAAATCCCGTCGGATGTAAGTTCGTTTTGTTTAGAAATGCTTTTGTGTTAAATTATTATTCCTTCGGGAATATTCTTATGTTAATTGTTATTCAATTTCTAGAATTTTTCTAGTTGTGAATGTTTCATTTGAGAAATTACCTTGAATGTATTTAATTGGTATGGCTTTTAATTCTTTTAATAAAGTTCTGTACTTTTTCGTTCGAATCCATGGTTTATTTTTCATATTATGCATTTTATATAGCAATGCAATGACTTTGTAAATTATTCTGATACATCAAAATTTTATGCTGTTGTTATCATTTTATAAATTTTGACAGCAGCAATTATTTTTCTTTTTAAGATATTAGAAAATTTTCAGATTTTATCAAAACATTAAATGACTAGTATTAAAAAATGCTCTGAGGAGCACCAAAAAAGGTTAATATGTTTTTAAGTATGAAAAAGGGTTTGACAAGTGCTTCTGTTAATTACTGAGCATGAGGAAGGACAAGGGATTCCTTCTTGGCTACAACTCATTTCAATGTCAACTTTGAAAAAATCATATTTGCGCTTTTTCCATATAAAAGAAATTTGCGGTTCTTTAGTAGAACTTGATAGAATATTTATTCTATTTTAGGCGTAAGTAAGAATAATGTCCTCTTTATATCTTTAATAAAATTTATCTTACAAATCTTCAAAATGAAAGGTAAGTGAAATTCTACTCACCCGAATCATGAATTCTTCTTTTACGACGTATCCAATATAATCCATATAGCGTATTATTCCGTGCTATTTGCGGCACCGAGCACAATATGTTGTATATTCTTGTTTAGGATTCTTATTCCTTAAAAGATGTACACTTCATTATTAATTCTTTTGCACACAAACATTAATAACGTCGATTCAAACGAAAAGAACATATATTTTATTTTTATACCGCGAGAAAGAAGACAGAGCATTACTGCTCTACTTAGTGAGCTACATAACTATAATGAATTCCGAATGATGAAATTGTCTATCAACTCCTCCTTAATTTCTGTAGTTGCATTATCACTTAAATGTAAGTTCTTCCTGTGAACTTCAAAAATAGTCTTTGGCAGGGGTTTTGTAAATAAGTTGGCTAGCATGACTTTTGTTGGGCAGTATACGAGGTTTATTATTCCTTCTTGTTTCAAATGTTTTATAAGATGAAATCTTAATTCGATGTGTTTGGTTTTACTTGAATGTTTTTCTAATTCTATCATTTTAATGGTCGATTGATTATCTTCATAAAGTGTTATGGGATATGTATGTGAGAGATTAAGTTCGTTGAGTAGGTTCACCAGCCATTTAACTTGATTTGCTGCATTTGCTGCTGAGATGTACTCAGCTTCGGCTGAGGATAAGGCTATACAGGACTGTCTCTTTGTCGACCAAAGTATGGGGTTTCCTCCTAACAAATATATATATTTCCGCTGGTGGATTTCCTCGATTCTGTGTCTCCACCCCAGTCAGCGTCCGCATAAACTTCAAGTATAGGTTTTGATTTTCCATCAATAACTAGATTATAGTTCTTTGTTGTCTTGAGGTATCTCATTACCCGCTTTACGCTGTTCCAATCTTTCATTCTTGGCCTTTCGGTTCTTCGGCTCAAGATATTAACAGCTGCACAAATATCAGGTCTGCTCACTGTGGCAAGATATAAGAATGCTCCGTTGGCTTGTCTGTATTGTGTGTTGTTTGGTAAAAGATTGTCATCATCTTTAAAGTGTGTGTAATTTGTTTCCATGGGTGTACTACACGGTTTTGCTTCTTGTAAATTGAATTTATTAATTAACTCTTCGATTTTTGGGGTTTGGTTAATTAAGTAGTTTTTATTTACTTTTCGAATGTTCATGGATAAATAATTACTTATATCCCCTAAATTCTTTAGTTTATATTCTTTATTTAAGTTCGCGATTATTTTCTCTATGGCTTCGTCTTTTCCTACAATTAAAAGGTCATCGACGTACGTTATTATGTAGGTTGTGTCATTATTCCTTTTCTGTGTAAAAATACATGTGTCGATTTTACTTTGAATGAAATTCATGTTTTTTACTGTTTTTGTTATTTTATTATGCCACGCTCTCGCGGCTTGTTTAAGTCCGTAGATTGCTTTATTTAATTTACAGACTTTGTTTTCCTGATTTGGTTCAACGAATCCTTCCGGTTGCGTCATGTATATCTCCTCCTCAAGTTCCCCATGTAGGAATGCAGTGTTTATATCTATATGCTTAACATTCAGGTTTTGGTGCAACGCCACCATTAATAATGCTCTTATCGTAGTATACGACACGACCGGTGCGTAAGTTTCGTCATAATCCTCTCCGAACCTTTGCGTGTATCCTTTAGCTACTAAACGTGCATTATATTTTTGAATTTTTTCCGGTATTGTCACGCTTTAATTTATAAGTCCATTTACAACCTATTATTCCCTTATTCGGTGGAGGATCTACAATTGACCACGTTTTATTTTTCTTTAATGAATTAATTTCGCCCTCCATGGCTTCTATCCAATTCTGTTTTACCGGTGAATTTTCCATAAATTTAATTTCCTTATAATCCTTTGGTTCATTAAGTTTTTCATCTTTAACCATGTATATTAGCCTATCAGGAGGTACGCCTTTATTTATTCTATCTGAACGCCTTGGTTCCGCAATTTGTTGTTGGGACGCGGATGGTGTTGTTTTGTTGTTTAAAATTTCTATTTCTACAAGATTTTCACAATTGCGTTTTTCACCCTCATCTTGTTTTGGTTCGATTTCAGTCTTGTCGTTTACATATTTAAATTTATTTTCAAGAAATTTCACCGTTCTCGCGATTTTTATTTCATTTCCTCCTATATATATACGATATCCCTTAGATTGATTGTCGTATCCCACAAAAATGCCTTCTACAGCTTTATTGTCTAATTTTTGTCTTTTGGCTTTATCAATGTAAGCGAAGGCTTTGCAGCCAAACACTTTAACGTAACTTAAGTTTGGCTGTCTTTCTGTCCATAATTTGTATGGCGTTTTTGCATTTGCTTTTGTAGGTAGTCTATTTTGTAAGTGGTTTGCCGTACAGATTGCTTCCCCCCAGAACTTTAAAGGTAAATTTGATTCATTTAACATTGTCCTAGCCATCTCGACTAACGACCTATTTTTTCGTTCGGCCACTCCGTTTTGGCTCGCACAATATGGGACTGTGTGGATGTTTTATCCCATTTGACTTGAGATAATTCTCAATTTCATCCGATGTAAATTCCCCCCCCGTTGTCCGTTCTGATTTCTTTCGGTTTTTCACCAAACTTGTTGCTTATTAGCGCAACGAACTTTGAGTTTTTCATAGACTTCACTCTTTTTTGACAATAGATAGATTATCGTAAATCGTGAGTAATCATCGACGAAAGTCAAAAAATATGATTTCCCACCTATCGTGGGTGTTTGGAAAGATCCACAAACGTCCGAGTGAATGAGTTGAAGCCTTTTACTTGCTCTATACTGAGCAACTTTGGGATAGGGTTCATCAGTTAGTTTCGCCTTAATACACGGTTCGCAATCTATATTATGTTTACAATTGTTTATTTGGATACCTCTCACTAACTCTCTTTGTGTAATTTCTTTAATCGATGTTTGATTTCTGTGTCCTAACCTCCTGTGCCATAGTTCTAGACAATTTTTATTGTTGCACGTTTGTGTTATGTTCGCGTGGTTTTCGTTTGTTAATTGGACTTCATAGAGGTTATTTACTTTTCGTGCTTCTAAGCAAATTTCTCCGTTAAGTTTGAAAATACACTTGTCATTTTTAAATACAATCTCACATCCGTTTTGAGTTGCTTTACTGACCGATAGTAAATTCGTTTCGATTTCGGGTACTAGAAGTACGTCTATAAGCGTTATTTTATGGATTTTATTATCCGATGTCAGCGTATTTAAATTTACGTCGCCTGATCCATAAGCGATAAGTTTTTTTCCATTTGCGATAGTCACGTTTGTTTTTTCCCGCGATTTAATCCGTGTAAACATTGATTCGGAGGATGCGATGTGGCTTGAGCTACCGCTATCCACAATGAAAGTTTTATTTTCTATTCCCTGTGTTATAAAGGCATAATCTTTGTTTTCGCTTTCTCTCCATGTATTGTTTTTTCCTTCATAGCGATTAAACCTGTGGTTCGATTCCGATATTTGTTCATTCTTAAAATTGTTTTCGCCCTTTTGAAAAACAAGTGATGTTGAATAGCGTTTTTTACTGTATTTGTTGTATTGATTTTGTTGTGTGGTGTGTGTTTTGTTTTTATTATGCCAGCAATCTTGAGTGTTGTGGCTTTTCATCCGACAGTTGGTACAATATTTATTTTCTCTTTTAGTTGGGAACCTTTTCTGAGCTTTAAAAGCTCTCGCCGTGTTTTCAGAATTTTCGGTATTTTCATTTCTTCGATTAAACTCATCGATAAGTTTACTTTTTATATATGACGGAGTGAGTTGTGCTTCTTCTTTAGATTCGAGCGCAGTTATAAGGTTATCATAAGACTGGGATAGAGAACATAATAAAAGGGCAGAAATGTGATGATCATTAATGACTTCGCCTATTGCTCCCAGTTGGTCGACTAATTCCATTATTCTTGTTATGTGGTTAAGCATATTGCCTGATTCGGCTAATTTTATGCTATAGAGTTTTCTCAAAAGAAAAAGTTTGCTGGTCAAATTTGACCGCTCGTGAATTTCTTTTAGAGCCTCCCAAGTTTGTCTCGCGGTTTGAAGATTTTTTACATGCGCTATTTGGGAGTCGTCAATAGTTAAATTTATGAGTGCTCGGGCCTTACGGTCATTTTTGGACCACCCATCGTTCAAAAGATTTGGTGGATCGTCAGTTATTACGTTGAATAGTTCTTCTTTTATCAACAGCATCTCGACCTTAAATTTCCAGGTCGAATAATTTGTTGCTGTGAGCTTTTCAATAGAATAATTATCTCTCAAAGTGGCCATTATTACTACGTTTTTATTCTACGGTATTAATGTTTTTCAAATGGACATAATTTTTTTAAATCGGTGTCATAATCTTGATAGAATATTTATTCTATTTTAGGCATAAGTAAGAATAATGTTCTCTTTATATCTTTAATAAAATTTATCTTACAAAACTTTAAAATGAAAGGTAAGTGAAATTCTACTCACCCGAATCATGAATTCTTCTTTTACGACGTATCCAATATAATCCATATAGCGTATTATTCCGTGCTATTTGCGGCACCGAGCACAATATGTTGTATATTCTTGTTTAGGATTCTTATTCCTTAAAAGATGTACATTTCATTATTAATTCTTTTGCACACAAACATTAATAACGTCGATTCAAACGAAAAGAACATATATTTATTTTTATACCGCGAGAAAGAAGACAGAGCATTACTGCTCTACTTAGTGAGCTACATAACTATAATGAATATCAAAAAACGCACACACAATCACATGAAAAAGCAAATAAAGAAATAAAAAATGTTATTTTAGAGTTTTGACAGTTTGAACAATACATAATGATTCTTTCCTCTGTAATCATTTTTCAAGGTCCCGCTAACAAGCAATCAAGTTGATTTATGAAGCAATTTAAACTGTCATTTGTTTCGCAACACAGGAAATTAGTTCCGAATGATGAAATTGTCTATCAGAACTTCCCACCGAGCTTTAGATGTTAACCAGGAGTGTAGTCGTAAAAATAACATAGGATATATACTATAGGCAGAGGGATACCCTAGAATGTGTATACTATAAGCTTTCTTGAGAAACAGAGGGTATATGGTGTTCTATTAAAAAGTCCAGAAGGTATACGGCGTATAACCTGCACTACATCCCTGATGTTAACTGCACAGTTCACTCTGCACTATACTACAAATCAATTTTCTGAGCAATTATACACTTAGGGCATGCTTGGTGCAGTGCATCAATGTGATACCTGCAGGAACTAGGTTTTTGGCACTATGTCGTCTTCCCTTACATTTATGTCTAATTAAGCTGTATCTTTACTGGTTATGTCTTTACACTATACATTTTTATAGTAACTGCGACTGATTTGTTTTCACGGAAAAAGCGCAAATATGATTTTTTCAAAGTTGGCATTGAAGTGAGTTGTAACCAAGAAGAAATCCCTTGTCCTTCCTCATGCTCAGTAATTAACAGAAGCACTTGTCAAACCCTTTTTCATACTTAAAAACATATTAACCTTTTTTGGTGCTCGTCAGAGCATTTTTTAATACTAGTATATAAAATATATGCTTAATTTAATATTTTATATGTTACAAACTGTTGAGCAGCAAGTAAGATTTGCGCACTTCAAATAAAAGTAAGTATATATTTTGGAAACATCTTGTAAAGTAAAAGAAACAGTGACATCCTTTGAAAGAAAATTCACAGAAAACAGAAAATAGAAATTTGAATTTCCTGATGAGATATTTTAAAAATAAGAATGTAATTTACTCCAATAGGCGTAACTCCTTCGACCCTGAGTCTTCCATTGAGTACTATTTTATCTTTAAAAATTATTTTTGTTAGTTCCAGCACCGAATAATAATAGCATATGTCTGTACTTTTACAGTTATCACTTCAGTTATATTTCATCATTTAGTAATAATAATATTTATAAAAGTTTTTTAAATTATTATGAAACCGTTGGTGTTCCGTGAAACCGTTAATTCAAACATACGTTTCACTTTTAAAAGTTAAATTAGAGACTGCTTTTTAGAATTAATAAATTATGATAAAAGACATAAAATATTAGTAAATTTTTGGATTTGATTAATCGGGTTGTAACACGACTTTTTCCAAACGTCTTCGAAAATTCTTCTTTAGACTATTGTAACATGATAAACACGTAAAATAACTATACGTATAACACTTAAAATATTGTAACCCCTGTGATTACTATAGCTATATTTAATTTTGTTAGTGTAAAAAGGATTTTTTCCTAAAATTGAAGTAAATTCAGGGCCGAAAGAATTAACAATAGCGAGAGAAATTTGAGATCTCACTGGTTTTCATCCTAAAGTACACTGTAAAAGAAAAAAAAAAAACATAGCAATTTTACGGAGATTTTGCTGGCAATCGGGAACGCTAGTACGATTCCTGTTTTTTAACCTAAAAATTTCCGTAAATTCCTGAAATTTTCATGGAAAATTTTCCCTTTTTTTCGGAAAAAAAATTTGGGCAAAAAATTTACGGGAATTTCTCCGTTAGAAAACAGTGAATTTTACTGAAGTCCTGTTTGCCAATACAATCTCAATAAAATCGTCCCCTCTTTTTTTTTCTTTACAGTGTACGAATTTTGATTGAACGCCTCTTAACTCTTTCCGGCACGGGCAAAATATTTAGTAAAATGAGAAATTGTCGACCGACACCGGAATTCACAAACAAATTTTTTAGATACTTTGAAATCCTTATTTTATGCTTTTATTGTAAAAGCAAAATTTTACTAAAATATTATTGGTGCCGTTTGCAAGTTCGGAATTAAAATTAGGTATCCCAGACCGGGCACAGTGTGCTGGAAAGGTTAAAACAGCATTCCATTTATTTTTGAAGTTTACATTTCGTTCGGTTTTTTAGTTTTGGATTTTACTCAGAAATAAACTCATCCAAATTTATTTATGTTACTTCTAATGCAAAGGGTCAATCTTGTATAACCATCGTGTATCTTTATTTTGAAACTATGGGGCTCAGCCTCCAGTGAGCTTCGCCCGTCAACCCCCGTTCAGGCTTGAAAGTGAAAACATATTAATGTTTTAAAACTATTAGTGTGACATAAATATCTTTTAAACAGTTTTAAAACATACTAATGTTTGAAAACTATTTAAAAGATATTACCAAGTTACAGAAGATGAATGCTATCAGCTGTATAGCGATGCGATTGTCTTCTATAATCGCACTGACATGCTTTTCAGTTTAAATTGCCGTTTTCTGTTGCATTGGCTTCATCCATAACTGTTGTAATAAATGATATCTACTCTCCGGATTTATAAGTAAAATTTAATGCACATTTGAAACTCAGCTTGTATAAAAAAGTTAGATTGAATATGATGTTATCTTCTTGTGTTTTGAAATTATACTATTGGCTATTCTCACCTTTAAACTCGTTTCGCTTGTAGTAATTTTATTTTATAATTTTTGTGTACTCTTATATTATTTATGCATAAAAATTTTGAAGTAAATTTCCTTATTTTCCGCTATTAACACGTGATCATTTAATTTTTCATTTTTTTTTTAAATTTGCTTTCTCTCTTTAAAATTATTGATGCCATTTTCATTTTAAAATTAAAAATGAAAGCTTTTTTTTTACGTCTATAGAATTTGAAAGTGACAGACGATTTTATGATTTCTAAAATAAACTGTAGGTCTAGATGATCGTAATATGAAAAAAAATTCCTGAAATACATAAGTTAATCACATTATTGTTTTCAGTATCGATTGAAATAAAATATAATTTCAAATTCAATTTGAATAATCCTTGGAAATTACTTTTAGAGCCATAAAATTATGTAAATTAAGATGTAGTTTTCAAAGAAATTACAACTGAAATTGCATTTTTATCGTTTGTTCGAAGGTGTAGAAATTGAAATGGGGTGATGTTCAAGAAATGTGTGATAAAACAAAAATGATTTTTTAAATCGTTTCCGCCGTTGATCCCCCAACTATATTCACAGACATACTTTTCTTTTATAATATAGATGGACACTCTTTAATACATTGTAGAACACATTAAACTAGTATTGCGTTTCATTTATTCAGTGAAAAATACAGTCAAAAATATTATCAAGATATTTTAAAGACATTTTCACCAGACTTAACTTGCTTTTAGTAATCTCATTCAAAAAGCTCTACAATAGACGATAAATGTAATTCACATAAAAACAACATCACTGACCTGTGCATTCCAAGCCCCTTTTCTTGTGTTGTCACATAGCATATGTTATGAAAATCTCAGTAAATGTTCACTAAAATCTTATGAAGATATTTTATAGTCCAGAAACAGACTACACAAAATCTTAAGTTATCGAGCACAAGAAAAAATCCTTTGTATTACGGAAGGGAAGAGTGGTCATTGGGGAATCTAATGATCCATGTCTGCCGAAAGTGAAGTGGTGCATAAGCCACTTGTGGCTAACTCGTAGGTCTATCATTGTGTTTGCCGTGGAATCAAAAGTATGAAAACTCGGAAAACTGGGTGCAAGAAAACATAATGCTAAGTCTACGAGTCAACCATTAGTGGTATTAATTTTTTACTTATGCATTAGTTCACTTCTGCAGACATGGATCATTACATTCCCCTATGACTACTTTTCCATAATATAAAGGATTTTTTTGTTGTGCTCGATGATTTAGGGTTTTGTTCGGTCGAGTCTTGGACTTTTAATGACATTTTCAACAGACTTAAATTGCTTTTAGCAATCTCATTCAAAAATATCTACAATAGACGCTAAATGCAATTCCCATTAAAAACGACATCACTGACCTAATTATTATGCATTCCAAGCACTTTTTGTTGTGTCATCACATAACATATACAATGAAATTTCCTGGGAAATTTCACTAAAATTTCTTACCGCAAAGCACCTAAAGTAAGCCTCCCTCCGAATATACCCCCCCCCCCATAGATGCGAATTTTTCCTGCTTCTAACAAGTTCCATTTATAAGGTCTCCTCTTAAAGTTTTATAATTTTTTTCATATTTCTTTCATAACTACATTAATTATTTTATGCAAATTTGTTTCATTAGTTTATTTCTTTTATGAATAGAAATTACGTAGCTTCTATGGAAGGGAATTCTAACCCCCCCTCCCCGCCAAAAAAATGTTAATTTGATTCGATTTTATTTTGCAAATTGTTTAAATCCTAATTTCATAAATTCCAAATACCGGGTGATCCAAAAGTCAGGAGGAACTTTAAAAATGAATAATTTGAAAACGAATCAAGATACAAAGATATGGTTAGCCCCAAATGGACGTAAAAGAAACCGGGTTTTGTGTGCAACGAAAAAAATAGTTCAGTTGGCGACCAACAGATAGCACTATAGTAATTTATTGCGCCAAAAGATGATTTACAATTGAAAAAAATGTTGAAAACTTACAAGTGAGCTTAATTAATACTACGTAAATGTTCAGTGTACTTTTCATCATTCAGAAGTACAGATGTGAAACGAGCCACCTCACCGTTCAGAGCATTTAGTAGCATTTCTTGCGTTATGGCAAACACATTATGGCGGATGGCATGTTTCAGTGCTGCTAGTGAGGCCGGCCGGTGAGTCGCGGTACTCCCCTCACCTCAATAATCTCCACTTCAATAATCCCTTTTGACTTCAATAATCCCCACAGCCAAAAGTCACAGGATGTCAGATCGGGAGACCTTGGAGGCCAAGTGTGATTAAAGTCGCAACTGATAATGCGATCCTCCCCAAATATTGAGAGTAGAAGGCGTTAAACAGGCAGAGCAATATGAGGTGGTGCTCCATATTGCGTAATGGTGACTGTTTGGAGTGCTTTTCGCACTTGTGATTCAGAAATCCGTCAGCGCTATTTGTTGGTTGCCTATTGAACTATTCTTTTTCTTAGCCACACAAAACCCATACATTGGGTGCAAACCGTATCTTTGTATCTTGATTCGTTTTCGAATTATTCACTTTTAAAGTTCGTCCTAACATTTGGATCACCCGGTATATCTCTCCATGCTCCCAATTTTCCTATGCTTTTAGGTAGCTTTCATTACAAAAAGTAAAAAGCTACCTATTGCAGCCGTCCGGAGGAAAGCACTTCCAGAAAATTTTGGTATATTTTCACCGATCATGACCCCCAGGCCCCAAAACCACCTTCAGTTCAAATGTTGACATATATATATATATATATATATATATACATAACCATATATATATATCTGATTTTGTCATGCGATAACTAACGTATTTATGAACCGATTTGAATGAAACTTGGTATGTACATAGTACATACAAATGTCTCGACCGAGTTCGTTGCCCAGCATCATCCGCCATTTTGTTTCAAAATGGCGGCCATTTTAAATTTAAAAAAAAATTTAAAATTTAAAATTAAATCTGAAAAAATTAAAAGTTGAAAAATATTTTTCCTTTACGTGTTAGAACTTAAAGCAAAGATTCCAGAACACTTTTTATTTTGTCTATATCTTAAAAAATGATTGAGTTATAGCACTTTGAATTTTTCTTATGGCTGACATTTTGAAACGATCTGATTTTTGTCATGTGATAACACGCGTATTTTTATGAATCGATTTGGATGTAACTTGGTGTGTACATAGTATATACTGAAGCCTGAATCGAGTTCGATACTCAGTTCCATCCGCTGTCTTATTTCAAAATGGCGGCGTGGGTGACATTTTTTAAAAAAATCAATTTGCCCGCGACAGCACTAGTACATATTAATCGATTTCAATATGAGTGTGCATGTGCACCTGAATTAAGATTTCGACCAAGCTCATAATCAGGTTCCACTAATTTGAGCTTTGTATTTTTGAATAATATAACTTAATATAAAATAAATAAACAAATATATAAGTATATAAAAGCTACCTCTTCCTCCTGGCACTGCCGGAAGGACTATTCATAAAGGCTACAATTATAATCTTCCTTGAAAATCATTAGAAATTTCTGTCTGCTAAAGTGGGGTTACTTTCATTAATTTACGGTAAATATTCTCTTTAGGTTGTGAAAACAGGAAACTGCATTTAAATTGCAGTGAGGCACATTTTTTTAAAATAAACTGTTTGTGACCCTCGATTCATAAATAAAATTAATTGCTCTGTTAAATTAAAAATTTTATTGCATTTTTTTTTTTTTTGAAAATCTTTATAATTAAAAATATAGATGAAATCGACATATTCATTTTAAGGGGATAGTATACCTTTAAACTTTTAATATTTGTGAATTTTTTATACATATTTTAATTCTATAATCATTACTGAAGAATATGAACAACAACAAAAAAACGCAATAAAATATTTCCATTAGTTTACTAATTGTGACAATTTCGTTAAGACTAATGCCAAATGTGATGGTTAAACTTTGCATCGCGTTTATTCAAAATGATGAATTTTGATACTGCTCGCAGTTTTACTAAAAAACTATGCATGCTATGCTATATATTCATCTGTGTTATCTATATCTTACAATAAGAAAAAGGTAAAATTTTATTTTTTGATGTTGTTGTTTTTGTACTTTGAAAATATTTTAAAAAATTTAAAATTTAAAATTTTTTAAACTATTAAGTTATTTTTTTATTTAGTCAATATTTTTTACAAATATTCTTGCTTTAGTATTAAGTATTTACTATTATGTATTTAGTTTCCTCAAAATTTCTTCTTCATATGCATATTTTCAGATTTTGTCATGCATGATGATCATTACTTATCATTTCAATATTTATTTATGAATTTATGAGTATTTATATAAATATTTAAGTATAAATTTAAATATGAGCTTTATATTTTAGTGAAGTTTGATTTTTATTTTTGACTTATTTCAGAAGTTTTGAAACTTGGAACATAATGATATTTTTTGCTTTTCCCTCGTGTTCAAAGTATCCTACCGCCTTGAGGCTGCCGGTCACCCACTTTCCAAATTCCTCTCCGTAATGTTAAGTCTCTATGGGTGTTTGATGCATTCTTATATTTAAAATATCTCCCCAGGAAATTAATATTTTAAATTTCTTCTTCCGGTGTTCTCTTCTTAAAAGATGTCACCTTTTTTTTCTAAAATCTATGCTTTATTTAACATTTTATGTGTTAAAAACTGACGAACTGGAGATAAAATTTTAACACTTCATATAAAATGAAGCATAGATTTTAGAAATGTGTTGAGAACTAAGAAAAAAAGGTGACATCCTTTGAGAAGAGATGACCGAAAGAAGAAGTAAAAATATTAATTTCCTCCAATGATATTTTAAATATACACTGAAAAAAAGAAGTACCGTATTTTCGGGTGTATAGCCCGCACCAATAAATCGAGCAGTGCAGTAAAAAAATGTTCGTGTATAACCCGCGGAGATGCATCGGTGTCCGCGGGCTATACACCATTTACGAACGTATATTTCGACCAGGGTTCGAAATTAGAAGCCATTACTCATAGTTTTTAATACAAATTTACCAAATTTTTTCGTGATGCATAATACTACAGTAATTCGGCTAAAAAATTAAGATTATCAGTTCCATAATTTTTGGAAGAAACGCCGCGACGTTTACGTGTTTTAAGGTAAAATTTTAAGCGATGCGCGTTTACGCGCATTTTTTTTTTTTTTTTTTTTTTTTTTCTTTTTTTTAACAAGCGTGATATTTTTTCTGAATTTTTCCGAAAATTAAAAAAAAAATCTGTGATAAATTCAAAATTTCGGACATAAAATGTATACGTATCTTAGGTCATTGGTTCCCAAAAAGATCGAATCCTCGGAATTGGTCCGAAATGCACCAACTCCGAAAAGGAACGATTCCTCGTACTCTATTTGAAATTAAGCGAATCCGGAAAAGTTCGATTCCTTGAACTTGTTTCGAAATGAAACAACTCTGTAAAGGAACGATTCCTCGGAATCGTTTCGAAAAAGATCGACTGCTCTGAATCGTTCCGAAATGAAATAAATCACGCACTTTTTTTGTTCTTTGCAACAGGGTAGGGTACTAACTCCGAAAAGATACGATTCCAACGGACTCTATCTGAAATGAAACGACTTCGGAAAAGTTCGATTCCTTGAACTCGTTCTGAAATGAAAATACTCTGTAAAGGAACGATTCCTCGGAATCGTTTCGAAAAGAACGACTGCTCTGAATCGTTTAGAAATGACATAAATCACGCACTTTTTTTTGTTCTTTGCAACTGGGTAGGGTAGATTAATTTTTTTGAAAAATAAACTAAATCTTAAATGATCTTAAATTCA
The DNA here is from genome assembly GCA_964019185.1 of Maratus speculifer. Classification (NCBI taxonomy): domain Eukaryota; kingdom Metazoa; phylum Arthropoda; class Arachnida; order Araneae; family Salticidae; genus Maratus; species Maratus speculifer. Next base: position 296,957,263 of record OZ025292.1, read on the forward strand.
GAATCGTTGAGATTGGAAGGGTTCCGGATTTGGATTTTGTACTCGACAAACACAATGGGTTGCTGCAGCACCGATTCACTAGCAAATTATTTTCTGATATTTGATTTATAGATTTTTTTTAGATCTCGCGTATAAGTCGACCCCCCACTTTGAAGTTCTTTTTTTTGTCTAAAATTTCACGACTTATACGAGAGTATATACGGTAGCTATTATAGATCTATCGGTGCAATACTTGGCGATAGTTGCGACAGTTCTTCCAAACCCAGAAATAACTGTATTTAAGCAGTAAAAAAAAAAAAAAAAAAAAAGCCTTTACAAACATGGGAGAACTCTCTAAATTTCGCGGCATAGCGAAAAAAATTTACAAATTTTTATTTTTTTTTTTCAAATTTTTTGAGGTTTAAAAGTTGTAGAAAAAATATCACGATTTCCAATTTAAAAAAAAAATCTTTGTATAACCCACACCGTGTATAAGCCGCAGAGGCTTTTTGGAAGGTTTTTTTTTTGTATAAGCCGCGGACTATACACCCGAAAATACGGTACTCAAAAATGAATAAATGGATGTACTCATATCGAAATGAGTATGTTTGGTTCAAAAATGATCACATTGCTTTCTCAATTTTGAAACACCATAAGTTATCAAATCCAAACAAATGATAATTTTGTACCCTATTTTGGTTTATTTCGTTCATGGCGGCATAAAAAATATTCTTATTAATGTAAATATTAAATTATGCACAACATTTTAAAATAATTTAAAAATGCTTGCAAATAATACCCTTGTCATAAAAAAAAATGAATTTGAGTATTCTGCTAATACTTTTGCTATTTTTTTGATAAATAATTAATTAAATGTTTATTGTTAATAAGCAAGAAATAAATGCCAGTATGTTTTTACTTTAATTTGTAGGTTCAAGGAGCATAGTTAATAGCGATTTATATTTGAGCACAACCATGGAATCAAAAATGAGTACATGTATTCCTCAGTTTTGAGTACATTTGAATCGGAGCTATTTTGAGTATGTAAAGTACTTAAAATTGAGTACTTTTTACTCAATTTTGAGAATCCACTTTTTAGGTGCGTTCGTAATTATGTAAGTACGTAGCACCTATTGTTGTCGCTCAGTCCGTCCGTCTGTCCGTCCGCATATAACAACGCAAAAACTACCCAACCGAATCGTTTGAAATTTAAAATATATAATTATACCATAATTTCGTCGAGTCATTTCAAATTTTATGAAAATCGAATGGATAGATCAATTACAGGGACAATCAAAAGGATTCCGTTGCATTACGGTCAATGGGGAAAAAAGTTTCAAATGCATTTTAATCGCTTGAAATTTATAACATATATTTATTACATAATTTTGTCGAGTCATTTCAAATGTTATGAAAATCGGATGCATAGATGAATTACAGGGACAATCAAAAGTATTCCGTTACATTACGGTCAATGGGGAAAAAAGTTTCAAATGCATTTCAATCGTTTGAAATTTAATAGTACAATTTTCACATAATTTTGTCGAGTCATTTCAAATGTTATGAAAATCGGATGCATAGATCAATTACAGGGACAATCAAAAGGATTCTGTTACATTACGGTCAATGGGAAAAAAAAATTTCAAATGCATTTTAATGGTGTTACACTCATTTGAACATAATAGAATTGACATGAATCTATGAAATATGTTGTAAAAAATATATTTTGCACAATCTGTGATGCACAGAATATTTATTATTATATTACAGGGTTTCACAAATGTATTCCACTAAATAATGTTATACGGGGAAACATTGTTTGGGACGTGTTTTAATCATATTAAACTACTTCACATTTTATGAATAAGATATACGTTAATGAAGTATAATAAAAATTACTCCCTGCATATTTACAGGAACACAAAGATTTCGACCACTATACTGTATCCAAAGTACGCTCTACTATATCAGCAAGATCTGAATATTTTAAAACTTCGTTATCGTACGAACACACCTCATTTGTTACGCTTCACGTGCAATTTCCAACTTGTTTTAGTGTAAGAGTGCATCAAACGCTCATAGACTTTATATTACGGAGAGGAATTCGGAAAGCTAGTGATCATCAGCCTTAAATAGTCTATGACCTTGGACGGAGGAAAAAGTAATGTCAATGCAAGTGAAAGTATGTCAACGATGCCAGTGAGGAAGTATGATGATTTAAGAAATTATGCCCCAAATGAATCAAGAAATTACTCTGCCCCAATAATTAACTTATGATATAATGATGGAAAAGAAGAGGGAGATGAGATTTAAAGAAATTTCATAATAATAATGATATGGCATTCAGATAATTTATCCCTAGGTAACATGGATAGTTATATCTCTTGTGGTAAGGGACTGTGCAAATTATCATTTTAGGGATGAGAGGGAGTTTATCATATAGTATCATACGATATTTCTATTAGGACGGGGCGTTTGTCTTTTTATATCGATATATATTTTGATCCAGTCAAAAATTAAATTAGCAGCAAAATTATAAATAAATAGTTTTTATAATTGCCATTTTCTCAATGGTTGATCAGGCGAATGAAATCAATCGAAAATCTAAAAATTAACCTTTAAAATATTATCCTTGGTCTGTGATTGACAATAAATTATATAAAAATATTAGTTAAAATAAGCAAAATGAAAATGGATTACTTTAATTACCGTAATTTTCTCCAACTAATCAAAAACTAAGTAGTTGCCACTTCCTAATACCAGATACAAGGCCAGGTAGACAAATAAACATAATTCACAAAACATATTTCAACTGTACTGAAAAGAGTTAAATAGGTTGAAATAATAATAGGTGTTAATTTCACATTGAGAAATTTATACCAATAGATTGAAGCATACATGAATATTTTGTATAGACCTGTATTATACCTACTATCTTCACAAGATGGAACCCGTCAAATTTCGACGAAAGTAAATGCTTAAGAAGGAGCTGTTTCATTGATTTATAATAAACCTACAACATTAGCTACAGTTAAAAATGCATCTTACAATGGTCAGTCTAACTCTCAAACAAATATTACTTAAAGCTAAAATTAAGAAGAATAAAATGTTATTTCTATAAAATTCAGTTGTCCAAATTATTAAAATTAAACTTTAATCGGATAGGTAAAAATATAATAATAAAGCAAAATATAATAAAGGTCAGCTATTAAGATAGCGTTATCAATTGAGGCTCTTATTTTTGGTATAAATGCGTATAAAAAAAAAGTTCATACTGACACGATCTTAGAATTTCACGTGAAATCTAAACCCATCATAATTTTCATCTTTTCAAAATTTACATGCACACATTTCAATTTTTATCAATTTTAAAAGAAAATGGCGTATTTCTGTTGCCACAATTACAAAATTCGCACTAAAAGCTATAAAAAAATAATAATAATTCAAGAATAAATTAAGATACAGCTTTCAAACAAATTGCATTTAAAAGTACATAATTTTCTCTATACGATGGTGTAAAAATTAAAAATGTGCGATATTTAGAACTGTAAAATTTGCAGTACCGAAAATTGCAAAACTGAATTGCATGGGAAAGTGTTGCCATTCGCAAAATGACATATGAGTTACGCACAGATACGTTTGGCCTTTATAATATAGATATGTACTCAAAATTCTCGCTGGCGTTTGAGAAACAGCAATTTCGCAAATGAGAAAAAAAAAAAAAAAAAAAAAAAAAAAAAAAAAAAAGGAAAAAAAAAACGCCAAATGAAAAGAAATTTTAGCAAAATTGATTCTTTGTGAAACACTGAAAAATGTACCTTCAGCTCCTTATTGTTATTCTGATTTCCAAATTTTCTAAAATAATCTATTTTTTTGTGATTGAATAAAATAAAAGTTCGACTATCTGCTACAGAAACTATTACAAAGGAGCACATTCTAAATGCTTCTAAGTCCTAAATGTGTAAATGTTTCAGACATTCTTTTAGCAGTCTAAATAAAAACTAAAAACAGCTATTATTGATTTATCGCTGTGAAAACATATGCTAAAAATTGTTATAAGATTTCCAGTTGATTGAAAAAATTTCACCGGTAAATAATTACTTTCCATATAACTAATAAATACTATGGCAAATATCTAATTTCAGCCCCGCATTGCCACAAAACTTTTCTCTGTTTAGGGCTTGATGCGAGTAATTTTGTTTATGTTTCACCGGTACGATGCCATATATTGTCAGTTACACAGGTAGTGATTAACTGACAATAGATAAATATAAATAGCATAATCCTTTCTGTCTTTAACTGTTACTAAACAGAAGTGGCGTTAAGTCAGTATCTCTTTAAATACAACAATGCAAATGGAACAATGCGATTGAACATGTAAAGCGACATCCAATCGTCCTTACTGTATCGACAAATATATACACACAAAAAAGGGAGCAGAAATTGATCTCTCGCAATTTGGCGAGTTCTAATTGTTCTTTTACTTGTTGCCTTACTCTTTTACTCTGGAGGATGTTGTCGTAATTTGGCGCAATGGCAAGTGGCAGCGAGAACCCTGTATGTACTCCACCATTTAGTTAAAATCGAATTATGATTTAAACGCGCTTTAAACTAGTGAAATCTCACTTTTTTTTAGTAGCGTTATATGTAATTTTATCTATATTCTATAGATGTATCTTAGAAGCTAAGATGTAATTCAGCGTAAAAATGCGTAACTCATAAACCTTACGAATTTATTTGTGACGTCATTATTTTTGTTCTACAGCATTCTCTTTGCTACTAAGGCCAATGTATATATACCTTGAATCTCTACCCTTTGTAATAAAACTATGCAAAATATCTGACTTTAATATTAACTTAATAATGTAATGTAATTTTAATTTTAACTTAAATAATGATAATTAAAATAATTATAATGAAAAATATTTGTGAAATTTGCAACTATTTTTTATAAAAATAGATTAATTCCTCAACGAGTCTACATGTTACCGTCATAAAAATGAACACAGTTTTATTACAATAAGCCTCTTAATTATTTTGTATAGTTTGAACGCTACATTAGTTTTTGCAGGGTGATCCAAAAGATCTTTGTTCTTTTTCAACCATCCAAAAAAGACATTGTTGTTGACGGTCCCCTGTGGGGTTTTGGGGAAACAATCTTCCCGAGAATATATGACGTATGCCCATTCAGTTTTTACACGTAGAGTTTCAGGATAATTCCTCATTCATTTTCAAAAATATTTAACAAAACGACTAAAATCGCAAGTAACCGGTCCTCATTGCATATCTAGTATGTATGTTAATAATAAAATAATATATACACGCAGGATTACTAAATAATGTTCCACTGTGCAGGCTCAAATGTAATCAAAATATAATGTGCATAATGTATTAGATACATGCAGATTACAACTTTTATGAAAGTCTTAAAAACATTGCTTGAAAATTCTGAAAAGCGTCGTCGATAGATTAAATTCTAAATTCGTTGTTTCTAAAAAGAAAAAAGAAAAGGAGCTGTATCCAAATATAGTAGTATGTGCAATATTGTATACTCTATATTGACATTAATCAGTGGATATATGAATATAGCCCTTCACTTTTTGCTCCCTTTCGGAAACAATGGATTTTAAGCTTATTCTATCGACGATAATTTTCAGAATTTTCAAGCGATGTTTTTGAGACTTTCACAAAAGTTTCTATATATTTAACTATTAAATTATGCACAATATATTTTGATTGCATTTGCACATGCGCAGTGAAACATTATTTAGTAAAACTGTTCATTTTTCATACAAGTTTTACTACTTTGTAGTACTGATAGAAGGGTATTATGTACTATATTGCTTGTCATATTTTCTGAAAAGAACATTATTTTATATTAAGAACTTTATTGTTGAGATTTTAGACTGCATAAAACATAGACTTGATTTTATTATAGTCAAAGAGAGATTTATTACCTGAGCAATTCTTCTTGTCGGCGACTTGTATAAGCAATTGTATGTTTCATAACTTGAATTCCAGTCTCCGAATTTACGATTTCTTCATATCTTGAAAATAGTTATTTATGAATTTTGCCTACTGGCAATATTATACCTTTTACGTATGGTTCTTCACACACACAAAAAAAAAATTATGATTTAATGGGATTTTTAAAGCGATTTAATAGACTTTAGCAAAACGTAAACATTCTTTGAATCAGAACATTCTAAAACAGTCCCGCAGTCAACTGCAGAATAAAGAATACAATCTAAAAAGATGGATTAGAGATGAATAAATACAAATTATATCTATGAAAAAACATATTATGAATTTTAAAGTACAAATGGACAAGAAATTAATGAGAAATAGTTGATTAAAAGTCATTACAGCTTCGTTCTGTCAACATCAAAGTTTTGGTGCTGCCATCTACAGTCATTTTTGCGAGTTAGTGTCTTAATTAGTGTCTTTTTACTGAATATTTCCTTTTAGGAATTCAACATCCTCCGCCCCCGGCAGTAGAGGGGATACCTTTGTAATAGGACGCTTGATGTCACCGTCCGCTGTTTTAATCAGGACGACACGAACTCGATTGTCCTGTCCTGGGAAAGTTTGTAGAATGCGGCCCATTTTCCATCTCATGGGCATGGATCGTTCATGAATTATTACCAAGTCTCCTTCTCGTAGATTAACACTTGGAGTAGTCCATTTAGGACGCTGTTGGAGATGTTGGAGATATTCTCTTGACCATCTATACCAAAATTGGTTCTTGGCCCTTTCAATAAGGCGCCAATGAGCATTTAATGATAGAACTCGCGAATTAGAAGCTTGTGGAATATCAAGGAGCGGTGCTCCAATTAGAAAATGACCTGGAGTTAATGCGCGCGGATCTGATGGATCTGATGACATCGGCGTTAGAGGTCTTGAATTTATGCAACTTTCTATTTGGCACAGTAAAGTGGATAATTCTTCAAAATTTAAAATACTGGATTTGCATGCCTTTAACAGATGATTTTTTGTAAGCTTTACAGCTGCCTCCCATAGCCCACCAAAGTGCGGCGCATATGGAGGAATGAAATGCCAATTGATTTTTTGGCTCGAAAGAAAATCTTGAATTTCTCTGTCCCTCAAATATTGGAATAACTGCTTTAGTTGATTTGCTAGACCTACGAAATTTTTCCCATTATCTGAATAAATATCAGACGGCAGGCCTCTACGTGCAATAAATCTCTTTAGGGCTGCTAGCAAGGCTTGCACAGACAAGTCTGATACCACTTCCAGATGCACTGCCTTAGTGCACATGCAGACGAATACGCATATGTATGTTTTTATTTTTACCTTACTTCTAGGCAAATTTGGCTTGGTTATGCAGGGGCCGGCAAAATCTATGCCAACCTTGGAAAATGGACGGATTGGGGTGATTCTGTCAACGGGAAGATCTCCCATCATTTGTTGACAAGCTTGTGTTTATAGGCGTTTGCAAAGTACACATTTGTTGAGCTCTTGTCGCACAGTAGAACGACCATTAACAACCCAAAACTGTTGACGTATAATCGAAAGTACTAGCTGTGTACCTGCGTGCAAATGTTTCTCATGTACATGCTTTATTAATAGTTTAGTGACAAAGTTATTTTTTGGGAGTAGCATCGGATATTTTTTATCGAAGGTTAAAGACTGATGTTGGGACAAACGGCCACCTACTCGAATGATATCACTTGAATCTAAAAATACATTTAGTGGTAATAGTTTACTATTGCTTGGTAAGGGTTTTCTTTCTTTTAACAACTTAAGCTCTGTGTTGAATTCAGAACTTTGAATTAATTTTACAATGCATTGAATTGAATTAGAGATTTCTTCTGAACTTAGATTTCCAAATTTTTTCGATGTATTATGCCTAGCATTATGAATGAAACTAAGACAATAGGCTGTGACTCTTGACAGCTTAGAGAATTTCGAAAACTTAAGAAGAAAGTCAGGAGGTGCACTTACTTGTGTTACATTACTGACAGAGTCAATTACTTGATTTAACCCATCTATTGGAGCAGTGAATTTAGGTATTGGGATTTGCTCATTTGACAGTAGCCATGGAGGCCCATGCCACCACAGAGAATGATTAAGAAGCTTTCGTGGAGGAATTCCCCTAGAAGCTACATCTGCAGGATTTAAAGCACCTGGAATATGATTCCATTCATGGGAAGGCATTAATGCCTGTATTTGGCATACTCTGTTAAGTACGAATTGATTTCCCTTTAAAGGTGGTGCTTTTAGCCAACTGAGAACAATTTGGGAATCCGACCACAAATAAATATTGTCAAATTTGACTTTTAATGTGTCAATAATTACAGAACATAACTTAGCTAGCAAAAAAGCCGAACAAAGCTCGATTCTAGGCAATGTTTGAGGTTTAAATATGATTTACTTTAGTTTTTGCAGCAATCAAATTAACAAATATCTTTTCAGGTGTAACCACACGTAAATATGTAACAGCAGCATACGCTTTATTCGAACCGTCGCAAAAACCATGCAGTTGAATTTGAACAACTGCTTCATTAAGTAAATTCATATATCTAGGAATTTCTAACGATTTCAATAAATGCATTTCAGATGAAAATTCATTCCAAACTTGTTGTATGGCAGGTGGGATTTTCTCATCCCAAGAAATCTTATTCTTCCAAAGATCTTGCATCATGATTTTTAACTTTATTGTTGTAGGAGCTAGGAAACCCAGAGGGTCAAAGATTGTAGCCACTACAGATAACAAATCTCGTTTTGTTTGTACATCCTTTAAATCAGCGAACCTAATTTGTAAAATATCTTTGGAAGAGTCCCAAAGTAAACCAAGCACTTTAACAGTATCATCTTCCTGAATGACCTTTTTTGAGGAAGCCTTCATTTCATCAGGTAAGTGAGCAATTACATCAGGATCGTTACAGGCCCACTTTCGTAGATTAAAACCTCCACTTTTCATAATTTTAATTAGCTCTGTCACTAAATTCTGAGCGTTTTCTCTTGAGTCGGATCCAGAAAGGAGATCATCAACGTAAATTTCCTCTTGAATAATTTGGCAGGCTTTTTGATTAGATTGTTCATTATCAATGGCCAATTGGCGTAATGTCCTAATGGCCAAAAAGGGTGCACAGGTAAAACCATATGTAACGGTCAACAGCCTGTATGATTTGATAGTGTCTTCTAAATTAAATCTCCAAAGAATGCGTTGATAATCAATATGATTCTGATTAACGAGTATTTGTCGAAAAATTTTTTCGATATCAGCACTAAAAGCAATTGGATTCATTCTAAACTTTAATAATAAAGGAAATATTTCCGGCTGCAATTTCGGACCTATCTCTAGATAATCGTTTAAAGAGCGGCCTGATGAACCAACTGCAGATGCGTCAAATACTACTCTAAGTCGTGTAGTTGAACTATTTTCTTTTAATACCCCGTGATGTAGAAGATAAAAATGATCCGGATTGGAGATTTCTGAATTTGGTACAAGTTCCATGTGCCCCAAATCGATATATTCTTGCATGAATGCTAAATATAGCTCTCTAAGCAAAGGGTTTTGGTGGAGTTTCTTCTCCAATAAATAAAACCGCTTTAGAGCTTGAGATTTTGAATCACCGAGGATTGGCTTAGATTTAAACGGCAAGTTTACTACATATCGTCCTGATTCTGTGCGTGAAACGGTTTTAGAATAATTATCTTCAACAAGAGAAATTGGATCAGAACTGGGAACCGACTCAAGTTCCCAGAACTTTTGCAGCTGAGAAGTAATCTGCGTCGTAATATGACAACTAACAGATGAATTTTGGTTTGATTCATTCGAATAAATAACTCCCGATAATATCCAACCCAGTTTAGAATTAATAGCACTCGGTGATCCTTTAGGTCCTAAAATAGACTCTCCTATTATGATATTAGCAAACAAATCTGCACCTATAAGAAGATCAATGGGACTGGACACATGGAAATTTGGATCCGCAAGATTCAAGCCTTCAATATGTGGCCAAAACGTAGTCGTAATCAGAAAATTTGGTAAATTTGTTGTTATCTGGTTAACAACTAACGCGTCTAACTGAAAGACTTCATCATTAAAATGGGGAGAGAATGTCAAAGTAACTTCCTGAAGAGATGTTTCTGCAACTAAATTATTTATACCTGAGATTTTATGATTTGTAAGCCTTGATGGAAGACCTAATTTTTCACAACAAGTTTTAGAAAGTAGGCTCTTTTGAGAACCACTATCGATAATCGCCCTGCAAGGAATGAATTTGCCTGATTCGGATTTTACACGTATAATGGCAGTAGTCAACAATGTTTGAGAATTTCTACTAAACGACTGATTAGTAAAACAATTTGATTCATTTAAATTACCTACAGCATTTGGGGTTGTTACATGATCTTGTTGTCCAATAATTTGTTGTTGTGCAGGGGCAGATTGATCACGATGAAGGAGTGTATGATGTTTCGAATTACAATGTTTACATGTGGTATTTATCAAACAATTGGCAACAAAATGGTTAGAACGCAAACAGTTCGTACATAACTTTTTAGATTTTACTAAATGCCAGCGTTGCTCAACAGATAAATTCTGCATTAATGGGCATCTATGAAGTTGGTGGGGTTCATTACATTTTGGACAAATAATTTTTTGTGATTTATTTACATAATCCGTTACGACAGTATTCGATACCGATCTTTTTGGAAAATGTTGAGATTTAGGATCAAATTTATTATTAAACTTAGATTCAGTTTTAATAAATTCAACATTACAATTCTGCAGACTACGTGCTTGTTTTTCAAGAAAACTAATTATCATTTCATAAGTTGGAAAACAATCATTATTTAATGATAACTCCCACTGTTTTCGTAAATTATCATCAAATTTCGTTTGAATTAAATAAACTAAAATCAAATCAACAAATTCATTAAATTCAAATTTTAAAGATTTCAAATTTCGAATAACTTCATTAGAAATGTCCAATAGCTCTAGAATTGATTTTTGCGTAGGTGATTTTAATGATTTAGCATTAATGAATTTTGACAGTAATGAATATGCCAAATTCTTACGATTATCATAGCGATTAACAAGAGTTTCCCACGCTTGTTTATAATTATCACCGGAAATTGAAAATCCCGAAATTAATTTAGCAGAATAATTTTTTACTCTCGCTATTAGATAAGAAAATTTTAACTGATCTGATAAATTTTCATTATTATGAATTGCAGTCAGAAATGTTTCCTTAAAGGTAATCCAATTGTTGATATCTCCATAAAATATCGGCAACTCATATTTAGGTAACTTTAAAGTGTTATCCTTAACCGAAATTGAATTATTACTGGTTTCATTCCTAATTTCTTGTATTTTTACAACCAAAAATTCCTCGATTTTCACTAAATCGTCAACAACTATGTCCTTCGCTTTTGTAAATGAATCATATAAATCATTAAGACTTTCTTCGGCGATTCCAAAATAAGATTTCTTTAAATCAGCTTCTAAGCTAATTAATTCTTCTTTAAGCTTCTCAGTTAATTTAACATTTTTATTTTCTATTGCTTCAGCTACTTGAATGTTATATCTATTAATTTCTTTTATAGTGAAATGAAATTTCGATTCACTTTGTAGTTCCGCTTTCGTTTTCATTCTGAAGTAATTAACTTTTATAATTAAACTTTAAAAATACGCTAGACGCTGCGGCTGAGGACGGACCAGAAATTTATTTATGTTGCGATTTTAGACTGCATAAAACATAGACTTGATTTTATTATAGTCAAAGAGAGATTTATTACCTGAGCAATTCTTCTTGTCGGCGACTTGTATAAGCAATTGTATGTTTCATAACTTGAATTCCAGTCTCCGAATTTACGATTTCTTCATATCTTGAAAATAGTTATTTATGAATTTTGCCTACTGGCAATATTATACCTTTTACGTATGGTTCTTCACACACAAAAAAAAATTATGATTTAAGGGGATTTTTAAAGCGATTTAATAGACTTTAGCAAAACGTAAACATTCTTTGAATCAGAACATTCTAAAACAGTCCCGCAGTCAACTGCAGAATAAAGAATACAATCTAAAAAGATGGATTAGAGATGAATAAATACAAATTATATCTATGAAAAAACATATTATGAATTTTAAAGTACAAATGGACAAGAAATTAATGAGAAATAATTGATTAAAAGTCATTACAGCTTCGTTCTGTCAACATCAAAGTTTTGGTGCTGCCATCTACAGTCATTTTTGCGAGTTAGTGTCTTAATTAGTGTCTTTTTACTGAATATTTCCTTTTAGGATTCAACATTTACAAATTATAAGCAAAAAACTTGGTGAAATTTAAGGCTGTTTTTATGAGAATTTTAGAGTATATATGCTATACTCACAAAAATGAATGCGGTTATTACAATAAATCACTTAATCATAATCTGCAGTTTGAACGCTTTTATTGCATTTGTTTTTACAGCGTTATTGAAAAGATTTTCGTTCTTTTTTTTTCAATTTGCTGACGATTCCCTATGTGTTTTCAGGGAAAAAATTACTGGAAATATATATTCGAGAATGACTTATACTGTTTCATTTTCGCATCTAAACTTTCTGAATAATTTTTTATTTCTCTATGTATTTTTTAAATGCTTAACAAAGCGTCTAAAATCACAAATAACCGGTCATCATTGGCCATATAGTGAACACACACATACACACATATATATATATATATCTGCAAAAAGAGTCCAGAAATTTCAACATACGGGAGAATGCAATCGGTAGTTTCTTTTACAAAATATATAAGTAACTAGTCGGATGTGGCAATCCCAAAACCATACAGGTTAATACATCAAATTTCAATATCACAGTACCAAAATTAAATGGCAATGCCCATCTTGAAGGTTCTAAAGGTATGAAATTCCATGCATTAATTTTTGAAACAGCAATATTGCGGAAATCGTCAAAAATTTAGCATTACAGTGCTACCTCTTTGGTGATTTGCATCAAAACACAATGAGCAATAATATTTATCCAGGTACATTTCAGTTTGAAGTTCGGTGAAAATTCTTGCATTAGTTCTTGAGGTTGAGCTATTTCAGAAATCAAGAAAAAGGCAGCATTGCAACGTCACCTGCAGAGCGATTGTTAGCAAAACGTAAAAAAGACCATTTCATACCAAAGACTAACCGAATTTGAAGTTTGATGAACACCCGTGCATTAATTCTTGAAATAGAGCTGTTTTGAAAATCGTAAAAAAACATTGTATAGCAGCGTCACACGTTGAGCTATTTTCACCAAAAATTAATTAGCACCACTTTATATCAGGAATAAGCTAAATATAAATTTTTAGTTAATTCCGTCCATTAGTTCTTGAGATGGAGTGCCCACAATAGTCATGTCACATACATGCATACAAACAGACCATTGATTTCTAAGATACAGACAGACAGAGTCACACACTCACAAGCTTTTTTTTTTTTTTTTTTTTTTTTTTAATCTTTGACCATTAAAACGTGTAAATCCGTAAAAACCGGAATTCAAACATTTTTACGGATCCAATATATGTAAAAAAAAGAAATAAGAAATAAGGAAGTAAAAAAAATCTTTTCCATTTAACGTAGAACTGAATGTAAAAAAAATTCCGGAAATCATTAACATTCTGAAAGCTTAAAAAACTTTTTATTAATAAAAATATATTTATTTACTTTTTAAGGGAAAACAACGAGAATAAATTTGATTTCCAAATGTTTGGTAAATATATGTGGTAATTTACTTGCCTAAAGAGAAGAAAAATGACATCTAAATAGAATTCGAGATAGGACAAATGCCTCAGGAACACAAAGGAAAAGTATTTTGTCTTGATAAAGTTGTTTCTTTCTTTTTGTGTTTTTCATTTATTCTACCTAAGAAATTGGATTAGCTTTTCCTTGAATCAATGTTAAGTGAAATATATATATATAAACTCAAAACTGTGTTTGATTCGCGCGATCAATTTGCAATAAAATTGTATCTCCTTCTTATATCACGCATGTCTTCATTTAAAGTATCTGCCTACTTTCGAAACGTTTAAAAAATATAATATTGAATGAATACCCATATTCTTTGTTCATTTTTAATGCAAAATGATGAAAAAACGTAAAGTCCTAACAATATATTTGTAGCATTTAATTTATCTCTCTCTCTCTCTCTCTCTCTTTTTTTTTTTTTTTTTTTTTTTTTTTTGCATTTTTTAGCAAATTTTCTTGTTTATGCCAGACAGGATACACTCGCTAATACTAACTACATTATAACTATATGCCAAAAATGTAAAGGCAGGTAGTGGAGACATAAATAAGCAGAATTGCGTATGGGGATACGGGTGCGAAAATGCAGCGTGGAGACAGTAGAGGGTGCTGCTGAGTTCAATGTATAAATGCAATTTACTGGCTTCAATAGACATTCTCCGTACTGATTTTGAGCACAATGCGTTGATACAGGAATGCGAATCTTACTGATATGCATTTCATGCATTGTTCTCGCTGTCGCTCGCCATTGCGCCAAATTGCGACTAAATTCTTCATTTGGCGAGTAAACAAGCAATTAGATTCGCCAAATTGCTAGTGCTCAATTTTTGTTTTTTCTTTTTTCATACGTATGCATATATCTATATGTATTAACATATACATATTTTTAATATTTGTAGCGGACAGTTGAAATTAGATTAATAACAATCGCTGTTGCAGTTATAAAAACTTAGGTTATTTTAGAACATATTGAAAAAAAAAGGGGTAGATTAAATGCTTAAAGATATTTTTTTTCTTTTACACTGCGAATCTATTTTGCTAATACTTTTTTCATTTGGCGAATGTTTTTTATTTTTAATTAGCCAAATTACTAACGTTGATCAAACGTCAGCGAGAACACTGATTTCATGTATTGGACTGTGTAAGGAAATGTAGCAAGCAATTATGTACAAGGAACGATTCCCTTGATAGGAATCTCCTGCATCGCCGAACATTTTGTGCGCGAGTAGACCATTTTTTGTTTCGAGGTATGATACGGGCATTGAAAGATATCGCAGAAAGATATCGGAGATATCGCACACAGTATAGGATAGTCCTTCTACAGGCTCGAGAGCTGTTAAATTTGCAGCGTGTGTGAGCATTACCTTGTACAGCCCCATACATAAGAATCATATCGTAAAGCTGATATTGGTGTAATTATGCAAGTTACTCGAAATCAGAGCGGAGAATCATGATTCAAGTCTGCGAAGCTCTTTCATTCGCCGAATTCAACAATCCCCTCTGCTGTCAGAACGCTGCATTTCCGAACCCGTATTTCTAAATGAAATCTTCTTATTCAGATCCTTTCTTCTTGTCTTACATTTCTAAAAATTATTGTTCTGAACTATACTGTATTTCAATTTCTTTATACTACATATCACTGTTATACTTACCTATGAACTGAACTAGAAGTTTTACAATGTGTACAAAATTAAATGAAATATTATAAAATTTATCAAAATATCGTAATTTTTATTTTTTTTTAAATTATACCTTTTTTGTATTCGAATACCTATAAAATAATTACATTATCACTTAACTTAGCTTTTAGTTCAAAATATAATGAGTAATGTGGAAAATATTCTGGAAAAATCGTGGAAAAATTTCCACTAAAATATGTATATGGAATACTAGGACATTTTAGGTAATTGAGTTTATCGAACATGGAAAATAACGAAAAAATTGTTTTTCCCGAAATCCCTTTAAATATTTTATATCTACATTGTTTCATATCTGTAAAATCAATCTAGAAACATCAATTAAGGCTTAGTTTTGTTTTTATGTAAAAAAAGTAAGAAAGTGAAGCGTAGAAATGTTGTTTACAATTTTACTAGGCTTCCAACACCCACTTCCGGGACTTTATTCATAACTTCCTGTTTTTCAAATTGGCCATAACGCCTTTTCTAATAATTACAAAAATGAAATTAAGCTCTTTTGACTCCAGGATTTATTTATGTACGTTTTTCATTTCAGTTATGGATTTATATTAACGAACTGATAGTAAAGAAAAAATGAGAATCGAAAAAAAAAATAAATTTTATTTTTCTGCATAAAAATTTGATGATACATGGGGACTCAAAAAGTACAATATTTTTTACAATTTCCTATGATTTTATTTTATTTTATTTTACATTTTTTGCAGTGCAAAAACATTTCAAAACATAAAATAAATACACATTTAGTATTTTTTTTTATTACTAATGGATTCTACAAATAATATCTTAACGCAAAATATAATTATTTAAATTTTCGTTATTGTGTATTGCGTACGTTTCTGTTTCAAGTCATTTTTATGTAACACGTAGCTCACTATAAAAGTGTAATAAGAAACAAGTTGCTATTTTGTTTAGTTCCGCTATATTGCATTATTCCTAAACTTCAGTTTTCTCAATGCGTAGAATATTGGTCGTCTTCTCTCTCTATATATATTATATTTATCTCCGTATGTACAGTTTGACAACATGGAGCAAAATAAATACAGTGAAATGTGTCTAAGGCGGAATCGCTAGAGACTGAAATAAAATTCCGCCTTAGACAGATTTCAGGCTTAGACAGAAAAACTTTATGGACATCTCGTTCACAGAGTATTTAAAATTTTTTTGGCTAAAAGTTAAAACTAACGTATGTTTAATTTTTTTAATTAAATAGACATGAAATCTTAACGCATTTTTATATATTTCCAGTAATAATAATTTACATTATAAATTGATAGCACACATACACACTAGTATCAATTAAAATTACAGATTTTAGGGAAAATAAAATTATATTTACCTTAGTAATTGTCTTAAAATTATGTTGCTTTAAACTTATTTAGAATAAAAAAGCCTAATATTGTTGTTTATTTTTTTGCTTCTTTTTCCTTCACACATTGTATTTCAGTTGGTATCATTTCATAATTGTTTCGCTCTATGCAAAAGCTTTAGATTCTTAAGATCTTCTTTATATGACTTAATGCTTGACACTTTTTCTACGACTCCATATTCATCAGTGCTACTCCCACTGTTGCCCTCTAGCTTTAGCACTATGTGAAAATTCACTGAATCATTATAATCACTTGTAGTAAGTTTATCATCGCCATGTATGTATTCAGTAACATTTGTATGTCCTTATACATCTAAAATGAAACACCTGATGTTATTCATCAGATCTTGAAGCTCTTCTTTTTCAACATCTCTTTATACTATCTGAAATTTCTTCGGTGTCGAAACTTAACCTTGTTTTTTCAAAGCACTTTATTATTGCATCAGGTGTGATTTCTTAAGAGGCTCTGTCAATCGTCCTATTTGCTTCCGAAACGGTTTCGGTCTTAGCTAGTTCGGATGCAGACTTTGATGCTTCCATTGCAGCTAAAATTGATCGTAGGAAATATTTTTTGTAAACAGTTTTTAGAGTTTTGATTATCCCTTGATCCAAAGCTTGAGTTCTAGATGTGGTATTCGCTAGAAGGAACTGTAGTTTCACATTTGTTAACTCTATCTCGGGATGGCAAAGTGCATTATCTAAAAATAATAACACATGGCGGTTATTTCTTTTCATGTTTCTATTAAACAACTTGAACCATTCTTCCATGATTACTGCTGTATTCCACGCTTTCTTTTGATATTTCCAGATAACCGGTAAACTTGAATCATCAATGTTTTTGAAACATTTTGGTTTCCATGATTTTCCGATTACTAATGGCTTTCTCATTTCTCCTTTCATATTACAGAAAAGAAGCGAAGTCTGGCGTTCCTTAGAGTGCTTTGCTTTTTCAGTCAAAGTTTCCGTAGGCAATTAAATTAAGTCCGAAAAAATAGTCAAATTTCATCACAACTAAAAATATCCCTTTGAACATAATCATCTATTAATGTAGAAATTCTGTCCATCCATTTTTAAACATCAGAATCCGGAATATCTTTTGATTCGCCACATATTTGTTTCAATGACAATTATGTCGAGCTCTGAAGTTTATCAACCAGCCATTTGATGCCTTTGGGAATGCGAGTGGACAATACATTTCATTTATGTTTCCCAGGAAAATTTTCTTCCGAGTTAAACAGTAAATTTGCTACCTGGGACCCAAAATGAATGTTCAGTTCCGCGTTACAAAGATTCTTTCCCCCTTAGACAGATTGCTCGGAAATCTCTATGTTAAAAAATGTGGGACTCTAAAATGTTTCCTTCTTAGACAGATTTCTGGCTTAGGCAGATTCCGACGTAGACAGATTTCACTGTACTCGATTCTGTTTACTGTTTTACTAAAGGTAAACATTTATAAACTGTTTATTAAATATCTGTTTTAAAAAGTATCTACATCTTCAAAGAACAAATAGGCAGCATTTTTTAGACCACAAACCGTATTTACGGAATCAACTCTACCCCACTGTTTATCCCGCTTAACTCTTGTTATTTTGTAGATCACTCCTGTAAAAGTCTCCGGGCACATGCTTGTTTTGTCTCGGTCAATTGAATTCTAGGACTTGGAAATCTTTTCTATAGAACCCTTTTGCGGTTTATTCGCAATAGAAAGGGGAAGATCTACAATGGTCCAGAAGATAAGGACAGGGACGTGCGAAGGAAAAATTGCACTCGGGGCTAATTTAGAATTTGGCGCGCCCCTCTCCGAACTTTTTCTTGTGACAGCCAAAAATGATGTTGGTATTATAAATTTAGTGCCTCCTAAATTTCCGCGCCCGGAGCGACTGCCCCCTTCGCCCTCCCCCTTTCGCACGATACTGTACTCAATCCTACTTCACGAAAAGATTATTGATTTGCAGGACATCAGATCCCTTCATTTAAATGTCATTAAATAAAATAAAAAAAAAAACTGTGTCGCCACAATAAACCATGCCATTACTGATAACAGTTTGTATGTCCGTGTGTTTGCCCGCTTCCCTGATTTGCCCGTACGTCGTACCGGCAACATGTTTTGTTAGTTATTATTTGCCCGTACCACTACGGGCATCCTTATTCCAATGATGATTTAATATTTTCACCAATAAAATTTTATTGTAAATTTTGCTTTATAATCCGAGCATTTTTCAGTTTCAATCAGACAAAAATTTCTGTTTTGAAAAACCGGTGTTAAAACTATATTATAAAGACCAAACGTATCTGTGCGTAACGCATACGTTATTTTACGAATGGCAACACTTTAAAATTTGAAATACATTTCCGATTTTGCAATTTTTTCTACTGCAAATTTTTGTATTTCTAAACAGCGCACTTTTTTAATTTTTACACCATCGTATAGGGGAAAAAATGTACTTTTAAATGCAATTTATTTGAATACTGTATCTTAATTTATTTTTGAAATATTAATTTTTTTGTAGTTTTAATACCGTGTTTCTAAACGTGGCAACAGACGTACTCTATGTTTTTTAAAAGCAAAGGGAAAAAAGCCGAAAAGCAGGTTACTGAATCTTTATATTGCTATTTTTTTAATTAAAAGTGAAAAAAAAATAATTAAAGTACGTTGTGTCAAGAATATTGGCTGTTATAAAACCCAGTGAATGTTTGTTTCATTTATAAAATTTCATTTATACTTAAAAAATATATATGGATAGTTTAGTATCTGTTTCAGTTAATAGCATCGAGACTTCAAGTTTTGAATCAAAATGATCAAATTAGTAAATTATCGATTTTCTTTAAAAAGTGAATACAGATATGAAAGGTGCATATTTAAATTTTGATACGCTGAAAATGACATCAGGATTAGATTTGGAGAAAAAATTCTATGATTGAGTCAAAGTGCAATAAATTCTGCTTTTTATCATATTGGAATACTAGCATTAAAACCTTAATTAGTAACTTTATTATAATAAAATATCTTTATTTTTATTTTTTTATTTTTTAGATGCAGACTAAAATTTAATTTTAATAATATCTATAACTGAGTTTTATAGAAATAGTATTTTGTTAACTTTAGGTTAAATATAATTTCTTTAACAGTTAGACTTACCAATATAAGGTGCATTTTTTATTGTATTTAATTGTGCTGGCTTATTATAAATCAATGGAAAAGTTCCTTTAAAAAAATCTTTTTTCGTCGAAATTCGACGGGTTCTACCTTGTTATTATAAATTCTGTAAAAAACATGGAAAAAAATAGGCAGTATTTGAAAGTTCTTTGCGAAAATATTACTCAGTAAGTGGTTAAAGCAGGCAAGAAAAGACCTCTTTTTAACAGGAGAATTAAAAGAGACAAAATGTCTGGTGGTGCCATCTAAGATGATGATTGTAAATTAGAGGTCTGAATGGGCCCGGTCAAGTTTTCACATGCTGCGCTGAGAAAAAAAATTAAATGAACCAACCGAGCCGATAAAAAGATTTAAACCTTCCATATTTATACAAATGAATAAAATCGACGACAACAATCTTTCTAAATTTTAGTTTTCTGGAAATATGCAATATTGGTCTTTAACTAAAAATATTGCTTAATATTTTAGAAGATAGCGACAGAGATAAATTAGATCTCCTGGTTTTTGCAAATTCATTGACATAACCTCCTTTTCTAAAGATAAAAAACCCACTGAAAACTTTTTCATTAATTAATTCCTAATATAATAATTATGTCGATTAAATTTTTGACTACATCTATAATGCAATTAATTTTAGGTATCTATAACTTATTTGTTCATTTTATTCAAAGAAAAAAAAATTTTCATTAATTATGATTTAATAATGTCGCAAATGGAAATATTTTTAAATTTCAATTTTTATAGTGTTTAAAATTCTGGTCTAAATTTAAAAAAGTTTTGCTTACATAATAGATTTGTTTGTCTGTATTTATGTCGACCAATTATCTACACTGTGGTATATAGGCCCTAGGGAGTGGGATGCCCTCCGTGGCGGTCTTTCTAAGGGAACCCAACCTGTATTTACTAAAGGTTCGAAGAAAACCACGGAAAACTCCGAACGGTTAGGCCGACGGTCGCGATTGGGTTCGAACCCAGCACCTATCATTTTGGAGGTTGAACCTCGCGGCCACTGGTGGGGCGCTTACGGAACAGAAAGAAAACATCCCCGTTCTTATCAAGTTAAAAAAAATCCACTAAAAATAAATTAACATTAGTTAAAGCAAATTAATAGAAGAAATATAATTAATATGATTATTAAAAATTTAAATAGATTCCATAACATAATTTTAAGACTACATGTAAATGTATATAAACTTATCGAAAGAATTTTTTTTCTTCTTCATACAAAGTTGAATAAAATCGATAGCAACGATCTTTTAAACTCTTTCAAACAAAGCTCAAAAGTGTTGATGCATTCGATTTATCAATCCGTCTGTCCACGCTCTAACTCACATAAATATACTTGGATTTTCATGCAATTCAAAAAGGCTATACAGGGTTACCAAAGCATTGGTTATTGTGTTAATCAGGATTAATAGTTCATTTGTAGGGGCACTCAAAAAAATTCCATTAGATTATGGTATACCGAGAAAAATCGTTTGCTAAAAATTTTAATGAGATTAAACTATTTCAGATGTATTAGAACTAATTTTAATCACTGAATATTTCACTAAGATTGCATTAGAACGGGACATTCATAATGTTTTATTCCTTTACAGGGGCACACAAAAAAAATATTTTACAGTACTGTCGTCTTTAAGTAGTAATTGCTGGAATGTGCGTTTTAAAATTCGGCTGAATGGAAAAGCTGTGGTGCTACCGAAAGCTTATTTACGCATCAGTTGAAAATGAAGGATAAAAAAGGAAATTTCGAGGGGCATTTTGTCCTTATTTAATAACATACATCGCCCAACTACTTAGTAAATTTTATATATATATATATAAACGTATTCAGAAAAATCACACTCTTTTGCCTCAAATGCAATATCGTAAAGCATCGTAGTTGAAAAGGAAAACAAACATAGAAACACCCCTAAAAAACTAGTAAATCTGCAGATCAGGAGCCTCAACGTCAGCTTTGCACATATATATATATTTTTTTAAACACACTTTGGGTAATATTCAACTTCTTGGAAACTTTAATTTAAAATTTTCATAGTACTTAATTATTTATAAGAATAAAATAAGAATTAGAAGTTTTTAGCCTTCAAAAGCGGTAAATTAAAAATTTAGTTATGTTAGGATATTCTGAAATTTTCATGATCTATTAGTTTTTTTTTTTACTATAACATAGTAGATTTCTTTAGGGGGATTCCGCCCCCCTGGACCCCCCCGTAGCCTCACTTAATTTAAATTTGCCACTTTCTAATAATTGTGCTAATGGTTATTGTATATCTTGCATTCCCTTATATATTTTGATTTATAAAGATAAGTAACAGTTTGGACAAATATTTTTCATTATCTTCATACTTCTACATACCTGCCAACCACAAACACCTAAATCTGATGTATCAGGAACTTTTGTAAGTGTAAACTCAGTAATCTAGAGTTTTACAATTTTGTTTTCGAAAAAAAAAAAATGTTTTGATTGCATTTTGTAGCAGTTATAGCGGGACAGACAAACATACAGAAGAACAGACTGACAGATGAAAAACAATAAATTTCGTGCCTTCAAAGTAAGCCTTCTCTGAAGTTTCGGCAATGGCGTTATTTTTCATGAGTTATTGATATTCATGTTTCTTGTATTTTTAACGACTAGTATAAAATACCTGTTTTTGTTCAATTATGACGTCAAATTTTACCAATTGAAATATTTGTTAAATATATAATTATTTTTTTATTTCTTTTACTTCTAATTATGCCCCATTTTTGTCAGAAAAATTCTTATTAAAGAAACAAATTTCCGTGTTTAATATTTAACAAAGCACTAGTTTGATTTTTATTTTAATTCTGACGTCATATTTATTTTTTCTTAGTTTGGTTTTTCGAATGGAAATTGTTCAATTGAAACTTATTGCCGTTGAAAAATTATTCGAGATTTTTTTTTTTTTTTTTTTTTTTTTTTTGGCAACGATAAAGAAAATTGGTTAAATTTTATCTAAAAAATCGCTGTTGATTCTGTATGAAAAAGAAGGAAATTTCGAATTATTAAGGAAAATATTTGAATAAAATTAATAAAACATATCCTATATTCTTTTCTGGGCTATGTTATATTTATCCGCAAAGATAAAAAGAAATTAGTTTTGACGTTGACTTCATTTAAATTTTCGTTCACGCTTTCAAATTTATAGCATTAAAATATAATAAGGATTAGGATGAATGGTTGCTTAGCAACCATTAAGAGAAAATAAAGAAAATGAAATAAATACATTTTAAATAAGTAAATCTCTAACCCAAATTAGTTTATATTATTGGAACACATTTATAAAAAATCTCCAAAATTTGCAGTAATAACTTTAAAAATCTGGTAAATGCATAGACAAAATTTCAAAGCAATACGAATAATTTAACTGGTAAATTTCAGTATCCATTTATTATTGAATTCCATTAATGAAATGTGTCATTTTCTCTCAAGGAAAAAAAAAAATTGAAAATCATTGGATTTGCCATAGAAAAGCATTATTGCGCAAAATAAAATATTCTATATTTTCCGAACGAATGAATCAAATCTAACAAAAAACTATACAGATTAATCCCAGTGCCTCACTAACATACCTACTTAATTTCAAGCCAATCGGATGTCTTTTGCGTTAGTTATCGCGGAACAGACAGACTGACTGACAGACACACACACAAAAAAAAAAATCGTATCTCCAAAGTAAGCTTTCACTGACGTTTCGGCAATAAAAAAGGCTCGTTTTTCAGAAAGAAGTTTTTTTCCATTATTATAAGGCCTCCCCAGTATGCAGGTACCGGCAAACCAAAAGTATGTTTTTAAAGTTGAAACCTTCTTCTCATTGATGTTGTAAACAATTTTTTAAAGTATGCATTTTAATCATATCCAATACAACAGCTATCACAGGTCACTTTGCGCCTCACGGAGACAATTTTTTTTTCTTCAGAAACAGTGGGGATCTAATATTATGACGCAACTTAAATACTAACTTTGAAAAGAAAGGGTATGGTTCGTCGTGGCTCAGCTGGTGTTGAGTTTTCTAGCTGGCCAGTGGTTCCGAGATCGATGCTCTATTGCGCAATGCTTGTCTTTTCGGACATTTTTTTCATAATTTATAATTTAATCATCTTTATTAAAAAACTTAATATCGTAGCTTAACTACAAAGTTAGCATATTTAAACATTAATTTAGCATTTTTGATTTTAAACGTTACTTCTCATCATTTAAGGGGGAAAAAATCAATCTATTATTGAATAATAGAAATTCCAAAATTTGTTGTGGCGCCATCTATTTATAATGAAACAAAACATATTCAAGTAAAAATAAAAGCAGAAAGAAAATAAATATTAAGCAAAATAAAAAAGCAGCAACACATAAGCAAAATAATTCAAAAGCAATCATACGTTTTACAATATTTAAAAATCCTTAATATGCAAAAAGTAGGTTGTGATTTAATTCTTATACTTATTTTTAATACAATTATGTTTATTAATTTAAAAACAGAGTAGTTTTATAATGTTATTGAATTCCCTTGTTAAAGCAATACATAAATGATGTTTCTTTAAAATCACGAATTATCACAATTGTTCATTGCATATACCATTGCATTGATAAAGAATGTATGAAATACATTTTAAAAATGATTAAAAAAATTATAATAACAGTTTATCATTTATTTATGATGTTTCGTAGAACTATTTAGTTACAGAAAAAAGTAAATAGGTTAAAATTAGAATTGATATTCATTTTAATTTCTAATTGACAATGAGATTGTTAAATTATATTTACAAGTATATTTATATATATATAAAAATGGGGAAATCAAAAAAAATGCGCCCCGGCTTCGAACCTGACTCCGCTGGATAATTACTACTTATACGACTGAACTACGACCATGTACATTGTACACCCTTTCTTATCAAAGTAGGGTATGTCAATTCATAATTAAGGAATATCATAATGGTGAGTTTTCATCATTTTTACAGTGGTTACTTCACAGTAGGGTCTCTGTTACCATTTGACAAAGTCTTGTGACAGAAAGTCACCATGTGACTTTAATGTGTCATTATTTGGTTATTTATAATAATGCAACATTCACAATGACTTTGAAATTAAGCCTCCAACTGACAGTCACATGAGAGTTTCAATAAAACGACACTGTAAAGTCACGTGGTGACTCGTCACAAAGCAGCAGGAGCAGTGACAGTGGAGTCACATATAGTAGTCATTTTAGACTCATAAAAGAGACGCATGGAATTTCCTATTCTTTGTTTCGCCGTAGAGAGTGTGACTCTTGTGACCATGTGTGACCTGAATGAGATGTTATATGGACTAGCTGTTATGTAGGGATAGTAATTATTCGTTTTATATTACTTCCTGTTAATATTCGCGTGAAAATTATCGCTTGAAAATCCCTTCGTCCTTAAATTTTACACACCAGTGTATATTATAAAGGCCAAACGAATCTGTGCGTAACGTATACGTCATTTTGAGATTGGCAACACTTTGAAATTTCACTTTTGTAATTTTTGTTACTGGAAATTTTTCTGAACATCCCACACTTTTAATTTTTGCACCATCGTATAGGAAAAAAATATACTTTTTAATGCAATTTATTTGAAAACTGTATCTTAATTTATTTTTGAATTATTAATTTTTTTATAGTTTTAATACAGTTTTTCTAAACATAGCAGCAGAAGTACTCCCTATCTATTAAAAGCAAAGGGAAAAAAAGCCGGAAAAAATTACTGCATCTTTTTGTTGTCATTTTCTCATTAAAAGGGAAAAAAATAGATTAATTAAAGTACGTACTGTGTCAAAAATGTGATTTCACGGGAAAATTTTTTGTGATTGAGTCAAAGTGGAATAAACTCTGCTTTTTTACTAGCCCATCATACGTAGTATAGGGTAAGTCTTGCAATATTTTTTTTAATCGATTTTTTTTTTTTTTTTTTTTTTTGACGGATTTTGATAGACATTGGATATTTAGAAAAACATATTTCTAGAAAAAAAAAATTTGCCGTCCGTCTGTCTGTCTGTATGTCTGTAAACGCCCTAACTCCCGAACAAATTGAAATAGAGACTTGAAATTTTGTATGTTCTTAGTATGTAAGAATGGGACGGAGCCTATTTAATACCAGTAACCTCGTTTATCCAGAACTATTTTTTTCGGACTCTCGAAAAATTCGTTTCGATGAAAGGTACATAAAAATTTTCGAAATTTTTTATTTTAAGGAGTGATCGTAAAAAACAATAAAATAACACAAATTTTGCATAAAGAACGAAGTCGATCGAATTATTAGTTGCCGAGATATCTGTAATCCTGTTTTCCACATTCTGCGATTTTTCATGACCCTGTACTTCATTCAAATTTCAATTCTATATTTTAATTGGAAATGAGACTCTTACTCCGACGCAATAAACCGTCGCTGTGATAATACTGTTAGTTAATAAGATTATTATTTTTAGAGTTATAAGGATGTTTCTTTTTCGCAATTCAGTACCACTTAAGTAGTTTGGCGTGTTACATAATCTGTCGAAATAGATTCATCAGCAACTCATTAATAGAACACTATTATGCATAATAAAAATATTTAAATGCACGTTTAAATTTTGTTTTGGAATTGCAATGCATTTTATAAGTAGTTGACAAATGTTTTATTTTCATGTATTATATACACTGTAAAATAAAATTCAAGAGGTTACTAAACATTTTTTAGTAAATTTGTATTCCACAGAATTTTTTAGTAACCATTACAAACTTTTTTTTGCAAGCGAAACAAGCATTTCTTTTGTAAACTGAACAAAAGAATTTTTTGTATAACTAACTTAAAAATTTTTAGTATGAGCCACCAAGCAAATTTTAGTAATAGCTCCAAAATTATTTTTAATAACTATTATGTGGGCTCGAAGGGCAGGAGCTTCCTTCGAGCTGCATCCAGACTTCTGGTGCGGAAGATTTTCGGCAAAACCGCAATAGATGGCAGCACCAAACATTGTTACGGCTCTGTCAGGATATTCATCATCCCTTTATTAACGAGTACTTACACTGCATACATTCGGGGCGTATTTGGCAGTGGCCAGTGTCCAACCCGGGACCTTTTAGCCTGGTGTCCGTTACTACAACCACTATGCTATCAAGGCCACACCAAGTGAGTTTTAGTAATAGCTATTAAAAATATAAAATTATTAACTCTATTCGTTACTAACTTTTTTCTAGTAATTCTTACAGATTTTCTTGTAACCGACTAAGATTACTAAAAATTTTTTAGTAATTACAAGGATCACTAAAGTTTTTTTAGTAGATCGACAATTTTTTTTTTTTTTTTTTTTTCTTTTTTCTTTTTACAGTGTATGCATATATATGATGGGTAAGTATTACGGTGGGCCCCAACGACTAATTTCTTCGTGGAATACTAGCATAAGAGCTTTAATTGATAACTTTATCACAACAGACCTTTGTTATTTTTTACTGCTTAGATGTATGATTAAAGTTTAATTTTAACAATTTGTACAACTGAGTTTTATAGAAATATTTTGTTATCTTTACACTAACTATTATTTTTTAAGAGTCTAGACTTACCAATATAAGGTGCGTTTTTTATTGTAACTAATTTTGTAGGTATATTATAAATAGATGAAAAACAACCAACTGACATAATTTAAAAATGAAAATATAAATAGTGTTTATATTAGAAAATAATAGATAATAATAAAAAATAATTAAATAGAATTTATTAAATAATAATAAAATAAATAATTAAATAGACTATAGATAATAATAAAATAAATAATTAAATAGAGTTTAAATAGAGTTTAGTTAGAAAATATAAATAGAGTTTGCAAGTTTAAATTTCTATAAAATATTTTCTTCATTTTATTCTAAAGAAAATTGTCTTTCTTTATAGTGGAATAAAATCTATAACAGCGATATCTTTAACTGTTACCTTCCTTAATGCATAAAATCTTGGCATCTAATAGGAAAATATGGCTAAACATTGTAGAAGAAAACTACACAAAGATTCCACGATCTTAGCAAAATATATGAGATAATCTTCTTCCCCAAAGAGAAAGATTAGAAACTAAAGACTAGACCAAATAGCATAAATGGCCAGGAAGCAGGAAAACATGTTTTTGAATTTTGTAAACAATTTTACTTCTTTTTTCTGCCTTAGAGAGTGAATTAATTAACTTTCTCTATCTAAGGTTTAAAAAGATATTTTAAATAAATTTGAATTTAGAGATAGCGTACTTTTTTTAAACATTAGTAGTGCTTTGCTTGTGAAACAGTTGAATTATACTAGTGGTATTTGTATGTCCAAATTTTATGAGAAGAAATTATAGTTTTAGAAATTGTTCTATATCTATATTATAAAGGCCAAACGTATCTGTGCGTAATGCATACGTCATTTTGCGAATTTCAACACTTTCAACTGCAATGTCGGTTTTGCAATTTTCGCTACTACTAATTTTACACTTCTAAACATCGGACATTTTAAATTTTTAAACCGTCGTATAGAGAAAAAAAAATACTTTTAAATGCAATTTGTTTGAAAGCTGTATCTTAATTTACTTTTGAGATATTAATTTTAGTACCAATTTTAGTACCAATTCTGTAATTATGGCAACGGAATCACTCCATTTTCTCTTAAAAATGAAAAAAAAAAAAAAAAAAAGAAAAAGAAATTAAAATACACAACACTTTCTGCCTTAGAAAGTGGATTAACTTTCTCTATCTAAGGTTTAATAAGATATTTTAAATAAATTTGCATTTAGAGATAGCGTTCTTTTTTTAAACATTAGTAGTGCTTTGCTTGTGAAATAGTTGAACTATACTAGGTGGTACAAACATCTTTTATATACTTTTCTACGCAATTTCGGTTTTGAAATTTTCGGTACTGAAAATTTTACTCTTCTAAACATCGTACATTTTAAATTTTTACACCATTTTATAGAGAAAAAAATTTACTTTTAAATGCAATTTGTTTCAAAGCTGTATCTCAAATTATTTTTGATAAAGTAATTTTTTTTTTAAATTTTTAGTATAAATTTTGTAATTGTGGCAACAGAATCACTCCATTTTCTTTTATAAATGAAAAAAAAAAAAAAAAAAAAATTAGAAATTAAAATGGGACTATTATAAAATCCGGTAAATTTCGATTTTATTAATTTTGTTAATTTTAGCTTAAATAATATTTGCTTGTAAGTTAAACTGACCAATATAAGATATGCTTTTTACTGTAACTAATTTTGTAGATTTATTATAAATAAATGACACAGTTCTTTTATAAGGATTGTCTTTCGTCAAATTTCGACAGGTTCCACCTCGTATATATAAAAGTAACGATTTAGAAATAGACCAATGAAAATCTGCGTAAATATCTCAAAATTACAGGAGGGGTTATCATCGAGGGGAGGGATGACCAAATGTCACCAAATGTTGCCACGTTTACCGCCAAAAAGGTGATTAAAACTACTCGCCAATTTTGTGCTATTTTCGGTATTTCGCCAAACGCCCATAGACTTCTATTGTAATCCGGTAGGGTCCTTATATTTTCGTTGTTTATTTACTTAATTAATTATTTATTTAATTATTTACTTTTGGTGGTAAGAGTTGTCTCTATCAAAAACTTCTCAATATTTTAACTGGATTAACTTGATTTCGATATTTAACGAAGTAAGGTTTTTTCTCCTTAAAATTCAAAATTTTTAGTCCCTATAGCCCATTTTTAATTTAATCAAACATCTATCATACGTAAATATTTGGCCTTTTTTCTAGAAGTAATAATAACTTTAAAGTGATTTGATATCTGTTGTAATAATTAAGTTATGGTGATTTTTCGATTTTCACAAAATTCCCTCTTTATTTCTACCCACTTTGTGTGATTTGCCCATTCACAAGCTTGACCGATATTTAATAACACTTGATTTTATACCTCAGTTTGGATGAGTATTTTGGTGTATTTTTTGCCGTCCGATTATCTACACTAGGGATATAGGACGAGGGAAAGTGTCCTTCGTGGGGGTCTTTCTAAGGGAACCTAACCCGTATTTACGCAAGGTTCGAAGAAAACCACGAAAACTCCGAACGGTTAGGCCGACAGCCGCGATTGGGTTCGAACCTAGCACCTGCCGTCTACCAGTTGAGAGGTCCGTACCTCTCGGCCACTGGTGGGGCCAGTTTGGATGAGATTTGTGCTGAATTATGGAATTTATCGTGTCCATAAAAAAAAGATATATGTATATATTGAAAGACAGATAGATAAAGCTCTTAACTGGTGGTGATTTTGAAATCTAGAAGTTTTGATCGGTGTAGATTCGTAAAGTTTTTCACAAATTCTAATGTAGCATTTCTGACGAAAGCTATCTAAAATCTCAAAAGTTTATTTACCACTATTTTCCAATAGCAATAGCATCTAATATCTTATATTTTTTCCTTAAGACCGCCATCCTCTCGAGTATCTACTGATATCTACTGATTATCTACTGATATATATCTACTGATTAGTTGTTCATCGAAATTTCGATCAGATATAATTTTGTTAAAAAAAAAAGAATACTCTCTCTGGTGGTGGAATGTGAAACTATTAGAACGTGATTTTGATAAAATTTGGAATTTTTTCAAGAAAATCTGTTTTAAACTTTATGATAGTTTATGACACATGATAAAAAATTATAAAAATGAATGGCTTGTCATTTTTGGTGGGGGGAGGGGGGGGGCGAATAAAAGTAGGAAATATAATAAAACGATTTGTTTGAGTTTTTAAGATAGTTTATAGCATAGAATAAAAGATTTAAAAATGAGGGCACGTCAAAAATTGGAGGAGGAGAGGAGTGCATTTTTATCAAGTAATATCTAAAAAATTGAATACAAAGAAAAAAAGGAATCGCGTAGCGATCCAGAATGAAAACATAGAACAATTACGTCTGGAGTTGGCTAGAAAACAGGGGTTGCTTCGGTATACCCCACGAAATCGCGAAGCGATTATGCTTTAGGGTGGGTGAGCGTAGCTAGCAGGGAGGTGGTGCCCTCTAGTAATTCAAAAATTACCATTTAAGCCAGAGTTTGATTAACGGGGCCCAAGGGTTGAAAACTTTTCAAAAAGTCGATTTTTTTATGATCTAGTTTGATTATTCAATTAATTCTTAACTCAATGCAAAAAACCGCATAAAAATATTAGCATTTTTAACGGAGTTATAAGCATTTATGTGTCAATACTTTCATAGCCGTATCCATATAATTTCAACTTTAAGTCGCGTTTTCTCAAAACTTGATTTTTGACGACTAACACCAAAATTTAAAAAAAAACTATTTAATGGAATGGCTTAATTTTTTTTCATGCATATAACATCATTATATCTAGGAATCTCAAAAGGAGGGAAGTAGGAAAAGTAAGGAATTTTGGCGCCATCCGTGGTCGCCTACCGGCAACAGCGCTTCGCGCAAGAGACTAGGGTTGTACGGGACGTGCGTGGGGGTCGCCGACGAAAATTGGACGCTCACCGAGGCGGTTGAGGCATATGAGCAGTAGCGTAGCTATGTTTTTTGGCGCCCGGGGCCAGCAAGAAATTTTGCGCCCCCACCCCAATATAGACATATAGCAATTTCTCTGAATTTGGCGCCCCTAGGCCTCGGCGCCCGGGGCGGACGCCCCCTTGCCCCCCCTTAGCTACGCCACTGATATGAGGACCCCAGAAGCCAAGGGGTACAAGTGATAAAATGTCGATTTGGAGTAAATTGAGTTTAAAGATAATTGATGTTACATTGGAACATCAATAACAATTGACTAAATTGAAATAGGAAACATCTGCTTGTTGCATTCTAATCTTTGAACTCTCATTTCAATAACTGTTAAAAAAAATAGAGTACAATTTTCTTTAAATGTATAATTAATCAATATTGTTTGTTTTTCGAAAAAAGTGGTTTATCTCTATAACTCAGCAAATAATAAGAAAATGACCTATATTTCTTTACCTGAAATGAAAAAAGCATATTTCCTGATACCCTGTGCACTTAACTCAATTTTTTTAATTTTTGTCACTTATTCCCCTTGGCTTCTGGGGTCCTCATATATATTCTGGATGAAGGTAGGGAAAATCGCTAGTTTCAGTGCTCCACCCACCCGCTAACCGTCTTTCAATATCTTTAATTTTTCTGTTAAATTTGTCCGGTTTTAATTTTATTTTCTTTTTCTTTTTCTATTTAGAGTCCAAGGTATTCGGGTCGTAAGTAAGGATTTTTATACATGAGTATACATGATATACATGAGTAATATACATGAGTTATATACATGAGTATTTTTTTTTCAAAATATTCTAACTTTGCCCAGTACGGACACCTTCCTTGTTAGTATGCATTTACATCTTAAAATTAATCATCATGTCAAATCCTAAGCTTCATATATAATGGTCTACCATTTCTTTAAGAGAAGTGGCATCGACATACAATCTCTATGTTGAAATATGGACTGTCACCTTTATTTTTCCAACATTATTTAGTAAATCGGTTTAGTATTTTCTATTATTCCATAGGAAGGTAATTTAAATTTTTTAAAGGACTTTTTTAGAATGTTTGCTCTTCCTGTCAACCCTAGGTGGTATTGGCACAGGCAAAAAATACATCCTGTGTTGGATCAAAAGTTATCATTATTTATTCGAAATCATTACTTTTACAATCGGTTAATTATTTCTTGAGATTGCACACGTAGTCTAGAAATTTTACAGAACACTTTTTGCTCCTTCTCTTCGCTTCACAACTTTTAAATTTCGAATTTACTTTCGAATATTCTTAGAGGACAATTACATTTTATAAAAAACAGCTCTGTCGTATTTAAAGTTTTAACCTCTTTAAAAGCACGCAAATCGGATTTTTTTAACTATTTGGAAAATAGTTGCTGTCCTCGATTGAGAATTGGGAAATCTGAAGTATATCGGAATCTTTTTATTGGCTGAATTCTGCAACTTATTTCATCTTATTTCGTTTTCTGATTAGTCCATGTTTAATGTCCAAAAATGGAATACTTCTGTTGCCACAATGGCAAAAAAATAATAAAAACTTAAAAAATAATAATAATTTGAAAACAAATTGTAATAAAGATTTAAAACAAATTTCATTTAAAAGTGCATTTTTTTCTCTACGAAACGGTGCAAAAATTTAAAATGAGCGATGTTTAGAAGTTTGAAAATTTATTGTTCCGAAAATTGTAAAACCGAAATTTCATTTAAAATTTGTTTATGATGGGTCCAGGAATATCAATGTTTAATCCATGCCTTATGTAATAGGAGGCGTTCAGAAGTCAGTCTGATTAACACCATCCAATAAAAACGCACATTTTAAACGGTTAAAGTTGTATATCTATAAACTACTGTTTTTTTATCACTGCTATAGGAGTATTAATGTTTAATGC
Source organism: Maratus speculifer (assembly GCA_964019185.1). NCBI lineage: Eukaryota > Metazoa > Arthropoda > Arachnida > Araneae > Salticidae > Maratus > Maratus speculifer. The sequence continues at coordinate 296,990,615 of OZ025292.1, forward strand.
ATGCCTTACGTAATATATGACTCGTTATGATCATCGTAGAAATGATGTTTATTATTATTATTAATTTAATTATAGAATTTATTTATAAGTCTTTAAAATTTTAGTCCTTGAAAATGTCATTTTCCAAATAGCCGTTGTAATTTGTTAAATTACAATTTTGTTATTATTTATTTATTTATTCACATTTCAAGTGCTGATATTTCGAAAACGGTTGGATTCGGACGGGTAGTTCCATTGCACTTTTTAACGAACATGACACGATCTTTTTTTTTAATACCACACTCGTCCAAATCCACAACTTACACCTGGAAAGGATCTCTATTATCACTTTTCATGGAAGAGCTTGACATATGAAAATTTAAATTTTACTGGGTCATGTAATCAAAGAAAACAACGGGGAAAATATTAGATTATTTTTTTGCAAAATAAACATGCAAGTTGTAAATTTTTCCGTTTTCTCCCCCCCCCTCGTTTTTTTAATAAAAATTCTATTTTAAATTTCGCCCCACCAGTGGCCGAGAGGTTCGGACCTCTCAACTGGTAGACGGCAGGTGCTGGGTTCGAACCCAATCGCGGCTGTCGGCCTAACCGTTCGGAGTTTTCCGTGGTTTTCTTCGAACCTTGCGTAAATACGGGTTAGGTTCCCTTAGGTACCCCCACGGAGGGCACTCCCCCTGGTCCTATATCCCATTAGCGTAGATAATCGGACGACAAAATCAACCAACCAACCAACCAACCTATTTTAAATTTCTGTTATTGCGTGCGCTTTTATGCCCCCCTTTTCTTTCACGTTATGCGGTGAATTTTATTGCTTATTGCTTATAATGTACTTTTGTTATTAAGTACTATATTATCTGGCTTCTTGAAAGTACATTATAACCGGTGTCAACTGTATATAGTGATTAGTGATGAGACTGTCCATGCATGACCCGAACCAAATTTCAGTAATGGCTCAGACTCGGTATTTGTACAATTCTTCTCACTCGAACGGGCTGGGGCTCACAAGGAAGGTCTCCATACTACTTATGCAATTAAACTACTTATGCATATAATAAAGAATCAGTCAAATTTACCGGCGGAATGATAGTAGAATCTTTGTAAAAAAATAAAGTGCGTTCGAATATTTGCCGTAAAAAGACGAAAGCGTTACGCGATTTGGCGAGCAGCATTTTCCCCCGCCAAAAGCAAATGATTTTCATGCAACTTAAAATTGTTTTTTAATAGATTTTTAGAATGCGTGTAAATGACATTTGATAATTTAAACTTAAATAATGAGAGAATTTAATATATATATATTACATTGAATTACATATATATTGCTTGTTGCAGCAGTTATTTAATTTTAATACTGTGGAAATAATTATGTATAGAAAAAATATTTTCATATTGAAAAATATATTTTCATATATTTAAGCGTATTCCAAAATAAAGAATATGAAGAAAACTGCTCAATATCGGATAAATTTTTGCTTTCATAGCAACGAAATTGAATTTCCACTAAACATTGAATTTCCATTAAACAGTCTCAATTGGACTTAATTTTGAGATTGAAACAAATTTAATTAATTTAATTTTTGTTTTAATTTATAAAATTTCATAATTAATTTTCATTATAAATATATATATGACAAAACTATAGTTATAGCTAACTAAAACCAACGAAATTAAAGTTATTTAAATAAATATTTTTAAAATTAGTTGAAAATGAAACATTTTTACATTGAAAAGTATTAGACAAAAAAGTATTTTTTGAAATTTTATTTCGTCGCTAACTGGTGATAAATTGCCAAATAAACGAAATGTTCATTATTTTTTTACGAACGTTTTATTGGGGTTCCGCAGAAATTTTTTTTATAAAGATATATATTCACATGAGAAGAACATTCTGTAATTTTTTCAGAATTTTCCGAGTATGTACGTATGGAGACCTTCCTTGTCAGAGTAAAAATTTTTTATTTAAAAAAAGGTTAATTTTTTTTTATATATATTTGAGAAACAAGAACGCATTCTAAGTTTCTTAAGAGAAGGCAAAACTGGCAGTAATCCTATTGAAAATATGTCAGATCAAAAACCCGCTTCCTCTGAAATTACTCGACTGATTTTAAAAAGTACCAAAATAAACCTTGGAGTCTGAAAAGATTAGAATTAGTATTTGCCGAGAATCAACTGTGTATTTTTTAATATTAAACGACTAAAAAATAAGATAAAAAATTCTTAAAAAATTTTTCGGGTGTAAAAATAAAAATATCTTTTTCAACTGTTGAAGACTTTAGGAAGAAGTGTAATGCTTTTGACATACTCTGTTCTTCAGCTGTTTATCGATGGAATTAAATTTTCTAAAAATTAATAGAATCTGAAAGCTTTAGCTAAAAGAAAATTGACATTTTATGTCTATACTCTAAGAGTAAACTGACAATCTCAGTCTACATTCTCCATTGAAAGAAATCGATACGAATGCAGCGTAAAATGACGCTTATACTTAAAATTAAATTGTAGTGTTTACAATAGAAAAATAGAGCTTCTTGAATTTTATTTTTGAATACCTCATAAAGTTACTGTGTGTTGCATATGCACTGCATGATATCATCTAACTTTTTTTCAGGAAAATTAAATCTAATATTTCTCAATAAAAAAATCTAGATATAATATATTTTTTAAGAACTTCATTATAAGTAATTATTTTTACTTAAACTGTAATTACACTGAAAGTTATATGACTGTGACTTAGATAAAATAATAATAGAATGTAATAATTAAAAAATGGTGTCATCCTGGCAAACACAAAACAAAAAAATGATTCGTCGAGAGGATTTTGTATAAATGCGTGGTGGTTTGTCATTATATCTTCCAATTTAAGTTTAAGCCATCAGAATCTTTCACTTCTCATTTGTAATGATACTTTAAATAGACATCATAATAATAAAATATTGTTCAGTGTTTGTTCAATTTAAATGACGTTATTTTGAAAGGAGACAACATTTGTCAAACAATTTCATTTATATAAAAATTTCAAAACCAGCGGTATGAAATTGACATCATTTTTATGAAAACAAAGTATTTCATTCATACTAAATATGATGTCATTTTTATTCAGTAAAAAATTGTAACTTTAAGATTCTGGAGAACATTCCTAAACGTCCAAATGTATACAAATGTCAACTAACAGTGAAACTAATTTACAAACACAGCGCGAAGTTGTATCTTTATTGAAGAAACTCGACATAACAATCGAGCAACAATGGTTTTTATATATGCCTTCCCTAGTTTGTATCACCTGTTTAGATTATATTGTCTAAAAGAGAAATAGCACCGAAAGCAATAAGTGGGTTCGAAGCCTACCTCGAACCGATTGTAAATAATAAACACCATCTTCCTCCCTGCTCACACTGTTAAAAATATCGTAAAAAATAACCTCTGTTTTTAAAGGCTATATATTTTAGGACCAATGAGGAAGTTTCATAGGCGTTTTTAAATCGTTCTCATTGGTCTGAAAATAGATAGCCTTTAAAAACAGAGGAAAATTTTCACGATACACAGCTTAAAATCTTTCAGAAATCGATTTTCAAATTTTTTTTGAGTGGAATCTTCGTAGAAGATTAATAGTTGGGTCTAACAGTCTTAAATATTCAGGATGCATGCAGATTAACATGCCTTTGTATAAAACTGGCGATATACAATACTCCGACTCTATTTAGACAACGCGTTTGTCCGAACTCTGCCAAACCTATTAATATTTTATTCTAGATCTTGATTACGGCACTTTTGAACGAGTGCGATTATACGAAAGAAAATAGGTAACAAGCATTAGCATGGCGTTAATGGCCTCACTGAGATACTTGGCGATTAGCTTTAGTCCACAATCGTGTCAATTAATCGAATGTTATTTCCCGTGTGTCGTCACTCTCATATCGAAGAAAGGTAACATAGGCGAATGTAGTAGATATCTTTCCTTTAGGTGCTATATGAGACAAAAAAATTGACGCCGAAAGTAATTAATATATATAATTACACAGTGTTTTATCTGAAGCCGTCCATCTATCTTTTCTTCAGATTCGGTAAATTGTATTTCATGTAGATCAATCTTTTACAATCTTTCAGCATTTTGTTAATTATTCGGTAAATACTATGACCAAGTGGTTAACTCTAACTCACCACTGATTGCTTGCGAGCGTAGAAGAAGCGCCGGATTAGGTTGCTGGTGACACACTCTTTATAGTCCAAGAACCGACTACACAAAAACCTATGTTACCGAATACAAGAAAAAACCTTTATTTTATGGAAGAGTAGTAATAGGGGAATCTTATAATCCATGTTTGCCGGAAATGAAGTGGTGCATAAGCCAAAAATTAATAACACTTGTGGTTTACTTGTAGGCTTAACATTGTGTTTGCCGTACAAAGAAAGGTATGAAAACACGGAAAATTGAAAGCAGGAAAACACAATGATAAACCTACGAGTGAGCCACTAGTGGTATTAATTTATGGCTTATGCACCACTTCACTTCAGGCATATATGGATCATTAGATTCCCCTATAACTACTCTTCCATAAAATAAAGGGGTTTTTTTTCTTATGTGCTTGATAACATACGTTTTTGTGCAGTTGGCTCTTGGATTGTTAAGGAGTTCCCGAATTTAATTCTCAAGTGTTGTCGATTTCCTTGTGTCTATCACGTCCTCACATTGACGACGGCTTATTAGAATGGAGTTATAAATAAAGAGGACGAGACATATAGTTCATTGTCCAGCTGTTGCGGGTGAGATTACTGAGGAAATTTTCATAATAAGGCGGCTGTTTCTATTATTTGGTTAAACGGTTTCTGAATGCTGCCGGTAAAAACTTCTACCAGAAAACTTGAATAGAAAATTTCATTTAATTTAAGTGTCTTATTAATGGGCGATTTCTCTCACAAATATGGTAATTTTTTTTCTATTTATTTTACTGGTATCAGTTTCCCCAAGTATTATTATAATTTTATAGACACAGACTGCAGATTGTCTTGGTTGTCACAATGTGGTGAATTTCCACCACCGAAATAAGCTTCTACAAGTAAAAATGAATATCACTTTTCGTTATTAATTTTTATTGAAATTTTCCATTAATAACTAATAATAAGTTCGACGTAGCTGCAGTCGTTCGGTAGTTTCAGAACTTCGAGCCTTCCCTTCCTTCTTTTTAGTGTCTTTAATTTGTGAAATTTTCCTTTTAAATTTTCTTTGCATCAATTTTTCATTCAAACTTAAAAAATATGTTTAAAAGAATTTTGTTTCAAAAAAGAGAAATTTTCTTGTTAACTTTACTGGTGGAAGATATCCGCAGTGTTAAAGAACCCATGCGAAAGCGGTTACAATTAAAACTTCACTGTTTTAATAATATGCCAATTCTTCTTTCTTTAGTTTCATGCTTATAAGCGGAAATTTGGTGTCAAACACACAAGTCGGATGTATGTATTCAATTAATAAATAAATTACAGGAATGTGGAAATAAGGCACATGTACATACCTAATTATGCACTTTTTAAAAAAAGATGGTAACCTTAGCAAATCTTAGATAGAAATAAATAGAATAACCTTATCACATCCTAAATAGAATAGTAGATATTATTATTTTATTATTCTGCTTTGTTTTCAAATTCTAGTTTTCAAACTATTGTTGTCATGCAAACGATTTCTTGTGAAAATGCATTTTAGTGCATGAAAAGTTTTGTCACCATTTCTTAATCAAGAATCTTTAAAAGAATCTTACAAAAAAAAATACTTTTAAAAAATGTGATTTAAGAAAAATAAGTTACGTATATTTAAAAAAAATATATTTTTAAAAGTAAGAAAAATGAGTCGCGTGTATATATTTTTAAAATTATTTTTAAAAATATGATTTTTAAAAAAAGTTACGTAATTTAAAAAAATTCTTACTTTAAATGTTTTTTATTTCTTTTTTAATCAATTTTTTAAAGAAAGTTAAATTAAAAATTTAAATTCATATAATTCTGCATAATTAAATAAAAAAGTTTTGAAATTCGACAAATAATATTTCAAGTTTTAAACATTTCAAATAACCCCATTTTATTTTAAAGCTTCTAAGTTTAAATTAAAAAAAAACATTTTTAGATATTTTGTAATATGATTCTGCTTACAAATTATATGGCTATATGGCATATAATACATATATATATATATATATATATATATATGTGGCATTTAAAATAATTTCAAACTTCTAATTCAATATATATTTTAAAATGTAACGTTCTTCGAACTCCCAAAAGGCAATGAGGATAAAATAAAGTGCTGCGTTTTCCGTTTTAATATAATTTTCTCTTTCAAATATTGTTCCCAAAGGCCATTAAAGAGAAAATATCGAATCTGTATTAACATTAAAGAAATATAACAGAAAAAAATCAAATAAAATATAATACATATTATATATATATATATATATATATATATATATCTCAGGCGTTGAAAATATTACAAACTCGTATAATTCTTTTGACATAGCTATTTCTTGAACTGCTTATCAGTGGAATTGCATTTTCTAAAAATAATGATTATAATAGAGTTTCAGAGTTTCAACCAATAAGAAAATAGACGTTTATTCCAATATGTACAATTTTACAAATGTTCATATTGGATTACAAATGTAGAATTTTCATTTACAGAAGTCTAGTTGAATGTAGTATTTTGAAAATTATTTCTTTTATATTTCTTTTTTATTTAATCAATACTACAGTTGACTACAGTTATAACGTACATGTTATATAACGACTTTCGCTTATAACGTAATCAGATACTTGGTCCCAATGAAATCTTATATAAGCAATGATTTTTCAACCTCATCTACAATGGAATATGTAAAAGCCTTTATCTTGTTATAGCGTACTTTTTTCAGTGGAACGAAAAATAAAATTTGTATGTAAAATTTGCATTTCTGATTTGCAAATAGGTAAACCGTCTTGGAATTTTATCCGAGTGAGTTCTAAGGCTGGGTTTACTTCTTCCTTTAGGAGCAATTATCGCTCCTTTTTATCCAATCATTTGTGGTTAGCGATAGTGGCACCGACATAAAATATAACATATGTTTAACAGGTTCTACCACTACCAATTTACAACCATCATCTTTTAAATAGATTTGGTATTTCATAAGATTGCATAAAATTCGTAATTTAGAACGTTTTTAGAATGCTTTTCGTTCACTTCATCCTTTTAAATTTGAAATTTTGTTTCTACTGTTCTTCGAAAGCATTTTTATCTTTTAAGTATTTACCATCCAAATTTTAAAATGTTAGACCCCTCAGTTGTACAAAAAACGCAATTTAGGACATTTTTTGCTCTTGAAATCACCAGGTGGTAGTGACAGCAACGTAAAACTAGGCATTGGGGGTTACGGTAATTCTTACCCATCATGGATATGGAAAAATCTCCAATCTGAAAAAACACCTCTAACAATTAGAAATCTTCAGTCTCAACCAATAAATACCTCTATCTCAATTTGTTCGTTCGATAGAGCGTTTAAAGCCGTGGCTTGATGACTCATAAACTTTAAATGCTCTATTACTGAATTGCATAAAAGCAACATCCTTATAGCTGTAAAAAATTATAATCCTATTAACTAACAGTTTATCGCGTTGAGTTAAGATTCTCATTTCTAATTAAAATGCATCGTTAAATTAAAATTTCAATGAAATACAGGGTCAAGAGTGTAGAAAATACGATTACAAATATCTCGGCAAATAATTATCAGATCGACTTCATTCTTTATGCAAAATTTATCCTTTTGTATTGTCTTTTATATTACTTCCTTAAAATAAACAATTTTGAAAATTTTTGTGTACTTTTTGTTAGAATGAATATTTCGAGTGACCGAAAAAACAGTTCCAGATAATTGAGTCTCTCAAAAATCAATAAACTTCTTTTCATTCTTACATACTAAGTACACACACAATTTCAAGTCTTCATCTCAAATTGTTCAGGAGATATAGCGTTCACAGGTACACAGGTGTATAGACACATGTTTTTTTTTTTTTTTTTTTTTTTTTTTTTTTTTTTTTTTTTTTTTCTAAAAGTATGCTTTTTGGAATCTCATGTGTCTAAAACGTATAAATCCACTAAATTTATTTTTCGATTTTTAAAACGATTATAAGATTTACCCTGTACTACATATGATGGGTAAGTAAATATTGCCTATATTGGAGTATGGACTGTCACTATCAAGTTGCAGGCAATATTTTTGAAATCGGTCCGATATTTCCTGAGACAGCGTAGAAATCGCAACTTAGAACGTTTTTATAATGCTTTTCGCCCTTTTAACAACTTTTAAATTTCGCATTTTTTCGAAATTGCTCTTAGAGTATATTTAAATAAATAATTACCATGCCAAATTTCAAGTTGCTAGACCCGGCAGTATCACAATAATCGCAAATTAGAACTTTTTTGCTAATGCAAAACCCAGATAATAGTGACACCGATATGAAATAAAGCCTACGTTAGAGATAGGGCTGTTTGGATCAATTTACAACCATTACTTTTGAAATTAGATTAAAACTTCCTGAGATTGCTCACAAATCGACATTTAAAAAGTTTTAAAAGTGCTTTTTTGAGCATTATAATCCCTTTTTAAATTTAAATTTTTTAAAAAATATTTTTAAAATTAAATGTATATTTTTAAAATATTATTATAGATCATTTATATCTAATAACGACCATGCCACATTTCATGAATCTAAGCCCTTCAATAACACAAAAATTACCCTTTTGGATCGTTTTTTGCTCCTGTCCTCCTTCTTTAAGGGTGATGCGGTGGACATAAGATGTAGCCGCCTACTTTGGAACAGCAATGAATATCATCATTTTGATACCACTACTTTTGAAATCGGTCCGGTAGTTCCAGAGATTACCTCCTATAAAGAAACAAACAAACTTTACATTTTTATGATATTAGTACAGATAAATATAACGATGGTAGTGCTCTGCAAAATTTTATACTCAAAATTATACAACGTAAAAAAAAACACTTATTATACTTTCAAGTTCAAACATTTTCCATTACTTAAGAAAAATATTACATAATACATTAAAAACAAATAATTTTTGACATTTTTCGGTTCCAGTCAAGATAAAAATAATAGTCATAACATAAAATTCGCTGCACGGTTACACACGGCAATTGACATACGGCAATGAGATATACAAAAAATACATGCTCTTTCTACTGTTAAATATTAAATTAAAAAATTAGACTATGATTTAAAATTATAATCCAGTGTGGCTTCCTTTATCCAGATATGTATTCATAAAATGCAATGCCGTGATTTTTTGACCTATGCTATTCGGCATTATTAGCCATTTATGTGGGTAATAACGCTATGCAAACAAAACTATAAAATAAGATGGAGTAATGGCATGTAAATTGTCCAATTCTAAAGATCCAAATCTACAGCCCTAGAAAATGACAAATATCTCTTACTTATCATTGATTGCGTATCAGGATACAATAATATTCATTTGATAGTTTATTCTTCTGATGTGAGAAAATTAGTAGCACATAGGGCATGCAAATTTCTCTGTATATTTTATGTGTTCAACAATGATAATAGTATATATGAAAAGTATGTATATGAAATAAAAATAAACTCTTTTCGGGTGTAATTACAGCACTGAAAAGAATCAATCGGAGTAATAACGCCAATGAATTGCATTATTACCCTGCTATAGTGATTGCTCAGCACATTTTAAATTACATTTTACCTGGCGAACACATAACAAATTTATGTAATAAATAAAATATTTCCTAGTAAGTATATTGTCTTCAAATCACAAAAGACTCCACAGAACAGGTTACAACATCCCAAATTTTAGATCGGGCATTGATTTTTATCTGCGTCTTCCAGCGATAAGGTCTACAGTGAAATAGATGAACTTTTAGCGATTGCTTGAGATTCAGGTGATTCAGAGTCCTTCTGTGAGAACCCGTAGGCGCCATTTCCTGATTCCTTAATATTTACGCATAATATTAACACTAGGCGTTATTACACACCCTGGCTTTATTACTCCAGGACGCTTTGTATCTAAAACTTAATGGTTAGTTTTTCAATGTGTAACATCTAAAATATGCTTTCATTCTGATTTACGAATATTCAAAATATGAATATTCGAAATATATTCAAAGTTGTGAAACTTTAAATAAAAATTGAATTCCAGTAAACTGCTTTATTTCAACGATCACATTAAAGTATAAAAGTCATAGCTAAGGCATCTTTTTAATAATAATTTTTATTTATTCTTTTCACTGGGAAGTGAAGTTGACATTGACAGTTAACAGTTGACATACATAAACATGCATTGACAGTTTTTCTTAAAATGACAGGAAATGTCACTTTTTTTTTCAACTGAAGCTTTAAAGACCTATAATTTCTATTATATCCAGAAAATTTAAATTTAATCCGCTTGAAAACTAATTCAAGAAACGGATATGTCAAAAGCATTATACTTTTTCTGATCTTTTCAATATCTAAGAAAACATTTTTATTAAAATTTCCCCAAACTTTCTGAGATTCCTTTTGATCTGGCTTTCTAAATCGTCAAAAAAAAAAAAAAAAAAAAAAAAAAAAAAAAAAAAATTGCAAATTTATTGCATTATTATTATTATTTTGATTTAAAACAGGGATGGTAGTGACAGTGCATTATCGGTACTTCGCTGAATGATGTTCCAAAACAAAATAGAATACATTTAAACAATTTACATGAATTTAACCAAGATGGAATTTTCTAATTATTAAATTTTTTTGTGATGTCAAAACACAATACATTAAATTCCAACCTATTTTAATATGGATTTTACATATTTTTAAATATTTTATCAATTTTGAAGACGATATAAAGAAAATTAAAAAGAAAAATCGTTGAGGCATCAAAAGAAGAAAATGGCACTTAAGAAATTATAACGATTTCGTATTAAATTTGTCATTTTGACAAGATTTATCTCTTTTCACGCTTGCTAGTTAATATTTTAGAAAATGAAGGATTGAATAACTGAAACAGAAATCACTTCTCAAATAATTTCAACTTCGCTTCAATTATACATATTCGGTATCAGTTTGACATCAAATATTTGTCATGCGAAATGCAATAACAGTAATAGCATTTACTCTTTTATTATTTTCTGAAATTTTAACCAAAATTAATTAAAACCCAAAAGTATGTTTTTTCTCTATTTTTTTATTTCCATAAATAAAAATAAATATAATAGCATACGTCATACATCTCCGTGAAGATTTTTTACCGAAACTCCATAGGGGACCGTCAACAAATTAAAAAAGAATGAATATCTTTTGAATAACCCTGTCAAAACTAATGTAGCAAAAGCGCTCAAACTCTAGATTATGATTGAATGCCTTATTGTAATACACTGTGTTCATTTTTATGCAAATAGCATGCATACTCGCGGAGTAATTAAGGTTTTTATAAAAATGGCCCCAAATTTTTCTAAGTTTTTCCCTTATAATTTTCAGAGTTCCTAATATAAAATAATATTTTTTTCAGAAAATATGACAAACAACATTGCACACAGTACCCTGTAATCAGAATTAAAAAATAATAAAAATTGTATGAAAAATGAGTAGGTATACTAAATAATTTTTTACTGCGCATGCGTCAAAGATATCAAAATTTCATTTGCATATTATGTTAGTTAAATGTATAGAGCAACTTTTGTAAAAGTCTCAAAATTATAGCTTGAAAATTCTGAAAGTAATCGTCTATAGAAAAAGGACAAAATCCGTTGTTTCCAAAATGAAGCAAAAAAATGAGGGATTTTATCCAAGAGTAGTCGTAACATCCCGTATTGTGTATTCTATATTGACACTAATCAATGAATATATGGATACAACCCCTCTTGTTTTTGCTTCATTTTGAGAATAACGGATTTTCAACTTATTCAATTGACGACTATTTTCAGAATTTTCAAGTTATGATTTTGTGACTTTCACAAAAGTTGCTCTATACATTTAGCTAACATAATATGCAAATGAAATTTTGATATCGTTGACGCATGCGCACTAAAAAATTATTTAGTAAACCAACTCATTTTGTATACAATTTTCATCATTTTTTAATTCTGATTACAGGGTACTGTGTGCAATGTTGTTTGTCATATTTTCTGAAAAAAATATTATTTTATATTAAGAACTCTGAAAATTATAAGGAAAAAAATTGGAAAAATTTGGGACCATTTTTATAAAAACCTTAATTACTCTGCGAATATGCATGCTATTTGCATAAAAATGAGCACAGTGTATTACAATAAGGCATTCAATCATAATCAAGAGTTTGAGCGCTTTTGCTACATTAGTTTTGACAGGGTTATTCAAAACATATTCATTCTTTTTTAGTTTGTTGACGGTCCCCTATGGAGTTTCGGTAAAAAATCTTCCCGGAGATGTATGACGTATACTATTATATTTATACACTAAGAGTTTCGAGATGATTCCTCATGTATTTTTCTAGATATTTAGTAAAATATCTAAAATCGCAAGTGTCCAATAATCAATGGCAATATAGTGTATAATACTACAAATCTACATCCTTGGCGAACACAATTTACAATTGAATATTATGCCTATGACAAAAAATCAATTTTGAAATCTAGTATAGCATATCATATTCTTTTACACAATGTAGGATAAATTAATGGAATATACTCAAAGCCAACGACATAAGCAAATGGAGTGCACAAAAATAGAACAAAGAATAAAAATGGAATTTGTGAAACGTAAATCGTTATCAAGGGTAAATTACGTGATCACAAAAAATAAATGATTAATTAATGGGGTAGAAATCAAGAAACTTGTCTTAATGCAAATTTCTACAATTACCCGATTAATCGTAGCCAAAAAACCTAAAAAAATTCAGAAATTTGGACATGTATAATCTATATACAAAATGAATTGAAGAACGAAACACATGAGTAAAATATTTACTGTATAAAATAGATAGTATTGAAGAGAGAAAAACTTCATAATTTAGAAAGTCGCAAACCTGATTGAAATCTCTCTTTTGTTGACACTCCATGTTGATGTAAAATCATTTTTTTCTAAAAATTAGCACAGGGATGGGAAAATTTGAACCGTTTTTGATATAGAATATGCAAATTTTGCATATTATAAAATTAAGAAACATGTTTTTTTTTTTTTAACATTGATAAACATATTAAAATTAAGATGTCTATTTTCAATGTCAGAAAAATATTTATGTTTATGTATAAAGAAGCTATCTGCCAAATCTTTGTCAATTTAGATAGATAAACTTTTTCTCTGAAGATATACCTAAAATTTGAACTTATGTTAGAATAATATGAAGCTGAAGTAGCCTACAACTGTATCTTTTATGATATTATTTGGTTGGAAACACAGAATTATTAAATTAGAATAAAATTCAACTGTAGGTTATTTTAGAGTTCACATTAAATGTTAATTTTAGTTATTACTTAGTTGGTCGGTGACGAATACATAGATCAATAGTTTCGGGTGATTTTTCAATTCAAAATGACTAGCACAATTTTTAAGTAGTAATCTTTTCTTTGTTTGATCACGGAATGTATGCCATTAAAAAAAGTTAACGTTAAAAAACATCTGGTAATTTTTAAAATGAAATTTGACTGAATTAGCAAAAATATCGGTCGAGAGTTGGTTATGATCTATCTTTGAATTCTTCTTAACTCAATTAACTCATCAAGACGCGTACAGAGATAACACATAGATTTTCCTGATGTGTATCGAAATAAAATGTCAATTTTCCTACTAGTCAAGGAGGCAGGGTATCTTTGGAACCATTTCTTTAATTTTGAATAATATTGTACTATATGTGGTGGCACAATACTTACTACTAAAAATTAAGTAAAAAAGTTTTAAAAAAATCTTTTAAAACAGCGTATTTTACTAATTTTTTTCATTAACTTTTTAAAAATCCCTACTATTTTTATATATATGAATATTTTTGCTTCGATTATTTTTCCTCATTCATTTGAATATACTACATAAAACTGTGCATGGATTTTTAAATGTATGGGATTTTACACTTAAGATTATTTTTTTTCTCTCGTGTATATAAAAAAATGAAGAAAATTTAATAAACTCTCAATTTAAATATTTTTTTTAAATATCTGTAAACTTGAATGTTAAATCCACGCACAAAAAATTAAATACACCATGTAGAACCAGTAAAAAAGAATAAACAATCAAACCTCTATCTAAATTAGCAGAAAAGCCTTAGTGTTTATCGAACAAATAAGTTATAAAAATATGAACAAGGAGCAATATCAGTTTAAAGTTTTTATTTGTATGGGCAATTGCGCTGGATTATTAACAAATTTACAATATATCACGATAAAATTGTCGTATAGGTAATATAAGATGTCAAAATATTCACAAGTAAAGATGCATTCAGTTTTTATTAAAAAAAAATCGATATTTTGAACAGTTTTAAGACATGCGTCCTATGAAAGCTTCTAGTTCCCTCAATATTATTTTCGGTAAATTTATTTCTCTTAACCCCTTAAAAGGCTTAAAAATCCTTGTTTATCCCCACCAGTAAAATCTGTCTTATTTAATCTAAGCATTTTCTCGATTTAATAAGACACAGATTTCTGTTTTTAAAAACTGGTGACAAAACATTAAAAATTTCGTAAAAGGCTCCCGTCGCTAAGGGATTAATAAACAACAGAAGATATGGCTTTGTCAAAAGCTTTATGCTTATTTCTAATACTTTAGCGATAGTTTAAGTACTGTAATTTCCGATGTATAATCCGCGGATCAAACAATCATTTTTGGACCCAGAAATTTTATTACAGCAATATGACTTATTAGATTGCGGTAAATATTTGTATTAATTTATTGAATAAAATTTCTGGGCCAAAACATGATTGTTTGATCCACAGATTACGCCGGAAATTACAGCACTTTTCTTTTTTTTTTAGCATAATCATGCTTTATAAAGTTTTATTTTTTACTCTCTAAATGATAAAATGTAAATCAATATTTTTTATGTTTGGAAGTAATATTGGTCCAGTATTACATTCACTACAAATACTTTCAGTTAAAATACCAACGTTATTTAAAGGTTGTACACTGTAAAAAAAAATTCATGAGGTTACTAAAAACTTTTTAGTAAATTTGTATTCCACAGAATTTTTTAGTAACCATTCCAAACCTTTTTTTTTTTTTTTTTTTTTTTTTTTTTTTTTTTTTTTTGCAAGTGAACAAAGTAACAAACTTTTCTTTTGTAAACTAAACAAAAGAATTTTTTGTATAACTAACTTAAAACTTTTTAGTATGAGCCAGCCAGCAAATTTTAGTAACAGCTCCAAAATTATTTTTAGTCACGGATTCTTAGTAGCTAGCCCAAACGCAATTTTTGCAACAGTAGATTTCCAGCAACGCCTCAACAGATGGCAGCATCAAACATTGCCACCTGCGCAATTTTGATTTCATAACCCCTTTACTTAACGAACACTTACACTGCATACTCTCGGTACGTCTTTGTTGTTGTCGAGCTTCGAACCCGAAGCCTTTCAGTCTGAAGCTCTGTGCTATGACCACTAGGCTATCACGGCTACACCAAGCGAATTTTAGTAATAGCTATTAAAAATATAAAACTATTAACTCTATACATTGTTAGCTTTTTTCTAAAGACTCATAGATTTTCTTGTAACTGAGATAATTACAAAAATGTTTTTAGTAATTACAAGGATCACTAATTTTTTTTTAGTAGATCGACCCTTTTTTTTACAGTGTACCATACAATAGTAATAATGATAATTTGATAATGATAATGATAATGATATGATTTGTCGCATAATTGTTATAAATTAATTATAAAAATAACAGTACAGTCGGCTCTCGTTAATTCGAACTCTCCGGGACCACAAGAAATGTTCAAATTATCCGAAGTTCGAATTATGGAAAGAATTTGAAGAAAAAATGCTTTATATGGTACTATTACAAAGGAATTAATGTTATAGTGTTTTTTAAATTTATTTCGTCTGTTATCATTTGAATATGACTTAATATTAAATTAGAATGTATAATACATAAACTAATTAAAAGATTAGGAACAAGCACAATGGAAGAAAAATTTAAAGAGTCACTGATGGACAGACGGGGCACTAAAAAAGTGGATATCGAATGCATTGGATTATATGTATATTTGTTCGGAACAATTTTCACAAAAATCAACGAAAGAAAGTTATTCAAACGATCTGAAATCCGTGAGAAAGGAGAGAAAAATGAAAAGCCAGAATTCTCGTTAGTTCGAATTAAGTGAAGTAAAGAGAATAGGAGTTCGAATTAATGAAAATTTTTAACGTTATTCTGTCATTGAATATTTCCGGATTTCATGTTTAGTTCGAATTAAGCGAAGATGTGAATTATCCGATTTTGAATTAACGAGAGTTGACTGTATGTGATTTCAATGCATAGGCATTGATGGATGATTCTGATGTATACTGCATCTTATTTTCAGCATACAATAATATTTATAGTCTTCATACAGGACTTCGAAGAAATATTCGATAAACAATACCATCTTGATTTGATAAACAATAACATCTTACACGTTATTTTTAGCTTAAATTATTTCGGATACCCATTTTTGGAATAAAATTTTGTAATGTTACAAAAGGCATCTTAAACAATCCAAATTCACCACAGTCTATAATTATGAATAAAATTTCTTTGATTTTGAAATTTACCAAAAGTTAAAGAATTATTTTAAAGTGAAACATAGGTTTAAGTCAAATAACATAATTCATGGAATGAAAAACTCTGAGATTTACATAAATTAATTTAAATTAAATGGAGCTATTTAAATAAGCTTTCAACATAATGCTAAAAATCACTTTAATCACACATCATTGAAAGTGGACTCAGTGTTCTGTAGTTTAATTTGTGACTCAGCGCGAATTGTCAGGTACGTTTTTCTTATTATAAAGTCCCTAGTTCATAGATATTTAAATGCGAATAGTGGCCATTTACAGAATTTTTCATGATATCACTGAATTTCAGATAAAGCAAAATAGAATCTATTGATACAGTATTTTCATTAATCTTAAAGTTCTGAAATAAAATTAGAGTTTGGCTTGAATTTAGATAATCTATATTTTTTATAGGTTATTAAAATATATCTACAGTAGTTTTTACTGTAGTTTTTTAGATAAACATATTTTTGAGTAATGTAATGTGCTGAAAATGATTCTACAAACACTAAAAATTTGTTACATTTGTTACATCACCTCGTTGAGGTAACGTATATTCTGGACTCTCATGGAACCAAATGTATGCGAAAACTGAAATAGTCGGACAACTGGAAACAAATTACAGTCAGATGTGTTTTCAAACTATACAAACGATAAACAATAATTTTAAATAGAGTACGTCGTAAAATCGAGTGTCGTAAAATCCGGATACTGTAATAATACGAGAAACTGTAAAAATGTTTTCCATACAAAACTTTAGAAACCGATTTTTCATCTCTCTCGAAATAGAATAACTTTGCAATACTACAAAATACAGAATGGAGTTTCTACGTTCATCATAGTGTATAATTATGTATGATATCATTGAGATTTTGAAATTTACCAACGCTTTCTTTTAAACAAAACGGCCCACACAGTAAAAAATGAAACCTATTTCAGGATGTTACCCAAAATCAAATAACACCCATAATAGCTTTCCTATTTCTAATTTGGGTTGTAATACACCTATTATGAGTTTCAGGCACATTAAGGGTCTCAGTATCCCCAAATGTCATAAAATCCAACCCAAAACAGGTAGTTCAGCAAACGCATTTCTAAATAGATCCTCGGTACGACTAATTTGACTCTATCCCTGGTAGCATGGTGTGATCGTATATTGCGAGGCCTTTCATCAATTCCTCGCAATGTGCGACGAACATATCATTGCGAGCAGCATCTGAGAACCGGTTTCGGATTAGATACTTAAAACTGCACTTGATAGTACATTCATACGTCACAGATAATGGCCCAATATCAAATCACGGCGAAATTTGAACAAAATCACAGCATTTTCCCGAAGCGCATTCTGATTGGTTGAAACAGGAAGAGTATAAGCTCAATATAGAGACGGCTCTTAAGGAGAGCTTGGACAGCGCATGCGCCTGTTGTCGGCTCCCTCTTCATTTGGCGTTCAGCGGCAACTCCTCGCCAACGCGCTGAAAATGAATTGAGCGGGGGTTTTCTTTATGCTGATGTAAACACATCAATTCTAAAAATATGTGTGTGTGAGGGGGGGGGGGGTTCGGTTTCGGGGGTTATTTCGTGAAGAAAAAGAGAGAGGGGGATGAGAATCAGTGTTTATGTTGTGGAGAAAAAAAAAAAAAAAGTGGGGAAAAATTGGATTTAATTTTTATTATGTCGTTTGATTCATGCAAACATTTCAATCAACATTAGTCATATAGTTAGTTAGCATAATGTTTTATTTCGTCCGTCTGTATCAGTGCTATTTATATAAAAATAAGTCTTTTAATTTTATGATAAAAAAGTTCATCCATTCAAACGGTAAATTAATTAGAATCAATTTGTATTATGTTATAAAAAGAAGCGGGGGGGGGGGAAACATAATCAATTTTTATTATGTAATTTGATTCCTTTTAATCATCGTTAATCATGTTATTTAATATAATGTTTTATTTATTTCATCAATTTGTATCAGTGTAGTATATTTAAAAATACTTAATTTAATTTTATAATATAAGGTTTGAAAATTATTGTACATTACTAATTACTGTTAATTAATTTATTAATAATTGTAAATTAAATTTTTAAATACAGTATGTAATTATTTGTAACGGTATATTTCTTTTAAAGGGAAAATTTCTTAGCACTTTTATCTAATATATTGTGAATATTATGTGTTCATAAGCCTTTTTTTTATTGTTTAAGTTATAAAAAATTCAAATATTTTTCTACGGTTTCTAGCTTCAATACCCATTTTCGTTTTTGTTTTGTTTATTTATTCTTATTATTTTAAACTTAATTCTTTCAAAATAATTATCCTTAAAGCAAATAAAACGTATTCTCTTTATCTAATACTGGATATTTTCAATCTGTTCCACTCCATTTTTGAAGATGAAATAAGAAATTTGAATGGTAATTTTATGTGATAAAATACAATTAAAAGTTTTTTTGTTTGCATGATATATTATTAATATTTTTTATTAGCAATATGGGGGGGGGGGTGCATATATATAGAGAGTAATAGTTTATTAAATGTTGGTACATCTTAAAAATTGGTTTTAAACATCAATTTTGTCAGGAAATTTTGAAGTTCCTGGAAACATCAATAGAATTATCTAAAAAAATAATTTACTATTTTTAATTTTAACTTTTAAAATGGTGAAATAAATAAATATTATGCTTTGTTACTTTTCTGAAATCTAAAATCAGGACACTTATAAAAAATATACTTAAAAATAAATTCAATTAATGGAAATATTATGCCTTTAATAATTACAATAATGATCAAAAAGACTTATAATACTCGTCTTACATCTCGAAACTTACTGCTATTTTTTTAAATTCTTTTTAATCAGTTTCTTATTGCTATTTTTTTTAAATTCTTTTCAATCAGTTTCTTATCTTAACTCTTGTAGTGACATAAAACATGTCAGGTAAAAAAACTGCTTTAAATTATAATTTTTGATGAGCAACCATGGTTTGGTTTGGTTTTATTTTGTGTCGGCCGATTATCTACTCGAGGGATATAAGCCCAGGGAGGAGTGCCTTTCGTGGGGGTCTTTATAAGGTAACCTAACCCTTAGTTATGCAAGGCTCGAAGAAAACCACAAAAACTCCGAACGGTTAGGTCGACGGTCGCGATTGGGTTCGAACTCAGCACCTGCCGTTTACCAATTGAGAGGTCAGAACCTCACCTCTCGGCCACTGGTGGGGCATGAGCAGCCATGACTAATGTCAAATAAAAATTACAAATTGAAAGTCTTCTCTACAAACACCACTCCCACGATAACACACTACAACAATCTAATTTTCAACAGTTTTCTTTAGAACCTTATTTTTTCTTTGTAGCACATAACATTTTATTTGGTGTAACTGAGACCCTTTTAAAAATCTTTCTAATCAATAATTCTCAATGACAATTTTTTTTTACAGTCTCTGTTACGGGATGTACAACACCTCCCGAGGGAGATTTGGAATTTTATTCTTATTAATTAATTATTTTAAAGTGTAATTTGTCTTGTAACTATTCAAATGCTTTGCCCCCCCCCCCCCCCCCAAATCACTTTTTTTTCTGAGCTTCAAATTTATCTTAATTGAACATTGGAAATATTTAAATTTATTACAATTCCTAAATTGTTATTATGCTTAGATTTTTTTATTCACCATTCTCTTATCAATTATAACATGAAAAGAGAAAAAACGAGATCTTAAAATATTTTTTTTTTAAACAAAATTGCTAAAAAAAAATTTTTCATTAATTATATAAGTCATATTTTTATCTTGTAAATTTTAAAAAGACATATGCATATAAATTTTGCAAATTTTTGATTAGATTTAGAAAACACGAAGGTCAGGTCTAGTATTCAAATTTAATAATATCATAATTAAGTATATTTTAATTTTTGCATTAATACAAAACCAACTAAAATTGTTACATCGATACGTAACATATATAACTACAGATTTTCTCGAATAAATTTTTTATTTCGCAATAGTAGTAGTTCAATTCATCCATTAACTTTCTCTTTTCATATTCACCCGGAGCCCTCTCTACCAGATATTTAAATAGATAGCCAAGCAAGCGATAAATAGCCAAATACAGTAACCCTACTGCGGGAGCCCTCTCTATATTGAGACGCTAGTAACAGGAAGCCGCCGAAACACCGGAAGAAGTTGAAATTGTTTGTTGATGTCGGCGCGCCATTGATTGCTTGCCTCGTGTTGTATTTTTCATTAAGAAATATTTAAAAATATTGAGAGGTAAGTACCTATTTCATTCTTTCTGATGTTGCTATTTTGTTTCAAATCATGTTAAACAGCCTAAAAATAATATGTTTTGAATGATAAACGTATACATTGTTTACTTATTGGAGTGTTGTTACATATGGCATTAAATATATAAAAGTTGAATTATGTTAAGGATTGATCTAAGCAGAAAATTTGCCGAATACCCAAGGTTCGGTTGAAGTGTTTGCCGAATATTCGGTATTCGATTATCGAATACTTTCTTTTCGGTAACCGAATACTTAAAATTTTTGAATAAACATTTTTGCATACATTTGCTGTTTTGATAAATTTTAACTAAAATTAAATTCTTAATTTAATTCAGTTACCTTTTTATTCTTAAATCTAACTGCACAAACAAATTTAATGACTTCTTTGCACTCACAAATTTATTAATTCATCACTTATTTTTTGTTATTTTACCACTAATCAACACCCAAAATAAATAACTTATAAAAGTAACTAACTGTATACAACAGGCTAAAGGAGAATACACGGGACAAAAAAATTTGTTCAAATAAAAGAAACAATGTTATTATTAATTTGATTCATATCAATTTGTACATTGAAATATTTTGTATCAAATTATTGCTATTTACATTATGATTTTAATTTAAATCAATGGTGATGAAGATTTATTAAAAAAAAAAAAAAAAAAAAAAAACTGAACGATTTTAGTTCAATGTAGGATAGATGTGTCACTAATGGTCACATGTAAGGAGCTTCTTTTTAAATTATTTTTTTATTAATATTTATAGTATTGTATTCCATTTTTTCCGTATTAATCAACAAAATTTAACCACTCTCATGGTCTCATTTCCCAATGTGAATCTTTTTTTTTTTTTTTTTTTTTTTTTGTAATAACAGAAATATATTAAAAGCTCAGTAATGTTTACCCCATAAAAAATATAATTGTTTATATAATTGAACTATTTAAAATTATAATTTTATGAGAATATACAAATGAAACAAAATAGTTATGTGTTCTAATAAATTTGTTATGATTACAAAATGTCAGGCAATTACTCCCCCCCCCCCCCCCCCCCCCACCAATAATGATATTGCTTTAAAAATGTAAAAGAAAAAGAAAAATTAGTATTTATTTTGTTTGGAGTGGTATACAAATTTGGTTATATTTATTTTTTGCACACTTTGTTAGTTCAAGTGAATAGAAGTCAATAAAATATAAATTTATATCATATAACACCGAAAAGAAAGTCAGTATTTATTTATTTATTTATTTATTTTTTTTGTTACATAGTACATTTAACAGTTATAAAGTCTTGTTGCACTTGCTCCGAATAGAGAAAGGGTAAGGAGCTCAACAAAACGCGTGTACTAAATTCTTCCTTTTTTATTTGTTCTTCATTTCAAACGTATTTTACATATGGTTTCTGAAACCCTGTTTATATTATTCAAATACAAATGAAGACAAATAGGAAAGTCAAACATAAGTGTTCCCTATTTTAAAATTAAATAACTTTATTATAATTTAGTGATTTTAATGACTTTGTATTTATATATATATACAGAGTTTCCCCCAGGTTTAAAAAAGGGCAGGGCACTACTGTTCTGAAAAGGGCACATTTTTACATTTTTCTGGGCACTTTTTACATTTTTCAGGGCACTTTTATAGAGTTGAATCTAGAATCTAGCAGTTTAAAAAGTTGTAAAAAAAACAAATTTCATCAAAAAAGAGAAAAAAGTAAATTTTATTAAAAGATCGTGAAAAAATCACAAATACAGTCGTCCCCGCATAAACGAATATTAACGGTTCCAGAAAAAATATTTGATTAAACGGGGAGGCATATAAATGTAATATTTAATGTGCAATAAAATGACAAAATTATTAAATATAGTATATTTAATTACCAGAGTAAGAAAATCGTTAAAATCTCTAATGGAGTAATACAAACCAAAATAAAAACAAAATGACAAGTAAATACACAATAGTTCAATGACAGTAAACACATGCATTTTGTTTACATAACACTAAATGCAGATCGTGTGAATTGGGTCCAAATTTTGTAATTAGAATTTATTTTACATAATTTATACAAGGTTTAAAAAAGTAAATGAAAGTGGTTTATAAGAAATTTTAGAGTAAAAGATGGGCGAGATTTTCTTTCGGATGGTATCACAATCACCATCTTGTGAGCCTCTAAGTGACAACATATTAATATTAAAGGGCTACTTCAATCACGCGAAAGGATTTGCTCGCTAATGCTTATTCTATAGAAGAAATTTATAAAGATATCTCTACCGCATTTCAATATTTTTAAATGATCTTTTTTGCAATGGATAGCTGAGATCGATCTGTACAAAGGGCTTCATCATTTTTAACATTCGAGATATTTTTAATGGGGTTGATTTCAGTTTCAGAAAATGAAAGAAAATTTTTGAAAATGAAAATGTCTCTGTTAAAAATAACTGTAAAAAAATCGAAAAGGTGAAAAAAAATCTTTTGACAAACTAAAGTAAACAAAAAAAAAAAAAAAAAAAATCATTGTCCAATTTATTTCACCATTTTTGAAATTAATTCGAAAAAATAAACAAGAAAGGAACTCACTTGACCAGTCCATTATGCACCTACCAGGCGAAATCCATGCTGAGAGTTCTGGAAGTTTGTTTTCTATGTAACAACCAAAAATGACAAAAAATATGGAGGAAATTCCAATTGAAACGTATTTTTCACACCCATTCTTCAAATTGTCTCACTCATTTGTTATTCGATTAAGCGAGGACATTTTGTGAAAAGTATTCGATTAAACGGGGTAAAATAACATTAGCCCAATGGGATTAAATTCGGTTCCGGAAGATTTTATTTGAATAAGCGGGGTATTCGATTATCCGTTACCTGATTAAGTAGGGAGGACTGTATTGTTAAAAGATCGCAAATATTGTTAAAAGATCACGAAAAAAAGGCCAATTTTGTTAAAAGATCGCAAAAAACAGCAGATTTTGTTAAAAGATCGCAAAAAATGGCTTATTTTGCTTTAAAAAATTCACGAAAAAACGACAAATCTCATGAAAATATAGTGAAAAAACAAAACTTTTCACAGAATTTTCTGTTTTATTGTGATTTTTGGACGAAATTTGCTGTTTTTTTTTTTTGCAAATCTTTTGACGAAATCTGCCGTTTTATTGCTACCTTTTGACGAAAGTTGCTGTTTTTTGCGACTCATTTGACAAAATTTTCCATTTTATCGCCATTTTTGGAAGAAATTTGTCGTTTTTCCACGATGTTTTGAGGAAATCTGTCGTTTTGTGAAGAAATTAGCCATTTTTTTGCAAATCGTGCAGGAAATTAGTTGTTTTTTTCTGCGATTTTTAACGAAACGTGCTTTTTTTTTTAGAGTTTTTTTTTTAAATGAAATTACCCGCCCCACGGGACGCGTATGAGACCATTTTTTTGCTTTCCATCGCCGATTTTTTGCATAACTTGCGCGCTATAAGTGCATTCAGATCATCACTGGAGGGCTGCGGTTTTTCAAATGTGGGGAGAAAAGGGTGCTATTTTTTCAACTAAATGGCAGGAGGGGTGGAATGCCCCACTGAAATCCTCTGGGGGGAAACTCTGTATATATATATATATGGTTAACATACTATTTTAAAACCTACGATCTTGTTATAAATAGAAGATAATTTTGGTTGCATCGAAAATTATATTGAAAACTAGAGACACCCCCCCCCCTCCCCCTAGCGATATCTTATGATATCATGTACCAGACACCCCTCCCCCCTAAAATGATAATGTTATACATGCATAGTCCCTAATGCACACCCCTTAAAAACTTAACAATAAATGAAATTTTGTACAGGGTTGGTATGATTTAAATCAACTGAGTTTAAAAAAAAATAATTTGATTTAAATCAATTTCTTTTTTATTTTTCATTTTGGAAATTAATTAGCAGAGAAATAAGAAATAGGTGTAAATAAGTAACGGGTGTTTTTCTGGTATTTTCAGGATTGCTATCAGAAAGAATGTGGTCGGTACAGGTTAAGTCCAGGTGTCCCCCTCTTAATCCTTTAATTGTTTGTTCTTTTGTAACAAATTTTAGATGATGGGGCGAAATACAAACTTTTTATAACTCATTTTTCGTTTGCCAAACTTGGCAACTAAATGATTTGTATCTTTTTTGTTTCACAAGTTAATAAACAAAAAACAACAACAAGTAGACAAAATTCACAATCCCCCCCCCCCCCTTCCTTTATGCAACTGAAACCTATTTTTTATGTATAAACTTTCAAGCGAGTTTCAGAGATTTTCAGTTTTTTCCCCATCTGTGTTGATGACAGGTTAATTTCTTAGGGCGGAGTGTCTGAAAGATAATTTTATGTATTTTGCACGTGTGAAAATTCTTATACTGCTCTGTTTAGCAAGTTTTTCAGTCGCATCTTTTGACAAGTAGACAAAATTCACAATCCTCCCCCCTTCCTTTATGCAGTTGAAACCTATCTTTTATATATAAATTTTCAAGTGAGTAACAGTGATTTTCAGTTTTTTTCCCCATCAGTGTTGATGGCAGGTTAATTTCTTATGGCAGAGCGTCCAACAGATACTTTTATGGATTTCGCACGTCTGAAAACCTTTACTGCTCTGTTTAGCTACAAAGTTTTTTCAGTCACACATGTGTCGCACTTTTCAACAAGTAGACAAAATTCACAATTTCCCCCTCCCCCCCCACCTTTATGCAGCTGAAACCTATGTTTAATATATAATCTTTCAAGTGAGTAACAGTGACTTTCAGTTTTTTTCCTCATCAGTGTTGATGACAGGTTAATTTCTCAGAGCGGAGTGTCCAACAGATATTTTTATGTATTTTGCACGTCTGAAAATCCTCATACTGCTCTGTTTAACAACAAAATTTTTCAATCGCACGTTTGTCATAATTTTCAACAAGTAGACAAAATTCACAATCCTCCTCCTCCCCCCCCCCCCTCCTTTATGCAGCTGAAACCTATTTTTTATGTATAAACTTTCAAGCAAGTTTCAGTGATTTTCAGTTTTTTTTTCCCATCAGTGTTGGTGGCAGGTTAATTTCTTAGGGCGGAGTGTCTGACAGATAATTTTATGTATTTTGCACGTCTGAAAATTCTTATACTGCTCTGTTTAGCAACAGTTTTTCAGTCGCACGAGTGTCACACCTTTCGAGAAGTAGAACAAAATTTACAACCCCCCACCTCCTTTATGCAGCTCAAACCTATGTTTTATATATAAACTTTCAAGTGAGTAACAGGGATTTTCAGTTTTCCCCCCCATCAGAGTTGATGGCAGGTTAATTTCTTAGGGTGGAGTGTCTGACAGATAATTTTATGTATTTTGCATGTCTGAAAATTTTTATACTGCTCTGTTTAGCAAGTTTTTCAGTCACACCTTTTGACCAGTAGACAAAATTCACAATCCCCCCTCCCTCCTTTATGCAGTTGAAACCTATGTTTTATATATAAACTTTCAAGTGAATAAGAGCTGTATCACACAGAGAAAGACTTTCGGCAAACATTTTACAAAACAGGATCGTTCATTTTGCAGCGTGTTCGGTAAACAGGTTTTTAAATCTTCTCACGGGGTTGTTTAATTTCTTGCTCAGCTCCTATTGGTCAGTTGATCAGTGCTGAATGAATAGCCAACATTTTCCATGCAATGCAGGAAACCCTCGGTAAACGAAACTACCGAACAAATTCTCCCTATATCAAGGTCACGGAACATTTTGCTGACTGTAATGTTGTGTAGGGGAAAAAGTTCTGTGAAAGACGTCTGTGTGATGCCGCTATAAAAGTGTTTTTCAGTTTTTTTCCCCATCAGTGTTGATGGCAGGTTAATTTTTTTGGGCGGTGTGTCCGACAGATATATTTTTATGTATTTTGCATGTCTGAAAATCCTTATACTGCTCCGTTTAGCAGCAAAGTTTTTTCAGTCAGACATGTGTCGCACTTTTCAACAAGTAGACAAAATTCACAATCCCCCCCCCCCCCCCCCTTCTTCCTTTATGGGCTGAAACCTATTTTTTATATATAAACTTTCAAGCAAGTTTCAGTGATTTTAAGCTTTTTTTCCTCATCAGTGTTGATGACAGGTTAATTTCTTAGGGCGGAGAGTCCGACAGGTGTTTCTGTGTATTTTGCACATCTGAAAATCCTTACTGCTCTGTTTAACAAAAAAAATTTTCAGTCTCACCTTTCGACAGGCAGACAAAATTCACAATCCCCTCCCCCCCTTTCCTTTATGCAGTTGAAACCTATTTTTTATGTATAAACTTTCAAGCGAGTTTCAGTGTTTTCCAGCTTCAGTTTTTTCTCCCCATTAGTGTTGTTGATAGGCTAATTTTACAGGGCAGAGTGATCGGCAAACTTGTTTAATGGGTTTTGAATATCTGAAAAGTTACTGCTGTTTTTAGCAACAATTTTTTTAGTTGCATATGTTTCTAGGGGTGCAGAAAATGTTTCTACTTCAAACATTTCCTCCAATCCACATGAAATTTCCTCCAAAATTTTACGGTAAATTATACTATAGATAAATGCTATTAGTGGTGCAGCCAGAATTCTGTTTTAGTGGGGGTTTTGAGTTTCAGATAAAAATACTCGCTGGTTATTTGAATCATTGTTTAATAGAATAGAGATAGCATTTTTTTAAAAGTGCGTTTAACAACATGAAACTTTCTGATTTTTTAAAAAAAATGCATAATTGAATCACTTTGTTGAATAAAATTTCATTTAACAAAGCAAAGGATTCAGAAAATCACCAAAATGTTTAAATATTTACTTTGGTTTTGATCCATATAAGTGGAATAGTATTTTTTCTTATTTCTGGGAGGGGTTTTAACCCCAAAACCCCTCCCTTGGCTGCACCACTAAATGCTATGTTAGTAGGTATAGAAGATATATTTTTCCAATATTTCAAAACTTATGCATGAGTATATGTATTTGATAGGGCTGGGCGATATCAGAATTTTAATATCGTGATATATCGCTGACCAAATATCGATAATTTTCGATATATCGATATATTTCAATTCATATGTCACTCCATCATAAATGTAACTGTCCTCTGTATAAAATACTACAAACACATAATAGTATATATATATATATATATGTGTGTGTGTGTGTGTGTGCGTGTGTGTATGTTAATTATCAAGAAAAAACAAAAATATCAATATTTTAACATGTTCCAAAGAACATAAATTTTAATTTTTATGTATTGATTCAAAATATGCAAACCCTTTACCTGCAAATCTGATCTAAAATATGTGTTATTGAAAACTCTTAGAAAGTTAAACATTATAAATCATTAAAATGAAACAAGAAAATGTATATAAGACAACAAATAGACATTAGATATATTGAAAGAAAATACTTTAATTACCTATAAACTTAAAATTTTTTTATTACAATACAAAAAAAAAAAAAAAAAAAAAAAAAAAAAAAAAAAATGCATTACTGCAATTTTGGGCCGTAAGGAACACCTTCTTTTCGTTGTTATAATAAATAATTCTATTATTAGTCAGAATACAAATGAAAGCATTAGAATAATCAAATAATTTTAAGAAAACACGAAATTTCTTTAATAGAGTACAAAGTCCCAAATCAGGACGTTTTGCTAACTGCCGTTTTTTTTCTTTTAATAATAATGCTGAATTAATCTCTATAATGATCTTTTACTTTTTCGATTTTGTTTACAAGATAGCTTTCTAGGATGCTTTTACTTTCGAAACCAGTTTCAAAAATGAAAGTATTCTAGTAAAGAAAAAAAAACTTGAAAACAAATATTAAAAAACGGCTTTTATTGAAAGAGATCAACCTCAGATGTGCAATGCAAAAACAAAAAATAAATAAATAAATAAATAAACAAAAATATGGAAATGCAAACGAGGTATAAAAAAATAAGATTGACATTGAGCGGATGTTTTTGCATTAGTGAACTCTTGAAATAAAAAGGAGCCATGATATTCAAAATCAAAACTGTCCTCATTCTTTTATGAGAAATAAACTCTTCGATTTTTTTTTTTTTTTTCAACTTATAAAAAGGGTTTTGTGAAAGTATCAACTAGTTCCAGTTGTTTAAGTGCGCGAAAAACACATTCAACGGCACATACAAACGAAAAGGGGGGGGTGGGGGGTGGAAGAAAAACAAAACCTTTTATTCTTTACCATTAAAAGGGAAAAAAATTCATAACTCCTAAGTTAATTTACCGATTTTTTTCAAATTTTTAGCAATTTGCAATAATAGTAAATTAGGCTGTGTGACAAATTTTTATTAAAATATAATAAGTTATTACAAAATTTGAGCATCTTTTACAAGTGTCCAGTGCAGAAGAACCTCAAAGAAAACGTAGGAAACTATCCATCGTTTGTTTTTGTTTATCGAACTCAGCGAAATCGAAACTTGAATGTTTATACAATAATCATATGGTCATCTGCTGTGGATGGGTAATATGTTTTGCCAAGCAGAAAGACACCATCCATAGAGTTTTAGCGATCTTTCAAAATGAAAAGTATTTTCCTTCCTAATTTGATAAAGATTTTCAATTTTTTTTTTTTTTTTTTTTTTTTTTGGGGGGGGGGGGTGGATTTTTTCAAAAACCTGTACGCAAAACGGGTAAAAATATTAGTATCCAATAAACTCTAAAACTAAGGTGAATCACAATGAAAAAAGAAAAAACTTCCGCTTTAAGTAAAATTTCTGCTTAAAATAAATGACATAATGGAATTACCATACATGTAAATTATTAATGTTATTAATAAAAAATGTAAAATAATATGTGATTTAATATAATTATTTATTAATGCTATTAATAAAGAAAAACAAACATACAAGACATATCGATTAATTGTGCTCACATTTTTGAAAATATGTCAATCAATTCTGCATTCCGACAGCAATAACTGTACACAAGCTCACAGGAAAACAACAGTCAGCCACCGATATGGAGTCAACAAGTGATTGTATCGGAAATGCCCTATCCTCGAACGAGTGTTTCAACTTCGATTCTAGAACGAACTCCGATAAATAAAGCGGTACATCAGAATAGTAGACTGTTCGCCCATACTCCGGTATGTGCGCGACACCAGCGCAAAAAGTAGACGGTTCGCCCATACTCCGGTATGTGCGCGACACCAGCGCAAAAAGTAGACGGTTCGCCCATATTCCGGTATGTGCGCGACACCAGCGCAAAAAGTAGACGGTTCGCCCATATTCCGGTATGTGCGCGACACCAGCGCAAAAAGTAGACTGTTCGCCCATATTCCGGTGTGTGCGCGACACCGGCTCAAAACTGGAAGTATCACGCAAGTGCCGATTACAGCGCGAACATTTGCAAAAGTAAACAACTTTTACGCCAACAGAGGTAGATTCGAAATTCCGTAACTCCGTAATTCCGAAAGTAGGATGAAATACCGTTTGAAACGATATATCAGAAGGATTGAAATCTCAATATCGTTACCGCGGTCTTAAAGAAATATCGATATATAACGATATTACGGTATATTGCCCAGCCCTAGTATTTGAGTGTGTGTGTGTGTGGTGGAGGGGAGGGGAATCTGAAACTCACAGCAATTTTTTTAAAAAGTAACAGTAGAGAGGGGGAAATTTACTCTCAGCATAGAACTATGTTTTTTTTTTTTTTATGCAGACTTTTGAATAAATTCACTTTTTTTTCATGATCTTTAGCAAGTTTTGTGGTTATTCTGCTTTCCTTTAGGATAAAATTAGTGTTATTTTTTTTTCCACTCTTATAATGATATTTACAATTCTTGTTTTGTATTTTTGATAAAATTTGGGGGTTTTTAGAATCGTTTCACGAAATTTGCAGTACTTTTGTGATCTTTTGACAAAATTTACATTCATTTTGCGATTTTTTGATGAAATTTACATTTTTTGCAATCTTTTGGTGAAATTTGTTCATTTTGTGATATTTTGACAAATTTTGCAGTTTTTCCACAATTTTTTGATAAAATTTGAGTTTATTGCATTTGTTTTGCAATTTTTTGATGAATTGTGCATTTCTTAATTTTTGACAAAATTTGGAGTTGTTTGGTGTTCTTTTGATGAAATTTGCAGTTTTATTTGATTATTTGCCAGGCATGCTACTTTTCCATGGACATGCAGAATTACGTTTCTTCGGGGATGAATTTTACTATCTCTGAGAGCAATGCGAATATGCATTTCATATGTTGGGGTATGGGGGTGTGTAACTGATGAAATACAACAAAAAAGTTAGAGTACAAACTGAGACTAATACTAAACTTGGGCAAATTTCTTCAAATGATTGTCTCTTCAAATTTTGTTTATAGATCGGGGAAAGATATGTTAATTTTGTCGATAGTAAGCAAATTTTGTCGAAAGATCGCAGAAAATATGCAAATCTTCTCAAAAAGGGGGGTGAAAAACTGCAAATTTCTCTAAAGGATCATGGATAAATGCAAATTTCGTTGAAAAGTCTGTGGAAAAAAGTGTAATTAGCGTCAAATGGTTGCGGAAAATGCAAATTTCTCAACTTATGAGCTAGTGAATATGGCAGGGGTGATTCTAAGTGGTGGTGGGGGGGGGGGGAAATCTCAAATTTACAGCAAATTTTCTGAAGGGTTAGGGAAGTAGGGGAAGGGGAGGAAATCCTCATCCAGCATTAAGAATGTTTTTTTTTTCTTCACTTTCTGAAAATTTTTACCAGTTTTTTGATGAAATTTATGCATATTTCATGATTTTTTGATGAGCTTTATTGTTATTTCACTTTCCTTTTGACGAAATTCACAGTTATTTCACTTGTTTGATGAAATATGCAGCTGTTTTGACTTATTTTGAAGAAATTCATGTTTGTTTTGCACCTTTTAACAAAATGTGCAGTTATTTCATGATTTTTTAACAAAATTTGCATAAATTTAGTGATCTAACATGAAATTTTTCTGTTTTTTGTGTTAATTTGGCAAAATGCACTGTTCTTTCGGCATGTTTTAACAAAACTCGTATTATTTCTTTCCTTCTTAGCGAAATTCTCAGTTTCGCATTATTTTGACAAAATGTGTGGTTTTTTTTCGATTTTTTTGAAAATTTTTGTTCCTTGCATTATCTTTTTAAGAAACTTGAGATTCTTTAATGATCTTTTGACAAATTTTGTGGTTCTCTTGCGATCTTTTTTAAATTTGAAGTTTTTGATATTTTTTCTATCTTTGTCTTTATTTTGCAATCTTTTGTCTTTATTTTGCAATCTTTTGACAAAATTTGTGTTCGTTTTGATGAAACCTGTGGTTCTTTCACAATCTTTTGACGAAAGTTGCAGTTATTATGTGATTCTTTTTCGAAACTTTTGCAATCTTTTGGGAAATTTGCAGTTTTATCACGTTCCTTTGTCAAAATTTGCTGTTATTTTGATATTTCGTAATAAAATTTGTTTTTTCTTAATTATTGGTCAAACATGGCATTTTTTTATGTCTGAACTTTATAATTAATGATAGTTTTTTTATATTTTTATCATTATTCAGGGTTGGTATAAAAACCGGTTTTTTTGAAAAAAACCAAAAAACCGGGTTTTTTTGGTTTAAACCGGGTTTTTTTCAAATCATTATTTAAATCGCATTTCCAAGAAAAATAGCTTGAGTTTTAGAAAGTCATGAGGATTTTTTGTAATTAATAGTTAATTAATGTTAAACATTCACATTAGTATTTATTTTTTTTATAATTAAATAACTAAAGCATAAAAATTTATAATTAAATTATCTTATAAGTTTAGGTTTCTATAGGGAAATATTCATTGTGTGAAAAAAAAAAAAAAAAAAAAAAAAAAAAAACTATTAATTTATTAGTATACTTATATAAACCTTTTAGATAATAATTTAAGAAATAATTACATGCAGGTTGATAATGAAGGACATAGTAAAGGGCAAACAAACATATTTTACTAAATTAACAGAAAAAAGCTGAAATAGAAAACATTTTCTTGTGCATAATTTAGAAATTATTTACAGTATTAACATCAACAAATGATTATTAATCTCTTACTACATATATTTACTTAAAAAATATAAATATGAATTTTATTAATGCTAAAAAATACATGTGTATTGACTTACTTGATACATCAACGAATGTAATGCTTACACAAATTGAGACGTAGGCTTAGAAAAATTATTATTATTATTTTAAATACAATCTTTATTTTTTCTGTTTCTTTGTTCTTCAAAAGGTGAAGATTTAGCATTAAATTTTATTATCTGTGCAAGCATCGAGTTACATGGATATTTTTGTTTTGTAAAATTTAATGTATCCTTTTTTTCTTGTTCACATAGTTCACTTTGACTGTATTGTGGTTCAAGCATGTATACCTAAAAGGACATGGGTGTTAGGGTTATTTTATACCTGGACTAAAAAACTATGAGACTTCTTTATTGTACATTTTTTTTTCTCTTAATATTTTTTGAAGACCTGTCCAATTATAAACTGCATTAGTAATGGAACTTATTACTTTAGATATTATCCAGGGCAACTGCAATAGAATTTAACAGTTTAAACATATCTTCAACATTTCTTTTAAAATAAAAATTAGACAGATACGAGCTTTTGATATTTTTATCAATAACATTCCTATTTTCTACACAAATTTTAAGTGGGGCAATTTTTAAGGTAAACATCTAAAGCATCTGAAAATGAATCACACCTAGTATTATAAGAAAGAGCTACTTTGACAGCATTTACATTGCATGCAATTTTTACATTTGGCTCTTAAACATGTTTTTGATGTATTTCTTACTCCCTCAAATGAAAACCAGATTATATTTTCCTTTCTTCTAGTTTTAGACATTCTTTTATTTCAATATATATATAAGTAGCTTTCTTAAAATAAAATACAATACAAAGTAACTAGAAACAGAAAAAAATAATGTAAAAACTGCAAATCCAATCTAAGAAAAACCAAAGCTTACTAATACCAATAGCTATGGAACAGAGAAAATTCATAGCCAATCATTCATTAGCATACAGAACAAGAGTAACCAATGGAAAGAATGACTTATGATTATGTCATTATTGATGCTTTGATACATGATGCAATCCTTAGTAAATCATAATCAAGCTATCTAAGCAGTCAAATTGCATTTTTGGCTGGCATATGCCATTTTTGCATTTTTTTTTTTTTTTAAATAAAAGGTTTAAAAAAGAATTAAAACTACCTTTTTTTATTCTCCACAGTTCACTGTAGAAAAATATTTTGCCATGTCAATTTATAGCTAGTAAGAAAAATTAGATTGATTAAAGATGTTTGTCACTTTAAAAATTTAATTTGTCTTTAGCTTTGCTTGTAGCTACTCCATAACTTTGATTTTGCACATTTTAATAATGTGTAAAATAAATGAAAACATTAGGGAAAAGGGAAAAAAACCAAATTAAAAAAACCATCATGGTTTTTTTAAAAAAACCACTTGGTTTAAACCATGGTTTAAACCACGGTTTAAACCAGCCTGGTTTAAACCAAACAACCCTGTCATTATTATTTAAATTTTTTGGACCGAATGCACTAAATTTTTGGAAAATTTGGAAATTATCCCTAATATATGATACATATTATTCTTTAATCAATTTTGTGAAGGTCACCATGAAAATTTTTATTTGTAATGATTTTTTTCTATCTCAGGGAATTATGAAATTTGTTGTTAAAATAGAAATCAATTGTATATTTCTGCAAAATTTCCACAGGTGGTAAAATTTTTCCTAGATCATCGAATCGGACATATTCTGCATCCCTATTCCTTTCTTGCTTTCCCAATTTTGGTTGTGTGATACTTTTTATAAAGTTACTTTCATTTTCAGAACCGGTTTTAAAAATGAAACTAACTTAATAAAAAAAAATATATGCAACCAAAATCGAAAAGTAAAAAAGGGTCGATATTGAGATGGACCTGTTATCTAAGGCAAAACAAAATATTTAAAATTGCCAAAATGCAAATGAAATATTAAAAAATAACATTCTACACATTAGCTCACTGGTGTCTTTCCCTGCAAGGACAAGAGCCTTAATGAAAATCCTTATCCTTAAAAATTTTAGCGTTGCTTCCAAAAAACCTGAAGAAATCCAAAATTTTTATGCTTTTATTTGTTTTGATTTGTGTGTGCATGTATCAGTATTTTAATGCAATGCATATTTTATTATTTAATTTTTAAATTTTTAGGATGTTCTTAAAGTTTCTGTTATTCTACTCTCTGAGGATTCAGTGTTTACCTGCAGTATGATGCTTAAGAGCGATCTGTTTAACGGTAATTATAATTAAGTCATGTTTATGCTAAACTATTTTTTGCTGTTGATGGTGCTTAATGGGTAACATCAGCAGGTTATTGTTAATAATCATTATGTCCTGGACTAAAAAGTATCATGCTAAGAACAGTGCTTTATATGATAATTGCTTTTTTTAAAATTATTGATTTTTCAGCAGACAAATTCCTTCAAAAGCTTGCAGTTAAAAGCAAAATTATGCTAAAATTCTCTTTCAAATCGTGAATTTGAAATATAACTAAAGCAATAACTAAAAGTGTAGCCGTTTATCTCTATGCATTTCTTATATTTTGTACTCGACTTGCAGCTGCATGGGAATATGCAATCAATTAACAAATGTAGGTAAGTAATTGCAGCTTACCTACGCAACAGCTGCAACTACCTGTTAAAAATTTATGTTCATCTTATTAAAAAGAAAGAATTGGATTCTATCACAAACTAACCAATTTCTATTTTTGAATAAATATATTCAACCATCTCAAAAGATATTTTTTCTTTCTTAAAAATTTCAAAATGGGCCATTGTTTTTAGAATACTTTCATATCTCTCCTGTTGAAATAAAGTACTAGAATACAAATGTGCTTAATAAAGCTAACTGAAATAAGCCACATTTTTTTTATGTATATAAATAATGTGATTATATGTAAAAACTTACTATTTTTTTCCCTTTTTGTCTAGCTCTGTGGACGGCATTTTACATCTGATGAAATTCATGAGATCCCCTCCCCTCTATGGTGCAAAAAGTGGACTATTGATAGCAGTTGTGCTACTTATTTTTTGAAGAAAAGGCGGCAATTTAAATTCAAAATAACATCATTAAGGTCTAGCTAGACATCAGAGTATCAATTGCAGATTTTTGTAGAAGAATTATGAAAGCAACATATCCATCTTTCCATTAAGATTTTTTTTTTTCCAAATTATTAAGATGCATTAATTTGTTTGTTCCAATTGGAATGTTATTTAAATAAATATAAACAGTGTAAATAATGCACTTATATATGTAAATTTATCTTAATTCTTTTGATGTATATATTATATTTTGTTATTTAAAAATAAATTTTTGTGCATGAATATTTAAAAAAATATAGTATTTCTACTTTTTTATAGGATTTGAATGTACGAAGTAACACTTGAATCATTCTATGACAATAAATTGCTTCAGAAAATAATCTAGCTTAGATTTGTTTTATGGTCTGTGTCTGGACGTTTTTTTCTGGCATTAACCTTAAAGAAAAATTTCAAATACTAAATCAGAAGATAAATAATATTAAATGATTAAAATAATTGGTTTTTTTTTTTTTTTTTTTTTTTTTTTTTTTTTTTTAAACTCAGATTTCTGCTGTACATAATTTGCAGCAGATAAAATAAATTTTACATCACAAAGATTGTTTTTTCCTTAAATGTTGCCTAATTTGTAGCAAATAGAAATAAGAAAAATTTTATTCACATTTCTGTATCTAAACATGTTTGTTTGATCAGCAGATTATACACTAGAAATTAGTTTTTATTAAAATAGTAATTAAAAGATGCAGATTGTATATATGGATTCTTATGCACCTCAAGATTAGAAAAAATAAGATGGTTAACAACATTAATGTGATACTTTTGTAAACATAAAGGAATAAAACTGAAAGAAAAAAAAAATGTATTTTATCAATCTTGTATCTAATATCTAAACAGAAATTAAAAGGATGAATTCAATATGGATGTTGCTGTTGCTATTAAAGAAAAAAAAGTACATTCAAACCTCATTAACATTTACAGAATTAACCTGATATGCTTTTAATGTAAATTGTTCCTCCAATGTCTGTAATATTTAAAACATAGATTTTGTTACTAATAATATAAACTATTAATAACATCAAGAAAAAAGATTTATGTTGATGTTTGACAGTATAACTACGACAGTAGTAATTTTGTTTCAAGCAGAAAATTAAACTATGGATTAGACAAAATCTGTTAAATTTTTTAAATAACATGATCATTAAAGCCTTTGACTATTCCACTTTGTGTGGATTTGTTCACATTGATCTTTTGTAATTGTGACCTATGCATCCAGAACGCTTAGGTTTAGATGTTCTGCGCTTCTAGAGAATGTTTTTAGTGTTAAAAGTGCTCAGCTTAATAACTTCATCATTAAATTAATGTGATTTTCTCGAGTCATCCACCACAAATAAAATCTTCTACTAATGTCAACTAAAATACTGTTAAAAGAGTGAATGTTTAACATTCAATTTAATTCAAATTTCAGCTGCACAAAATTGACAAAAAATGATTTAACAAAAATATGTGAAATATTTTTTGCTTCAGTTACGACACCAAAAATGATTAAGCATGAATGGAATTCAATAATGTTATAGAATTTGAAACATACAAATAAAAGGTAAATTCTGGATAACTTATTTTGTAGTACGATAAAATTTGTTCATGCACCTCTTGAAATGCAGATACACTATCTTGTCATATTAACTGAAAATAGAACTTTTATGTGCATTACATCACTAAATGCAAAATTTATAATGAGTGTTTAAAAAAATTGTACAATCATCCATTCTGCCAAAAAATTAGTACAGACATAAGTCTGGCACAAACCTGTAATGACAATGGCAATTTATCTGATTAATAAGAAAGAGCAGTCTGTTATAATTTATATAAATTAATTAGTTTTAGCATGTAATAACACATTAAATGTAATTAAGAAACTAATGTGAAAATTGCATTTACTGTAATTCAGTTGTTTCAAATTATAATAAATTAAATGAGTTAATTGTGTAATGTTGAGTAAATCATTCATGTTTTTTTAGTTTCCATAATGAGTTCATACAGCAATCAGTTTTATTATGATTTATTATTTATACAGTTAATAAATATTATAAATTGTGTAATGACACATTTTTTGTTCACATTATAGTAAGACTGCTTCTTAATACTGCTCTAAAAATTGGAAATGCTTTTATTTCAGATTTGTGCCTATCATTTTCATGCATACATTTTTTTAACCCTTTCTTGCACACTGTTTGGATACCTAATTTTAATTCCAAACTTGCAAACGACACCAATAATATTTTAGAAAAAATTTGCTTTTGCAATAAAAGCTTAAATTAGGGAATTCAAAATATTTAAAAAAATTTGCCTGTGAATTCCGGTGTCAGTCGATAATTTCTCCTTTTCGTACAGATTTTGCCCATGCCGGAAAGAGTTAAACAGGCTTCACACCAGGGACAAATGCAACAAAAAGCATGAGGCAGGAGACAAATTGTGATATTCGAACTGGTTTCTTCTTTGCTTACAGGTGAAATTGTCTCTTGATTTGTGTTTTTTGTTGCTCAATTCAATGGTATACTTGTTCTTAAATTATATTAAAGAAACAAAGATTTCAATGTGAAGGGGGAGGGGGGAAGAAGCCTCTTATAGAAGTTTTCACAGACATCCTGGAATATCAACATGACATAGGAGCCCTTTTTTTTTGCATTTATGTAATGCAAACAGAAAAGGAACTAACCAACCAGAAATGTATGAATATTAAATAAAAAGAATTAAAATTGTGAATTGCAAAGCTGTGCTCAATTCCTAAAATTGTTTGCTTTTGTATGCCTGTTGTCAAGGATTAAGAGACCACAATTTTACCTAATTAGATACATGAATCCTACCTTACAGTGGAAGGTTGAGTGTTTATACATTCATCTGTGCATTAGCAGAAAAAACAATGCTTAAAAAATTTTTGTACACCAAACACTTCAGTAGATAGAACTGCTATTTATTTTTCAGTAAATAAAAAAATTTTAAAAATGTAATTTTCAGTCTTTTTTTTTTTTTTTTTTTTTTTTTTTTTTCAAAATGTCATAAGCTTTCTGTACCTAAATAGAAATACATATTTATCATTTTAAAGTCATATATAGTTAAAGAAATAAGCTTTGGGCATTTTAAGTATAGAGAAAATTTTAAAAGGTCAAAACTTATCAAAGCAAAACATGCAATAACTTGGAATTAAAAATTAAATTACTTTAAAATATTTAAAACAATCCATAATAAGAGTGGTAATTGTTTATTGAATATTAAAGTATTCAAACAAAATTTTTTTATTGTTTTGATAAAAGGTGAGGCTTAGAGTTAACATATTATCATACTTTATTTCTGAAAAGATATACCTTCATATAAATAATCCTATTAAATTATATTATTTATCCTTTCCCTGAAGCATTTATTTTAAATCGATTAAATTTCCGTGCTTTCATTAAACTGATTTACATTAATATATATATATAATAAAATTGATATCTAAAGATGTTTTTTAATTATTTTTTTCATTTCTCAATTGATTTAAAATAAAAGGCTTTAGGAAGAAAATAAATAGAATTTAAATAGATTTTTTTTTCAATGAAGGAGTAATAATTTTAAGAAATAAACTAAGAAAATAAGGAACTCTAACTAACCTCCTCTATCCAAAAAATAAGTAAAATTTTTGTTTAAATACTTTTTTTTTTTTTTTTTTTTTTTTTTTTGCTACTGTTGTAGTACAGCTAACACAAATAAAAAATGGCCGTATTTAAATGTTTTACTGCTAAAATTTTAATGTATGTATATTTCACAAAATCAAAAAATAAATGTTCTAAAATAAGTTTTATTTTTATTCCAACCAACCAATCAATAATCCATCGCTTTCTCATCAAAATTTGCTCGGATACTTATCTCAAAGTCATCGTACATTCATCATCATGAAATCGTACTCCTCGGGGTTTTATCATATTTGTTTCTAAAATTCATCGGATTTAGATATCATTAGATCTAGGGCCAATGAGACATTTCTGAGTAATTGCCGATGAAATTTATCGAAATCCGATGAGAATTCGATCATTGGCCGCTTATCGTGTCATCAGATATCGATGAGATGCCATTCAAGGGCCAGACACAATTTGCTACTAGGGATGGCACCTGATTTAGGCCGCCGCTACTTCCAGTTCATTTTGATTTTGAAAAATGGCAACGAAGCTGCACGGCACGCGCCAGCGCCATGTTTTTCTGGAGATCGCATAGACAACCTCGAGTTGCTTAACCGTCACTGGATTTATTCAGGTATTTATTTGTTTGATACTTTATCTTAATTTTAGTTCTCTAATTTTCGCCAAAACAAATGTTTAATTTTTATTTACACGTGATCCACTATAATGTAGATTTAAATTCGCTGCAACATTATTTGACTGTACGCGAACATATTTAACATTTTTAATTTACTTTATGTTAGGGATGGGACGAATATTCGGCCACTATTCGGTATTCGGCCCTTTTGTCGAATATTCGGTTGGCCGAATATTGAAGGCTTGTTGACCGAATACCTGTAGCCGAATGTTTTAGATATCTTGCCGAATACTGCTAAAATTTCACCGAATAGTGAAAGATAT
Source organism: Maratus speculifer (assembly GCA_964019185.1). NCBI lineage: Eukaryota > Metazoa > Arthropoda > Arachnida > Araneae > Salticidae > Maratus > Maratus speculifer. The sequence goes on from OZ025292.1 coordinate 297,031,299, forward strand.
CTTGCCAAATAAATTTCGGATTTAAAGAATTTCATTCTTGCATTTTTTTTCTCTAATCCAAATTGGCTACTTCATTTATGAAGACATTCTCACTCTTACTTACAAAATATAGATTTATTCAGATACTAAAAATTATACAGCATTTCTGTGTTTTCTATAAAAGTTAGTGACAGGGCCTGACTAAGGCAGGGGCATGCGGGGCAATTGCCCCGGGTCCCCCGGCTTGAGGGGGCCCCCCAAGGAGAGAAAAGTTTCTTGTTAAAAGAGGGCCAAATGATATAAAATAGCAAAATATTACCATTTTTTTTTTCAATTTTAAGGGGAATTTTTTTCTCTTACCCCCTTTGTTTCCATGCCCCACGTACCCTTAAAGTATTAGTTACATCATAAAAAATTAGCAGTTAAAATTATCTATCTTCTGTTATTATGTATAAAGATGTGAAATATGAATACTGAAATCAGTACTTGGTGCGAAATTTATGCATACATACAATAGGTTTGAATTTTAATTTTAATCACTTGAGTATAATTGACAAACAATTTTAAGATATAAGGGGGCCCCCTAATAATGTTTGCCCCAGGGTCCCCCACTGTCTAAGTCGGGCCCTGGTTAGTGATATTCTAGAAAATGCTGAACAAGTTGGAGATTTAATTGTACGGGAAATGTCATCATTAGAGAATGATATATTACATTTCAAGATATAAAAACACTGCCTTATTCTAAAACGCTCGAATATTTATTAATGTCTGCAAGTTCCATGCACATATAAAAAAAGGCTTTTATGAAATTCATAACTTATTTTCTATAAAGTAAGAAATGAAAAAAAATTATTCACTAGGTGTGTCAACGAAGATTCATTTTCAAAATTAAATATAATATATCACCAGAGTTCACTCAAGGGCAGGCAGGGCGCACTTTGCCATAAAAGGGCACGATGAAAAAAAAGGGGCACATTAATGTAATTATAAATAATCGAACTTCCCCCATCCCTAAAAAAGTATTTTCTTCTCCCCCTTTACCCTCTCCCCTCACACTTTGCAGTGACAATATAAAATAATCATTAATTTCTCTTTCTAGAATTTCATATTTCCCCCAGTCCCACCTTCTTTTCCTTTTCCTTCTACAAGCCAAGCTTACAGTTTTTCCCCTACCGTATTGTTATTTATTTTTTGAAAAAAAAAAAAAAAAACTAACATTTGTTTACCCTTTAAATAACATGATTTTTTACAAATTAGTAGAAACTGAGAGGAAAAGTAATATATTTTCTTGAGAAGGGGGGGGGGGGAGTTTATTAGATGACTGATCAATTACTAAAGATTTACAAATAAGACAATAATAATAAAAGTTTTAAATTTTTCAAATTTTATATGTCAGGTAGAGGAGTAGAGGAATATTCAATCATGGATGGGGGGGAAGAATTACATATTCGATTTTTCATTGTTATAGCAAGATGAAGCAACAATTAAAGAAGAAAAAAAAGACTTTGAAAGATTTTTGACTTAATGAGGTAAGAATCAAAGAAAAGAAACAGTTTTTTTCCCTTTAAGCAGCGATTGAATCACTTGTTTTTTATTTATTTTATTAAAGACTTTAAATAAAATAAAATAATTTAAATTAAAGAGTTTTAAATGGTTTATATTTTGCGTACATAATAAGGGGGAGGGAGAAGGGGAAACGTCAATTTCGGGTGAGTGTGGGGGAAGTTTTTTTGTTATTCAGAAAAAGCCTCTCGGTGGGGAAGAACAAGGGAGTGTCCTGCTATTTTACAGTACTTTTTGTATGATTTCTCTTCGAATAGCAATAAAATCAGGACAGCGTAGTATACACTTATTTTTCTTACTTTGGATCCGTAAAATCTTTCAGACACTTAATTTTGCTCCTTGTTTTCAAAAATTAAAACAACTGATTGACAGAAAAATCTCAATTTTATTATTTTCAAACAAAGTTATTAAATAAAATTACTAATGTGGAATTTTTTTTTTTTCTATCAGCTGGCCCCGGATCTTTTATTTTTTTAACGGCTCCGTTTATAAATAAATTTAACTTTGTCGTACTGGCATTTTTCTTAAGACTGTTCTCAAATTCAAACTAACTACTTTCAAATAATTTTTTTTAATTGTTTTTAACTTATAAGTGCAGTGATGCTCTAACTATAAAAGTGTAAAATCAAATAGTGTTTTCCATTTTTCGACCGAGATCACTGAAAGAAAGAGTTTAAGTAGAATTTTTAGGTTTTAACAGAACTCGACTGATTTGCTTATAAGTACAAAGTCCAAAATCCGGAACCCCCCCGGATCTCGGCGATTTTGGATTTCAGATTATTTTCTGTTTATGTAAAAATATATATATATATATATATATATATATATATATATATATATATATATATATATATATATATATATATATATATATATATACTGCCCCCTTTTTACCTTCCCCCCCAAAAAAGGGGGGGGGCATGATGTATGTCAAGAGCGCATTTTCAATACAAAAAAATGCTAATATTAACAGATATTTTAATAGAAAAAAAAAGTAAAAAAGGAAGTTATCTGAAGTAAAAAGTAAATTTGAGATTTTTTTTGTTTATGAAAGCTAAATACAACTTATTATAAAAGTATCTTTAGTTAAGGAGTAATTCCGTTCCAATTTTTCTGAAAAAATAAGGCAATAATAATCCAAAAATTAAAAAGGTTTTATAATCCCGAAAATTTGAATATAAAATCCATCGCGATATTCGACAAATAGTCAATCGTTCAAAGAAAAATTGCTAATATCGTCAAAGAATCGCGGAAAAAAGGGATCAAATTATCGTGAAAAATCGCAAATTTCATCCATAGTTCACGAAACAAATACTAATTTCTTTTTAAAAAATCGCAAATTACGTCGAAAAAAAGCACATTTTATCAAAAATCGCGTTAAAAACTCTAAATTTTGTCAAAGGATTGCGAGAAAAAAACAAAACAAGAAAAAAAAACCATTGTGCCGAGAGTGGATGCTCCCTCCCCCCAGACTCTGTTGCAACCTTTCAGAAAAATTGCTGTAAATTTCAAAAAAAAATTTTTTACTCAAAATTGTGCCTCAAAATCACCTCCTAATCAAAAAGAGAAAAAATAAATAAAAAAGAATCTAGTCATGGTTCCTTTCTGCACAGAAAAACATTAACCATCCAAAGTCTTGATAATCTGATTGAGTAAACAACAGTCGATTTCCGATTTCACTTAGCAAGGTTAAAAACAACTCTTTCTTCGCAGTTTCTGTATAGTGGAAATTTTTCTCAGGCATTGTAATTTTCTAAAAACTGGTTATATTTTAACAAAAAAAAAAAAAAAAAAAAAAAATATTACACTGCCTAACTTATTATCATTTCAACTTGCTGAAATTTGAAAGATATTGGTCAACTTACATAGGAAATATGGATTTTTTTTCTCTTTCTAACAGTGATGGTAAAAAAAAATTTTGGTTTTTCTTTTTTTACAACTCAGTAGTTTTTTCTGCACTTAGCAACGCAAATTGGTTAATACATTCGTAGGATCATTTTTATAATTAAAAGAGACTTCCAATAGCAAAATTGCTCTTGCAAAATATTCCTCTTGCAAAAAAAAAAAAAAAAAAAAAAAGAGGGGGGGGGGAAATTAATAATATAGTATAGAATCATTAAGGCAAGCCGCAAGAGCAGATCGTACGATCATTTTGCTGCTTGACTTATGGAATAAAAATATGAATTTTAAATTGAATCAAATTTAATAAGCTGAAAACGAAACTTATTTTGAATAAAATATTTAGTCCAGCTAATTTGATTCGGGACACAGACTTTTACTAAGCAAGAAGATAAAGGATGAAAATAGAAAACATTCAGCTTTCAATGCACTTGATATTTTGCGTTTCTTTCGCGATGTATTTACATTATAAAACCACCAACTAAGACTCTTAAAGAATATCCGGTATTGTGAGTCATTATCTGAAATGAAATGAGGGGCAATTATTTCTGATAGTAAAAATAAACCTTTTATAGTGAAGCAAGATAAAATGAATGAATTTTCGATGAATCAAAGTTGGAAATGTAAGAAAATAGAGTAGACTTCTTAAAGTTAGTGTAGCATACGATCGGTAGCGGCAATAAAGCGTAAGTGTGACGCGGCAAATACAATGCTAAAACCAAATTGATAATAGAAGATCTTCAAACGAAACTAAAAGCTTTTTCCCAATAAAAGTAAGAAAAAAAATATTAGTATGGAGAGAAAGTTTAGCACCTAGTTTTCGCAGTATAAAAAGACTCCAATGTAGCAGAATAAATTATTTTTATTTAACCCTTCCGACCTCCCTCCCCCCCAAAAAAAGAAAAAAAAATCTTATCTTTATTAATCTGCCACTAAGACAATCAAAACGCATCATTGGTTGAATAAAATTTTTAATAAAAGTTAGAATTCAAAATAATGTGTGGCTCATTTAATGAAATAATCACAACATGGTTTTAATAAAGTATGATGGAAAACAAAAATCTTCAAAAGTGTCCAGATAAAATTGTTAAACTGGGTTTTAACTCTAACTTAAGTTACTTTTTGTTTGTGAAATTAGTATTTAACTTCGAAATATACCTGCACTTGTAAGCCAAGCTGGCAAAGATTTAAGATTCCAAGAAGAAAAAAAAAAAAAGTTAGGAAAGCGTGGGAGGAGGGGAAGTAGTCAGAAGTTTACCTTACTTAAGGTTTGCCTTTTACCGGGCAAAAAAAAAAAAAAAAAAAAAAAAATAAATAAATAACCTAAGGCTATAATAGATGCTCTTCAAATAGAATTTGCAGGTCTGGTATAACCTGAACCATGCAGGACTTAGCTACAGGGACATATTTTGGTAAACTGTACTGGTATCAGGGCCGTAGCTAGAAGTGTACGATAGGGGGGGCTCAAGGGAATGTAGGGGGAGCTCTTATTTTTTTGTTCTCTCTCTAATGCAGAAAGATAAATTAGTGCATATTCACATTGTAGGTACTATGTTTCTCATTAAACTGTTGTAATAACTTCATTTTATGCTAAGAAAAGTATATGATGATGAAAATTTTGAATGTATAACTGGTGCAAAATTAAACATCCTGTTAGCTTCATATGTACCAATAGGATCAGGGAGTGTTGAAACACGTATTTTAGATACAATTTAGTAACTCTGCAAAACTGTAAAAGGGTCTCAAAACTAAATTAGATTTTTGAACAGAATTTCATTTGAATTTTCGGAACATTTAGTGACCTTGGAACTTTTTCCAGGAGGGGGGGGGGGGCTCAAAATATTTTTTGGGGGGGCTGAGCCGCCCATAGCACCCCCTTAGCTACGGCCCTGACTGGTATTTGTACAAAACTACATTATGTAATAATTAATATTTGTAAGTGTTTGATTAAAATGTTTCAATTTTTAAGCATGATGAAAGTGTACTTTTTTTTCTTTTCTTCAAATAAAAAATATTCTCCATTAAAATAAATGTAATGTACATTCTCATAATTGTTAAAAGTTTTAGATTTAATGATTATTCCTTAAAAATCACAGACTATGTTTGTATAGTATTCTTTTACTTGCAGGAATCGATGCAGGATTTCTTTCTTGACCCATTTTGTAAAAATTAAAGTTACTTTTGTGAAATATTTTATATTTTTGTGAAAAATACATTTTATAATGAAATCCAATTACTCAAATTTGAAGTATTAACAAACAATTACTTTTAAGTCTCTGCTAAAATTTTGCTTTCTAGTGAACTTGTTTTGTTTACAAAATGCACATTTAAAACCTAACAAAATAAAAGTAATTAATGTATAGTATGTTTTTATGAAATGTAATTTTGTGAAGGGGCCCATCTTATTAAGAATAATTTTGTGAAGGGGGCCTGTTTTATTAACTTGATTTTTATGAAGGGGACCATATTAGGCCCCAAATTTTCCCTGGATCAACCCCTGACTTAATCAGAAACTAAAACTGGTGAGCATTGCTAAATGGAAATACAGTAAAATCTAAGCCTGACTCTGTGTAAGGCTGAAATCTGTCCAACTCGGAAGTCCTTGTGAACCCATATACATAGTGAAATTTGTCTAAGGCGGAATGTTGTCTACTACGAAAAATTTTCTGTCCCGAGTGATTCCGCCTCAGAGTTTACTGTAGTGATATTAAGAGATTACTTGAGTCCGGCGAAAACACTCGTTCGCTAATGTTAATGCAATGGCGGAAATTTTTGAAGATATCTTGCTTGCATTTCAATATTTTTAAACAATTTTTTTTTTGCATTGGATAGTCGAGATTGATCTATACATCGGCCCTTTTTTATTTTTTCGATTTTGTTTTTTGGACATTTAAATTTCGAAACCGCTTTTGGAAATAAAAGCATCCTCATAAAATTCCTGTAAACAAAAAGTAAAAAAGGGCTGATGTATAGATCAATCTCAGCTATCCAATGCCCCCCCCCCCCAAAAAAAAAAAAAATGAAATTTAAGCGAGATATCTTCAAAAATTTCCACCATTGGATTAACATTAGCAAACAGGTGTTTCCACCTGATTCAAATAGCTTCTTAAATAGCTTGAAAACTGTCATACCTGGAAAAAATAAAAAATTGAGAGAGATTTTGATTATAGTGACAAAAACAGTCAAATCAATAGTTTTTTCAAAAGTGGTAAGAAACCTAATAAAAAAAAACATGTTTTTCCAAAGATGGTAAAAACCATCAGGCAGTAATTACTGTTCAACCCTGCTATACTTTGATGATATTTTGTTTCTTTTTTAGATTTTATAACCATAAAGATTCTGCAGAAGCTGCCAAATATATTACAGTCAGGAAAAAGGACTAAAGAAAATGTCAAATATGTGTTACGGATATTTGAGATGATTAAATCTTTAAAAATTCATTATTAGCAATTTCTTTTAAATCTTTTTTTTTTCCAAACACATAAATTAAAAACAGATCAGTTTACTTAAGAAGTAAAATACATGTCATCTTTCCTCCTTGAAAGTCAGCACATGTGTGGTTTAAAAGTCTCAGGAGCCATCATGTATTTCACCTTTTTAAGTAAATTGATATATAGAGTGAAATTTGCATTTCAAAAAACTATCACTTGTGAAAAATGACTTTTCTAAGAGAGTAAATTTGAGATTTAATCTTTTCGCCTTTATTCACATTTTGAATAAAGAAAACTGACTATTATTATGAAATAATTTTAAGGTGCAATAACTATACACAACATTTGGAATTTTTACTGGTAACCAATCACATCATAGTGAAATAATTTCTCCAGTTTATTTTTTTTTCTTCGACTCATACATTTTAAAGTTTCATATTGTGTTTAACATGTTTTGTCTTGCTTACAAGGTAAATTTTATTATGTGCGAAATATTCTTGCAAATCTTTATTTTTAGGTTTGTAAAGATCTTCTACTGTAGTTATCACATTTTTTTTACTAATTAACAGTAATAAGATGTTAAAACTTGACCTTTTTCATTTTTGTAGGAAAACACTACCATTGAAAGCACAATGCTTCAAAAAACTGATCCACCCAGTTTAATAGGAATTGGGAATGAAGAAAATTTATGCTTATACTGCTGTGTGGATGGCATTCCTGTATTCACGACGAATGATATAACGAAAGCTATGTTTTTACTCCTGGAATCATAGTGGATTTTTAACATCCAATTTCCTACAGAAAGTAGGCCATCCTTCTTGATTTTAAGCAGATTATTTTAGAAGGATAAATTTAACACAGCAATGTTGAAAAAATGTGGAGCAGTAGTTGGTCTGCTGAAGCAATTGAATTTATAATTCTATTGTATGTTTCTCATGAAATAAAACTGCTGGATTCTTTTTTGTATGTATGTACTTTTTTTGTGTGTGTAGCCGGAACTAATTAGATTTACTAAATGATTTTTGAATTAAAAGGATATATATATATATATATAATCAGCTAAATTAGCGATTACACCTAAAAGTATGAAGTTATTCAACATACAAGGACATCACTAAGGTGGAAGTCTCTCTCCCCAAACATTCCTGACTATTGTTACACTCGGCAAATTTACAAACTTAGTTTGCAAATTTCTTTCGAACTTTAATAAAAACTAATTTATTTTCTATTTTTGATAGACGGCAAAAATTACAAGACTAATTGAGAATATTCTACATATTATATATTGCATTTTCTAATTATGGTAAATTGGCAAATTTTGAAATTTGACTTTTCAATTTAGGATTCCCTCCCCCATCAATAAAAAATCTTGGTGATGGCACTTTGATATAAGTATACAATTATAAACTTTAGATCATCTATGAAGAGATGTGATGAAATAGTTAAATTTAATTTTGGACATTTCTAGTGGCAATCAAGTCAGCAGGAGAAAACAAAGTTTGCCTTTTCAGACATCTCAAATTAAAGATTTCTGAAGTTAAGCTTCATTGATTTGTACTTTTGAATGCTGATTTGATCAAAAGGTCATATGCTGAACATCTCTCTCCACTGTTCAGCAAGTGCAGAATAAGATATTATTTGAAAAAAATTAAAAGCTTATTGCAGCAAAAATTAAGTTAGATTCCCATTTCATTAAAAATATAGCCATCATGTAGTTTCTTTCTTTAAATGCATACTGCAATAAAAAAATTAATCATATTCACTAATTTTCAGAAGATAGTAAGCATAAAAAAATAAGTTGTTTTGCATAAGAAAGTTTTTTTTAGCTTTGTTGTACTATTCTTGTCACGAAATAATTGAATCTATAAATTCAAAAAGTATATTGGCTCCATCAAAACAAATTTCATTTCTGCAACACAGTAATAGAGATAAACCTGGATTTGAAATATAGTAACATTGCTCTGTGTGCTGATTTTATTGCATGCTTGGTTCTTAACACTAGAAAGATCAAGATGTTTTATCTACTGGAAAGTTTCATTTTAACCCCTATATACGAAAAATGCAGTTGATGATTTAATGTAATTGTCAGCACGAATAAAACATAGACCAAGTGGCGACTGTACAGACCATCTCTCCATTTGAGAGCTTTATGTTATTAGAAAAAAATGAGAAAAGAAGACGACTTTTCATCTTTTATATGAAACATTGTCAATTTTCATAAAATTTCGCTAACTTAAATGGACTTAAAGATATTAATAGATTTAAAAAAGAAAAAAAAGTATGTTTTAATTGTAAAAGGTTACTTTAGTGTACTATTACAAGCAAGTTTGAATTTTTTTAAATTTTCCTCAATAATTCCAAAAAATGTCATTTTTGATCAAAATCTCCGAACTTCAAGTGCGATGGGCGACCTAAAGATAATAACCGATTTGAAAAAAAAAAAAAAAAATGCGTTATATTTTTAGTTACAAAAGGAAACTTTTCCGCACTATTAGAAGTAGGTTTGAAATTTTTTTAATTTTCATCATTAATTTCAAAAAATGTCATTTTTGGTCAAATTTTCCGAACTTCAAGTGCGATGCGCGACCTAAAGATATTAATCGATTTCAAAAACTTTTTTTGCATTATCCTTCTAATTACAAAAGGCAACTTTTCCACACTATTAATAGTGGATTTGAAAAAATTCGATTTTTTCGACCCACCCTACTGTACAGACCATCTCTCCATTTGAGAGCTGATATTCCAAAATTATACAGAATTTGATAAGCATATTAAAATGCAACTGCTCTGCCAAGTCGTATCTTGGAAACCACTTGCAGACCCAATTTAATGGTTGATAGATTTACCTTTGTGTTTTCTTGCACTCAAAGATATAAAATATGGAGGACTGGAAGCAGGGAAGTCCAATGGTAAAATTATCAGTCAACCACTAGAAACAATTTTGTAGGATCTATCCATGAAGATATGAATTGGCAGACCAGTTGCATTTTAATATGTAAATCTTGTTTTAAGTAATCTTGTAATTTCACCCTCTCACCTCGATAAGATGATTGTCTGTGCAGCCACTTCATTGTCTAACATAATTATTCGAAGATAACATTAGAATGAACGATAATGAACTCCAGTGTTATAATGCTCGATTAACTAGATTCTATTTTAAGTATGGATAATGACAAAATAGCTAATTATATTCACATATAAAGTATCACAATCAAGGATGCAATACATAAGTCATGCTTTTGATATTCAAAATGGCTCTAATCAGTTTTTCTACTGTTAAGTTTATTGCTTGCAGTGAGAATAATATTCTAAGAATTAGACAGCCCCCCCCCCCCCCAAAAAAAATAAAAAAAATAAATAAATAAATAAAATAAAATAAAGTTAATGACAAAGCAATAAAATTTGATAGCATAACATATTTAATTTAATAGTTTAACTCATAAAAATGTCCTAAATTTGTTACAAATCAAGCTCTTGTATACCAGAAAAGTTCCAAATCTGACAGAAAATTCCAAAAGTTGCTGAAGACATTATTTATTATTGTTATCCTAATAATAATATATAATCATCTATCAATAACTGATATTCAGCTATTGTCTTATTTTAAATATGAATAAATTTTTGAAGTAATATTTTAACTTTAGAATTTGAAATTAATGCTTTAATAAAATAATTAAGTATATATAGAAAGTTCAAACGCTTGAGATGATTGTGCAATGTTCAAAATTATAGATAAGTGTGCGAAGAAAGATATTTAAATTTATCTAAATTGATTCTTGACTACTAATGTGCCCTAAAAGACATTTAAAATTGTGGAAAACAGCTGTTGGCATAGACAAAATGGGTATTAAATAATCTCCAAAATGAATTGGTGATTGTATCAAAAATGGGTCTTAAAGCATCCAAATTGGGTATTAAACAGTGCCTAAAAAGGCTTGTCAGTGGTGTCCAGAATAGGACTTAAAATATCCAAATTGGGTATTGAATTCTGCCTAAAATGGTTTCTTGGTGGTGTTAAGAATGGGTCTTAAGATACCCAAATTGGGTCTTGAACAATGCCTAAATTGGATTCTCAGTGGCGTCCAGAATGGGTCTTAAGATGTCTGAATTAGGTATTAAACACTGCTTAAAATAGATTCTCAGCGATGTCCAGAATGGGTTTTAATGTATCCAAATTGGGTATTAAACGTTGCCTAAAATGGATTCTCACCAGCATCCAGATTGAGTCTTAAAATACCCAAAATGGGTATTTAACAGTGCCCAAAATGGATACGCAGTGATAACCAAAACAGGCATGGATCATGACCCAATTTGGTATTAACCCAATTTGGGTTACCCCATACCCAACAATCTTTCAACCCAAAATGGGTATTTAACAGTGCCCAAAATGGATACGCAGTGATAACCAAAACAGGCATGGATCATGACCCAATTTGGTATTAACCCAATTTGGGTTACCCCATACCCAACAATCTTTCAACCCAAAATGGGTATTTAACAATGCCCAAAATGAATAAACAATGATAACCAAAACAGGCATGGATCATGACCCAATTTGATATTAACCCAATTTAGGTTACCCCTACCCAACAATCTTTCAACCCAAATTGGGTTTTTCTTTTACCCATTTCAGGACTTTTTTTTTACTGTGCATTTTACACGAAGGCGTATTTAGCAGTTTCTCAATTTCTTTCCTCCGATTATTCATGCGCATCTAAGCATATCACGATAATTACTTGAACACGAAACATCAATCAAAGCTGAAATTGCTTAAAGTAATTTAAAAATTTTTTTAAATACACTTAATGTGTTTCAAAAACAAGAATAAAATGAACAATGGGACTTCTTTAACTAGCTGAAAAACCAAGACAATTCTTATATTTTACGATGAGGAAGTAAAAATCGTAATATGACAGTGCACGATCCTATTCATTGCATTATATTCTCAATTTAAGTTTTGCATCGGGTCAGGTAACCACATTTCGTGAAAACATAATGCATCTCTTTTTTCCATAGGTTCCTCACATTGGTTTCAAGTTTCATTTTGCTATTTGTGGGTGGGGTTCTATGTACCCAATTTTTCAAATGAAAAATCATAATACTCTTTCTGATGAAAAATTTATAAATAGGTTGTTATAAAGGTTGTTTAAAAAAATACACGTATATATATATACATTATATTCGCTAATAACAGTCATGCTCTTCTTTCCCTTTCCGATTTAACTAACTTGAAATAATAGGCTGAAAACAAATTACGTTTTTATCAAAAGAAGAAAAATACTAAAATGTTAATGAAAGTGAGAAATCGTAACTATAGTGTACTCTTATAATAACTTCTTAAAGCATTCTCATATATATATATATACAGGGTGGTTAGTTATTAACGTCACTTGTTCAGTTCGACGACGAGTAACGTTTTGGTAAAAACATAACCAAATTTGATCAGCATACATAGTAGACCACGGAATTTCGAATTCTTAAAAAAAATTTAAAATAAAAAGTTTTAAAAATCGCCACTAGGGGCAATTTTAGCGTTGTTTACCGACTAAAATGCATTAATTTGCATAAAATCAGTTGTGTACAGCAATCATGAGTATAAAAGGAAAGACTGGGAGAGTTATCATCATTATCAACTCTCACCATACTTTGCTAGTCAAGCTGTGTTATCAGCAGAACGAGAATTGCAATGATGCTCGTCCTGAATTTCACCGATTACAGAATTTGCCCAAAGAACCGATGAGCATAACAAATTTACAAAAGATGATTCATCGATTTGAAACTATGCGGAAACAAGGCCTAGGACGCAAAGTGACTAGTCAATAACAAGTTAACGAAGTTGTAACTGCTATTGTCGAACAAGAGATGGAAAATATGCAGGTACCATCAGCGCTCGGGCAGTATTCCAGCAGTATAAAATTGATCTGTACTGTATTTTTTGTCATTTAATCATTCATCATTTACACTAATACACTTTTGGTGCGCCAAAATTGCTCCTAGAGGCGATTTATTTATTTATTTATTTATTTATTTATTTTTTGAATCTCAAAGAATGATCCCATAAGGTGAGAGTCAACAGAAAGCAGTTGGTCTGAGAACTCTCCCAGCCTTTCCTTTTATACTCATTATCGCTGCACAGAACTGATTTTATGCTAATTAATGCATTTTAGTCGCATTTTAGCTAAAATTGTCCCTAGTGGCGATTTTTTAAACTTTTTATTTTCTTAATTTTTTTTAAGAATTCGAAATCCCATGGTCTATTATGTATGCTGATCAAATTTGGTTATGTTTCGCCCAAAACTTTACTCGCTAGAGGGCTCTGAACACCTGACGTTAATAACTAACCACCCTGTATATTAGAATTCTTTTTTAGAACTTTTTTCTATGAGCTACTTCAACTAAAGCTTAAATACCTATTCAAATATTTCGAAAAACATATTTTTAGAAAAAAAAAACTGCGCCCGTTTGTCTGTCTGTCTGTAAACGCTCTATCTCTCAAACAAATTGAGATAGAGGCTTGAAATTTTGTGTGCACTTAGTATGTAATAATGGAAAGAAGCCTATTTAATATCAGTAACATTAAATGCCCGGAAATATTTTTTTCTGATTCTGATAATACTAGTTCTGATGAAAGGTACATAAAAATGTTCGATTTTTTTAAGATTAAAAAATCCCTGTCGGCTGGGCCTATAGGCGGAGGTAGATTTCGAAAAGTGCTCATTTTAACAAAAAAATAATATATGATATTAGAGATAAACCCAGTTTAATAACTTCATTTGGCCGTTTATGAAAAGTTTTTGATTTCATTTTTCTGCAAAAACTGGTTTTATCAGAATCATCTTAAGAAAAATTCAGCTCAAATGCCCATTATGACAACATATTTTGAAATAGATTCTAAATTTATTAAAAAATCGACCAAAACAGTACATTATACAGTTCCTAAATAACAAAAAACTGTCAGTTGAAAGCATTTGAGAAAAAAATTGAATTTAAATATGAGTCATAAAATAACCGATTAGTTGTTTGAATACATCCTTAATTCTTTAATCATGATTGCTTCGGAAAATTTTGTGCGAAATACTCACTTTGACAGCATTTTTAAAAATATATTCTATCTTTATCAAAAAACTGGCCAATGCGTCACAGTATATAGTTTCTAAATAAGAGGATCTGTAAATTGGATGCATTTGAGAGCGAAAATGGATTGTAAAACGAGTCATAAAAAACGCAATTTGCTATGTGAAAACTTCCTTAAATTTTCAAATCTCGAAGACTTCGGGAAATTCTGTTCAAAATACCCTTTTTGGTAGCCTTTTTCAAAATATATTCTGTCTTTATCAAAAAACCGATCAATGCATCACATTATATAGTTCCTAAATAAAAGGATCTGTAAATTGGATGCATTTGAGAGCAAAAATGGATTTAAAAACGAGTCAGAAAAAAACGCAATTTCTTATTTGAACACTTCCTTAAATTTTCAGTCTCGATGATTTCTGAAAATTCTGTTCAAAATACCCTTTTTGGTAGCCTTTTTTGAAATATATTCTGTCTTTATCAGAAAATTGACCAATGCGTCACTTTATACAGTTTCTAAATAAGAGAATCTACCATTTGGATGCGTTTAAAATCAAAAATGAATTTAAAAATGAGTCAGAAAATAAGCCGTTTGGATTTGAGGTTTTTTTCTCCAACTCCTATTTTTGTTTAATTTCTTTTTGCTATACGAATTGGTCCTATGAAAAACTTGTCAATATAAAAGTTGTAGATATTTTTGAAAAGATGTAAAATAAATTTAATTAGATTTGATATCTTAAAAATTGACGGAGTTATGGATTTTTCTCTTTTTTCAGCGCCCTTTTTCTTTTCGTTTTTAATTTTTTTCATCGGTAAAAGTTGGTCCTATCAAAAACTTGTAAATACAAAAGTTTTAGATAATTTTAAGAACATTTATAAAAAGTTTAGTTGGACTTGATATCTTAAAAATTGACGAAGTTATGAATTTTTTTCTCTCAAAATCCCTGTTTTTTTCGCCCCTTGAGCCCACTTCTAAATTTATCAAAAATCTGTCATATATACACTTTTGGCCCATTTTTAAGAAGTAATATAAACTTTAAACCGATTCGATATCTACTTTAATTAAGAAGTTATGGCGTTTTTTCGGTTTTCACAAAAACGCCCCCTATTCCGACCCCCTTGGTCCGATTTTGCCAATTAACGAACTCATCCAAGATTTTATCCCCATTGATTTTATGTCCAAGTTTGGTGGAGATTGGTGAAGAATTATAGAAGTTATCGTGTCCATAAAAAAGTGAGATATATATATATATATATAAATAGATAGATAGATAGATATATATATAAACTGGTGCGATTGCAATAAGTAGTATTTCTTACGAAATCTGCCTAAAAATAGTAAAATCACACAAATTTTGCATAAAGAACAAAGTCAACCATATATAACTAGTTGCCAAGATATTTGTAATCCTATTTTCCACACTCTTTGAATATTCATGACCCTGTATTTCATTCAAATTTCAGTTCATAGATCTAGACACACGGCAGTGTGTCAGCCAAGTTCACAAAGTAAAAGGCGACACACCGGCCGTTGGTTATATTACCCGAACCATCTCAGGCCTCTTTTGACCCCCCCAATAACTTAAATTCTATTTCACCTACACACTTGCAATTTTTTGTGTAGTGTAAGACCAACTTCTAATTTCTGAATCCGATAATTTTTTTAAAAAATTTTTTTACCGTTCACGAGAAATTGGCGTCTGAAAACCACTATTTTTACCATTGACTCACTGACTCACTCATAGAAATGTTTGACTACTTCCAGGTGACTTAGAAAGTTGAAATTTGGTGTGAAGGTAGGTTATTGGATCTATAAATAGGAAAAAATCAGAAATCTTCATTAATTAAACATTAATGGTGGTTAAAAGATAAATTATTGAATTACAATGGGAGTTCATGAGAATTTCACAAAATACCAGAAATAATGCCAAGTTGGCGTCACTTTTGGCGACTATCGGGGCTAATCTTTGAAACTACCGAGCCGATTTCAAAAGTAACGGTACCAAAATAATGGTATTCTTCCCGGTTCAAACATAGACTATAACTTATGTCTGTGTCACTAACCAAAAAGGGTTCAGAAGTCAAAAACATTCTGAAACTGAGATTTTAATTTTACTAAAATGCATAGAAGCACAAAATTAGGCATGTTAATTATTTATAAGATATAAATGATCACAAATGACATTTGCTAAAAAATACCAAATTTAAAAGGGGGTGGGGAAATGCGCGAAAAGCGTTCTAAAAATGTTCTAAACAGAGATTCTAAAGCAATCTAAGCAAAAAACAAACCTATCTTAAAAGTAATAATATCAAAATGATGGTGATAGTAATTGCTCCAACATAGGCTATATCTTATGCCGATGCCACTAATCCAAAGGGGTACAAGAGCAAAAAAACGTTCTAAAAATGCGATGTCTGTATGTTAAGGGCCTAGAAACATAAAATTTGGCATGTTCATTATTTATAAGATATAAATGATCACTAAGAACATTTCTTAACAAATACAAAATTTTAAAAAGGTAAAAATGCGCTAAAAGCGTTCTAAAAACTTTCTAAATAGCAATATTTAAGCAATCTTCGGAAGTCAGCGCACCGTTTCAAAATAAAGATGTCAAAATGATGGCGACAGTACTCTCTCTAGCAAAAGTATTGGATAAATTATCAGATTACAATGGGAATATATGGGAATTTGGAGAAATACCAGAAATAGCGCCAAGTTAGCATCTCTTTTGACGCGTAATTTTTGTCGTCAATTTAATGATATATCGCCAAGTTGGTGACAAACTTTTTTGGTCGACGAAGTAATCAAGTAGTACCCAATCACGTAAAAGAAACATCCTTATTAGTGGAATTTAAAGGAACACAAGTATTCATAAAGTTAAAATTTTTAAATTTGACTGAAAAAAAACAGTGAATAAAAGCAGGAAAAATTGTAAGATTGATGAATATTAAATAAAGTTAATTTATTATTAAGCCTATTTATTTCAAAAAGGAAACAAATACCTACTTATTTGACAAAAAATAATGATATCGTATCAAAAACATGAATGTGAAAGAATGCCAAGTTCGTTAAAGGTTTCGCTAATAAAATAAGAGATTTGACAAAAAATAATGATATCTTATCAAAAACATGAATGTGAAAGAATGCCAAGTTCGTTAAAGGTTTCGCTAATAAAAGAAATGAGATCTAACTTCAAATTAAGTTCTTTCGAAGCTCCTTAAATCATAGCTCCTGTCATGCATAATATTCTTCAATTGCTTAAAATGATATGTTACGTTACTTGTTATTCTACAGAGCGACTTGGCAAGTTTTCAGCCACCAACTTTAATTTTTTAGTCAGACAAAGATCTAGTCAATCGAGTGTTCGAATAAGTATCTTGAAGTTAAGGTATTAATAAGTTAAGAAAATGATCAACTTTAAGTTCTGATCAACTAAATAGAGAAATTTGAATAAGAGAAAACTTGCTAAGTCGCTCTATTGAATAACAAGTAATGTAACATATTATTTTAAGCAATTGAAGAATATTATGCATGACAGGAGCTATGATTTAAGGAGCTTCGAAAGAACTTGGTTTGAAGTTAGATCTCATTTCTTTTATTAGCGAAACCTTTAACGAACTTGGCATTCTTTCACATTCATGTTTTTGATAAGATATCATTATTTTTTGTCAAATCACTTCTTTTATTCGCGAAACCTTTAACGAACTTGGCATTCTTTCACATTCATGTTTTTGATACGTTTATTTTAATTGACATATGAGACGCTTAATACGACGCAGTAAACTGTTAGCTAATATGATTATAATTTTTGAATTATAAGGATGTTTCTTTTACGCAATTTGGTACTATTTGAGTAGTTTGGCGTTTTATATAATTTGTCAAAATTAGTTCATCAGCAATTCATTAATAGAGTATTACTATGCATTAAAAATATTTAACCCTTTACTGCACGATTTTTTCTATTGTCATTAAAAAAATGTTTGAAATCTATATATCGGTATAATAATGAGAAAAATACTTAAAAAAATTAAATTTCAAATTTGCAACCAAAATTAGATATTTTATTGCGTGTACCCTGCATACACAATTAGGATTTTAAAATATTGCATTGCTCTATTTTGAAATTAAATGGGCTTAAATTAAATAATTTTATCTACTTAACATTCTGCAATTTGCCTTATATTAATATTTTTAAGCATTCAGTAAAAACAATAAAAATTAATTTTGGCCTTAAAAGCTTGATCTCGAAATCTTTTTTCATTCCGCAGGATTAATTTTGATTTTGTGTCAAATACAGCCATCTCGCATGGACAAAATAAGTATTATCCCATTCTTTGGATTGTTCTTGATCAGTTATAGTGAACATATTGGCAAAATTCATGACCACATATTAAAAATTACTGCGTTTTTAGGTATGTTCCATGTATGGCCTATGGTCCAGTGAAGGGTTATATATGCGTTTAAATTTTATTTTGGAATGGCAATGCATTTTATAAATAGTTTACACATATTTTATATTATGTTTGTCCATGATGGGTAAGTATTACGGTGGCCCCCAACGACTAGTTTATGTTTTCTGTCGATGGAATTAACGTGGAGTTCACTTTAAGTATTTTTGGTTTCGGTTTGGGTTCTTATGCGTATATTCTGTTACAACTGGAAGCTATAATGAAAAGCAGGTTTAGAATAATGTTTAAGAACAAAAATTATGTATATGAATATGAATGAATATCTATGTACTTCTAGTCCAGTCATTATAGTAAGTTCACCTCGGAATTCGAGATACCAAGCTGTAAGTCTGTAAATACTTGTATATTGACACCCTAAAAGTTGTCTCAAAACCTACATATGGTAGGGTGTACGCAACTATTAAATTCCAAGGTCAAAGGTCACAAAAATCGATTTTTTTTGCGCTTTTTTTTGTAAATATCCCATTTCCTATAGGTTTTTTGCTATTTGTATTTATTATGAATATTGTAGAATACAAAATTCTCTACAAATTTTGTTTGAAAACATTTTTTATACGTCGAACCGTTTTCGAGATAGAGTGCGGAGAGCGCACGGTCACAGCATCACTTCAGGTCAAACGGTGCCTCCGGTCGAAAACACGCCATATATCATTTTTTTCCTAACCTATCCACTTTTTATTCAGTATTAATTTATTTAACAACACTTACCTTAATATAATATTAATAACTTTTTACATGATGAAAAAAAAAATTATTAATTAATCGTTTTATTAAAAAATACTATTCAATACATTTATTTTTATTAAAAGTAAAAAAAATGGAATAAAGGGTACAAAAACTATAATTTATGTTTTTAATCATCTTCTTCCTCTTCATCGTCGTCTTTCGGCTGCTGGTAAATTTCAAACTGGTTTTCATTATCGTCTTCAACGACATTTGTCTCAAGTTGTTCCATGATTTCGGGGTCAAAGGTTTCATCTTCGTTAATGTCGCTCTGGTATGGTTCTGCATTGAGACAAGCTTGCCCATTACATTGGCCACAAACTAAAGAGCATTGCAAACCCACTTTCCTGCATCCGCATCGCGAACCGCAACCACTCTTTGCAGTTGCAGAAAATTGTATTTAGCAAATCTTCTGGAGCAGGAGGTAAAATTGTCATGATAGGCTCCAGAAAATCGTTTTGCATTGCCCAACCCCATACCTGGGGTTCCAAATCATGCCCTAACCAAGTTTGAATTGATAATATACACGTTTGAAATGTTGATGAGAAGCTGCACTTGTTGGTGGAAGAAATGAAAGCTGCACAGGTTTATTAAGTTTTGTAGACTTGACGTAATGCGTATAACAAAGATGATCGAGACTTTTCACAGATTTCGGAGCATTATAGACTGCCAATAAGATTTGAGTTCCACTATCTAATAATCTCTGGGCCGAACTATTTTCTTCCTCAAATGATGCAGCTAGTTCGTCCAAGTTCGTCAGTTCCTCAAAAACTTTTTAAAATGATTTTTTTCCCTTTTTAAAAAGCGCAGAAGTTGTGTCACAGCCACTTAATGCATGTAGAAATAAAATATGTGTTTTGGAATGAGGATAATTATCAAAACTTTTAGTCGAGTATATCTCCATTTTTACATTTCCTTTCCCAACTTTTTTAAAGAAAATTTCTTGTTCGTAAGACAGTGTACGCCCAATTAAAATTACAAGTAAATCCATATCTTGTCCTATTATAACTGCAGTTTTTTCAGACTTTGATTCTTCAATTGCAGTTTCAACAATAAGAACATCCGCATCATCTCTGGCTTGTTAAGTAGTAATATTTGCAGCTTGTAATTTTTCAGTTAAGGTATTAATGAGCAAATCTTTGTTATTTCGATTTGATAAGAATTTTTCTTGAGTAACTGGTACAACCATTGTTTCATCTAAACAGACTTTATACGTTTTTGAAAGTGCAGCAGTTCTTCTTTGCTGCTCCATAGCTTTTACGTTCTTACTGTAGTCTGAATATCCGTCAAATACACCAATTTTTTTGGAACTGTAATGCCTTTTTAAATAATTAATGTATTTATCAAAAATAATACATAAAGTATCTTCTCTGCTCCATACAACATGATGAAGAAGAAATCCGCCATCAATAATGAACGTCACATTATTTTCATTGAGAAAAAAATCAATTGGGCTCATGTTGTCATACAATGACGATTTTGTTGTTTTTCTCATGCCATCATTATCAAATAGAGCTGTTGGATACGGACTCAATTCATATTGAAGATATTCCTCAAGATTATTTCAAATTGTTTGCTGACAGTAATTCTTTGGAAGATTAATAATGGAGCCATTGCAACTTTACAATCTTTTATTTTTACAGATTTGTTAACACAAGAAAGCGGCATTACTTTTTCGGAACGTTTCAACTTTATTTCATTAAATGATAAGCCGGTGATCTTCTTCATAGACTCTAATCCAATTTCGAAAGCTCTGTGGCAGTTAATTTGCTCATTTCCAACAATTCCAGAAGCTACCGATATTAACTGCGTAGTATTAGGAAAAGGATCATGGAGTTTAAACCAATCAAATAGTATATTTACGTCAGCACTGTCTTTTGTCGGTCGTAACTATACTATACAATGCATAAAGAAAAAGATAAAATATAATATAATAGTTAATAAAAATTGATAAATATTTATAATCATTGATTTATCGATAGTTCATCAACTATATATAGCGCGTTTTCGACCGGAGGCACCGTTTGACCTAAAGTGATGCTGTGACCGCGCGCTCTCCGCCCTCTATCTCGAAAACAGTTCGACGTATGAAAAATGTTTTCAAACAAAATTTGTAGAGAATTTTGTATTCTACAATATTGATAATAAATACAAATAGCAAAAAACCTATAGGAAATGAGATATTTACAAAAAAAGCGCAAAAAAAACAGATTTTTGTGACCTTTGACCTTGGAATTTAATAGTTGCGTACACCCTACCATATGTAGGTTTTGAGACAACTTTTAGGGTGTCAATATACAAGTATTTACAGACTTACAGCTGGGTATCTCGAATTCCGAGATTCTTACCTAATTTAAGCTTAAATGACTGGACTATTCTTTCAAAACATACAAAACATCTTTAATGTTAATGTTATGTTTGTAATTTTTTTTTAAAAAATTATATTAAAATAGTTATTAATTTTCTTTCATTTGGGGGTTCAAGTTGAATATGTATTATTTATACTTATAATTATATTAAATTGAAAATTTAAAGCTTTTTTCGTAAAAATGCCTTTTCCTAATAAGTAAAATAATAGCTAAATATGTACGTATAATAAAGATTATTATGGGCGTTCAGGAATTTCTATGACTGACGACTAGGAAAAAAATAATTATAGATTTAGGCGCTATATTTATCGAGAAGGAAATAAAAGATTTAATTCCTTGGGGACGAACGGCCAGTTACGGACCATTTATGATATTCAAAATCCTTCATTATTTTCACCAGTTTTTTTTAAATTGTAAAGTTTACTTTACTTAATCGCAACATTTTATCGTTTCAATTACAGAAAATGTTTTGGTTTTAAAAATGTTAAAAGATTAAAGATTAAGCAAAGAGCTCTCGTCGCGAAGGGGTTAATAACAGATAAAAATAGTAATGTTCCATTTGAGCTGTTGTAGCACAGGGTCGTAGCTAGAAGTGAACAATAGCGGGGGCTCAAGAGAATAAAGGGGGCTCATATTTTTTTTTTCTCTCTCTCTCTGATGCAGAAAGATAAATGAGTGCATATTCACATTGTAGGTACTATGTTTCTTATTAGACTGTTGTAATAATTTCATTTTATGCTAAGAAAAGTGTATGATGATGAAAACTTTGAGTGTATTCAAACTGTAAAGTTCAAAATTAAACATTATGTTAGCTTCATATGTACAAATATGATGAGCGAGTGTTGAAACACTTATTTTAGGTACAATTTAGTAATTTTGCAAAACTGTGTAAAGGGTCTAAAAACTAAATTAATTTTTTAACAGAATTTCATTTGAGTTTTCGGAACAGAAATTCATTGAGTGACATTGGAATCTTTTCCAAGGGGGGGGGGGGGGGCAAAAAATATTTTAGGGGAGGCTGAGCCACCCATAGCGCTCCCTTAGCTACGGCCCTGTGTAGCACATGCTTTGAAAGAGTGTTTTTTTTCTTTTTCTGAATCATTTTTCTCTATTTATTCTCTATCTTCATCTAAAAACTAGTCGTTGGTGGCCACCGTAATACTTACCCATCATGGATATGCATATTATGAAAATAAAAACAAGTAACCGGGAATTACGGAAAAGAAGCATCGTTTCCAAAACGATAATTATATTAACAAATAATTGACTGTATTGGATTAAGCGTTTCATTTCCAATTAAAATATATTTTTTGATTTGAAATTTGAATGAAATACAGGATCATGAAAAATCGAAGAATGTGGAAAACAGGATTACAAATATTTCGGCAACTGATTATCCGATAAACTTCATTCTTTATGCAAAATTTATGTACTTTTATTGTCTTTTATATTCTCTCCTTTAAATAAAGAAAATCGAAAATATTTATGTATCTTTCATCAGAACAAATATTTCAAGTGTCCAAAAAAAAAAAAAAAAAAAAAGTTCCGGATAATCGAGGTTACTGATATTAAATAGGCTTGGCTTCGCCCCAGTCCTACATACTACGTATATACCAAATTTCAAGTGTCTATCGCATTTTTTTGGGGAGTTAAGCGTTTACAGACAGAAAGACGGACGGCAAAACGCAACATTCACAGACGAACGGCAATTTTTCTTTTCTAAAAATATATTTTCAAAGAATCTTCAACGTCTGAAATAAAAAATCGATTTTCAAAATGATTGCATGATTTACCCTATACTACGTATGATGGGAAAGTAAAAATAAGTAAAGGAGTTAATAAGAGATAGGGATAGCGAGCTTCATTCAGAGCTCGTGTAGTAAGGGGTTTGGAAGATTGGAAGATGTGTTTTTTTTTAAGTATATTAACTAGGACCGTTCTTTATATTATTATTTTATTCCTTAGGTATTTAATAGAGACAAAGATTTTGCAATAATTTAGGTTTTCTAATTATTCAAATTATATTACGAATAATTAAGAAAATACATTAATTTTAATTGTTTATCTGGTTAGTGTTTAACGATAATTTATAAACCGTTTTCGGATTTATATTTGCTTTTAAGCACTTTCCAATAACGTTGAAAAGTGCTTATGTATTCAGTTTGTCTGTATGTCTGTTCACGCTCCAACTCGCGTAAATATAATCAGATTTTCATGCAATTGATAAAGCCTTCTTTGGGTCGCCAAAGCATGTTTGGTATTAAATATGAAGTAAGTACGATTAAAGGTTCATTTACAGAGACATTCAAAAGAATTCGATTGCATTATGGTATATGGGGAAAAATCATTTGAAGAGTATTTTAATGACTTTACGCTATTTCAAATGTATTGAAACTGATATAAATTACTAAATTTCAATATGATCACGTTAAAACAAAGCATTCATAGTATTTTTATTAATTTACAAGGGCACACAAAAGCAATCGGTTGCAATACTGTCTTTGTGTAGTTATTGCTGGTGAGCTTTTTAAAATTCTGTATGCGCTTTTAAATTTAGTTTTTGCATATTACTCTTTATATATAAATTGTATCCCTCATATAAAGAGCTGCACAAAAGTATTCGCATACCATTTTCTTATTAGAGGAAATTGCTGAAGGGGAGTTTTTAACTCAAATACATGTATCGCTTAAACAGCCAGGTAACCTTTAAAGAATTTAAAAATCGATTTTTCAAAAAATAGCTTATAATTAAATGTGATTTTTTAGAAACGTTTAAAAACAAACCGCATACAAAAATTTGCATTAAAAGAGAAGTTTTGCCTAAAATAATTTGAGCTTTTCCTATATGATCAATGACTGATTTAATGTTTAAAGTCAGTTTTCTCAAAACAGAGATTTTGATCATTGCACTCGCGATATCTGAAAAATGGTTGTCTAGAATTTTACAAACTTTTCGCTAAATGTATTAAACGTATAGAAGCAAAAAATGACCTATTATTATGTTTCTCAAGTTAAAAGTTTAGAATTCATGACCTTTTTTGTGTAATATAAACCCAACATTTCGAATTTCTTAAGAATAATTTTCTCTGGATTTATAAGTTTTATTTTTTTTGTTATTGTTGGTCATTTTGAAAACATATTATTTCTCTACTCACTATAAAAATATCTTGATTTCTTTTAGCCATTTTGAAATACAACTTTTCTTCACGTTAGTTTTTATCAATTATATACCTGAAGCGTAAAAAACAGTCTTTTACGTTCTTTTGCTTTGTTTTATTTTGTTTTACATTGTATTGTGTTTTTTTTCTTTTGTCATAAAAAAGCGAAACATCTTAAATTATGATTATCTTATTTTTTTCTGGTTAATATTTAATTAATAATAATTTATAAAACACTCTCGAACTTTTGTTAGAATTTATCAAGTCCATGTGTGCATTATTCTCTAATTAATGTCAGATGCAGTTGCAAGAGATAAATCGGGGGAAATTAATTAAAGGTCAAATTTTAATTATCTTCCATTAATCGATTCGCTATTTCCTTTTGTTCTGCTACAAGTTCGTAATTTAGAATGTCGGAAAAAAATCTGGCTTGTTTTTTTTCATCCCTTTGTTAATCTATTGTTAACGCTTGACTACGCTCGAATTATGTGGTGGATAAAAATGATATAATTGTAAAGCAAAATAAAAACAGCTATTAATAAACATTATGAGAAAAGAAAATTAACGAGATTCAAATAACTTTGGAAAATTCCAAAATATTTTAATTTTTTAAGTTATATTCATCCCAAGAGAATTATTTTTATGTTAGTTTAGCTTGTTTCTTATCGATTTTGATTTTTTAAATAAAATGTATAGTGTACTGTGCGTGTAAAAACTATAAGGACAACAAAAAAAAATTTTTTTTAATAAATTTCAAAACAAATGAAACTTTATTTCTTATAATATGTATCATCAATCTGAAAAGCTAATAAAAGAGTCAGCAAAATTTAAATGTGAGTATTTTACTATGAAAATAAAGTAATTGTAAAAAACAACCACTATTTTTACCTGTGTAAAAACTTTAAGGACACCAAAATAAATTAAACAAAGTAGCCAAAGAAACAAATATTTAAATGATTATGCACTCATCTATGAGTTTAATGATTGCAAATATTCCATTATTCCTCGATATCACTAATTTTTGGCACAGTTCGGGATTGTTTTCGTACTATTTTTCTTCAATTGTAGTCTATGTTCCGAATCTAAAGAAAAATGCCTTCCACATTTACAAACACATCTTACTAGATCTCCCCATAAGTTATCGATAGGATTTAAATTAGGATTTATGAGTGGCCATTGGAAAGCTTCAATATTTTTCTTCTAGAACTAAAGTTTTTTTTTTTCTGACGACTTGTGTGGATAGCATTATCTCGCTGTTATAACCGTTTTTTTTCTTGCCAGAAGTGCTGCAACAAATGAAAGATAGTCAGAAAGAGTTTGTATATGTGTCTTTGAATTAAATTTTCCTGGAAGATATACAAGTGACACCACATCGTTGAATGAAAAGCAGCCCCGTTGCAATGAATCCGCCACCTGAGTGATGCTTTAGTAAAATCTCTTTTCCTTTCCTTAAATCATCCCAATATTATTTGCAGTCATTAGGATCATAAACTTATAAGTGTTCTAATTTATGTAGATCATTCAAACCTACTTTTACGTGCAGTAATTTAAATGGATTAACGTAACTGAAGTTGATTTCAAGACACTGATATACTGCACTGAAATTGAGTTTTAACACAGTGAACATCTTTTCAAAAAAATCGATTTAGATAAAGACAATAAAACCTCTGAAAATAGAGCTTTTTTCTAACAAAATCATGCCTTGAACAGAAAATTTCTATGTTTCTAGTCAAATTAATACAGCATAAATTACAACAGGCGGTAAACCTTCTAAGACGAAACAAAATTATTTTTAGTTCCCTTCATTTCTATATTAGCGAGTTTTACTCTAATTTTGAACTTTCTAAATACATAAAAATAACTTTCAAAATTAAAAATAAACAAAAATGTAAAATACTTAAATAAGTAAATATCAAAATTATTCACCAAAATTAAATACCTTCTAGAAGTATTATAAGCACTCTGGTGCAAAAGAAAAAAAAGTAATAATGCATAAAATCTGAAGATGAAAATGAAAAAAATACTTTGTAAATTATATATTGATGATAGTTTTACCTGAATTGTGCAGAAGTAATGGAAGCCAAATTATCAAGTACTCTAGTTTGAAATTTTCATATTATGTATTAGGAATTTCTCATGTATTACAAAATATATTTACATACTTGATTGAAAGCTACTCTTGCGGCAAAAATATTAGTTAAGACTATCCAGGCATTTTCAACAGAATAAAATAGTCCTTTAAAATTGGTTTTGTGTTTCTGCCCATTTAAATGAGAATAGTTTATGCTCTTTTAATTTCATAGTTATCATACTTTGTGCAGATCATTAAAAACTTATGCTTTTGGTACATTAATCTGCATGAATTCGTATTTCTGAAGTTGAAGTTTCAGGACGCTGATTCGCTATTTTAAATTTATGTTTAATGTAATTAATCCACTTTCTGAAAATAAATTGAAGAAAAGGAATAATAATTTCTTTAAATAAGAGGGTAAGTAGTCTTTTTTAATTTATAAATACTGGTTTAAGAAATTAATAGCGAGCAAGAATAAAAAATCATGCGGCCAGCATAGATTATAAAACATTTTCCAACATATTCAGAATACTGCAATAAAATTTTACAATATATATTAAGGTAAAAGATGTTCAAATAAAAGATTTATGAAAAATGCATAGAGCATCTGAAAACTTAATTCCTGCATTTACCATGAATAGTACAAAAATATGCAGCCCTGTATATGATCCATAGAGTGATTTATACATTAAAAAGTATGCTCACTTAGTTCAATTAAATGAATAGCACAACTGAAAATTCCTCTTCAGTAATTTCTCTCTATATAAAAGAAAATGTACTTGAATTTTTTTGTATGATCTATAAAATTTATACACACCAAGTAATATGCAAAAAGTAATTAAATTTTAAAAGGCGTATCACGAATGAAAATGCGTTTCCAGCAATTATTCTTCATAGTCAGTACTGTATTCAAATACCTTAGTGTGTCATTATCAGTAAACAATAAATTGTATGCGCTGTCAAAACTCAGATGTCACATGATGTATCTGGTACACCAGAAAACGTTTCTGTAATATTTTCCCAAGAAAAGTATTTAAGAAGGACTCTAGTAATATCAATCCTTTTTCATTTTCAATTCTTGGGCATTTTAAAATGAGTTTTTGAAAAAAAAAAAAATCTTAAAATCGCCAACGTTATAGATTTTCAAAAGGCAGCTGTTTTGTTGATTTTATACCTAAACCTTTTACAAAAAAAAAAAAAAAAAAAAAATTGCTTATAATTTATGAAAAGGTTCTATTAAGATACAGAAGGATTGATGTACGGTTCCGGAATCGCAGATTAGATTGGATCGTTTCATTATATTATTATTAGTATTCTGGTTATTTTTCATATAAAAAATAAATGCGATGTTCTCGAAACATTTTTTTTATTTATTTAGGTGAATTAAATATCTCAAAAACTAATTAACTGTTATTAATTTATATTTTTTCAACTTACAGGTTATATTCTTCTGCAGACGGTGTACATTTTATATGCTGAGTTCAAGCAAATGTCTAAATTTTAACGATATAAAATTATAATGATAATAAAAAAATGAAAAAGTTAGATTTTTAAACATACAGAGAGAGAGAGACCGAGAGGCGATAGCACAGATAATCACTCCATCGAGTTCATGGGTGAAAATCTAGGATTAGTTAAATCTCTATTCATATATTCAAATGCAATCGGTCTGCCAACTAATATCTTGGTGGGAAATATATAAAAATCCGATTTTAGAAATTGTCTCATAGGTTTACCGTTATGTTTACCTGTACCCTATGTTTCTCCTAATCCTCCATGTTTTCATACTTTTGTGTCTAGAAATGCACAATGGTAAATCTACGAAACAACCCCCAAAATAAGGTTTTTAGGTGATTTCCAACAAGATATGACAGACCAGTTATGTTTTAATATGCGAATCGATATTTGATTAATCCTCGATTTTCATTCGGGAACTCGATGTAGTGATTGCCTGTGCTACCGCTTCCCGGTCTAGTATATATAACCATGGTAAATCAACACCCATTTAGCATTCATGAACAGGAATATATGAGCATATGAGTTTCGAAACTCGCCTTAACCCAAATTTAAAATATCGTGTTTTCTCTGTAAATCTATTCAATTAATAAATTTGATCCGAAAAATCACAACAATCTGGAAATAAATCAAGTTTTATCCGTTATTTCTGGCTTAGTAAAATCTTGGTTTAAAATGAAAACTTATAGACGCAGGTTCAAAGGTTTTTTACGATTTCCTCAAATTTGATTTTCTGGATAAGGCTTGTTTTTAAACTCACGCACTTATATGTATGTTTTAAATTCTGAGGTATGTAATCTCATAAATTTAATGAGGTATTTTTTTATTTACAGACTAATTGCTGAGGAGCTAGACGTCCCACAATCTGGAAAGAAGTTTTACTATCTGCTATGGAGAATAATGTTTTTTTCTATAAAAAACGTAAAAAACGATTAAGTATATGTATAATTTTTTGTATTCATTATATGCATAATAAAATATAAAAATGTCAAATTATGATTGCATTTAATTGTTTATACATATAGTAAAAAATTAAGATGCAACGTTCTGAAAATTTCCTATTATTTACCAATCTATATCAATCTTATCTTACCAATCTTATTTAACAAAAATAAGTTTCCTAATTTGTTCAGTCGGACATCCCTATTCTTGAACTACGAGGATCAACCAGAAAATGAATTTCCCATATCTCGTAAAAAGAAACAAGACATAAATATCTTTAAAGACGATTCTAAAAAATAAAGCAGTGTGTCAGCTATTTCTCAACATACGGATCACTAGAATTGTAACATTTGCATTGCGTGGGATAGTTTTTGTAGTCGAGTGTCATAGAGGTCTACCTCCTGAGAACAGAGCCTACTTTTTACAGTAGTCAGCGTGCGTATCATCCGTAATGATTAAGTTGAGATACTTGTTACGCTCATCGTAGCATCGTTAAAGTACGCACTGTATGGGGTGGTTTCAGATTTCTCACTTTTAACTTTTATAGCAACTATTTAGTTTGCCGAACAGCATGGGCGGGTAATTTTATGCAGAAGGGTGGTTACATCATTAAACATACCAGGAAGTTTGCCTTGAATGATTTCAAGTAACCTTGTCAAAGTGACACAAGCAAGACAATTTTTTAAAAAGTCTTGCCATTTAAAATGCTCTTGGTATCTGCGAACTTACACAATCTACCTGTTCAACCTCTGTAAAACAATTAGCACACCATTTGTCTCCACTCAGGAAAAAAAAAAATATTCGCGCTACCAATAACTATTTTTCAAATGCTACTGCTTTTAACATCCCTTTTTTTCGGATTCTTTCTCGGACGCATAATATTTAGTATATTGGTTAGTTTTTGAAATATGACATATGCTTTAAATTTTATTTAACATTCAATTTTGTGATTTGGATTGCTACTTTAAACATCATCAGTGTAAAGAAACAGCTCTCTCCCGGTAATATTCTCTCCATTAATTTTCTCTGAAATTTCAATGAATAGTAAAAAAAAAAAGCGGGTTAGGAAGTGCTAAACAAATCTTTTGTCTTAAATGCTATCGCATTTAATTGTACTAAAATATGAATGGCAACTATTTTAATAACGTTGAATTCAATAATATTAAAAGAAATCTGACTTTTATTCATAAAGTTTAGTGAATTCGATTTAATTTCGCCTATAAACTTTGACTTCATTTAGCCGTACCAATTCCCATTTGCAAATTTTCTTGTTAGTTTAAAAATTACAAAGATAAATACCCCTCCCCCCAATAAAAAAAAAAAAAAAAAAAAAAAAAAAAAAAAAAAAAAAAAAAAAAAAAAAAAACAAGCAGCAATATTTGAAATATAATTGTTGTGGAGTAAATATTTTTCCCAGAGTGCAGAAAGATTATGCTAGTTGTTTTATAGCGTTTGTGGTTGTCGGTATCTTAAGTTCGGACATGCACCAGAGTGACTGAAATGACAGTACGTTTACAAAAGTGGTCTTGCTCGTGCAAGTTAATCAAGGTTAAGTGAAGCCATCAAACGCAAACGCTCTGGTTTGCCTCCTCGGGAAAATAATATTTTTTACTTCTATTTTTTGTAAGCACTTTTTAAAAGATGTCTGTGTTTTTCTTAATTTTCGAAAGATTTCTAAAGTATGTACTTAATTTTATATAGTGTTAAAATTTTACTCACAGTTTGTCAGCTTTTCACACATAGAAGATTAAATTAATCATAGATTTTAGGGATATTTTGTGAACTTATAAAAAAAAGAAACATTCTTTAAGAAGAGTACATAGAAAAAAGAAGTTAAAAAATATTAATTTCCACGAGAGATATTTTAAATATACGAATGCATCAAACGTCCTTAGACATAACATTACAAAGGAAAATACCGAGGCTGTGTGATCGACCCCCTAAAGTAATGATGTCATCATCCTTAATAAAATTACCAGTCCCACAGTGCTCGTAAAACTCTAGTATTACTACCAAAATTCAAGTGAGAAGACACTAGATTCATCTCTTCTAAATCAGAGAACATTTGAAACTTAGAGACAAATCCCTGATTCCAAAATTTATTTGGTTTGGTTTATTTTATGTCAGTCAATTATCTACTCGAGGGATATAGGCCCAGGGGAAGTGCCCTTCGTCGGGATCTTTCTAAGGGAACCTAACTCGTATTTACGCAATGTTCGAAGAAAACCCCGAAAACTCCGAACGGTTAGGCCGACGGCCGCGATTGAGTCCGAACCCAGCACCTGCCGTCTAGCAGTTGAGAGGTCAGAACCTCTCGGCCTCTGGTGGGGCTATTCCAAAATTGTACGAAATACTTATCTCAAACTGGATTTTCTTCAAACAGATAACAACCGCAAAGAACTGGCCCAATGGGCTGAGACGGGACTTCTACCAAGAAGAGTTTAATAAGTTGTTCCAGAATTTAGATAAATGCATAAATAGATTTGGTGATTTTGTAGAAAAGTGATTGGCATGCACGACTTATTCCATCACGTATTTTCTGTTTGCCTAATAAATAACTTTTATTATACTTGTAACCTTTTTATTTATCCATTCTAATATTACTAATTCAACAATAATCCAAAAATAAGCTTCAGCATTAATCGATAGATATGTTCAACTCATCAAAGAGTGAGTGGCACAATCAGTGGCCGAGTGGTTCTGCTTTAGAAACTGGTTAACAGGAGGTGATGGCTTCTTACGCAACCGCGCCTGTCGGCCTAATGTTTCAGAATTTCCTGTGGTTTCCCTCGAAACGTGGATTTCCTTATGTAAAAACGAGTTAAGTTTCTTTAGAAAGACACCCACGGAGCTCCCCTCCCTTAAGCCCCTGTTCCTCGTATTGATAAATATAACCAACCATTGAAGAGTATTAGTACGTTTTTGATGCCGTTAATTTCATTTCAACTAGCGAAATGGCACCCATAATTTTTAATAAAATTTTGTTTTTGTGAAGTACGTGAAGAAAATAGTTTATTTTCATTATCATTTAGTTCATAAATTCCAGTGACATGCAATTGTTTAACCATTTTCGAAACAAAATTATAATTTGCTTTAGGAAATGTTAAAATAAAAAAGAATTTCTAAGGATTGAAATAGTTTATTTTCATGTCATTTAGTTCCGCGACATGCAATTATTTATACATTTTCGAAATAGAGTTACTTTGTCTAAGAAAGGGTTAAAATGAAAAAAAAAAAAAAAACCCTAAAAATAATTATCTGAACAAATATACATATTGAAATTTTAGTTTAATAGAAAAATTTTAATTTGGGAAAGGAATTTTTCTATGAAAAGTTCCAAGTATAGAAATAGTCTATACAAAATATTTCTAATATTTATTTTTAACGCATTCTATGATTAAAATCAAAGTTGGAAATCAATAAATGACTTTGGATTAAAGAGAGAAAAAAAAGGCAATAAGGCATGTTGTCTGATTTAAGTAAAATAAATGAGATAATCTCCTTCCTTAAGGAGAAAAAATTACTTCCAAATACCTTAAATGCCTAGGGAATACAAACAACCGGTATTTCGTTTTGTCAATTTATTCTTTCCCCCTTTTTTTACTTCAGAAAAAAATTAGATTTTCTTTCTTTGTCGACTCGGTATATGCGTCAAGGGATTTCCAAACCCATCATTTATTTATTTATTTATTTTAAATAGTATTTAAGTAATAACTTTTCAGCATACTATTTAATTATTTGCTATAGGACAATGATCCAGATTTGGACAGTTCAGTTTGACTAATTGTTACTTTTAATAATAAAAGTGCAAATCATAACCATTACACTATAATACTCGCATTATATTTTATTTATGCCGTACTTAGAAATGTGGTCTATAATTTAAAGATCTAATTACAAAATATCTAATTACTTAAAAATCAAATTATTAATTATAAGAAGTGATCAAAAGTTAATTAATTTGAGAGACGAAAACTAGTATATTGTGACCATAATTTTTTTTATTAAATATATATAATTCTAATGAACTATTTTGAATAGCATATTCACACAGCAACAAGGATGTTTTTTGTAGGAAATTTTAAACGAAAATAAATGAATGATTCTTGTATTTTCTTAATTATTAACACAATCACAATTTATATATATATAGATTAATAGATCTTGATTAATACATTGTTTTACAAACAATCAAATATGCAATTCTGGTTTCAGAATCAAACATCACAAATACAAAAAAATTCGTAATTAATAAACTTTTAAAATATTTTCATCACATGAAAGTTTTACTGTGGAATAAATATACCCTGCCAATGCTAGGTGAAAAAAAGTTAAACGTAATAAAAAATAATACAGTCGAACCTCGTTACCATGAACTTCAAGAGGAATCAAAAATTTGTTCATGTTAACAGTAATTCATGTTAAGCGTGTTCATATTAACGAGGTTTGACTGTATGTGAAACAGGAAAACTTTCTGTGCCCCTAAGCAAGTATGTAGTCGTAAAAATAATAGAGGATATACGTTCTAAGCAGAAGGTATACGCTAAAAGCAGAGGGTATACTCCACAGTATGTATATTATAGCTTTCTTGAGAAACAGAGGGTATAGGGTGTTCCTTGAAAAAATTCAATAGGTATTCGGCGTACACTCCCATATACCCTCTACTACATTTCTGCCCCTAAGGGTAGTGGCCCTGCCCGCGAAGACACTCGCGAGCTAATACTAGTTCTATGGGGAGGCATTTTTCTAATAACTCTTTCGCATTTTGACTTTTTTTTTTTTTTTTGCATTGGATAGCTGAGGTTCCTCTCAAGATCGATCCTTGATTACTTTTACGATTTTGGTCGCAGATTTTTCTATAAAGTTATTTTCACTTCCAAAACCGGTTCCGAAAGTGAAAGTAACTTTATAGAAATACCTGCGACCAAAATCGAAAAAGTAATCAAGGAGCGATCTTGAGAGGAACCTCAGCAATCCAATGCATATATATATATATATATATATATATACATAAATGTCAAAATGCGAAAGAGTTATTAGAAAAATTCCTTCCCATAAGAATAGCATCAGCTCGCGAGTTTTTCGCGGGCATGGACAGGACAGGGCCTGTAAGACAGTACTCTCAGAAAAGCAAATTAAACTAAAAAACCATGTCATCTAATATTACACATTTTAAAGTATGCATGGTGCTGCTATCTGTTAACAAACAAAGCAACTAAATCCTAAAAAGTCAGAAAATCTAAATTAAATATATTGAAAATGTATGGATATGGAGTATAATGCCTTTCTTTGAATTTATGATTGAATTACGGTCAACATTTAATAACGATAAAAAAAAGTCATGCTTGATAAATTGTTGGGAGATTTCTCAAGCACAGTGTATAAGATTCACCCGTTGATTGATCAAAGTCAAGATTAAAATAGCATCTATTTAAAAGAATGTCTAACAAAATATGACATTTACTGAAATTCCGTGTGTTAAATTTCGTGGTAAAGAAATTGCAGAAAATCCTGAAAAACACAGCACAGCAGCGTCATCTTTTGAGTGATATCTACCCAAATATAACCAACGTTTATTTATGTCCACAAGCAACAAGATGTTGAAATATTATAAAGTTTAATGCAATTCTGTGCATTTTTTCTTGAGACACATCCTTTTTTGGAAATTTTGAAAAATCTTGCATAGCAGTGCTACCTGTTAGGCAAAATACACCCAAATCTTAATAGCATCTATTTATGTGAAGATCTAACGTTATGTCGAAAAACCTAATAGTGATTAAATACCATGGATTAGGTCATGAGGTAATGCTTTTTTAGGAAATCGTGAAATATGAGGTGCAGCAATGCTATATATTGACAAATCTTTACCCAAATCTAATCAGCACCGATAGATCTCACAATCTGAAATTTTTATTAAATTATGTGCAGTAGTTACTGAGTTAGACACTCACAACATTTGTGCCATAAACAGATACAAATAAGTATTTTTTAAAAACAATCAATCTGTGTTCAGGGCCTTCTAAGACAAATTAGTTCGTATAAAACCTGAAATCGAATTTTTTGACCAATCCAATATTTTACTCTTGTATGTGGAAGAAAGTTTGTTTATGACCTTTTGGGTTATGTAGCGGCCAATTACCTACACCGTGGGATATAGGACATAATTAGTCGGACGCCCTCCGTGGGGATCTTTCTTAGGGAATCTAACCCGTATTTACGCAAGGAAATCCAAGGTTCGAAGAAAACCACGTAAAACTGCGAACGATTAGGCCGATCGATGGTCGCAACTGGGTTCGAGGTCAAGTTCGACAATTTCGAGGTCAGAACCTCGCGGCCACTGGTGGGGCATGCGGAAGCAAGTAAAAATGTCCTGATGAATGTAACTAGAACCTTTCAAGCCGAAATGTGTGAACATTTTGTCGCAATAACTTAAGAGATGGTAATTTTAAATAAAGAAAAACTATTTTATTAACTGTTTATCTAAAAGATTAAATCAGAATTTCTTTTAATTAATTCGAAATAAAACCGTGGAACACGAATTGTATAAATAATGCTGAAGAAAAATGTTACTGTATTGGGATTCATTTTACGAATTTCGGGAAATCGACGGACATTGGAATAAAAATAATATTGTCCAGTTAAATTGATGGCATTGAGCTCACGTGTTACACATACTAATTTTACATTAGCCTTATATTTTCAAGGGCTAATTCCGTTCGAAAAATCAAAATTCAGATATCTGCTTGAAAAACACATTTATATCAATTAAGGGGAGGGGCATGAGCCCCCCATTCCCCCTCTTTATACTTATTCAATGATGACCTAAAACTGATCACAGAGGTGTCTCATTAGAATGGTCCTATATCTAATTTTTAAATGAAAACTGATATTTTTGCATGAAAAACCCATTTATAAAAATTAAGGGGAGGGGCATGATCCCCTGTTCCCCCTCTTATGCATATCGAATGAATTCCAAAAACTAATCAGGGAAGCGCCTTATCAGAATGTACATATATCCAAAATTTCAAGTAAATCCGATGTTTTTATCATGAGTTATCGCGTTACGCACCATACGCACATACAGAACGGACGGGCACACAAGCTCCCAGGCTTTCATAGCCTGTGACCTAAAAAAAAAGAACTTAAGTATAAAGAACCTCTCTTATTCTAAAAAAAGTAAACTATCCTGTCATTGCCGCTTACATTGATTTTTTTGTGACAGGGGAATTTTCTTCATTAATATTAAGAAAGAAATTAATATTAATATTAAGAAGAAATTTTACAGAAAAATGTTTGATAATGATGTAGACAGTTTTTAAAACGAATAATTATTTTAAGAGATATTTAATGTTAAAGTTGGTCATAATTTTTCCATCAAAAAAGTTTTATATGAGCAAAAACTGTACATAGGAATTTAATATATTTTAAATCATTTGATACATTAGAAGCTCACGGTATGCAGACTGCAACTTTTTTTTTTTTTTTTTTTTTTTTGAAAAATTCTTTCGCGTTTCATTTATTTTAAATTTAAATTTTCAGCATTTCCAAAGATATTTTTTTCGTATTACAGAAAAGATTATTATTTTAAGTTGTTGCCAATTTGTAAAAACAGCTCTAACAACAATATTTCTTTCAAATGAAAAAAAAAAAAAAAAAAAAAAAAAAAAATATTGACACGTGACTGTTAGAAGCAGAAAACAATACAAATTAGAATGAAATGACTATGTATTTAAAAAGAAATTATTAAAATTAATCATGTAAACTACAATTACACATAAATTTTAAAAGAGAAAGAAAACTTTAAAATAATAAATGCATTAATATACGTGGAAAGAAGTAAATCAAGAATGTTACGTTATGTGCCATGTGACAATATTGGGGAAAAGTTTAAATTTTTAAACATATTTACACTATACATTTATTTTACATTTCTGGATAATCCTTTAAATTATTGTTGTCAATTCTAAGCCAAGTACAAATAAAAATACTTCCATTCTTGCAACAAAAATATTTTCACATGAATTTAAAAGATATATATTTTTTTAAATTATAAAATCCATATGCTTTAAAAGAAGTAAATAGGAGAAATTACGTCATATGTAAAATAAACAAACAATAATATTGAAAAAACACATATAATTTAAAACTATATTTATGCGAAACATTTAATTCCTATTTTGAGATGGTCTTTCTAGCACTTTTCAACAAAATCAAAAAATCTTAAGACATTCGGTTTGTCTGTCCGTCTGTCCACGCTCTAACTCCCGTAAATATACTCGGATTTTCATGCAATTGATAAAGCTTATTTAGGATCAACAAAGCTTGTTTGGTACTGAATGTGAAGTATGTAAGATGGATGGTTCATTTACAGTAACAGTCAAAAGAATTCAATTACATTATGGTATATGGGGAAAAATCGTTCGGTGAGTAATTTAATGATATTATGCTATTTTAAATATATTGAAACTGATATAAATCATAAAATTTCACGACAATCACATTAAAACAGAGCATTCATAGCACTTTTTATTAATTAAGAGGAACACACAAAAGAAATCGGTTAAAGTACTGTCTTTGCGTAATGATTGCTGGAGAGTGCGCTTTAAAATTTGGTATGCGCTTTTAAATTTAATTAGATTTTTGTATATTACTCTTTATAAATAAATTGCGTACCTCATATACTGGACAGCACAAAAGTATTCGCATACCACTCTCCTTGCCAGAAAAAATTGCAGAAGTGAATTTCCAACTGAAATACATGTAGCTCTTAAATGAACTAAATTTTGGAATGAATGTTGTTAACAGATACAAATCTCTATATCTTATACAGGACTGCTAAAAAATTAAGATATTTTCCAATTGTAGATAAGGACAGCTAAAATTCGGTTTTGAAAATCGTTATACATTTTCATATGTTGAAGTGAAATATAATACTTTAATTTTTTAAACATTGCAGTTTTGTTACAATATTCTGAATGTGTTGAAAAGTGCTTCATAATCTATGCTTGATGCATAATTTGTTCTTTCTTGTTATAATAATTGTTGTTAGTTCTAAAACAGTAAAAATAAAATTTCATTTCTAACAAGAAAAGTACTTTTAAATGATTAGTAAAATAAGAAATAAAACTTTATGTATAATTAAATCAGATTTAATACGATAAATTTAAAATGTATTATTTAAAACAGCTTGCTTATAGCGTTGTTCAGAAACATCAGGACACAAAAACTCTTTTTTCTTAATTTATTCTGTATTACCTTATTAGCCTCCGATGCTATTTCTTTCAGACAAGCTAAAAAGTGTCGTGTCAAAAATTGAGGCCCATTTTTACTTACCTATCATACGTAGTATAGGGTAAGTCTTGCAATCGTTTTGAAAATCGAAAAAAAAAAAATTGACGGATTTATACGTTTCAGATACTGAAGATTCCGAAAAACATATTTTTAGAAAAAAAAATTGCTGTCCGTCTGTCTGTAAACGCTCTATCTCACGAGCAAATGGAGATAGAGGCTTAAAATTTTGTATGTACTTAGAAAGTAAGAACAGAACGAAGCCTATTTAATATCAGTAACCTCGATTATCCGGAACTATTTTTTTCGGACTCTCAAAAAATTCGCTCTGTTGAAATGTATATAAAAATTTTTGATTTTTTTTTTAAGGATAGGATATAAAAGGCAATAAAATAACACAAATTTTGCATCAAGAACGAAGTTGGTCGGATTAATAGTTGCCGAGATATTTGTAATCCTTTTACACATTTTTCGATTTTTCATGACCCTGTATTTTCTTCAAATTTCAATTCAAAGATATGTTTTAATTGAAAATGAGACGCTTAATCTGACACAGTAAACTGTTAGTTAATATGATTATTGTTTTTGGAGTTATAAGGATGTTTCTTTTACGCAACCCTGTACTACTTGTGTAGTTTGGTATTTTGCACAACTTGTCGAAGTGGGTTCATCAGCAATTCACTAATGGAGCATTACTATGTATGTTAATTAGATTTAAATATACGTTTAAGTTTTGTTTTGGAATTGCAATGCATTTTATAAATAGTTTTCACAAAATTTATTTTCACATATTATATAAAGCATATCCATGATGGGTAAGTATTACGGTGGACCCCAACGACTAGTTTCGTAATCTGGACGTTAAAACGAGACATTCATACAATTTTATTGTTAAAATGCATTTCCTTTTTCTTACAGTCTATAAAAAAAGCGTTTAAACTAAAGAGAAAATCCGTTTTTGATGAATCTAGTCAATGAAGAAGTAGCACGTCAAACTGTATCTCTTTATTATTGCGCAATTCCAATGTCTCAGAGAGAAATTGCTAATCAATTGGGTATTTCGCGCCGTTCTGTTTGCTATTATGTTGATAAACACAAGAAAAATGAAATTAGTTCATTGCATTCTAAACGGGGTTGTCCTTCTAAAAGACCTCTATCGATTTTTTTTTTTTTTAATCGGAGGCGAAACTGAATTCTGCAATGGCAGAATCTACATTCAACTTGTGTTTAAATTCATTTAATACTATTTATATGCATTCTAAAAAAACAATAGTTTTCAGTTGCATTAAAATCGTTTGCGTTTGGCGAGGAAACGTACTGCTCGCCAAATCGAGTGACACTTTCGTCTTTCCACACGCCAAATATTCAAAAGTATTTTAATTTTACATACTTTCTAATGTAATCCCGCCGCTAATTTTGACTGATCTTTCATTACATACATAAGTAGTTTAATTAGTATTTTTGGTACTTACATATTATCGCCACCGCAGCAGAAGTTGCGCTAATGCGCCAATAAAGACCAATCTTGTTTGTGTATAGTATTAACTCATTTTTTAAAATCAAAGATGGAAATAGACATTGAATCTTTTAAACATTCGACCTTAAAATTACCCAATAAAACGGGAATAAATGGAAACCCGTTTACAACAAGGTCGAAATTGGTTTGTTAATTATTATATTTCAATCTTAATTTCTTTTAAGCCGATCAAATTACCATATTGTTAGAGTGTGCTGTGTTCGAACGGGGGTTGACGAGCGTAGCTCGCAGGGGCCACTAATTAAAAAAAAATTATAAAAATTCTTTTTAGATGCATACGTCAGACATATATTAACCTTGCTGTGTAATCTTGTAGTTACGTTCACAGCAGTCTCTTCTGTAAATGACGTATAGACAAACATAGACATTAATATTTGTTATTACGGAGGAATGCATAATAAATTTTGACCAACTCACAAAAGTTTTTAGTATATGTCAGGGATTTTTATTGTTTTCAACTTAGAATTAATTTTCAGTTAATGCGTCTGGTTGCTTGACAAACTATTTTTAATTTCAAAAACCGAATTACTTGTATTTGCGTGGCATTGAAACATCATTACAGAAGAATCTGACACTGGAATATGTGAAAACAATTTTTTAGATCAAATCGCTGCCTATCTTGCAATTATTGTATTTTACGTAATTCTTATTTTGGAAAAGTTATCAATAATTAAAAAAAAAAATTAGTTTGAATAATTGGCTGTTTCTGTGAGAATGTGCTAAAATATACTTTGTTCCAATATGTCAAAAACGAACAGAATTTAACCATTTGAAGGGCAAGTAGCAAAATTTTCCGATTTTTCCGGTGATAATTCAATATTTCAGGGACATTATTGATTACTAAGCAATAATATCCCTGTAATATTCAATTCCCATCGGAAAAATCGGAAAATTTTG
Source organism: Maratus speculifer (assembly GCA_964019185.1). NCBI lineage: Eukaryota > Metazoa > Arthropoda > Arachnida > Araneae > Salticidae > Maratus > Maratus speculifer. The sequence continues at coordinate 297,072,212 of OZ025292.1, forward strand.
CTTTAAAATATGGAAAAAGCAATTTTTCAACATTTTGTCGAAAAAGTTAAAAATATAATATTTCCTTGAAAGTTTCTGGTGAGAATCTTGTTCAAATTAGGTAATCCAAAATATATCCCACTGTCCCTAAAGGGGTTCATTTGAGTCGAATATCAGATCCCGGTACTTCTTTGTTTAGCGACTATTTAAATATTGGTCGGGATTCACTTAAGCTCATAAATACAATGCTATGGAGCACTGCGGAAGAACACTTCCGAAATATCGAAGCTTATATTATCTTTTTCTGTTCTTTCTACTTGCGTTTTCTGCTACCAAAGCATTTCATATGTAACGTTGCGTGTTGCACATTTAGAAGCATAAAGCTCTCTACAAATGTAGATTCACTGGTTTCCCAGTGGCAACTAGTGCTGCTAGAATTTAATCAAATCCCTATACGCAGTTTTACCTTGCGGTCGCGTTATATTTACTCCCTGCTTTTTGTACGTGTTTGTTAAAATATTTTCACTGATCGACTAATTGACTCCACGATATACTTACTTTGCACTGAAACTTAAAGATCATATTTCAGTATATTTTTATTTTTAGCAAATATTTAAATATTAGCTGGAGCTTATGAAAATTTAATAAGTACTGTTAACTGAAATTCCGTGTGTTGTGTTTTGCTGTTTTTTCCAAAAAATAAAAAATAAAAATTCTTGACGACGCATAAATATGTGAACGAAGTTGGATTACTCTAAGGTTTCTATTACTGTAGAAAATTAGATGGTGTTGATGGTGTATTTTTGTCGGCCAATTATCTACGCTATGGGATATAGGCCCTATGAGGTGGGTTGCCCTCCATGGGGGCCTTTCTAATCTACCATACGGGAACCTAACCCGTATTTACGCAAGGTTCGAAGAAAACCACGGAAAACTTCGAACGGTTAGGCCGACGGTCGCGATTGGGTTCGAACCCAGCACCTACCGCGTCTACCAGTTTGGAGATCAGAACCTCGCGGCCACTGGTGGGGCGTAGAAAATTAGAACTTTGGTACTTTTCCTCGTTTAGAAATTAAGCTCTGGCGACAATATTACATTTATTTTAAACTGTCCTGGCTGATTTTAACAAAACATTAGAATGCCTAAGGGTAAAATAGCAAATAAATATTTTAAATAATCTCTAAATTAAGTGAAAGGACAATATTTTAATTGCTCTCTTTACACAATAAATATTTTGAATTACCTACTGAAAAAGGCACGAGAAAATAAATGTAATTTGCTCGAATTATGAGACAAGTAAATCGAAATTTCGACTTACATACAGTATTTCAACTTGTTTAATATGGTTTCGATGAGAAGAAACGTGATTTTGATTCAATCTATGTTTCAAATTAACCCTCAAATGAAATAATACAATGTAAATTCACATATACCATGCTTCTCTTTTATATTAGCTAAAATAATTTCTTATTGTATATATATACTTTTATAAATATAACCAAAGTAATTCAGATATTAGCATAATAATAAACCAATGAAACCAGTATTTTTACAGTCATCCTATTAAAATCATTTCAAGTTTGAAGTGATATAGAAGGCAGATTACCAAAATTATGAAAAGTAACAATACCAACTAAAATCCAATTTTGGTGGATCCGAAGTTATAACAATGGTAGATGTTTAAAAAAGTAAGAAAGAAGCAGCAATAATAACAAATTGAATAAATACATCAATTCATGCGCTACGCAGCAGTAAAGTAATGTATTTTAAAATTATTTTAAAATAAAGTTAATTTATGCCAAAATGGGCTCAAAGTGGAATAATCCACAAAATAGCTGCAAGAAATGGTACTTCTAGGTTATCCGTCGACCAAAAAATTATCGCCAAACTATAAGATTAAATGCCAATAATGGATGATCGTGAATGACACATTCAATGACATTAAATGCGATTCACGTGTTTAAAATGTCATTAAGTTATTTTTATTTCGACTTTTTATTAATATTTTTATTAATATTCTACTAATTATTTGTTTTTCGTTATTTAAAATAAAAATTATGTCAACATGTATAATTTGGCTATTAGTTTGGCGATTTGTATAATTTGGCGAAATTGGTCGACGGGATAACTTAGAAGTACCCAAGAAATCATGTTATCTTATGATAATATAATTAATATAAATAACATAAAAGATATTTGTGGTAGTCCCTCTTTCTATCGCTCCTCGTAACATTTTACATTCAGAAACGACTGGCTGTTCCTATGTAGAGATGTGGTAAAATTTACTTTGTTCCAATCTGTTAACACTAGAACCGCGGCGACGGGTCATTTTGACCCGTATCATATGCAGAGATGTCGATTCGAACCAGAAAACTCTTAATAAAATAATATAAATGTATGTTGGGCAAAAATATTTTCAATAAATAACTTAAGCATTTTCAAATGAAAATTCCGGTTAGAAATATTTTTATAAAACTTGTATGAATTTTCCCGCGGTTCTAGTGTTAAAGACAAACCGGAATTGATTTGTTACCGAGCTCAGCACCGGCAATTCTTCCCTTGGGGACAGTTTAAATATTGGTCGGAATTCACATATTTTCGTAAACACGATACTCGGAGCACTACGGAATAACGCTTCCGAAATATTGAAGCTTAAATTATCTTTTCATGTTCTTCCCATCTATAATACTTTTCGTTTTTTGCTAACAAAGCATTCACATATGCAACGTTGCCTGTTGCACATATTGAAGCATAATGCTCTCTAAAAATGTAGATTTACTGGATTTCAAACGGCAACGAGGGTTGACATAATTAATCGCACCCGTATCTGCAGTTTTTACTTGCAGTCGTGTTGTATTTACTCGCTGCTTTTTGTTCGTGTTTGTAAAATGTTTTCACTGATCAATTTATTGACCGCACGTGATCTTTACTTTGCACTGAAGCTTAACAGATTAAGATTCGGTACATTTCGGTACAAGTAGTAAATATTTAAATATTAGTCGGAACTCATGATAATTTATAAATACTGTTTATTGGAATCCCGTGTGTTTTGTTTTGCTATTTGATAAAAAAAAAGACGCACACTTGTGAACGATTTGAATTTTTCTATATGACACAAAATAAATAAATAAATAAATGAATAAAATAAAATAAAATAAATTTGACTCGGCATAAAAATGCGAACGTATTAAACGATATTGGATTACTCTAAGGTTTCAATTAATATAGAAAATTGGAGTTCCGGTACTTATTCTCGTTTAGAAATTAAGTTCTGGAGACAAAAGTTATAGTTAAACTATCCCGGCAAATTTTATATATGCATTTGAATGCATAAGGGAATAAATAAATACTTTAAATAATTTTATAATTAAATGAAAGGGTAATCTTTTATTTGCTCTTTTTACAACAGAAATATTTTGGATTACGTACTGTAAAACTATGAAAAATTTTCTTTTAATTTATTCGAATTACGATACAAATAGATCGAAAATTCGATTTACTTACTGCATTTTAACTTGTTTAATGCTGTTTCGATGAGAATACAGTCAAGCCTCGTTAACATGAACACGCTTAACGTGAATTACTTTTAACACGAATTGTTTTCACAGTCCCCTATAAAGACCAATACAAAGATATGATACTGATAACATAAAATACTGTTAACATGATCAAAAATTTTATTCCCCTCGAGGTTCATGTTAAGGAGGTTTGACTGTAAGTAGAAAACCCCACCAGTACCCGAGAGGGTCTGACCTCTCAACTGGTAAACGGCAGGTGCTGAGTTCGAATCCAATCGCGGCCGTCGGTCTAACCGTTTGGAGTTTTCCGTGGTTTTCTTCGAACCTTGGAAATGAAATTTTACTCTTATGCTATATTTTAATTAATTAAACAATAATTTTATTCTAATCAGTCTAATTATTAATTTTTATTTATTTAAAGCTGTTGGTGTTTATGACGGCCGATTACTTATACTAAAGATAAAGGAGGTTCTATAAGAGGGGGGGGGGGGCAGTCCATAAAACTTTTTTTTTTTTAAAGGAAATTTTAATGTACTTGTAAAATAATGCTTTGAAGACAAATATAAAATTTAACTATTTATTGCTATCATGTATTTTAAATACTGACATTTATATATATTTCCCCCCGCGTCTCTTCTTATGTGCAATGCAACGTGCACTTTCATATTTTCGCAAAAATATTATCACAATTTATTTGAATCAGATGTGATTCACGCGAGATTGTTCCAATTTCGTGACCAAAAGCGAGGAAAAAAATAAAAAGCAATCCTTTGATCATCCTGAATTAAACCACGAAAATATACTTCCTCTCTTGCACTCTCACTCCCACACTGAGGTTTAGTCAAACCACTCTAAATTGCCTTCCCCCCCACCCTTTTATCCAATCAAGGTCATCATTTGCAGAGTGTGCCTTCATTATTAGTTATTCAATGATGAAACTTCCTGCTTTTAAATAAAATAGTGCTGCCATCTATACTTCAAAACAGGAAATACATACTCATGGTCGTTGTTTATCACCAGTTTGCTTTATGAATTTAATGTAGTGCTATCAGATACCAACAGTGGATATTTCATGTTACATAGGAATATAAAGTCAATGTATAGTGTTGTGGATATTTAATTCATAAAGGTTAGTGAATATGAATATTATTGATAATTTTTTCATAATGTTAAAAAAAGACACCTTTTTTTTTTTTTTTTTTTCTTTTTAATTCTTACATTATTTGTAATAAATTTAAAATCCAGTTTATTTTATTCTATTTTTTATAACTTTGATTATAGATTTGGTATTTTTGAGGAATGTATCTTTAATTTTTTTTTTATTTTTTTTTTTTTTATGCCAATTAGTACAATATTATGCCTATAAGTACATTTTTTTTTCACTTCATTTATTCAAATATAAAATAACTGCAACTGTTTCCATACACTGTATTTTATTCACACGGAGGGGAGGAAACTTTAATTGGACCTCTAAGATAAAAATTTGTAGTTTTTGAAAAGTAATTAACTTTTTTTATAAGCTTATTTTATTTATTTACTTAGTTTTAATTTTTTCATAATGAAGTATATTTTGGTTTGCTATTTGTTTACTTAACTGGAAGAGCTGCAATCTGTTCTTAACGAATAAATTTGTGATGTTATAAATAACTTAAATTATTAATTGATTGATTTGTTTTATAAAAGACTGGAACATTAATGATTTTAGTCCGAATATTAGATGCACCTGCGAGAAAAAAAAAATAAGTACGATACAAGAGTCTTGTTCATTTATTTACTGAGATATTGCATTAATTTTTTACAGCTTGTAAATTATTTTTGGAAATTGTTAGTTAATTATTTTTTCTTTTACCCAGTGGTTATACATGATTAAAAAAAATACAAATACTTGATGTATATATTATATGAGATAAAATTAAATATCTTTTTCAATCAAGTATATAAACAAACAAACAAAGCATTAGTAAAGTATATTGAACCATCTCCGAAGTTATAGAGGAATTTAGAAACATTCACAAGCGTATTAATTTTAACCCTTAAGAATTGTAATTGGACAATTTTCAAATTGACTTTGCTAATCTTAAACCTAAGAGCGAAGAATGCAATCATATATTTAAAATATCTGACCAGGAAATTAATACATATATACATATTGTCTTGTTTTGTATTCTTCTTAAAGGATGTCTTTTATTTCTTAGTTCTTGAAAAAAATCCAGAATTTATACTTTAAATATATTTTATTCGTGCATTATGTATGTATGCATATATACAGTGTTCTCGCTGACATTTGACCAACATTAGTATTTTGGCTAATTAAAAATAAAAAACATTCGCCAAATGAGAAAAGTATTAGCAAAATAGATTCGCCGTGTAACACACACACACACACACACACACACACACACACACACACACAAAAAAAAAAACTTTTATTTTTTAATGTATTTCCTTTTTTTAAATATGTTCTAAAATAACCCAAGTTTTTATAGCTGTGACAGCGATTGTTATTAATCTAATTTCAACTATCCGCTACAAATATAAAAAATATGTATATATTAAATATATATGCACATGTATGAAAAACGAAAAAGAAAAAGCAAAAACTGAGCACTAGCAATTTGGCGAATCTAATCGCTTGTTTACTCGCCAAATGAAGAATTTAGTCGCAATTTGGCGCATTGGCGAGCGACAGCGAGAACATATATATATATATATATATATATATATATATATATATATATATATATATATATATATATATATACTATATATAAAACCATTAATTGTAAAACAATACATATCAATAAAACATGAAAAAACGAATTAAAAGGAATATAGTCGAAATTTGCAGAACCATGGTAGATTCTTCATATATATATGTATATATATATATATATATATATATATATACATATAAACCATTAAATTTAATAATAAATTACCCCATTGAAACATGGAAAAAATAAATAAAAATGTATATAATCGAAATTAGTAGAATCAAAGTAGAATCTTCAGTCCCACAAATAGTTTCGAACTACGAATAAAGTGTATGGTTTCATCTTTGTATAAGACTTGAAAAAGCAAAATAATATGAATTTGGGACTATTAACAGACATAAAACCAAAATAAAATGTAGAAAAAAAACCCATTAAAAATAAATCCTTATAACATTATTAAAATAGATAGAATAGGAAAAAAACATACCAGACACTATAGTTGGGACGGATAGATATATAGGTATTTAACAAAAATGAATTCATAGATGTATAAATAAGTTGACACAATGTTAAAATTAACAAAAATGCAGAGTGGAATTTAGAAATGTGCAATAATAAACTACAGAATCGTCTGCTTGGCTTGGTTTATCTTATGCCGGCCGATTACCTACAAGAAGGATATAGCTGGGGGTGGGACGCCCTCCGTTGGGTTCTTTCTAAGGTAACTTAATCCGTACTCACGAATGGAAATCTAAAGTTCGAAGATTGGTTTATTTTTGTCGTCCGATTATCTACACTAGGGATATAGGACTAGGGTGGAGTGCCCTTCGTGGGGGGTCTTTCTAAGGGAACCTAACCCGTATTTACGCAAGGTTCGAAGAAAACCACGAAAACTCCGAACGGTTAGGCCGACAGCCGCGATTGGGTTTGAACCCAGCACCTGCCATCTACCAGTTGAAAGGTCCGTACCTCTCGACCACTGGTGGGGCTTAAAGTTCGAAGAAAACCATGGAAAAACTCGAAACGATTAGGCCGACCGTCGCGGTTGGGTTCGAACCCAGCACCTGCCGTCTACTAGTTGCGAGGTCAGAACCTCTTGGCCACTGGTGGGAGGAATCGTCAGACGGCTTTCAGGTTAATTTCATCTTTGTATTATTGATAGTGAAGATATGTTTATTTCATCCAATTATTTCGATTTATGCCTGAAATTTAGCTCTTGTTAAACATATCAAATGAAACCAAAATATTAGACATAAGATACGAAAAGATATATAAATTAGTAAGTGAAAGTAATACTTCAATGACAAATAACAAAGTATGAATGAAATGAAATCTCAAATATATAAGCAACAAACTTGTTCATACTTTTGTAATTTCTCATTTTAGTTACTTCAGCATTCTAATAGCACTGCTTCATATCCGCATGTTATTAGGTATGTTACTCTTAATTTCGTTTTATAACCTCATTATTCTGGCACTTTTAAATGGCAGAAATAAAAGAATAAATTTAAGAAAAGAACAAATTTAAAAGTGCATTTCTTCTCTACGTAACGGTGTAAAAATTTAAAATTTGCGATGTTTAGAAGTTTAAAAATTTGTAGTTTCGAAAATTGTAAAACTGAAATTCTATTTAAAATTTGTTTAGCACGAGTCCAGGAAAATTAATGTTTAATCCATCTCGTACGTAATATGAGGAGTTCAGAAGTCAGTCTGATTAACTCTATCCAATAAAAATGCACATTTTAAACAGTTAAAGTTGTATATATATAAACTACTGCTTTTTTAATCAATTGTCTGGGAATATTAATGTTTGATGCATGGCATACATAAAATATAACTCGTTATGATCATGATAAAAAGGATATTCATTATTATTATTAATTTAAACATAGAATTTATTTATAAGTCTTTAAAATTTTAGTCTTTGAAAATATCCTTTTCCAAATAGTCGTTGTAATTTGTTAAATTACAATTTTTTTCCCTGGTACGCGGGAAATTGTTTGCGTATAATTTCAAAACTTTTGTGCAAGTTTTATCGCATTATCTACCAATATACAGATTGTTTCTCCTTGCCCCTAAGCTGTTGAATAGGAGTTAGCTACAGACATAAACTCAGTGCCAAGATATAGTAAAATGCAGGGCAGTGGGGTAGCTGGAAAAAATGCCCAACTCGGTCTCCAGGCTTTTGTATTTATTAGTATGGCTTGTTGGTTAAAATAATGATTAAATATATATATCTATATATAAATCAATCTTTAATCTCACTTTTTCGGCAATGATTTCGGCACGGAATCGCTTTTTCGGAGGGTTAAAAAATAGATTACGGTGACATTATTTTTAGAAACACGACTAAAATGAAGGGTTACACTCTAGTAGAGGAAAATGTATGGGGTCGTTGTATTATTTTTGTTACTAGCTACATAGAAAAATGTGTATTTTGAAACTGATACACTGGAGCGTGTATTTGATAATTTATCACGTCTTTTTTCACATGTAGACAAATCATTTTTTGTATTATAAGTATGCATGTTTTAATGAGTAAATTTAAGCATTTATTTATTAGACAGCAATTTTGCATGTAAGACGTTATTTCATACGCAATCTAGGATTCCTTGCAACTTCGTATTAGCTGTTTTCTCGTACCGTGTACTGTTTTTCAGATAAAAATGCTAAATCTCTAGTTTATCACGCTTCAAAGTATCTCGTTCTTCTCTTCTTCAAAACATTTTCTCTGGTACAAAGAATATTGCTTGTATTAAATTTTAGAACTTTTAGCTTGAAAGTATTTGCATAAATGTGATCATATAAAGATCAAATGGCTAAATACTTTCAATTCTTCGAATTATATTTACTCATATATATAATATTATTATTATACGATTTCAAATCTTTCGTACAAGTTTTATTGCCGTATCTCTACCCATATAGAGTGATAGGTTTAATATTCGCGATATTTCGCCTCTTCAAAGTATTTGTTAAATATTTTTTCTCGTATATATAATTAAATATTATTTGTTCAAGGTTTTGACTTAACTTGGAGCATTGATCTTCCACTTATCAAAACCGCTGGAATGGAATTGTGTCCACACTTTGTACTGAACGAACCTTCCTCATATTCTATTACATCAGCCTGTAATATATAGTTATAAACCCGAATTTTTAAACTGATTATGGATGACTGAAATACGGAGTGAGTTAAAAATGCTTCTTTTTCCCTGATTGATTTTAAGGCACCAGTAAAGCTCAGTCCTCATTTTCGGCTAACAAAAAATTGGGTTATTTCATGAGTTTTACAGATCATCTGATTCCATTTCTTTTCTACGCGCATTTTTAGATTGAAAATATTTCCCAATTTTTACTGTAACATTTTTTTTAGATAGAGCTCTACTTTTCCATCTGGTTCCACAGTTTTTCATATGATTATTATACGATTTCAAATATTTCGTACAAGTTTTATTGCCTTATCTACCCATATAGACTGACAAGTTTAATATTCGGGATATTTCGCCTCTTCAAAGTATTTGATAAATATTTTTTCTCGTATATATTAGCCTCTATATGATAATGTCTTTCGTATAATCTTTATTAAATTATCTTCACGTTTAGATTGATGGATTTAATATTCACGCTTCTGCTCTTTAAATAGTTTTCTACTTTTTTTTACTAATCTCCATTCGACCATATCTTTCGTATATGCTTTATTGAATTAGTTATTCATTTAGACTGATGGATTTAATATTCACGCCTTTTTCTTCTTTTACAAACTATTTTCTCTGGTAAAATATGATATCCCTTGTATTCTATCCCAGAACTTTTGCTTAAGTCTTTACATAAATGTGGTCATATAGATTGAATGACTAATGTTCTTCATGTTATATTTAATCATATATGGGATATTATTTTTATATGACTTCAAATCTGTTGTACATGATTTACTGCATTATCTCTCCATTTAGATTGATAGGTATAATATTCTTGCTTCTCCAAAAGATTAACTTTTTTCTGATATAAAAGACATTATTTGTACTTAAATTCAAACTTTTTTTTTAAGTTATTACATTGTCTACCCATAAAAATGGATGAATTTAATATTCTTATTACTTCTCTTCTGTAAATTGTTTGCTCATTAATAAATATTTGCGATTTTATCTCTACAAGGTAGAACCCGTTGAATTTCGACGAAAGAAAATATTTAAGAAGGAGCTGTTTTACTGATTTATAACAAACCTATAAAATTAGTTACAATAAAATATGCACCTTACATTGCTAAGTCTAACTCTTAAACAAATGATATTTAAACTAAAGTTAATAAAATACTATTTATATAACTGAGAAATAGTTGAAATTAAACTTTAATCGTACACGTAATACGTAAAAAATAGATCTGTTATTATGATAATGTTATTGATTAACACATTCGCTGCCACTCACGCGCTTTCGCGTGATATGGAGCCAACGTTAAGGGACCACACACGCGCCAGCGCGTAATGTGGGGTGATGTCCAATGGCCAGTCACGCGCTGGCGCGGGAAAGCTTTTCACTGATTCTTTGTTATAGAAAGTAAATCGGCTTCTGGGAAAAACCCACTTCTACAGTGCGGCATTATCTATCATCACATCTTTACGTAAGCGGCAGCGAACATGTTAAGTACGCTAGTATTTCAAAATGAAACAAAGCAACCTTTATTCCACTTTGACTCAATCATAGAATTACTTTTCTCGTGAAATCTAAACCCAACATCATTTTCACCATACCAAAATTTACATAAGCACCTTGCATATTTGTATTTACTTTTTAAAAACAATTGGTATTTTAATTTGACCATTTTGATTCAAAACTCTAAGCTTCGATGCTATTAGCTGAAACTAATACTAAACTACTTATTTTCTTTTAAGTGTACATGAATTTTTGTAAATGACATCAAAATTCACTGGGTTTTATAACAGACAATATTCTTCACACAACACGCGCTTAAATTTCAATTTTTTTTTCTCTTTTTGAGAAAATGGCAACATAAAGATACAGTAATAATTTTTTCCTTTTTTTCTTTGGTTTAAATAGAAATAGAGTACTTCAGTTGCCACAATTAGAAAAACGGTATTAAAAACAAACAAACAAACAAACAAAAAAAAATAATATTTCAAAAATAAATTGAGATACAATTTTCAAATAAATTGCATTTAAAAGTACATTTTTTTCTATATGATGGTGTAAAAATAAAAAATGTGCGATGTTTATAAGTTTAAAAATTTGCTGTAGTGAAAAGGGCAAAACCGGAATTGCTTTTTAAATTTCAGAGTGTTGCCATTCGCAAAATGACGTATGCGTTACGCGCAGATAACTTTATTAAATTATCTCCTTTAATATTATTGATGAATATATAATATTCGCGCTTCTTTTCTTTTTCAAACTATTTTCCTTGGTAAAGAATTATGGCTTGTATTCGACAGCATACCTTTTGCTTAAATGTTTATAAATGTAATAATATAGATTGAATGACATGAAATTCGAACTTTATTATTCATGTTTTTTTTTTCTTCTTAAAACTATTTTTTGTAGTACAAAAAATATTGCTTGTATTCGACCTCAGAACTTTTGCTAAAGTTTTTGCATGAATGTACTCACAAAGGTTATAAAAGCTGGATAACTTATTATTCAGGCTTTTTTTCTTTACTTCGAAATACATTTTCTCATATGCAGGTCATCATTTTTTAACGGCACCAATTCTTTCGTACAAGTTTTATTGCATTATCTATTCTCATAACTTGATCCGTGTAATAGACACGATACTTCTCTTCTTCAAAGTATTTGTTAAATATTTTTCGAAGAATATGCGATATTATTTTTATTCGAATATGTCTTTCATGTAAGCTTTATTAAATTATCTATTTATTTAGATTTGTGGATGTAATATTCGCATTTCTTCTTTTCTTCAAACTCTTAAACATTTTCGACTCGGAAATTTTGCTTAGGTGTTTTCATAAACATAATCATATACATTAAATTACATAATACTTACCCTTTCTCAAATTAACGTTTTTGATATATAAGTTATTATTTTTATTCGACTTCAAAACTTTCTTATAAATTGTATTGCATTACATACTGAATTAGATTCATAGATGTAATATTCGCGCTTCTTCTGCTTTTCAAAAAATTTAATTTTTTTTCCATGAAATGTGTGTTGGGGGTATATAAACTATCTTTACTCGATTAGGGATTGCAGAGTATTTACCAGCCTTCTGATTGGATGGATGGTTTTTTATGCGATTTTTTAAACGTAATTATTGCAAGCATCAGACATTGATTTTGAAACAATTGCTCGATAAAAGATTTTTCCCTCTTTTTTCTAAAATGTCTGCTTTTTCGAAAGTTATAAATCTGGCTTCACTTTTTAGTGGAATCAAATCAGGTTCTCAAAGTTTAGTAATTCGAATAATCGAAAATGAAATTCTAAATCTTCAAAACCTTGTAGACAAAGATTAGCTTTAACGTAAGTACAACATTAATTTAGATATTACTTAAGTGAAAACCTGAATTGATTCTTATTATAAAAATTTTATTGTAAATTGTTCTTAAAAGAATCGAAATTTATGAAAATAGTTATCAGTTATATTGTGGCGCCATCTATCGATATAATATACACCAACTTATTTATATTTTTTTAATTTAAAAAAATGTTTAACTTGAAATTCCTTTATGTCTTTATACGGAGAAAACTGGTAACATTTCATTCAAAAGACAAAAAAAGTGTGTTAAAAATTATATATGTTTTGTTCTTTTAGAATGTAAAATTTTCATGAATATTTATTTTGTTTTGATTGAACACAGACCACAATTTTGATTTTCTGGAAATAAAAAACTGGATGAATTAGGTGTAAATTTTTTTTTCAAAGAATCGACATTTATGAAAATTTTTCTTTATTAAATTGTTAGATTAAAATTTTGTATGTTCAATTATGATTTACTAATAAGTAACAAAAATAAATAAAGTAATTCTATGATTGTTTATTACTTTATTATTGGCGTCATTAGATGTTTCAAAGGCCTTAAACATAGATCGCAAATGACGAAAGAGAAATCAACGAATCAGAAAACCGGAAACTTTTCTGTGGTCTCTAATCCAGTAAAGGTAGTTTTTATGCGTCCTGGAGTTATAATGTCACGATAAGAATATACTAATTTTCACGGCTTAGTTTTGAATAATTTTTTTAAACAAAAATAGGATTTGATACAACAATTTACTGACTATGTATACCAGAAAGAATATATTAGGATGTATATATTCATTAGATGTAATGGCGTGATTTCTTGCCCCATGCTATTTTGCGTTACTACCCACATTAGTGGGTAATAATGCCATGCAAGCAAAATGATAAAATACGATGATATAATGACATGTAAATAGTTCAATTCTTAGATACAAATTCTACAGTTCTAGAATTCGATAAATATCTCTTACTTACCATTAATTACGATATTAGGATGCGGTAATAATTTTACATTTTATTCTTCTGACGTGAAGAAATTAACAGCACTAAGAGGACATAATCTGTCTTTATCCTTTTCTTGATTTTCGACAATGTCAATAAAGTTTTCTTGTGTATAAAACAAGAAATAAATCTTATTCGTTTGTAGCTTCAAAACTGGAAAAAATTAACCGGAGTAATAATGACAGTGGATGGTGTTATTACCCCGGTATACTTATTGCGAAGCATATTTTAAACTGCAAATTACCTTTCAAAAGCATCCAAAATCTTTCAAAACATTTCTAAAGTATATGAAATACACTAAAAGTTTATCTAATAAACGAATTAATTTAATAAACAAAGGTATTTCCTAATAAATATATAGTCTTCAGATTACAGAACCTACCTCGCAAATTTTTGATCGGGTGTTGATTCTTATATGCTTTTTCTTGAAATAAGATTTACAAATAGAAAGATGTTAATTTTTATTGGTTGTTTATGATTGAAATGAATCACAGACTTTCTGCGTAGAACGATTAGAACCCTGCTTTAGGTACCATCTCACGGATTCCTTTATAATTACGCGAAATATCAACACTTGGCGTTATTACCCCAAGTTAACTTTAAAAGTATACTATTTGTGAATGTGAATGTGAATTTTTTCATACGTGTGTTATAAGATTTTGTTGCGAGGTCTCCTCAGTTACGGTTCTCGATTCCCAAGGGTTATTAAGCCATATCCTGCGTAACCAGTACACGAAACCCCATTTTTCATGATGCACAGTTTTTTTTATTTCTTTTTTGCACCGTTCTATATGTTAGACTACATCGAGTGAAAACTAAATGTAGTAAAATCTCTGAAGACTGAACATGGATATGTAACAGAAAATTTTATAGCCTTTTCCAAAGAAGTACCATACAAATGTACACATTTAGACAAAAAAATTGTTCAATACGGAAATTTTTGCTGTTTCTTTCGGTTCTGTTTCTACTAGTTTTACTATGCTTTTTTCAGCGAATTATGTGTAAACTAAACATGCTTGTGACGGTATTGTGTTAAAAAATTCATTGTTTCTGTTATAAGAATGCTATGTAATAATGTCTAAATTAGGTTTTTGCTTCAGTTCCTCGTGATTCCGTTTGATATCCTGATTTTACTGGTTACGTTTGTCTTCTTTCTTTATATAATAAAACCTGCTAAGATAGAATTGAAAAGGACAAGAAAAAAAATTCCTTCTAAAATAGGCTTTCGTGTGAGAGGGTATAGTTGTATATTTCTGCCCTTGTGACAGTGGTTTTTTCCAATTGTCCAGATGTTCCGATTTGTAGTCGGCTGTCCCGTTTTGTTTGTTTCCCTGTCTTGATTTTTGTGCCATTGAATCTAAAAGAACAATAGATTGTTTACTTATATTGATTATTAGTTTTAACATTCGGGTTTTGTCTCATCTGCAAATATGTAAAACTTTTTCTGGTTTTATAATTATCTATTCTTTCGCATTTGCTGATGCTTAATAAAAACTACGCAAAATATTTATATTTATTTTAACAATTTCATCAATTACTATAAATTGTACAGTAAAATGTTACAAATCATTAAAATTTTAATAGTTCGAAATTGAATTTCGATATATGTTTCATAAAAGTAACATGACGCATATTTATTTGATAAGTAATTTGATTAACAATTTAGATTTCAATTTATTGTATTACTTTTATTCGTCAATTTTGTAAGCATGATACCCAGACATTAATCATTATTATGTCTCGAATGACCTGCTAATTGGGAAATTAAGCAGACAGAGATTGAATATTTCAGGTGCATTTCGCCAGCCCGCACCTATGGAGTTCAGAAAATTCAACAATGTCATTCGTTAGTACTCCGTTAGTACCGGTAAGTACCGAGAGATTTTCGTTTGTACCACATCCGTTGCGGAGTTATGGCCAATTCTCAAGTTCCAGCGCGCGGGCTGGAGAAACATGGGATTTCCTATAGGAAAAAAATGAAGGTTCTCCGATTTCGTTCAAATTATGTGTGTCGTTAGTACTACGTTAGTACCGGTAAGTACCGAGAGATTTTCGTTTGTACCACATTCGTTGCGGAGTTATGGCCAATTCTCAAGTTCCATCGCGCGGGCTAGAGAAACATGGGATTTCCCATAGGAAAAAAATGAAGGTTCTCCGATTTCGTTCAAATTATGTGTGTCGTTAGTACTACGTTAGTACCGGTAAGTACCGAGAGATTTTCGTTTGTACCACATCCGTTGCGGAGTTATGGCCAATTCTCAAGTTCCAGCTCGCGGGCTGGAGAAACATGGGATTTCCTATAGGAAAAAAATGAAGGTTCTCCGATTTCGTTCAAATTATGTGTGTCGTTAGTACTACGTTAGTACCGGTAAGTACCGAGAGATTTTCGTTTGTACCACATCCGTTGCGGAGTTATGGCCAATTCTCAAGTTCCAGCGCGCGGGCTGGAGAAACATGGGATTTCCCATAGGAAAAAAATGAAGGTTCTCCGATTTCGTTCAAATTATGTGTGTCGTTAGTACTACGTTAGTACCGGTAAGTACCGAGAGATTTTCGTTTGTACCACATCCGTTGCGGAGTTATGGCCAATTCTCAAGTTCCAGCGCGCGGGGTGGAGAAACATGGGATTTCCTATAGGAAAAAAATGAAGGTTCTCCGATTTCGTTCAAATTATGTGTGTCGTTAGTACTACGTTAGTACCGGTAAGTACCGAGAGATTTTCGTTTGTACCACATTCGTTGCGGAGTTATGGCCAATTCTCAAGTTCCAGCGCGCGGGCTGGAGAAACATGGGATTTCCTATAGGAAAAAAATGAAGGTTCTCCGATTTCGTTCAAATTATGTGTGTCGTTAGTACTACGTTAGTACCGGTAAGTACCGAGAGATTTTCGTTTGTACATCATTCGTTGCGGAGTTATGGCCAATTCTCAAGTTCCAGCGCGCGGGCTGGAGAAACATGGGATTTCCCATAGGAAAAAAATGAAGGTTCTCCGATTTCGTTCAAATTATGTGTGTCGTTAGTACTACGTTAGTACCGGTAAGTACCGAGAGATTTTCGTTTGTACCACATCCGTTGCAGTGTTATTACCAATTCTCAAGTTCCAGCGCGCGGGCTGGAGAAACATGGGATTTCCTATTGGAAAAAAATGAAGGTTCTCCGATTTCATTCAAATTATGTGTGTCGTTAGTACTACGTTAGTACCGGTAAATACCGAGAGATTTTCGTTTGTACCACATCCGTTGCGGAGTTATGGCCAATTCTCAAGTTCCAGCGCGCGGGCTAGAGAAACATGGGATTTCCCATAGGAAAAAAATGAAGGTTCTCCGATTTCGTTCAAATTATGTGTGTCGTTAGTACTACGTTAGTACCGGTAAGTACCGAGAGATTTTCGTTTGTACCACATCCGTTGCGGAGTTATGGCCAATTCTCATGTTCCAGCGCGCGGGCTGGAGAAACATGGGATTTCCTATAGGAAAAAAATGAAGGTTCTCCGATTTCGTTCAAATTATGTGTGTCGTTATTACTACGTTAGTACCAGTAAGTACCGAGAGATTTTCGTTTGTACCACGTCCGTTGCGGAGTTATGGCCAATTCTCAAGTTCCAGCGCGCGGGCTGGAGAAACATGGGATTTCCTATAGGAAAAAAATGAAGGTTCTCCGATTTCGTTCAAATTATGTGTGTCGTTATTACTACGTTAGTACCGGTAAGTACCGAGATATTTTCGTTTGTACCACGTCCGTTGCGGAGTTATGGCCAATTCTCAAGTTCCAGCGCGCGGGCTGGAGAAACATGGGATTTCCTATAGGAAAAAAATGAAGGTTCTCCGATTTCGTTCAAATTATGTGTGTCGTTAGTACTACGTTAGTACCGGTAAGTACCGAGAGATTTTCGTTTGTACCACATTCGTTGCGGAGTTATGGCCAATTCTCAAGTTCCATCGCGCGGGCTAGAGAAACATGGGATTTCCCATAGGAAAAAAATGAAGGTTCTCCGATTTCGTTCAAATTATGTGTGTCGTTAGTACTACGTTAGTACCGGTAAGTACCGAGAGATTTTCGTTTGTACCACATCCGTTGCGGAGTTATGGCCAATTCTCAAGTTCCAGCTCGCGGGCTGGAGAAACATGGGATTTCCTATAGGAAAAAAATGAAGGTTCTCCGATTTCGTTCAAATTATGTGTGTCGTTAGTACTACGTTAGTACCGGTAAGTACCGAGAGATTTTCGTTTGTACCACATCCGTTGCGGAGTTATGGCCAATTCTCAAGTTCCAGCGCGCGGGCTGGAGAAACATGGGATTTCCTATAGGAAAAAAATGAAGGTTCTCCGATTTCGTTCAAATTATGTGTGTCGTTAGTACTACGTTAGTACCGGTAAGTACCGAGAGATTTTCGTTTGTACCACATTCGTTGCGGAGTTATGGCCAATTCTCAAGTTCCATCGCGCGGGCTAGAGAAACATGGGATTTCCCATAGGAAAAAAATGAAGGTTCTCCGATTTCGTTCAAATTATGTGTGTCGTTAGTACTACGTTAGTACCGGTAAGTACCGAGAGATTTTCGTTTGTACCACATCCGTTGCGGAGTTATGGCCAATTCTCAAGTTCCAGCTCGCGGGCTGGAGAAACATGGGATTTCCTATAGGAAAAAAATGAAGGTTCTCCGATTTCGTTCAAATTATGTGTGTCGTTAGTACTACGTTAGTACCGGTAAGTACCGAGAGATTTTCGTTTGTACCACATCCGTTGCGGAGTTATGGCCAATTCTCAAGTTCCAGCGCGCGGGCTGGAGAAACATGGGATTTCCCATAGGAAAAAAATGAAGGTTCTCCGATTTCGTTCAAATTATGTGTGTCGTTAGTACTACGTTAGTACCGGTAAGTACCGAGAGATTTTCGTTTGTACCACATCCGTTGCAGTGTTATTACCAATTCTCAAGTTCCAGCGCGCGGGCTGGAGAAACATGGGATTTCCCATAGGAAAAAAATGAAGGTTCTCCGATTTCGTTCAAATTATGTGTGTCGTTAGTACTACGTTAGTACCGGTAAGTACCGAGAGATTTTCGTTTGTACCACATCCGTTGCAGTGTTATTACCAATTCTCAAGTTCCAGCGCGCGGGCTGGAGAAACATGGGATTTCCTATTGGAAAAAAATGAAGGTTCTCCGATTTCATTCAAATTATGTGTGTCGTTAGTACTACGTTAGTACCGGTAAGTACCGAGAGATTTTCGTGTGTACCACATCCGTTGCAGTGTTATTACCAATTCTCAAGTTCCAGCGCGCGGGCTGGAGAAACATGGGATTTCCTATTGGAAAAAAATGAAGGTTCTCCGATTTCATTCAAATTATGTGTGTCGTTAGTACTACGTTAGTACCGGTAAGTACCGAGAGATTTTCGTTTGTACCACATCCGTTGCGGAGTTATGGCCAATTCTCAAGTTCCAGCGCGCGGGCTAGAGAAACATGGGATTTCCCATAGGAAAAAAATGAAGGTTCTCCGATTTCGTTCAAATTATGTGTGTCGTTAGTACTACGTTAGTACCGGTAAGTACCGAGAGATTTTCGTTTGTACCACATCCGTTGCGGAGTTATGGCCAATTCTCAAGTTCCAGCGCGCGGGCTGGAGAAACATGGGATTTCCCATAGGAAAAAAATGAAGGTTCTCCGATTTCGTTCAAATTATGTGTGTCGTTAGTACTACGTTAGTACCGGTAAGTACCGAGAGATTTTCGTTTGTACCACATCCGTTGCAGTGTTATTACCAATTCTCAAGTTCCAGCGCGCGGGCTGGAGAAACATGGGATTTCCTATTGGAAAAAAATGAAGGTTCTCCGATTTCATTCAAATTATGTGTGTCGTTAGTACTACGTTAGTACCGGTAAGTACCGAGAGATTTTCGTTTGTACCACATCCGTTGCGGAGTTATGGCCAATTCTCAAGTTCCAGCGCGCGGGCTAGAGAAACATGGGATTTCCCATAGGAAAAAAATGAAGGTTCTCCGATTTCGTTCAAATTATGTGTGTCGTTAGTACTACGTTAGTACCGGTAAGTACCGAGAGATTTTCGTTTGTACCACATCCGTTGCGGAGTTATGGCCAATTCTCAAGTTCCAGCGCGCGGGCTGGAGAAACATGGGATTTCCTATAGGAAAAAAATGAAGGTTCTCCGATTTCGTTCAAATTATGTGTGTCGTTATTACTACGTTAGTACCAGTAAGTACCGAGAGATTTTCGTTTGTACCACGTCCGTTGCGGAGTTATGGCCAATTCTCAAGTTCCAGCGCGCGGGCTGGAGAAACATGGGATTTCCTATTGGAAAAAAATGAAGGTTCTCCAATTTCGTTCAAATTATGTGTGTCGTTAGTACTACGTTAGTACCGGTAAGTACCGAGAGATTTTCGTTTGTACCACATCCGTTGCGGAGTTATGGCCAATTCTCAAGTTCCAGCGCGCGGGCTAGAGAAACATGGGATTTCCCATAGGAAAAAAATGAAGGTTCTCCGATTTCGTTCAAATTATGTGTGTCGTTAGTACTACGTTAGTACCGGTAAGTACCGAGAGATTTTCGTTTGTACCACATCCGTTGCGGAGTTATGGCCAATTCTCAAGTTCCAGCGCGCGGGCTGGAGAAACATGGGATTTCCTATAGGAAAAAAATGAAGGTTCTCCGATTTCGTTCAAATTATGTGTGTCGTTATTACTACGTTAGTACCGGTAAGTACCGAGATATTTTCGTTTGTACCACGTCCGTTGCGGAGTTATGGCCAATTATCAAGTTCCAGCGCGCGGGCTGGAGAAACATGGGATTTCCTATAGGAAAAAAATGAAGGTTCTCCGATTTCGTTCAAATTATGTGTGTCGTTAGTACTACGTTAGTACCGGTAAGTACCGAGAGATTTTCGTTTGTACCACACTCGTTGCGGAGTTATGGCCAATTCTCAAGTTCCAGCGCGCGGGCTGGAGAAACATGGGATTTCCCATAGGAAAAAAATGAAGGTTCTCCGATTTCGTTCAAATTATGTGTGTCGTTAGTACTACGTTAGTACCGGTAAGTACCGAGAGATTTTCGTTTGTACCACATCCGTTGCGGAGTTATGGCCAATTCTCAAGTTCCAGCGCGCGGGCTGGAGAAACATGGGATTTCCTATAGGAAAAAAATGAAGCTTCTCCGATTTCGTTCAAATTATGTGTGTCGTTAGTACTACGTTAGTACCGGTAAGTACCGAGAGATTTTCGTTTGTACCACATCCGTTGCGGAGTTATGGCCAATTCTCAAGTTCCAGCGCGCGGGCTGGAGAAACATGGGATTTCCCATAGGAAAAAAATGAAGGTTCTCCGATTTCGTTCAAATTATGTGTGTCGTTAGTACTACGTTAGTACCGGTAAGTACCGAGAGATTTTCGTTTGTACCACATCCGTTGCGGAGTTATGGCCAATTCTCAAGTTCCAGCGTGCGGGCTGGAGAAACATGGGATTTCCTATAGGAAAAAAAATGAAGGTTCTCCGATTTCGTTCAAATTATGTGTGTCGTTAGTACTACGTTAGTACCGGTAAGTACCGAGAGATTTTCCTTTGTACCACATCCGTTGCGGAGTTATGGCCAATTCTCAAGTTCCAGCGCGCGGGCTGGAGCGGATTCAAGTCGGATTCAAGTTGATCTTTTCTGACAAAGTGAAAATTATTTGAAAGGTTCAGAAATTTTTTTTTACCAGAAAATATATGTATTTGATTATTAAGGAGTATATATAAATTTATATACAGGGTGTATCTAAACTACTGGGCAAAACTTTAAGGGGTGATAGTACACATCAAGACAAACAATATTAAATGGGAAACTAAGGGTCCTAAACGTCTTCCGAAGGAGATAGGCTCCAAAGTTTAGGGTCCAAAATTCGAAATGATTATAAAAAACAGAAAAATTGGCCGATTCGTTTGCGGTTAAATAAATTATTAATATAAATTTCAAAAAATGCCGATAAAGGACGCTTTAGACTTTGGAGTAATGAATAACTATTTTTACCGTTATTTTTTGCATCTCATAAAATTTTTTTTGAAGTTTAGACATAAACTTAATTTTTGAGATCAAAATCTGTGGTTAAATAGCGCAAACTGAACTGTGTTCAATGGAAGTGGGTAGGTTCAAATTTCAAATGATTATATAAAAAAAAAAAATTGGTCAATTGATTTGCGGTTTTCACTAAAACTATTCTTTATGTCAGTGTTGTCTTGAAAATAAATTATGCAGATAAATTTCAAAAAATGTTGATACAGAGCACTTTAGACTTTGGAGTAACGTACAACTATTTTTTACCGTTATTTTTTGCATCGCATTAATTTTTTTTTTGAACTTAGACATAAACTTAACATTTGAGCTGAAAATCTGAATCGTTGAGAGTAGTTAAGTAGCGCAAACTGAAATGTGTTCAATGGGGGTGGGGAGGTTAAAATTTCAAATGATTATACAAAACGGAAAAATTGGTCTATTCGTTTGAGATTTTTTCGAAAACCATTCTTTATGTCAGTATTTCCTTGAAAATAAATTTTAAAGATAAATTTCAAAAAATTCCATTAGAGGGCGCCTTAAACTTTAGAGTAACCAACAACAATTTTTAACTGTTATTTTTTTTATCTAATTAAATGCTTGCAAAGATGCTTGCAAAAGCTTAGACTTAAATTTTGAGCTCAAATTCTGAATCGTTGGGAGGGGTTAAGAAGCGTAAACTGAACTGTGTTCAGGAGTTGAAATGTTACCCTGCCCACCCTACGAACACAGTTAAATTTTTCGCTACTTAATTACACACAACGATGGAGATTTTGAGCTCATTCATTTTGAGCTTTCCTGTCTAAGCTTCTAAAAAAATTTAATGCGATGCAAAAAATAGCGGTAAAAAATAGTTGTACGTTACTCCAAAGTCTAAAGCGCCCTCTATCGACATTTTTTGAAATTTATCTGCATAATTTATTTTCAAGACAATACTGACATAAAGAATAATTTTAGTGAAAACCGCAAATCAATTGACCAATTTTTTTGTTTTTTCTAATCATTTGAAATTTGAACCTACACACTCCTATTGAACACAGTTCACTTTGCGCTATTTAACCACAGATTTTGAGCTCAAAATTTAAGTTTATATCTAAACTTCTAAAAAAATTTAATGAGATGCAAAAAATAACGGTAAAAAATAGTTGTTCGTTAATCCAAAGTCTAAAGCGCCCTCTATCGGCATTTTTTGAAATTTATCTTTATAATTTATTTTCAAGACAATACTGACATAAAGAATAGTTTTCGTGAAAACCGCAAATCAATTGACCAATTTTTTTGTTTTTTATAATCATTTGAAATTTGAACCTACACACTCCCATTGAACACAGTTCAATGGGAGTATTTTATAATCATTTCAAATTTTGGACCCTAAACTTTCACAGTGCTTATCTCCTTCGGAAGACGTTTGGGACCCTTAGTTTCCCATTCAATACTATTTGTCTTGATCTGTATTATCACTCCTTAAAGTTTTGCCCAGTAGTTTAGATACACCCTGTATATACAGGGTGTTTCGCTACCAGACCGACAAACTTTGAGGGGTGATAGTAGACATAAAGACAAACATTATTATATAGGAAACCATGGGGCGCAAACGTCTTCTATAGGAGCTAGGGGCCATTAAAGTTTAAGGTCCAAAAATTCAAACGCTGATAAAAATTAGAAAAAAGAATCGATTTGTTTGCGGTTTTCTCTAAAATCATTCTTTATATCACGATTTTTAATTTTTTTAAATTTAAAGGTTAAGTTCAAAAATTGTCGATAGAGGGCGCTTCAGACTTTACAGTAACGAACAAATACTTTTTGCCGTTCTTTTGTGCATGCGGTTGAAATTATACTAAAGTTTAGAATTTAACTTAAATTTTAAGCTCAAATTCGGAAACATGGGGATCGGCTAACTAGAAAAATTTTAACTGTGAACCGAGGGAGAGATTTTAAATGCTCATAAACATTGGACATACTAATCTATTTTGTTGCGATTTGCGTGTTGGTCATTTCCTTGTTAATTATTTTATTCAAAATGATGTACAGCTTTCATGTCCTCATTTTTTGATTGAGGGCGCTTCCGACACATGTCCAACATTTCAATGGTATTACTCCTGGGTGTTTTACTACCAGACCACCATACTTCCAGGAAGTGTAAGGGATGCAAAGACGACTCGGAATCACACAGGAATGTAACGTTGAAAATTGATTTTTTGCATGTTACGTTTAAAAAAAAGCAGAGAAAGAAACAAGCAGAGAAACAGCAACATGTTAAAGTGACAAAACAAAGTTTATTTAAAGGTTTTACTGCAAAAAGTGTTCGAAATTACGACCAGAAAATGTCCGGCAAACTACTTGACCGCGATAGTAGATGGCGCTGCGATTTTTTTGCGGTAAATGGCGCTGAACGGTAATGCGCGTGGAAGTTTCTCTCTCGTTGGGCAGCTCTGTGTGTTTCCAGCACGATCGGGCTCTTCCACATTTTACCATTGATATTCACCGATACCTCAACGTAACATATGGACAGCGGTTGATAGGTTGTGGTGTCTCGGTTTATTGGCCTGCCAGATCACCGGACCTATCAAGTATGAGCTTCTTCTGCTGGGGTCACATGAAAAGTTGGGTGTATGAGAACCCGTACCATCAATTACAGACTTAGCAGCTCATATTTCTGTGGCTTCCGGAAATCTATCAAAGATTCCAGGAATGTTTCAAAGCGTGAGGAATTACAAGCCACGCCGCTGTCAAGCATGTCAAATTACTTCTGGTCGTAATTTCGAACTTCTTTTCTAGTAAAACCTTTAAATAAACTTTTTATGTCATATTAACGAGTTGCTGTTTCTCTGCTTGTTTCTGTTGTTTTTTTCTCTGCTTCCTTTAACCATAACTCGCAAAAAAGACATTTTCAACGTTACATTCCTATGTGATTCCGTATATCTTTCGCATCCCTAACACATCCTGGAAGTATGATAGTCTGGTAGTAAAACACCCAGGAGTAATGCCATTGAAATGTCGGAGATCTGTCGGAAGCTCCCTCTATGAAAAAATGAGGACACCAAAGCTGTACGTCATTTTTAATAAAATAATTAAGAAGGGAATGACCTACACTCAAACCGCAACAAAATCGATTAGTTTGTCCAATGTTTATGAGTGTTTAAAATCTCCCCCTCGGTTCACAGTTAAATTTTCGTCTATTAACCTATCCCCATGTTTCCTATTTTGGGCTTAAAATTTAAGTTAAAGTCTAAACTTTAGAATAATTTCACCCCATGCACAAAAGAACGGCAAAAAGTATTTGTTCATTACTCTAAAGTCTAAAGAGCCCTCTATCGACAATTTTCGAACTTAACATTTAAAATAAAAAAAAATAAAAAATTGTGATATAAATAATGATTTTAGAAAAAACCGCAAACAAATCGACCCTTTTTTCTAATTTTTATCAGCGTCTGAATTTTTGGACCTTAAACTTTAACGGCCCCTAGCTCCTACAGAAGACACTTGCGCCCCGTTGTTTCCTATTTAATAATGTTTGTCTTTATGTCTACTATCACCCCTCAAAGTTTGTCGGTCTGGTAGCGAAACACCCTGTATATGTATATATATATATATATATATATGTGTGTACCGGATGATCCAGAGGTTCCGGGAGTTTTGAAATGCTAATAATTAGAAAACTATAAACAATAGAAATATTCGGTTTTCACAAAATGCTTAGAAACTTATGGGATTTGTTTTTTTAAGTGAAAGAAACATATTATGTTAGTTACACTTTTTGCCAACAGGTGGCGCTAAAATTGACAGTACTTTTTATGGTATGATACAGCTCACTAAAAAGAAAGAATTAGTGTCCAAGGGTTACAAATTTTCATATGACGCCCATTGAGCCGATGTAAAACAATGTGCACAGCATCTTCAGAGCAAAAAGAAATTCCACAAGAAATTTCAGTTCATCGTGAAATTACAAATGTACTGCACACTCCATGGGCTGATAATTTCCATTGAGTATTGACATCGAATTTTACCTCATTTACGATTGTAACACATGTTTGGGCTCTCCAGTTTCTATTGCGATCTCACAGTGAGCCTTTTTCTTAAACCTTGTCTATCGTAGTTTTTACATTTGTAATGGCTATAGAATCTTTGGCAGTTTTAATTTCACGTATTTTACGATAAGAACGCAAGTCGACATGCAAAGAAAGCATGTTTAAACATAGCAGTTACTCATCAAATTTTGTATGAAAATTCTCTTTCAAAGCAATTTCGACTTTCAAAAAGAGGCGTTTGAACATAAACCCCCCTTAAAACGACAATCTCATCAATATCCTAGACAAGATGTTTCGCAATGAACTTATGTGTCTATATAACGCATGGTATAGGTACAATCGGGATTGTGAGCAGCGCAACCTATTGCTAAAATTTTTAATTATGTATATTTAAAAAAAAATTAATTCTAAACAAAAATCCCACATATTTCTGAGCATATATCTGAAAACCGGATATTTGTATTTACATAGTTTCCTAATTATTAACATTTCAAAACTCCCGAAACTTCTGGATTACCTGGTATATAAGAGAACGTGTGTTTCAAAAGTCTCCTTATCCAGAAAATAAAATTCTGGGAAATCGTCAAAAACTTTCAACTGCGTCCACTGGTTTTCATGATAACTGAAATCTTAACTATTTCAAAATTACTAGATATTTTTTTTTTCGAATATTTTTTAGTGCAGGTGTATTAATAGTTTAAACAAACAAACAAAAAAAAAATCACGATTTTTTTTTTTTTGACAAGGCCTGTTTTGAAACTCATGTTTTCATTCATGTATCTGTTCCTTTTAATACTTGAAAAATAAAATTGAAACAAACGATATAATGTTAGATTACTTTTCTATAATTACATTAAAATATTGATCTACTAGTTTTTCATTTAGATTTCTGATTCTGGCTGATCAGTTTTCTTTTGCAGATCAAGTTGAAGTAGATTGATCAGAAATAGAAATTAAATCGACTTTGAATTGAAATTACATCAAGTTGAGAGGGAGAACATGAGTCTTCTCCCCATCCATCACATCCTAAAATCCTGCCTTCTCTCTTGCTCAGATTAGCGGTCTGCACGGGCCAGAATTTCCAGGCCCGTGCCCGGCCCGACACGTTTATATTTTTGCATTTCTAGGCCAGACCTGTACAGAAATCAGTCAAAACAGTCCAGGTCCGCTCTTGCCTGGTCGGTTCTGACCCGACACAATTTCTACTATTTTTAAAATATCCGATTTTTATCACCTATTTAAGATTCCTTTAAAGAATACTGCAATACATATATATAGAATGATTTTACGTAATATATTTTACAAAAAATAAGAACTATCAACACTAATGATTATTTATATTCTTGGATAGTCGACATTCAAATAAAGAGTCATTAAAAAATTGATATAGTTAAGAATAAAAGAAAAGAAAGAGTATCAAAACAATCGCAACTTTTGAAGATTATTAAAAGTAGATTTATGAAAATATTTCTATATCATTTTATTAAAGTTTCAAATCCAAAGGATTACTTTCTGATACATTTCGGATTTAATTTTTTTTTTCGAAAACGCATAAGATTAGCAGATGTTTTTATTCAGAAACTATGTAATGGAACAGTATTATTTATTTTTTGATACAAGCAATTTAAGAAAACACTGTCAAAGTTAGCGTTTTGAATAGAATTTCTAGAAACGACAACATGAAAAGGGAGAAAAATCTGCAACCATTCGACAAAAATCTCTTATATTGCAAAAAGGTTATACAAAGACCTTATTTACCAAAAATGAAAACCACTATTCGATTCCAAATCCCTTCAGTATTCAGTCTTGTCAATTTTATATTTTTACTAATTTACAGATTAAATGTACACATTTTTTGACTATTTTAAATTTAAAAATTAGTCAAAAAATGTGTCGAACTTTCGCGTTTTTCAGAAATGAATTTAAGAACCACCAAGAAATATGTATAAAGATTACGCAAACAAGTTCTTTATCCCTATTAATAATTTTACAAGTTATATTGTCTGCAATACACATCTTGAGAACAATTAAATCTACTCCCGATTGGTCTTGTCTATATGTACAAAAACGATGCAAGCCTGATCTCGTCCCGGCTCGGGACTGCTAAATAATATAAAGCTCGGGTTGCATACAATGTAACTCCCGATGCCGATCTCTACACTGTACAAGTTACATTTCGTTGTTGATGTTGTCAAACCAGCATCGGCTTGTGACGCACATTTATCCTTATTCTCGTTAATGCCTTATTCATTGATTCGCTATTCCTCAGTTTGTTGACACTCCCCTGTGGGTTTTCGGGAAAAAATCTTCACGAAAATATATGACGTTTACTATGCTATTTACACCCCTGAAATACCCCATCAGGATAATTTGTTATGCTTTTTTATAGATATCTAACAAAACGTCTAAGATTGCAAAAAAGAAAGGCCACATAATACATTCCTAACACATACATTCCTAAATGCTTGCTCCTTAAACTAAAAAAAAAAATTCCTAAAGATCCCTATACGTTATAATATATTTTCTAAATAATCATATAAAGATTATTAAATGTTAATAAACAAGTAATTTAGTAAGATTTATGTAAAAACCGATGGTGGAAATGCTATATATTTGGAAAACTTTATTTATTTTTTCTTATTTATAAAATTATTTCTTCCCATTTTTTGAGCTGGATGTAAACAATTTTATATATTTATACGTATATTAGTTTACTTTTACAGCGCATAATTCATGAAAAATCTATATCTATATACATATTTACCATTTTGTATAACATCTTATGTGTAAGCATCTTATTCGAAAAACTTTGTGTCATAATATAGTTCGAATGGTAGATATTAGATAATATAAAATGCAGTCAATAACATTCAATATTGTGATACTTACTTTATCAGAAAAACTTTCAAATTGCAACAATGTATTCACGTGTCCTGACTGCAATTATTACACTGTTAAAAATAAAGGTGAGAAACCAGTTGCATTTGGCTCTCAGGGGTGAAAAGGTGTTACAATTTGACACCCACGGGCTTGAAAATGTGTTTGGGGTACCGTTTGATCCCTCACTGGGTGATTCATGCTAATTAGGGTGCTGCACAATGCATACCGTTGGAAGATTTTCACCCTTTAGTTATTTGCAAATGCTTTGAGACGTGTGTCCTTCCCCTTCAACTCACCGTCACTGGTAGATTATAACAGCAATTTCTCCTTACGAAGACTATCCCTGCGCATTCGCTATCCCAATTTCGCTTAGAACTTCGGATGGAAAACTTTTGGCGAGCTTTTTATATAAAGCAACCTTTGAATTTCAGGACATTTGAACATTTCAGAGAGACTTTGAAGGTGAGCTCGATGGCCGAACGGTTAGAGCGTTGAGTTTGCAATCAAACATGGGTTCGAATCCTTCACGGAACAAAAGTCAGTTTATAATTAATTTTTACTATTGGGCACTCTAGATTAGGGGTGCCATCATTTCACCCTAATTAAGGGTGCCATTCTGGCTCCTCTAGGGGTGACACCAGTGAGACCTTTCACCCCTAAAAGGTGCAATGTGTCACCTGTAGTTTTAACAGTGTATATAGATTATAATCATTTCATAAGACAAGGAATGTCTGCCTTTCTATCATAAAAATTTTCTCTCCCATTGAAATTAACCTCTTCTATTTTAGTCCTTTAATTATAAAGTGGGAGAAGATAGATTCCGTAAGATTTTAACTTTTCATATGCATTTCAGTAGAAAGCATAGAGTAAGAGGAGTAAGAAAATTGGGGAGAGTACCCTGTTAAAACTACAAGTGACACATTGCACCTTTTTGGGGTGAAAGGCTTGTCTCACTGGTGACACCCCTAGGAGAGCCAGAAGGTGAAAAGGGGTGAATTAACATTAATTAGGGTGAAAAGATAGCACCCTTAATCCAGAGTGCCCAATAATAAATAAAAAATAAACATCGACTTTTGGCCAGAGAAGTATTCGAACTCACAACGTCTGATTGCAAATTCAACGCTCTAACCGCTCGGCCATCCTGCTCACCTTCGAAGTCTCCCTGAAATGTTCAAATGTCCTGAATTTCAAAGGTTGCCTTATGTAAAAAAGCTCGCCAAAATTTAGCCATTCGAAGTTCTAAACGAAATTGGGATAGTGATAGTCATCGTTGGGAGAAATTGCTGTTTTGATCCACCAATGACGGCGAGTTGAAGGGGAAGGATACACGTCGCAAGGAGCATTCGCAAATAACTAAGGGGTTAAAATCTTTCAACTGTATGCATTGCGCGGTACCTTGATTATAATGAATCACCCAGTGAGGTATCAAACGGCAGCTCAAACACATTTTCAAGCCCGCGGGTGTCAAATGGTAACACCTTTTCACCCCTGGGCGCCAAATGTAACTGGTTTGTCACCTTTATTTTTAACAGTGTATTAAGCATGCGTTGCAACATCTTTGGGAATTTACATTTTTCTTCCAACTTATACATTTATAAAATATTATTTTGGATTAACTGTTTAATGCACAGAATCTTTTTAATTTTTCCCTTGTGACAACAGTTATGCTTTTATGTTTAAAAAATTTTTAATTCTGCTTCAACTTATCATTTAATAAAGAAAAAAAAATCTAATACTTGCATGGAAATTTAAAAAAAAGAGTAAAAGTTTATAGAACTTTTTATACTTGGACGTTCGATTAATTGAAATTAGGTAAATTGGCACTTGACTATATTATGATTTGAGTAGTAAGAAGAAAGTTAATAAATACTTTTATTTTATTTTATTATTTATTTATTTAATTTTTAATGCCACAGAGGGTATTTTTGTTTCCATTACTTATTAGATAAACAAGCTGCTTAAGCTAAATAAATATATATAAAAATATTTTTCCTTTGAACTGCATAAATGTTAAAGAAAAATGCAAATAATTTATTTACAAATCCTTTTTTGATTAACATTTTTTTTATTCTATGATTTTATGTCAATTGTTGTTAAAATTTCTTTTCATTATTATAATTTATATGTATCACTACAATGGTTTATGACAAACAAATCAATGTGTCACTGATTTATCTGCAATATGTTTAGTTTATTATTGAAAAAAATTACTTTTTTTACTTATCATTATTTTCTTTTCGGAAATTCCACCTTTTTCTTTATTATTAGATCTGTAATATGTTACATTTATAAATAATTGTAATGTATTGTAAATATTTTATATAAATAAAATAATGTAAAAGAATCCTTTTTCGATTGTGTTTAACATTTCGTTATTTTTTTTAAATGTTTATTTGTCTTACATCAGAAAATAATAAAATATAAATTCAATTCTATATAAATGTTGCGGCCAAAACCCGAAATTGGCCAATTCTAGAATTGGTCGGCTAATTCCCGAACTGCCCAGCAACGTTTAAAAATGACTGGCCAATTCGCGAACTGGCCAGATGCGATTGGCCAATTTACGAACTGGCCAGTTGCGACTGTCCAATTCGCGAACTGGCCAGATGTGATTGGCCAGTTCATAAAATAGATATAGGCACTCGGCTTAATCCTTTCTAACAAAGTTGAAAGAGTCTATGAATTCAAACAGTCTAGCCGTCTGCCTGCCCATGCTTTAACTCGAGTAAAGGCTCTGATTAACTTTTAATTGCTATCTTATTTGGTTTATCAATTAATTTCGTTATTGAAATGGAATTGTGTACTATTTTTGGTTAATTTACTGGGATACACAAAGATGTTTCGTTTAAATATAAGCAATGGGAATCGTTTTTACTGTGCTTTTCCATGTTGTTAGATTATCTTAGTTACAATAAAATTGGTACCTATGCATAGCATATCAGAATAGCATGGAAATATTCTTTCCTGTCATGTGTGCATGTCAGTGCAATTTACCGGGGCCGTCGTGAAACAACTTTCTTCTCTAAATTAGAAACGACTTCTAAGAGAAGTTTCATGACGGCCCCGTATCTAAAGGATAGCCTTAAATACCCAGTTCGGATGTTGGCCAAGGCTTAACGGCCAGTTCTAGAAATGGCCAAGCTCCGGGTTTTGGCTGTGACATTATATATATGTATATATATATATTATTTTCAGAACAATAATTTTACTTTCAAAATTTCAAACTTGTATCCATTTCTAGGAGATGTAAACGTTTTGAAGGCCAACGTTCCTAATTGGGAACATTAGTTTAAAAATTTATTAAAAACTAAATTTAATCAATATTGACTTTAAAAAATTAGCATAAACAGTAAAAAGATGACTTCATTTTTTGAAATAGAAGTTACATTCCTATCATTAATGAGTAAATGTACAGAAAATCATAAAAAATAGCCAATGGGCGCAGGAAAATGATTAGTCATAAAAATGATTTTTTGAAATAGATTTTTCGAATTAGATAACTTTATTTTTTGGAAAAGAAGTTACATTCCTATCATTTATGGGGAAACGTTCAGAAAATCATAAAAATGACCAATGACCACTAGAAAATGACCGCCGAAAATGACTATTGTTCCCAATTGGGAACATTCTGAAAATTATATATAAAAATGTTTTCTACTTTATTAATGACTACTATCCCTTAACTAAAGCATTAGAAAATATAATGTGCAAAAAAATAATTTAAAGTATGCCTAGATCTGGATTTGGTCTGTAAACGGTTAATTATGCAAATATGATATCTCGGCTGTTTTTAAAAAACTACTTGCATTGTACTGTTGTTTGAAAGTATCAATAATCTTCAAGTAAAGAAATGAGAAAAAAAAAACATTCTTTTAATAAATGATGATATATCAGAAAAAAAACCTAAGACCCATTTAAAATTAATGCTTTATTAACGTAATTCCCCTTATGTAACATCACATGTCTTTTGAAAAACCGTATTTTGAAAGTAAAAAAAGTAATGGATTATAATAAAGAAATTTTATTTTTCTACCCTTTTTAGGTAGATTCCATATGAAATACTCATTGCGGTCGCTCCTATGCTGAAATTTCTGAAAAAAAAAATATCAGATCTACACTGATTATGATCCCTAGACCCCAAAACTACCATCAGTAAAAAAGTTTATATATATGTGTGTATATGTATATTTATATATCACTTTTTTATGGACACGGTAACTTCTATAATTCTGGTCAAATCTCTTCCAAACAGATACATAAAAACAAAGGGCATAAAATCTCGGTCAAGTTCGTTAATGGGCAAAATCGGACCAAGTAGAAATATGGAGGGTTTTTCTGAAAACCGAAAAAACTGCATAATTTCTTATTGAAAATAAATATAGAATAAGTTTAAAGTTTATATTACTCTTAAAAAATGGGCAAAAAGTTAAACGCATGACAGATATTTGATAAAATTAAAAATGAGCTCAAGCGAGGAAAGAAAATAGGATTTTTGAGAGAAAAAAATTCATAACTTCATCGATTCTCAAGATACTATCCAATTAAATTACAATTTTTTAAATATTATAATTTTTTTAATATTATCTAAAACTTAAAAAACAAAACAATTACTCTATTTGCAAGTTTTTGATAGGAACAACTCTCATTGGAATAATAATAATAAAAACGAAAACAAAGAGGGGGGGGGGCAGGAAGAAAAAATCTATTACTTCCTCAATTCTTAAAATATTAAATTCGATAAAAGTTACTATACATCTTTTCAATTATATCTACAGCTTTTATATTGACACGTTTTTGATAGGACCAATTCTTATAGCAAAAATAAATTAAACAAAAACAGGAGCTGAAGGAATAAACTCAAATTCAAATTGCTTACATTCTGAATCATTTTTAAATTCGTTTTGTTCTAAAACGTATCCAATTCCCATAATCTCTTCTTTAGGTAAAGAACTGTACAGTACAGAAATGCAACTTGTACAATGTAAAGATCGACATCGGACTGTTACATTGTGTACCCGGACGTAATATTTCTTTTAGCAGACTCATGCCGGGCCGAGTCAGGCTTCCATTGTTTTTAAAAATATAGACGGAACTAGACTTAACTGTTTCAAGATGTGTAGGGCAGAAAATATGATTTGTAAAAATATTAATAATGTTAAAGAAATTCTGTTAACGTAATCTTTGGAAACATACTTCTTAGTGGTTTTTATGGATGGTTCTTAAATTCGCTGCTCATCAACGGGAAAGTTTGACGCATTTTCTGACTAATTTTTGATTCCAAAAGACAAGTCTGACTATTGAAGGGACTTGTAATCGATTAGCGTTTTTCATTTTTGATATATAATATCCTTCCATAGATTTGTTGAGAAAATAAATTTTTGTCACGTGGTTGCAAATTTTTCTCCCTTCAGATGCTTTCGGCTCCGGAAATTCGATTCAAAGCGCTAACTTTGACAGTATTTTCTTTAAATTTTTGGATCAAAAAATGAATAAGGCTATTCGATTACATAGTTTCTGATTAAAAACACCTGCTTATCTTATGCGTTTCCGAAAAGAAATGAATTCAGAAATGTATCACAAAGTAACTTCTTTGGAATTCAGAAAATCTTTAATAAATGACATAGAAGTATTTTCATAAAT
Organism: Maratus speculifer; assembly: GCA_964019185.1. NCBI lineage: Eukaryota > Metazoa > Arthropoda > Arachnida > Araneae > Salticidae > Maratus > Maratus speculifer. The sequence continues at coordinate 297,106,501 of OZ025292.1, forward strand.
CTACTTTTTATTATAAAATTTCAAAAGTTATGACGTTTTTAACATTGTTTTTTCTTTTATTCTAAACCATATTAATTTTTTTATGAATCTTTAATAGAATGATGAAAGTCTAAGAATCTCAGTAGTCATGAATGTTTCTATGATGTATTTTCTGTAAAATATACAATAAAATCATTCCATAAAAATGTATGCAGTATTCCTTAAAGAAATCTTAAATATATCAAAAAAATCATATTTTTCTCGAAATAGAAGAAACTGTGTGTCGGGCCAGTTCAGGCAGGACCTGATTTAATTTATTTCTGTGCGGACCGTGCGTGTCTAGAAATGTAAAAATATAAACTGGGTAGTCCGGTTTTCTGAGCTTAACACCGGGCCAAAACCGGGCTGGAAATTTCGTCCGTGCAAACCTCTACCGCGTCTCAAAACTGAAATATTGATCATAGCTCCGAAACAGATGCGGTACCAACGAAAATCTCACGGTACATACAGGTACTAACGACATACATAATTTGAAAGAAATCGGGAGAATTGGCCATAACTCCGCAACGGATGTGGTACAAACGAAAATCTCTCTGTACTTACCGGTACTAACGTAGTACTAACGACACACATAATTTGAACGAAATCGGAGAACCTTCATTTTTTTCCTATAGGAAATCCCATGTTTCTCCAGCCCGCGCGCTGGAACTTGAGAATTGGCCATAACTCCTCAACGGATGTGGTACAAACGAAAATCTCTCTGTACTTACCGGTACTAACGTAGTACTAACGACACACATAATTTGAGCGAAATCGGAGAACCTTCATTTTTTTCCTATGGGAAATCCCATGTTTCTCCAGCCCGCGCGCTGGAACTTGAGAATTGGCCATAACTCCGCAACGGATGTGGTACAAACGAAAATTTCTCGGTACTTACCGGTACTAACGTAGTACTAACGACACACATAATTTGAACGAAATCGAAGAACCTTCATTTTTTTCCTATAGGAAATACCATGTTTCTCCAGCCCGCGCGCTGGAACTTGAGAATTGGCCATAACTCCGACACGGATGTGGTACAAACGAAAATCTCACGGTACTTACCGGTACTAACGTAGTACTAACGACACACATAATTTGAACGAAATCGGAGAACCTTCATTTTTTTCCTATGGGAAATCCCATGTTTCTCCAGCCCGCGCGCTGGAACTTGAGAATTGGCCATAACTCCGCAACGGATGTGGTACAAACGAAAATCTCTCGGTACTTACCGGTACTAACGTAGTACTAACGACACACATAATTTGAACGAAATCGGAGAACCTTCATTTTTTTCCTATAGGAAATCCCATGTTTCTCCAGCCCGCGCGCTGGAACTTGAGAATTGGCCATAACTCCGACACGGATGTGGTACAAACGAAAATCTCACGGTACTTACCGGTACTAACGTAGTACTAACGACACACATAATTTGAACGAAATCGGAGAACCTTCATTTTTTTCCTATAGGAAATCCCATGTTTCTCCAGCCCGCGCGCTGGAACTTGAGAATTGGCCATAACTCCGCAACGGATGTGGTACAAACGAAAATCTCTCGGTACTTACCGGTACTAACGTAGTACTAACGACACACATAATTTGAACGAAATCGGAGAACCTTCATTTTTTTCCTATAGGAAATCCCATGTTTCTCCAGCCCGCGCGCTGGAACTTGAGAATTGGCCATAACTCCGCAACGGATGTGGTACAAACAAAAATTTCTCGGTACTAACCGGTACTAACGTAGTACTAACGACACACATAATTTGAACGAAATCGGAGAACCTTCATTTTTTTCCTATGGGAAATCCCATGTTTCTCCAGCCCGCGCGCTGGAACTTGAGAATTGGCCATAACTCCGCAACGGATGTGGTACAAACGAAAATCTCTCGGTACTTACCGGTACTAACGTAGTACTAACGACACACATAATTTGAACGAAATCGAAGAACCTTCATTTTTTTCCTATAGGAAATCCCATGTTTCTCCAGCCCGCGCGCTGGAACTTGAGAATTGGCCATAACTCCGCAACGGATGTGGTACAAACGAAAATTTCTCGGTACTTACCGGTACTAACGTAGTACTAACGACACACATAATTTGAACGAAATCGGAGAACCTTCATTTTTTTCCTATGGGAAATCCCATGTTTCTCCAGCCCGCGCGCTGGAACTTGAGAATTGGCCATAACTCCGCAACGGATGTGGTACAAACGAAAATCTCTCGGTACTTACCGGTACTAACGTAGTACTAACGACACACATAATTTGAACGAAATCGGAGAAACTTCATTTTTTTCCTATAGGAAATCCCATGTTTCTCCAGCCCGCGCGCTGGAACTTGAGAATTGGCTAAAACTCCGCAACGGATGTGGTACAAACGAAAATCTCTCGGTACTTACCGGTACTAACGGAGTACTAACGAATGACATTGTTGAATTTTCTGAACTCCATAGGTGCGGGCTGGCGAAATGCACCTGAATATTTCTTTATCACACTGCAAACGAGCAGCTCGGATAAAATTTGTTAGAATTTAAACAAATTACCCTCTCTATTTGTATTTAATGTTTTGACTGCGGTTTATCTGATTAAGTAATAAATCACTTATTGCAGGATACAATATACGAGCGATATTTTCTCATTTTCAGAATCTCTAATAAAGAATTAAAATGGAAAACTTAAGCTTTGTTATATTTTTTTAGGGTTTAAAACTTCTAATATCACTTAACACATAAACAAGAGCAAAAAATACTGCATCAGAGCATGCATGTGGAAGTGCTTTCTAAAATTAAGAGAATATCTTTAAGAAATATAATTTTTTCATACGATATAAGCAATCTAAACTAATCGGATATGGCAATCTTTAAACTTTCTTTTATTTTATACACATTAATATTTTCAGAAAAATTAAACATAGCAGCGTCACTGATTAGGTAATTTACTACAAAATCTAATCTGCAACAACTTATTTCAAGTTCTAACTCAATCTGAACTTTCATGAAAATCCGTGTATTTGAGATAGAAATTGAGATAGAATCATCGCAGAAATCGTAAAAAAATACTGAATAGAATTGCCACCTGTTGAGTGGTTTACTCTAAAAACTAAAGAATACTAATTTATATCAGAGACTAGCTCAGTTTGAAGTTTGATGAAAATTTGTGCATTACTTCCTGAGATAGAGCTATTGCAATAATCATGAATAAAGCTGCGTATCAGTGCCACCTGTTGGGAGATTTATAACAAATCGTAATTAGAATCTTATTATATCAAATATGGAAAGTCACTTTTAAGTCAATTGGAATCTTATTATACAGAATCTGAAGTTTTATGAAAATCCATCTATTAATTCTTTAGATCTTCATCTATTGCAGTAATCGTGACAAAGGCAGCATAGCAGCGTCACCTATTAGGTGATATACACCAAAAACTAATCAGATTAAGTTTACATCAAAGTCTATCTGAATATAAAGATTTGTGAAATTTTGTGCGTTTGCTTTTGAGATAGAGCTAGCAAAAAATTTACGTCACGTACAGATAACCAGACAAATAGACTCACAGACAGACATTTTGTAAAAATATGTTGTTTGGAATCACTGACCTTTAAAACATGTAAATCCGTCGAAAACCGGAATTCCAAAATTTTTAGGAATTCAATACTTTCTTAATGTAAAGATAAAAGAAAGTAAGAACGCATGACTCAGCAAACATCGTTTTTTAACGATTTCTGTCCATAATAGCTGTATCACACGGAGAATGATTTTTCCGCAAACATTTTACAAAACACGATCGTTCATTTTGCTGAGTGTTCGGTAAATAGATTTTTCAAACTTCTTGCTGGGTTATTTAGTTTCTCGTTCACTCCTATTGATCAATTGATCAGCGCTGAATGAATGACCAGCATTTTCCGTGCAATGCGGAAAACGCTCGATAAACAAGAATAGTGAGCAAAATTCTCCCCTGCATGAAAGTCACGGAACTTTTGCTGACTAGAGCTGTATCACACGGAGAAAGATTTTTTGGCAACCATTATAGCGGTATCACACGTGCCCTATTCGCCGAACTCTTACCCCAACACAACATTACAGTGAGCAAAAAGTTGCCTGACCTTGATATGGGGGAGAATTTGCTCGCTGTTTTTGCTTACCGAACATTTACCGCATTGCATGGAAAATGTTGGCGATCCATTTAGCGCTGACCAACTAACCAATAGGAGCGGAGCGATAAACTAAATAACCCCGCGAGAAGTTTGAAAAACCTGTTCACCGAACAAGCTGAAAAATGAGCGATCGTGTTTTGTGAAATGTTTGCCGAAAAATCTTTCTCCGTGTGTTACAGTTTAGCGGTATCACACGTATCCTTTTCTCAGAACTTTTCCCCACAACGTTACAGCGAGCAAAAAGTTGCGTGACCTTGATATAGGGGAGAATACGTTCGCTATTTTTGCTTACTGAACGTTTCCCACATTGCACGGAAAATGTTGGCCATTCATTCAGCGCTGATCAACTGACCAATAGGAGCGGAGCGAGAAATTAAATAACCCCGCGAGAAGTTTGGAAAACCTGTTTACCGAACACGTCGCAAAATGAACGATCATGTTTTGTAAAATGTTTACCTAAAAATCTTTCTCCGAGTGATACAGCGTGCTACCTGTTTGGTAAACAGATTTTTTAAACTTCTCGCGGGGTTATTTAATTTCTCGCTTCACTTCTATTGGTCAGTTGATCAGCACTGAACGAATGACCAGCATTTTCCGTGCAATGCGGAAAACGCTCGATAAACAAAAATAGTGAGCAAAATTCTTCCCTACATGAAGGTGACGGAACTTTTGCTGACTGTAATTTTGCGTATTGGAAAAAGTTCTGTGAAAAGGGTCCGAGTATTACCGCTATTAGCTGATGTGTGCTAATTCTCTCGAGCATCCCAGAATATGTTTCAAAAAATTTATGCACAACAATTAATAAAGATTGTCCAAAAATTTTAGCAAGAAGAAATTTTGATAGATAACACAAATTCATAATACAAATTGTAGTTATTTTATTGATTTATAAAGTATACCATATGTGGTTATGTATAGTAATAGCATATCGTGTAAATGTTGCTTCCACTGTTTAGCTACCACATATGCAGTCTTTTCCATTTATTGTTTTGCATAAATGTGGCGGAATTTCGTTCAAATTGTGCTCAAAGGTCCTTCAAGGTTTTTGTGTCGTCGTAAACTTGTTATCACGATCTTGCATTTAAAATAACTCCAAAGAAAAAAAGAGTGAATAAAATACAGTAAAATTTATAGCAATAAATAACGTCTTATTTAGGCTGATATAGGTCAAATCAATCAGAAAAGTTAAAAATTCCCGAAAAAAGAAACGAAAGCTTTTGAATACAGACTTCGGTCGAGTTTCGGTCCGGACACATTTTCGCCGAAAACGAAATTTCGATCGATCTCTAGAAATAAGAGAGGATATGCTGCAACTTTTAGAGAACCACCTATATAGATTTCTATTATTTTTAACAGTAAAAAAATAAATAAATGAGATAATTTATTCAATATGGTCTGTCATAAATTTACGAGGCATAAATAATTCATCCATTCTCTAGATATTATTGAGTTATGTAACAATGAAGTTTCGGAATTCCATATTATATGTCGATATCAGATGTGCTTCATACATATTTATTCCCGTTCCGAAGAAATGGAGTTTTCTCCTGCAACTGTCATATGTTTCATTGGCTTGTATCAATAGAAATAAATGAAATTAATCAACTGCGTTCATAAAAGTGTATTCAATTATGTATTTTATATGAATATAAATATTAAAAAAATATGTACATTATTTTCTTACATCGATTTGTTATTTTATTACTTTTTTTTTTCTCTTTTGTTAATTAAATATTTCACTATAGTTAGAGTCTTATTTTAAATCCAGCACCTTATTTTTCACACTTACAGATTAAGTAGAAAATGTTTGAGAATTTGGCTTATCTGTCTGCCTGTCCGTGCCTTGACTTTCATAAATATGATTAGATTGATATGAAGTTGAAGTTTATTAATGCATGTTCATTGTTAAAAATGATTTGTGTTGCTTGTATAGTTTATTTACGGAGACTATATTTGCAGATTCCAAAAGTTTTAAGGAGACTGTGGCATCTTAAACCGAAAAAATCCTATCGTCACATTGTGTAAGAATTGCATGAAAGTAATAGCGCTTATTGGGTAAAAATTTCAGGAATTCAAAGGGAAACAATAATTTATATACCGGGTGTTCCAAAGATGACTGATGGATTTTTAAATTCAATAACTTGCAAACGGTGACAGCTATTTAAAAAATTTTTGCAGGAGGGTTATGTATAATGTCAGTTGTTTTTTTTACCGTAATTTTTCATTTTAGTTCGCAATTCAAACAATAGGTGGCGCTGACGGCGATTGAAGGCCAGATGATCAATACTGAGTGAAGCGTCGACCTGGTCTTCAATCGCCGTCAGTGCCACCTATTGTTTGAGATGCGAACTAAAATAAAAAATTACGGTAAAAAAACTCCTGACATTATGCATAACCCTCCTGCAAAAATTTTTTAAATAGCTGTCACCGTTTGCAAGTTATTGAATTTCAAAATCCATCAGTCATTTTTGGGACACCCGGTATGTACAAAAGAAACAATTATTAATTGCATCAAATGTGCATATTGCATTTAAGAGGCCACTCGACTCACTCAAAAAGACCCGGATGACAATGTTAAGTCTAAGCGAGTGTTATTTTCAAATAACTCGCTCAAAGCTTGATATTTTTGCACAGGATAGCTGAGGACGATTTAGAATTGGGATAATTTTTACTTTTTCGATTTTGGTGTCAGATTTTGTTTTTAAAGTATTACTTTAACTTTAAGAAGTAATTGGACCCGGTTCTGAAATTGAAACTATCATGATATTTAAAAAATATAACCTAAATAAAATAAGTAAAAATTTGCCCAGTTGTAGTCATCCTCAGCTATCCTGCACAAAAAAAAAAAAAAAAAAAAAAAAAAAAAAAAAAAAAAAAAACATGTAAAAATATTTAAATTTGTGCGAGGTACTTCAAAATAATGTCCGCTTATCCAATATCCTCCGTGTCTTTTAGATCAAGTCCAGTGGCCTCTTAATCACACATTCTTTTTTTTTTTAATTTGGACATTAATAGAGTGTAAAAAAGACTTAAGCCACACATAGAAAGAAGATCAAACTAGACAGGATAGAAGTAAAAGAAAAAATATCTATAAAAATAAGCTAAGTAATCATGAGAGTGGGGAATATTACGAAAACAATATTTCTAATTTTTATTTTGTCATATAAGAGTACACATTCAAAAAGAAAGTGATTATGTGAAATTATGTAGCACTATAAAATTCAAAATGTACTTCAATCTTCAATGACTAATTTTGAAAATTTCCTATATAAACAAACGTAATTTTTGGAATATAGATTTCGGTCCCACCGCATTTTCGTCAAAAACAAAATTTTAATGAACCTCAGATTTTAGGTTAAAACGAGTTTTGATCGATATCTAGAAATAGGAGAGAATATGGTGTGATTTTTCGCTCGGCACGTATATAGATTTCTATAAGAATGTATTTTGTTTTTTTTTCTTTGATAATAATAATAATAATATTAATAATAAGTGAAATCGTTCTTTCAGTTTGGTCTGTCATAAATTTGCGAGACATAAATAATTCATCCATTCTCTAGATATTATTGATTTATGTAAGAATGAAGTTTCGGAATTCCACATTAAATATCGATATCAGATATGCTCCATACATATTTATGCCCATTCCGAAGAAATATAGTTTTCTCCTGAAACTGTCATATGTTTTATTGGCTTTTATCAACATAAATAAATGTAATTAATCAACTGTGTTCTTCAAAATGTATATAATTATCTATTTTATATGAAAACAAACTAAAAAAACAACAGTATTTTCTTACATTGATTTCTTTTTTCATTATTTGTTTCGTTTTTGCTAATTAAATGTTTCGCTATAGTCTCAGTCTTATTTCAAATCTAATACAGTAGCAGTCCGAAATAGCGCTTTTCGATATACCGAAATTAATCGATTGCGTTCTTCAAAGTGTATATAATTATATATTTTATATGAATACAAACGTTAAAAAATATTATTTCTTACATTGATTTATATAATTATTTTTTACATTGATTTTATGAATGTATTTTTCTTACATTGGTTTGTTATTTTTTTCCGTTAATTGAATGTTTCGCTATAGTTGTATTCTTATTTCAAATGTAGGGTTTCATTTTTCCCTCTTTCATTTTCCTTTATTTTTTATGGGTTCCTAATTTTCTTTCTTATGAAATCGATTATAATATATATGAGATTATACATTGTTATATCTGTTATGATGTGCACTAGATGGCGCCATCAGCGCCAGCCAAAAATGCAGTTTAGCCGCGAACGATGTTCGGCGGGCGTTCGTTGTCAGCCACGATGTAAGACGGTCGGATCTTGGATCCAGGAATAAATTCATATCTTAATGCATCCAGCCCTAGTGATTATTGAGTATTTCCATACACCTTTAGAAATGTTTTAGTGGCGACGAGGATAATTACTATCGATGTTTTTTCAATAAAAAAAATGTTTTTTGACGCGATTTTGAAGAAAGAGCGTCAGCGGTGGATGGCCGCGTGTTCCTACTAGGCCTAAGCGCCGATCGGCGGACGGACGTTACGGCGTTAGCGAAGCAGGCTTAATCGGCGACCGGCGACCCCAGAGTTGTTTATTCAAGTTCCGTCATGGCTTCTTTTGGTTGTATTGCAGAATTTAATCCATCGGTCGAATCCTGGAGCGAATACTCCGAAAGATTGGAACAGTTCTTCATCGCCAACGCCATAGACGAAGACAATAGAAAGCGTGCTGTTTTCTTAACGGTGGTAGGACCTGCCACTTACGGATTGCTTCGGAATCTGCTATCGCCGGCTGCACCCACATCTAAGACATTAGCGGAACTCATCGGCATCCTCAACGGACATTATGATCCAGTGCCTTCAGAGATCGTGGAGCGATTCAAGTTCAACAGCCGCGTACGGCGCGCGGACGAATCAGTGGCCGATTATATCGCAGAGCTTCGGAAATTAGCGAAGTATTGCAATTACGGCGAATCTCTGGATATGATGCTCCGTGATCGGATCGTTTGCGGTATACAAGACGAAGGAATACAACGAAAATTGTTATCAGAAAGCAATTTAACCCTTTTGCGAGCGTCGGAAATTGCCGTTTCAATGGAAGCAGCTGCGAGGGATGCTGTTGATCTGAAGATATCTGCCGTTCCTGAAGTGAAAAAATTACAAGTTACGGCGCAACGGCCGCGAAAAAACGAGATCGTTAAATCGGCGTCCAATTCAAATAACGGCCGTACAGGGAAGAAGTGTTATCGTTGTGGCGATTCCAAACACCATTCTTCTGATTGCAAACACAAAAATAGCACGTGTTATAGCAGTAAAAAAGTGGGGCACCTGTCAAAAGTGTGTTTATCGAAGAATAAACAAGGTTACAAACCTAAAGTTAACTTAGTTGCTGAATCTAAAGAAGATTTAGGCAGTAAGGAGTATACAATATTTAATTTAAGAAATAACAAGGAAGATTTCCCTCCGATGAAAATTACTTGTGAGATCCAAGGCCAGCCTGTTATTTTTGAAATTGACTCAGGGGCTCCATTTTCCATAATGCCTGTAAAACTGTTTGATAAAATTAGAAGATTCTGCCCTCCTTTGGAAAAAACGAACATTAAGCTTCAGTCTTACACCAACAATACCATTGATATTTTGGGAGTTACAAATGTGAATGTGGTGTTCCAAGCAAGAACAGAGACTTTACCTCTGCTAGTGGTTTCTCAGGGAAGCACTAATTTAGCTGGGCGAAACTGGATTGTTCCATTAAGCCTAATGAATGCGTTTGATGCCAACATGAACCACACGTTACATTGTGTAAGGACTGAGCAGCTCAAGCTAGATGGACTTTTAAAGAATTCCAGAATATTTTCTCACCAGGCTTGGGATTAGTGAAAGGAATTAAAGTTCATCTTACCTGTAAAACTGGTGAACCCCCGAAATTTTTCAAGGCTCGTCCTGTACCATATGCATACAAGGAAAAAATCAACAAGGAAATAGACCGCCTTCTTGCAGATGGCATTTTAGAGCCAGTTAAAACTTCTGATTGGGCAACTCCTATTGTTCCTGTGCTGAAGCAAGACGGCAGAATTAGAATATGTGGTGACTTTAAGCTAACAGTCAATAAAGTAACAGAATTAGAGCAGTACCCTCTGCCAAATATCGAAGATTTGTTTGCTGAAATGTCTGGGGGTACAGCATTCACTAAATTAGATCTGCGGGATGCATACTGTCAATTAGAGCTCGATGAAGAGCCAAGACGCCTGGTAGTGATAAATACGCACAGAGGCCTCTTCCGGTACACACGCCTGGCTTTTGGCATTGCTTCCGCCCCGGCTATTTTTCAACGTGAAATTGACAAGATCTTACAAGGGGTAAAAGGAGCCTCTAAATACTTGGATGATTTTCTAGTAACTGGTAAAACCGAAGAAGAACATCTACAGAACTTACAAGAAGTTCTCTCTCGTCTGCAAGCAGCAGGTGTAAAGTTACATCCAGAAAAATGTGAATTTCTCAAACCATCTGTGGAATATCTTGGTCATCGTCTGGACAAAGATGGGTTGCATCCAGTTGAATCGAAGGTCAAAGCGATTACGGATGCTCCGGAACCAACAAATGTAGACGAGCTACGTTCTTTTATTGGCTTAATCACCTATTATGCGAAATTTTTACCTAACATGTCAACACTGTTAGCACCCTTATACCAGTTGCTGGAAAACAAACGGCCATGGAGATGGGGTTCATCACAACAAGAAGCTTTTAAAAAAGCTAAAGATGTCCTGCAAACCTCATCATTACTAGTGCATTTTGACCAAGACAAGGAAGTGATCCTGGCTTGTGATGCAAGTCCTTATGGGCTTGGTGCTGTTCTGTCACATAAAACTCCAGATGGTGATAGACCTATCGCTTTTGCTTCTCGCTCCCTGACGAAAGCAGAAAAAAATTACAGTCACATTGAGAAGGAGACTTTAGCCTTAGTGTTTGGAGTGACTCGATTCCGGAACTATCTCTTGGGACGTAAATTTACGTTACTTACAGACCATCGTCCTTTAGTAACTTTATTATCAGAAGAAAAACCAGTTCCATCAGTTGCTGCAGCCCGTATCCAGCGATGGGCATTGACTTTATCTGCCTACGTTTACAAGATAGAGTACCGGAAAGGGAAGTTTCACGGAAATGCTGATGCTTGCAGCAGACTTCCACTGAAATCTGAAACGGCGGAGCCTCCAGTACCTATCGAGTCGGATTTGCTTATCCGACAGTTAAATGATAGTCCACTGACAGCACATCTAATCCAAAGGGAGATAGACAAGTGTCCTGCACTGAGCCGTCTACGATCTCATATTCAAAATGGGTGGCCAAAGAAAGTGACAAAAAATTTACAAGCCTTTTGGCATATCCGACATGAACTGTCAGTTGAGGAAAACATCATTCTCAGAGGTTCCCGTGTTTTTGTTCCAGGAAAGTTTCGTCAATTTGTTTTGGATGAACTTCACAGTGCTCATCAAGGGATTTCTGCTATTAAATCTCTGGCTCGTTCTCATGTCTGGTGGCCTGGTATTGATCGGGACTTAGAAACAAAAGTTCGAAACTGCCTCGACTGTCAAGAAAATGCTGCAGCTCCTCCTTCGACACAAATCCCTTGGCTCACACCTAAAAAACCTTGGGAGAGAATCCATATCGACCATGCAGGTCCTGTAGAAGGCCATTGGCTATTAATTATAGTTGATGCCAAAACAAAATGGCTTGAAGTGATTCCAGTGCGCAACACCACAGCAACTTCAACAATAATAGCTCTGCGTAACCTGTTTGCACGCTTTGGCTTACCAGAGAGCTTAGTCAGTGATAACGGACCTGGCTTCCGTAGTGACGAATTCACAAATTTCTTGAAAAGAAATGGCATTACACCAATTAAAACTGCACCGTACCATCCGAATTCAAATGGTTTAGCGGAAAGAGCAGTGCGTACAGTAAAAACTGCATTGAAGAAAGCTAAAGAAGGCACTTTCACTGAAAGACTGACCAGATTTCTTCTAAATTTTCGAAATACTCCATCAAAGGCAACGGGTATATCTCCAGCTGTGGCAATGTTCGGACGACCTCTTCGCATGCGTTTGGATCTTATCCGCAGTGCTAAAGTTAAAACATCTGAGAGGGGAGATACCCATAATAGCAAATTTACAGAAGGCACTCCTGTCTGGGTGCGCTCTTTTACCCGGGGCCCATCTTGGGTTGCTGGAAAGGTTACAGGAACAATGGGGAATACAATGTGCACAGTCAAGACAACTTGGGGTATTTGGACACGACACATTGATCAAATTCGTTACAGGCAAGAGGACACTCTACAGGAAATTCCTCCAGCTGAAGAACTGCCAGATTCTGTTTCTTCAGGATCAGATGTGTCAGTGTCTACAGTGCAACCGAGAGATGTAGTAGAGTTACCAGCTGATCAGGTGACAGACACCCTTCTACCTCCTACGCTGTCTCCGCAGGTAAGTGTCCAAGAACACAGTTCTCAGGCAGATCCTCCGGCACTCTCGCCGCAAGCAGTTTTGCAGAATCCAGGAGCGCCACTTCCTAGACGTTCCACTCGTCCAAAAGCAAAACCTGAACGTTTGCAATATTAGACTTTTTGAATTGGACTGTTAAATTTTGAACTGTGTCAAGGACTTTATTTTTTATCGTATTGTGCATGTCTAACAACTTGAATATTTCCTTTAAGAAGGAAGAGAATGTTATATCTGTTATGATGTGCACTAGATGGCGCCATCAGCGCCAGCCAAAAATGCAGTTTAGCGGCGAACGATGTTCGGCGGGCGTTCGTTGTCAGCCACGATGTAAGACGGTCGGATCTTGGATCCAGGAATAAATTCATATCTTAATGCATCCAGCCCTAGTGATTATTGAGTATTTCCATACACCTTTAGAAATGTTTCATACGGATGAAAAAATGAGAATAATATTTATAAGTTGATAGACTGGGAGTTCGCTATATTATATTTTTCAAGTTCCAGAAAAATATAACAAGTATATTTTTAAATTTTCAACAAAATTCCTCAAATTGAATGAGTCTGGTGATTAATGGCTTATATAATGTAGATGGAAAGCTACTGATCATATGTTTGGAAAGGTTTAAGGTTATTTGTGGAAATTCGTGAAATTGAAGTTTCAAATACGCAAATTTCCAATTTTTTTAATTACTATTATTTTTTGAAAGTGATAAGTTTCGTTACAGAATTCTAGAAGTGTTGGAAAATATTACATAATGTATGATAGGTGCATGGTATTTCATTCTGTTAATTAAAATGGTGAATCTTTTGAATTTTGCAGAAAATTAAGCAAATGTTTCATACGGATGAAAAAATGAGAATAATATTTATAAGTTGATAGACTGGGAGTTCGCAGAACAGACAACCACCTCATCGAGTTCACAGCTGAAATTCCAGAATCAGTTAAAACTCAATTCGTATATTAAAACGCAATCAATCTGCTAAGTCGTATCTTGGTGGAAAAAACCTGAAAATCTGATGTGATTAGTTGACTACGGTGAGTTTACCATTGTATTTCCCTGCTTCCAATCTTCCATGTTTTCATATCTTTGGGTGTAGGAAAATACTAAGAATAAATATGCGAGTCAATCGCTAAAATCAAGTTTTCTGGTGTTTTCCAATAAGATATGACATTGCATACTGATTGCGTTTTAATATGCGAATGGAGTTTTAACAAATTCTGGAATGAACTCTTGATGCGGTTGTTGTCTGTGCTGTTGCCTATCGTTCCAAGAGCCGTTGTGAGGATTGTTTTGCATCATACTTAGTAATATTCAGGAAAATGCAATAGAGTAACAGATTTTTTTTAGAATCGTTTACTTTTAAATTTTTCATTTTATTACACGGTGTTAAATCACAAATGCAAACACTGGAAATTTTAATTACATCATTTACATTTTTTAAGTAAAAAAATATTTATGGATTTAAAATGTCCAAGACTAACAGTCTGTGTTGTTCAAATTATAAATAGCTCATAAATGAAAAAAAAAGTTGAAATAAATTAAATTTATTACGTATACCTAGCTAATAAGAATGAAAATAAGGTTTAAATTTTGACCTGTCGGGGAAAAGTAGGCAATATAAATTACAAAAATGAAAAAAAAAAAATAGTAATGTTAAAAAAAAAAAAAAAAAAAAAAAAACAGAGCCCGCTTGAGAAAAATGTTAAAAATCAACTAAGTATCTTGTTGCGTGATCGTTACAGACACATGCTGGACAAAAACGGCTTAGAATCGTGAGATCGTAAAAATTTTTAAAATATAAAATAGAGATTTCTTATTTAATATTTTTAATTTAGTGACAAATTATCCAGTTGTATTGTATAAAGTAAAACATTTCAGTTCACAATGGAATCCATAGTTCTCTGAAGTATTTATCAATTTATTTAATAGCATTCCTTCCATTAAAAAAATAAAATATTTTTTTTATTCAGAAAATATTTATTCATATTATACAACAAATTGTGCCTAATGAATTATTTCTCTAAAAATAAAGAGAATTATTGCATCGATAGCTGTTTAATTAAATAAATTTATGGGTTTTAAATTAAGGAAAAATTTCATTACATTGGGAAAAAAAGTAAAGCATTTTTAATGTCTCTTTTACCATAGAACTCATCGTCTCACAATTCTATTCAGAACCTTTGAAGCACTCATGTGGTTTCTTCCAAGGACAAATAAAGATGAAGTTCACTTGACCATGAATACATATTTGCTTAGAAGCAGGGATAGATTCATCCTTTTATTGCATCTGACCTTGCCCAGAATTCAATTAGCTGCCATTATACCCTATTTTACATACTCTCTTTTTTATACCAAGGCTTGATCTAGAAGGAAAAAATTAAAATATAATGAATGGCTTTTGTGATTTGGCTGGAAAATTTAGGGAACCATTTAAAAGGAAATTGAACATATTTTGTAACACTTTTCAACCAAGTTGAAAAATGTTTATGCTTTCATCCTGTCTGTCCGTCTGTCCGTGTTCTAACTCTCATAAATATACTCGAATTGCGATGAAATTTTTGGAAGTTATTGCCATTTATCCTTGTACAAACACTATAGCAAATGAAGTTTCTAGCATGATTTGTTTATTTATAGGGAGACTAAAAATGTTTTCGTTACACTACGGCCTATGGGGAAAAATTATTTAAAATAAGTTTTAAAGATGTTACAGCTTCTCAATCATAGCCAAATTTATATGCATTTACGAAGTGCACTAAAATATGCCTTCTGTAAAATATACGATGAAAAGAATAGTTATTATTCATTTACAGGGCCACACAAAAGAATTCAATTATACAATGTTAAAGGTGGGAATTGTTCGAGACATATTTTAAATAGATTAAGCTATTTCATGTAATAAAATTGCTACATATCACTGAGACTTAATATAAGTTATTTCACGCATAATAAGTAGTACATAGCATTTACAGGAACAGACAAAAGATTTCAAATAGTATATTGTGTCTGAAGTACTGGATTTTATTAATGAAGGCTGATGGGTGGATGAAGAATATTTTAAATTATGATACGCACTTTTAAGTTTCACTAAATATATCTTATACTATAATGCGAGTAAAAATTGTGTGTATGTGTGTATAAAATTTATTTCAAAAACGGCTTTAACGATTTTCGCAAAAAATTGGATTTTACCATTTTCGGGCACGAGAAGACCATTGGGCTAGGTCATATGTTCGAGAAAATTCGATTATTGAGTCATTTTGGGTCATAACGGGTCAGGATCAAGTTATTTATATCTGGAGAACGGCTGGATCGATTTTAAGGAAATTTTGTATCCAATCATTTTTTCTCACGAGAAAACTATTGAGCTGGGTCACATGTTCGAAAAATTTCGAACAGTGGGTCATTTTTGGGGCATTATGGGTCAAGCCATTTTTATCTAAAAAACTGCTCTAACGATTTTGAACAATTTTATATTTTATCGTTTTGGATTACAAGAAGACCAATGGGTTAGGTAACATGTTCGAGAAAATTCGGTTAGTGGGTCATTTTTAGGGCCATTGTGGGTCATGCTATTTTTAGCTAGAGATTTTCTCACGCAATTTTGACTAAAAATTGCATTCTATTGTTTTCGGACACGAGAAAAACATTGGGCTAGGTTACATGTTTGAGAAAAAACTTTAATGGGTCATATTGGGTCATAAAGGGTCTGGGTCAAGCTATTTATTTGTATATAACAGTTTTTTGACTTGAGAAAATTAATGAGTTAAGTCACAAGTTTGAGAGATTTCGATAATAGGGATAATTTGTGGGTCATGATGGATCATTATGGTTCATGTCAAACTATAACTGAAGAACAGGTGGATCGATTTTAACGGAATTTTGTATACGATATATTTTTGGCACGAGAAAATCATTGAGCTAGAGATCATGTTCAAGATACATGTTCAAGAAATTTCGATTAATGGGTCATAAAAAGTCTGGGTCAAGCTATTTATATTTAAAGAACAGCAGGATCGAAATTTTATATGAACAATTTTTAGACACGAGAAAACTAATGGACTAAGACGCATGTTTGAGAGATTTCGATTTTAAGCGCCATTTGTGGGTCATGATGGGTCATGGTTAAGCTATATCTAAAGAACGAGTGGATCGATTTTAACGAAATTTCGTGTACAACATGTCTTTGGCCCGAGAAAATCATTGGGCTAGGTCACATGTTTGAGAAATTTCGATTAGTGACTCACTTTTAGGTCATTCTAATTTTATCTAGACAATGCCTCGCGCAATTTTGACTAAATTTTGTATTCTATCGTTTTCAGGCACAAGAAAATCATTGGGTTAGGTCAGATGTTAGCGAAAATTTGATTAGTGGGTCATTTTGGGTCATAATGTGTCAGGGCCAAACTAATTATATCTAAAAAACAGCTCAATCGATTTTATCTAAATTGTGTATCTAACATTTTTGGTCACATGTTCGAGAGATTTCGATTATAAGGGTCATTTGTGGGTCGTTGATGAGTCATGCTAATTTTATGTAGAAAATGGCTCTCTCCATTTTGACTATATTTTGTATTATAATGGTTTCGGGCAAGAGAAAACCATTGGACCAGGACACATGCTCGCGAAAATTCCATTAATGGGTCATTTTGGGTCATAATGGGTTAGGGTTATTCTAATTATATATAGCAATGATTCAATCAATTTTACCTAAATTTTGTCACGAGAAGACTATTGGGCTGAGTCGCATGTTAAACAAAATTATATTAGTGGGCCGTTTTGCTTCATTGCTGAATACTGTCAAGCTAATTTTATCTAAGAAATGGTTTAAACGGTTTTTATTCAATTTTATATTCTACTGTTTTTCATTACTTGAAGACTATTGAGCTAAGTCACATGTTTGATCAAATTTGATTAGTGGGTCATTTTGGGTAATACGGGTCAGGGTCACGAGAAAATGGCAGCAATTAATAAGTTGGCGATATTTGACAAAACATTGGCGACATTTGGCCGAAAAATTGACTATTAAGATTACGAAAGCCACAACACGTATTTGGTGCGAAATGAAAGAATGTCTCCAAATTTGGCTATATATCTGGCAAAACATGTTGTCTTTCACAATGTGAAGAATTTATTTATACATTCTTAATAGGATTCGAGGTGCATGGTTAAATTTACCAGAGTCGAGCAAAAAAAGTGATTTGTATCGATGTCCTTTCGTTATAAATTTGAAAAGAAAATAAAATTTTTGAACATGTGCATACAAACATAGTTTTCTTATTGTTTGTTTTTGTGATAACATGTTTTATAGTAATAATACAGAGTGAATGATACAGTGAAAATACTATATCGAATTGAATATAAAGTTAATTTTGACCGAGCTAAGCTCGGTCACCCCTGCTAGTGTATGTTATATGGTATGTATAAGTGCTATAGTCGATATACAGGGCTACGCAAAATAGTCCGTAAAGGTTACTGAATATGAGCGCAATTTATCGAAAGATGTTTTTAAAAAAATTATGCATTTTTACGTTGAATTGCTTTCAGTTTACTAAGTTATGTATGTAGACTATAGATACAATTATATATAGGGCCACGCAAAGAATTAGGCATATAGTAGCCTATGAGTGATAATTTCTGGAAATGTGATTTAAGTAGTTTTAAGAGTGTTTAGTTTGACCTAAGTTTTAGCTAAATACTGGCGTGTAATAAATGTACTAGGTAAACTATAGGGCTGAGCAAAAGTATTCAAATATGTTTCCTTCTATCAGTAAAAATTGCTGAAAGAGAAATTTCAAGGGCTAAAATAAATTTCACCACTATATAGTATATATGTCAACCGACAAATTAAATACAAGATTGTTCACCAGTATTGGTATACATATTTTCCCTAAAATTTCATTCCCGATTTCGATGAGGTGATTGTGCTGCAGCCTTCCGCTCTAAAAGCTTTATATTTCATTTCATGTTTCATTTGTTTTTATGTTAGTTATTTTATTTCAAGAAACCTATAATATCTATACAGTTTTAAATAAAATTACTTTTTTTAGAGCAAAATATTTCTAACGTTATGGTCAAAAATTATTGTTGTTATAATAATTATTAAAGATTTATCAAAATTCACAAGGCATTATTCCTACACTGTTAAAAAGATTCTGAAATTCACGAATATTTTTTCCTGAATTTCACAGAAAAAGTCCCTTTTCACAACAAAGGGGCATTTTCCATTAAAGATCAGAAAATTCCACCATATTTCCTGAAAATAACGAAATGGATGGAAATAGAAACAAAAAACGGAGACACTCCGTTGTGTGCGGGGCTCCATGGCCGAGTGGTCAAGCCACCGGGCTCAGATCCGAATGGCGCCATAAACTAATGAAAACATAAAAAATTCCTTTTAAGTTTATTTTTCTCTTATTTCTTATTAAAAAAATCTTTTAATTAATGAGCCACAAAATAAATAAATAAATAGTGGACAACAATTTCAAAAAATTGTTCTATGACATTATTTTTGTAAAAAAATGAATAAGAAGGGTTTTTCATTCATTCCTTCATTCATTCATTCATTCATTCATTCAAAAAAAAAAAACAGTGATTTTAAACAGTGATTTTTTTTTAAAATTTAAACTATTTAAAAAATTATAATTGATTTAAAAAAATAATAAGTATTATGCATCAGTCTAAAATAAAATAAAACGTTTACAAATATTCTAAGGAATATATTTGAAAGGAAATCTTTAAAAAGCATAACAGATTTTCCCACTAACTCATAAAAAACGTACTTTGTACAATCCGGCACCAGCAGCTTTGGCTCAGTTAGCAAGGATTTGTTACGCTATCAAAAGGTCCCGAATTCGATCCTCTGAAGGGCGTGAAGTAAATTATACAAAATAATAATAATAATAATCAAGTAAAATAATATAGCAGCTTAAAATCATTCGGTATTTTGAACTCTTTGACGATTAATGGATTCATTAATTAAAAAAATTATATTATATTATTATCATTAAAAATCAAACTTTGTAATAGAATGTTACTGCTTCTTCAAACGGAGTTTTCCTTTCTTGTATTTCTGACAACGGAAAATCTACTAACGGAACTGTAAAAGTTCGGCTACTTTGCTGCCAGCAGTTTCACCGTGAATTTATTTTTAACAGTGTATAGTATGCAAATATAGAAAACTATCAATAAAGATGTACATAAGAAAATTTATTGTTTTACAAACAAAGTTAAACTAGTTAGATGTAGAAAACGAAATCATTCTTCTATCTTATGCATGTTAATTTTTCCTGAAAAATGCAACATTGCAGCGCCACTGGTTAGGTGGTTTAAATCAAAATCTAGTTAGCAGCAAATTATGTCAACATATGACTGAATCTGATGAAAATCCGTGCATTAGTTTTTGAGATAGAGCTTTTGTAAAATCTTAAAAAAATCGGCCTAACAGCGCCCCATGTTGGAGGATTTACACTAAAAACTAAACAACATTAATATGTATCAGGGACTTACTGAATCTGAAGTTTTAGAAAATTCCGTGCATTAGTTATTGAGATACAGCTATTGCGCTAATCAAGAGTAATCCCCCATGGCAGCGCCACCTGTTGAGCGATTTGCACCAAAACGTAATCAGTACCATGTTATATAGTACTAACTAAATATAATGTTTTATGAAAATCCATGCACCTGTTTTTAAATATGGCCATTTTGTAAATTGTAAATAATTGATCATAGAAGCGCCTGTTGAGCAATATACACCAACAACTAATCAGATCTAGTTTATATCAAGGTGTAACAGAATCTAAAGTTTTGTGAAATTCCGTGCATTAGGTCTTGAGAAAACGTGTTTGTAACATACCGACCGACTGACTCACAGACTCACAGACAGATATAATGTAAGAACATGTTTTTTGGGTTCTCTGACTCCTAAAATGTATAAATTCGTGAAAAACTGGATTTCGAAAATTTTTACGAATCCAATACTTTTTTCTTGTAACGATAGAAGAAAGTAATAAAAAAGAAAGCATTTCTATATAGAAACAAGTTGAAAATCGTTAACAAAATATCATCTTATTAAACAATCCCACAAAAAAACTTAAGAACTAATGGGCTCCTACATAGTAAGAAAAAAAAAGGGTAAACAATACAAATATTAAAAATCATAGACACAAAAATCCTGTCAAGAGAATCCCTGCTAAAAAAGGTTAAAAATATTATTGTCAGGAGAGTTTTCAATTTTGCAGCGAAGTTAATAAATAAATGGACATTTCTGTCAATTATTTATTTTACACTGCTTTTTTTCATGAAAAATAAAGAACAGTTTTGAAAACTAATCCCTTTTATCGAAAAAAATTGCTAGGTTTTGAAGATTTTTTATTTTTATTTTTATTGTAGTAATTTTATTGATAACTGCTTAATTGACAAAAGGATCTTTATTGAATTTTATTTCCTTTTACTGAACTTTTCTTGTAACTATACTTATTTTCTGGGTATTTTATTTTAAAGAGCCAACCTAGCTATAAAACTTAAAATAAAAGATATTGTATAGAATTATTCTAGCATTAAGGGGTCTTGTAACTTTCAGACTAATTGAAAATCAACAAAAATATTGAAAATTTGAATTAGTGTACCTCCTTTATTCTTTTATGTGTAAACATGAATTTTTGGCTTTTATTAAACAGATTAGACGTTTTACTATAATACCACTAGATGCCGACTAGTTTTTTACAGAATTTACGCATTGTTGAATATAAAATATCTCTTTTTTTTCACTTCGTTAGTCAATGCGCGCATGATATTTTATGAACGTATGTATGGAATTTTTTCTTAAATTAATGAATATAATAAACACATATACCCTTTTAAAATTACCTACTCGTAGATAAAAAATGCTTCATGAACTATGAAAAAGAAATATTTTTGTTTAAAAAAGTAAAAATATTGTATTTTTTACTTCATACAAATTTTAATAGATAAAAATATTATCACTCATATATTTAAAAGTAGATCATTTTAAACAAATATGTCTGGTTAATATCAACACCTAATTTTATAAAAATCCATACGTACGTTATCAAAATATCTTGCGCGCAATGACTTATGGAGTGAAAAAAAAACAGATGATTTAATTTCAGCAATACACAAATTCTGTAAAGGACTAGTCAGTATCTACTTGTTATAGAGGCCAAACGTATCTGTGCATAACGCTTACGTCATTTCACCAAATGCAACAATTTGAAATTTGAAATGAAATTTCGGTTTTGCAATTTTTGATACTACAATTTTTTAAACTTCTAAACATTGCACATTTTCAATTTTAACACCGTCGTATAGGGAAAAATGTACTTTTAAATACAATTTGTTTTAAATCTGTATCTTTATTTGTTTTTCAGTTGTTAATTTTTTTGTAGTTTTTTATACTTTTTTGTAATTGTGGCAACAGACGTACTCCATTTCTATGGGAAAAAAGCAGATTACTGTATCTTTTTGTTTCATAAAAAGTAGAAAAAAATATTAATTTTAAAACACGTATTTTATCGCGAATTTTTATTCTAGATGTAAAATCCGGTGAATTTTTGTTTAATTTGTTTTTAATTATCAATTAAAGGGTTTTTAGTTTATTAAAAACTTGCTCATTAACTTGTTTATTAAAACTCAAAGCAGCACTTTTTTTTACACTCTGATGTCATAGGAATATTGTCTATCGTATTTATTGCATTGCAGATTACTTCAGAAAATTTCATTTACACTTACTTAAAAGAATATAAATGGTTTAGTATCTGTTTACCGCTAACAGCAATCGAAACTTTAAGTTTTGAATTAAAATTAACTTGAAATGATCAAATTAGAATGCCATGTTTTAAAAAACATGAACACGGATATAAGTGGTACATATGAAAATTTGAGTTTAAGTTTCTCGTTGAGAAAATTTTCTAATTGAGTCAAAGAATACATTTTGCTGTTTTTCATTTTGGAATACCATTCTTAAGAGCCTTAATTGAAAACTTTATCATAATAAAAGATCTTTATTATATTTTATAGTTTACATATAAGATTAAGCTCAATTTTAATGATTTCTACAACTGAGTTTTATTGAAATGACATTTTTTTTAACTTTACGTTAAATATCTTATGTTTAACTGTTAAACTTACCAATATAAGCTGCCTTTTTTATTGTAACTCATTTTGTAAGTTTATTATAAATCAATAAAACAGTTACTTCTTAGCATTTTCTTTCGTCGAGAAATTCGATGGGTTCTATCTTATATCTATATTATAAAGGCCAAACGTATCTGTGCGTAACGAATACATCATTTTGCGCATCGCAACACTTTCAAATTTTAAATGAGTTTCGGTATTGCAATTTTTGCTACTAAAAATTTTTAAACTTCTTAATGTCGCACATTTTCAATTTTTACTCCATCGTGTAGGAAAAAAATGTACATTTAAATGAAATTTGTTTGAAAGCTGTATCTTAATTTGTTTTTGAAATATTAATTTTTTTGTAGCTTTTCATACCTCTTTTCTAATCGTGGCAACAGGAGTACTCCATTTCTATTTAAAGCAAAGGAAAAAAGGAAAAAAAATGAGTGCTGTATCCTTATGTTGCCATTTTCTCATTAAAAGGGAAACAATATAAATTTAAATATCTTCTGTTATAAAACCCGGTGAATTTTGACTTCAATTACAAAAGTTGATTTACACGTAATAGAATATCAACAGTTTAATATCTATTTCAGCTAATCTCCATTGAGACTTCAAGTTTTGAATTAAAATTATAAAATTAAAATGCCAATTTTTTTAACGTGAATACAGATGTGAAATGTACATTTGTAAATTTTGATATGGTGAAAAGGATGCCGGGTTTAGATTTCACGGGGAAAAAAATTCTATGATTGAGTCAAAGTTGAATAAATTTTGCTTTATCATTTACTAGCATAAGAACCTTGATAACTTTATCATAATAACATATATTTATTGTTTTTTACTGCTTACATATATGATTAAAGTTTAATTTTAACAATTTCTACAACTGTGTTTTATAGAATTAATATTTTGTTAATTTGACGATAAATATCGTTTGTGAGTTAGACGTACCAATATAAAATCCATTTTTTTCTATAATATTGTAGGTTTATTATAAGTTAATGAAACAGTTCTTTCTTAAACATTTTCTTTCGTCAAAATTTGACGGGTTCTACCTTGTATATATAAAGGTCAAACGTATCTGTGCGTAACGCATACGTCATTTTGCGAATGGCAAAACTTTCCCCTGCAATTTAAGTTTTGCAATTTTTGCTGCAGGTAATTTTACATTTCTAAAAGTCTCGCATTTTCAATGTTTACATCGTTCTATAAAAAAAAGTACTTTTAAATGCAATTTGTTCGAAAGCTGTATCGAAATTTATTTTTGAGACATTATTTTTTTTTTTAGTTTTTAATACCGCTTTTTTAATTGTGGCAACAGAATCACTTCATTTTCCCTTACAAAAAAAAAAAAAAAAAAAAAAAAAAAAAAATTAAAATGCACAACACATTCTCATGCAATTTTAGTTTTACAATTTTCGCTGTGGCAAATTTTACCCTTCTAAATATCGTACATTTAAAATTTTTATACCGTCATATAGATAAAAAAAAAAAAAAAAAATGTACTTTTGCATGCAATTTGTTTCAAAGACGTATCTCAGTTTCTTTTTGAGTAAGGAGTTTTATGCGGAGTGAGTTTTGTTCTAAAATGCACTTTTGCTTTTACGACCCGCTTTTGAATTCATAACATACAAATTTGATTTTGTTGGCGTCAGCAGAATAATAGACAAAAATAGTGTTTCCATAGGAACGACTCCTTTAAAATTGAAATGGGAGAAACAACAACATTTGAAATACCGTCTTTTATATACGTTGTTGTTTCTCGCATTTCAATTTTAAAGGAGTCGTTCCCATGGAAACACTATTTTTGACTATTATTGTGCTGACGCCAACAAAATCAAAATTATATGTTATGATTTCAAAAGCGGGTTGCAAAAGCATAAGTGCATTTTAGAACAAGACCCACTCCGCATAAAACTTCTTAATTCTCATCAGTGCTAAGCGACATCAATATTAGCCTCAACAGAGCTCCTATCGCTCTCTGCGCCATCTATGTGCGCTATTTATAACCAAATTTTCTGATTTATGTATAAGATTCTTACGATTGTTTTTATTAAACCCACCAATGGTTTTATGTTTCTATCTATCACCGTTTCCGAGTTATAGATTTTTAAAGTTAGGGGTCCTTTGTGAAACACCCTGTAGTTACCTTAGATTTGGAAAGTTAACTGGGTATTATTTCAACAACACAAATGTTCTAGAAGCATATAGACTTTAAACAGACAGGCTGTAAAATTTAGATTGTGTCATGATTTTTAGCTTTTCATAATTGATTCTTATGAGTTTTGTAGCCCTGAACCCAAAAATGGCCTTCAATATTAATCAATACCTTTTTTTTTTTTTTTTTTTTTTTTTTTTTTTCAAAGCGTAAATTTCAAAGTGAACGATCCAAAAAATTGAAAATATCTGATACTATGGAACAGATATGTTGGTTTTGTTTTTTATTATTTGATTGTTGACTTTTTATGTATTTTCTAGCGCTGAATACAAAAAGACCTTCATTTTTTATCGTCATATAAGATTTTTTACCAATTTCAAATTTTAAAAACTTAAAAAACACGAAATATTGTGAAAATCCAATACTATAATCCGATAAATCCGATAAAAATGAAAAGCTTATTTTTTTAATAATAATTTATTCATCTTTTGGCTTATACACTGAAAGAAAACATGTAAAGTTACTAAAATTTTTCTTGAAAACTGGAATTCCTAGAAGTTTTTTTTTTGACGGCAATAATAATGACTTATGTTACAAATACATATTTGCACGGTATATCAAAAAATCAGTAAGCTTTACTAAGAATGTTTTAGGGAACTGGGGTGCCTAGAATTTTTTATATAAATGCAACCCGGGTTACACATAAAATTTTAGCAAGATTACAGTAATTCTAGTAGATATTTTTTGTAAAATTTTAAATCTCTGTGGCTTTACAAAAACCGGTTTTGTAGATTTTCATCTTTTTTTGTACAGTGAATAAATAAAATTTTAGTAAGGATACAGGTTTTTTAACTTTACATCAGTAAAGTTAGAGGTTTTTTTATACTGTAGTATACATGGTTAAAAATAATGTAAAATTGTTACATATAACATTACAATATTACATGTAAAATATTGTGCATTTAAGATTCTTTCAATATTTTTAATCGTCTGGAAGTTTCTTTGAATCATTCTTGTTCCACCTCATGCTTTTTCTTTTATATTATCTATGATATATTTTATCTAAATGGTTGATAAGGCTGAACAATTGTCTGAAATTTATCTAAAACTTCCTTTGACGAAGCTCTGACAAATTGCTTTGACAGATTTTCTCTATTTTTCAATTTTTAACATTTAAATTTACAATTTGCAAAAAAGCCTGATGTCATGGCAAAAATCAAAGTCATTTTCGGGTTCAGTGCTAAAAAATACATAAAAATAGTTATGAAAAGTTAAAAAACAGTAAAATCACATCTACTTTATAGTATCATATTTGCAAAATTGTTTGAATTTTTATCTTTGAAATGTACGATTTATAAAATATCCTGACGTGATGGTAAAAAATAAGTCATTTTTCAATTTAGCTCTAAAAAATACATAAAAAATCAATTATCAAGAGATAGAAAATACTATAATCGCAGGCTTGTATAAATAAACAAGTCGGAAATTGCACATCAAACATAGTAAATGAGAAACGTTCATGCTATAACGAAGTTTTTAAATATACATTGCTTCTGATACAATACATTATCCGAAATTTTTTATGTATCCCTGTAAATATTAGATGCTTTCTATTATCCAAGAATTAACATGTTGTAAACCCCAGTAACATATATCAATTTTATATTCACTCAAAAGAATGTTTTCCCTGATACAATTATGTAATAGGATACTTTTGTGTGGCCCTCTAAATTGATAAAAAAATATTCTTTGCACCACAGATTGTACAGAATGTATTTTTTAATATATATTTCATAGGTGTACACAAATTTTATGTTCTAAAGAGTATAACATCATTAAAATGCAATTGAAACTATTTTTTCTCATTGACCGTAATATAATGGATACTTTTGATTGTCCCTGTAATTGAATTATGCATCCGATGTTCATAAGATCTGAAATAACTCGACAAAATTACGTAGCAATTTTATATTTTTAATTTCAAACGATTCAGTTGGATAGTTGTTTGTGTTTTTATGTGTGGATAGATGAACGGACGAACAGACGGATAAATGGGCGGACTGAATAGACTATAGATACTACGTATTTACATAATTACGAACGAACCTAAAAATTTAGAAGATGGCGTTAGATTTCCAGTAGTACATTATTTCTAAACAGAAAAAAATTATGAAGTTAAATTTATTAATTGAATGCCATAACCTTTAAGAAATGCCATCAGCCCTTTAAGAAACTTATGAGTTACTAGATTTCTCTCATCTGAAGACTAGAGGAAAAGACAATAATTGATTGATTTTGTTATATATTGAGGCTTTTAGCCATTAAAACCCGCTCCAATTTCTTCTTTAAGTAAGTGTCAAAAACGTTAAACCACTTTTGTCAGTTGAATTTTTCATTTTCCTCGGAAGTAAGTAAATAAATCGTCATCTCTGTCATTCATTTATTATCTTTTTCATTATTTTTTCTTTCAAAAATAAGGATCATTTTTTAAAACGAAAGAATTTCTTTTCCTTACTTTGTAAATCTTTTATTTTTTAAAATGATCGCTATTGTGCTTAATTGACACAAGCATCTTGTTTCTTTTTTATTGAATTTCCTCTTCAATCATTTTAAAATCGATTTTTTCATTTCAGATATCAATAAATCCACGCAGTTTAAAATAAAAAAAGTATTTTGTAGAAATTGTCTAGTATCATATTATATAGTACCCTATAGAGTTCTTTTACTATTGTATAACAGTAATTACTGTTATCTATGAAAGTTACATACTATCGTGATGGACTTATCTTTATTTCAACTTATCCTATACATATTCGCTTTTAAATATGGGATAACACTATCTTTTAATCCTTATAATAGGATCAAAATGTATTTACAGATAAAGATATTTAAAAATTGTAACTTACCGATACCTTCTGATTTTAAAATTAAGATTCTGGTATGCAATATTTTAAATACATGCAAATGTAATAATAAATCTTTGTTTGCTACATTAATGTAAGGCAAATTTTATATTATATTAAAATTAATATGGAAAGCTAAGGAAAATTTAGCAGGATTACAAAAATTTCTGGTTTAATGTCTGAACTTGGCAAGTATTTTTTTATATTTAAATTTATACTAGAATCGTTCGCACAATATTTGTAGATTTTCGCAATTTTAGAAAGAATTATTATATAAAATAAATAACATAAAGATAGATAAAAAATCAGTCGATTTTCAAGACAATGGCAAGGCAACATTTCTCTTCTGAACTAGTTGGATATGCCAATCACAAAACTTTCTTCTATGTTATACGTACATTTTA
The DNA here is from genome assembly GCA_964019185.1 of Maratus speculifer. Taxonomy (NCBI): domain Eukaryota; kingdom Metazoa; phylum Arthropoda; class Arachnida; order Araneae; family Salticidae; genus Maratus; species Maratus speculifer. The sequence goes on from OZ025292.1 coordinate 297,134,789, forward strand.
ATATTTTTAAAAAGTAGTTACATAGATTAATATTTTAATATAATTAATTCTATACTATACCAACTTTGATTTTCATTTTAAATTTCTGCTTCAATCAATTAATGGGAGTAAAAACGAGTTAATGTAGATCATGATATTTATTAAAATAAATAGTTTTCAATTATTCTGTTATCATCAACAGTTTACAAATAGCCAGCCTAGAAGGACTTACATTCTTGTCTCTGCTCGAGCGGATGGACAATAGAACGATAGCATATTTTTTCTTTCAAATTCAGGGAGGACCTGCTTACCATACCCCAAAATAATCATGACCGAAGAATTTAGTTCAGTTCTATGCATAACTTCATGCACTGTTTAAATGTACAATAATGAAAACGACACAGACCTTGCAATTATAACGCCCTCTTCCGGTGGATTTTCTTCCAAATTCAGGGAGGGCTTGCTGACCATAGCCAAACACTTACACAAAATATTTGGTTCAGTTCTATGCATAACTTCATACACTTTTCTGCGGTATAATATTGAAAGTGGCACGAAAGTCGTTATTGCAACGCCCCCTTCTGGTGAATTTTTTTTCAAATTCAGGGAGAACCAACTAGCCATATCTAAACACTTACACAAAAATTTTGCTCAATTCTATACATAAATTCATACACTTCTCGGTGGTTCAATATGAAAAAGTAGCACAAAAATCGCTATGGGAGGCATTCCCCTTATAGGCGGAATATTTCAAAATTGAAGGAGGATCTGCTTGTCTCATTTAAAAACATACAAAAAAAAAAAAAAAAAAAAAAAAAAATTGGTTCAAAAAATTCGGCAGGCACACACACACACGAGCAGACAGACATTTTTTAAAAGCATGTTTTTTGGAATCTCTGACCCCTAAAACGAGTAAATTCGTTAAAAACCGAAAGTCGAAAAAAATTTCGATTACAATATTTTTTTCTATTGAAGGTAGAAGAAAGTAAAAATACATGATTTCGATAGAAAAGAGAACGAACCGAAGTTTTATAAATTTAATGTCGCCAATTAATCAACCGAAAAAAAAACTTATGAGCCAATTGGTTTCGTTCATCAGAAAAAGAGGTTATTTCATTGATTTTGCGATTTTGGTACATTTTGAGCCTTTTTGCCATTAAAATGCTTTCAAATGCTCTTTACTAAATGAGTAAGTAACAAAAATCTTTAAACCAATTTTCTCTATAGAGTTTTTCTCTTATTTTCGAAGTAAGTGAATAAGTCGTCAATTATGTCACACATTTGCTAATACGTTACATTTCTATTTTGTTTCAAAAGAAAAAAAAGAAAAGAAAAAAAAAGAAAAAAAGAAATCAATTTTGGAAACTGAAGTGTTTTATAGATTCTTTATTTAGTTACTTTGAATATCTTATATCTTCAGAATACTGTGCTACTTATTAATCGGCAAAAAACTTTCATAATTGTCACTTTTCATTAGTAAGAATAACTTTCGTGTGAACTCGTAAAAAATATGAAACGAACATTATCATTATTATTATTACTTTCTTCTACCTATAATAGAATAAATTTTTTCGGCTTCCCATTTTCGATGGATTTACACGTTTCAGGGGTCAGAGATCCCAAAAAAATGTTTTTACAAAATGTCTGTCTGTCCGTGTATATGAGTGTCCGTATGTCGCCATTCTACCACCAAAAAGTTTATAAAGATATGCATAGAATTGAACCAAATTTTTTTGTGATTGTTTTTGGCTGGGTGCAAACAGGTCCTCCTTCAATTTTGAAATATTCCGATCGAAGGAGGCACTGCAATAGCGATTTTTGTGCCATTTTCAATATTGTACTACCTACAAAAGAATAAAGTTATGCATAAAATTGAATCAAATTTTTTGTGTAAGTATTCGGTTATGTGTTTTAGCTCCGCCCTGATTTTGAAAAAAAATCCACCGGAAGGTGTTAATAGTGATTTTTATGTTATTTTCAATATTATACCATACAAAAGTGTATGAAGTTAAGCATATAACTGAACCACATTTTTTATGTAAGTGTTTGGCTATGGTCAGAATAGGGTACTATTCTGAAATCTCTATTTCTCCCAGAATTTGAAAAAAAAAGAATGCTGGAAAAGGGCATTGTAATCGCGATGTCTGTGCTTTTTTCATTATTTACCATAAAAATGTGTATGAAGTTATGCATAGGACTGAAATAAATTTTTTGTGTATGAATATTTTTGGTCATGGCGAATGGATCCTCCCTGAATTGGAAAAATAATGCCAGAAGGGGGCGTTGTAAAAGCGATTTCCGTACTATTTTCATTATTGTGCCACTGAAAAGTGTATAAATTTATCTGTAGAATTCAGCCAAATTTCTTGTATTAGTTAAGCGCTATGGCCAGCGGATCGTCTTTCAATTTGGAAATATTCTGTGCAAAGAATCACTGTGATAGCGTTGCGCTTTTTGCATCATTTTCTCGATTCTTCGTCGTTCTATTGTTCATTGGCTCATTCAGAGACGGGAACTGTCATTCTGCTAAACGGCTGATAATAACGGAATAAGGAAAAACTGTTGATTTTAATAAATATCTTGATCACATTAACTCGTTTTTACTCCGATTAATTGACTGAAGCTGAAATTTAAAATGAAAATCAAAGTTGGTATAGTATTGAACTAATAATATCAAAGTATTAACATGCGTAACTATTTTTTGAAGTATTAAAAGGACGTATGAAATATAAGAAAATTTTGGGATTGGCACATCTAACTAGTTTCTTTTTTCTTTTTTTTACGTTAAATTGAATTGTACAGTGAAAAATGCAAAATCAATTCAAGATCTTTCATAATTTGTGAAAATATAACGTAAGTTCTTTGGAGTTATTCGCATTTTTGAAAAGCGTTCTTTTATCTTCATAATTTTTTTCTCATCACCAGCTGATTTATTTCATTTAAACTACCATATATGAGCTGGAATAGCAAAAATTTCTTTCCTGCCTGTGAAAAAAAAGTTTTCGAATATATTTTTTTAATTATCGTAATCCAATTTCCTAACAAAGTATTGCTTATTTTAGGCTGTCAATTTAAAATGCTTGATTGTTGCACATAAAATTCTTTACTTAAGAATTGATAACATAAATAATAATAATAATAATAGTAATAATAACCGATATTTTCTGTCGAGAAAACTGATTAACACTTTTGCTGCCACTCATTTTTATTCAAATCCGTCGCCAGGACGTCAGGATCCGTCTACATGTTCTCTTGCTACATAATTTTTACAAATAAAACAGTTTTTTCATAATAATAAAGAAATGAAATCTATTTATAATTAATAAAAAATAATTATTGTAAAGTACTTACATCCGCTGGTGAAAAATTCTGTCGTAAAAAGAAAAAAAAAAACATTTTTTTTTCTCGAACTAACCTTAGGAGCTGTGCATATATAACGTTTAGTATTTTAGAGGCGTGGTAGCAAATGATATCATAAGATATTTCTAGTGAGAGGGGCAGATGTCTTTTGATATTATTATCATTTTTTATCCAACCAAAATTTTCTCTTTTTATTTCTAACTTGTTCTTAACATCAAAATAGTCTGTTATACATATTTTAGTCGATTATCTATTTTTATCAAAATACAAAATTATTATTGAAATCACTAAATTATTATAAAATTATTTAACTCCAAAATGTGGAATTTTACAAAGTTTGGCATTCGTATTCTTCTGTCATATGTGTATGAATGCATAATTTTCTATTCGAGAAACTATGTTCGAAGTAGGTTTGAAATGATAATTGTTGTGTTTATTGGTAAATAAACCAGAAAGGATCTTATCCAGATGATCTGTCGATTAAAAGTTCTGTCTGCTCCATCACTCCCACCGTGCGGGAGCAAAGGCATTATTATTATTAAATAAATTACGTAAAAAAACTTTATTAATAAATATTCTGAAGTAATGACTATTTATTTTTAATGTTATTTGATATAAAGTTATTACATATACAAAGTGATATTTTATTGACTTCTCATTTGAATCTAAAAAGTATGCACATAATAAGTGCATAACAATATCTGTACATAACTCCAAGCAAAATAAGAAAAAAAAAATCACAAAAATGAAAAATTTCAAACATGCATAACGATATTATTACGGAGGAGAGGGGGGGGGTTTCGAGGAATACTAACTTGTAGTATCTAAAGAGGGGGGGGGGTAGAAAATTACCCCAAAACTAACAACATTATATAAGTATAGCCCCTATAGCACAAAAGGATGGGCGATACTGAGTGTCATCAAAAAATAGAAAAAACGTAGGCAGGTCAAAGAATTCGGAACGTACTGGTGGTGGGCATGATTCTCTGGAAATATAAAGGTACGCTCAGAAAAGTGTTCGGCCCGGTACACAGAGACACATGTTTAACTCAGAACATGCTTCGTAATCAGTAGCCAAAGTGTTAATAATAAATACTGAGAGATAATAATAATTACTACTCTCTAATAATTACTGAAAAACATTTCCCCCTTTTTTGAAAGAGGAAAATATTGTTTTGGAAATGCCACTTTAGATCTACAAAATATATGAAAATAAAAGGAACTTTTTTCGGAATTGTGGATAATTCTTAGGAGATTATTATAATCTTTTAAAAACAACTTTCCTAGATCCAGAAATAATTCAATTTCAGTACAGCGTAGGTGAATAAATATGGTGAATACATATTAATATTTTATTCACTTAATGAGTACTATGCAAGCTATATCAAAAATATTCATAAGGTCTCGCGGTGATAAAACACGTCAAGGAAAATATTTTTAACAAAGAAAAAGTGCTTGTAACTGTTAAAAAATATTGAATATGACACTCCAATCCAAACTTAGAATTTTCTTCAAAATTAAAAAAAAATGAAAATAAGTTAGATAAATTTTTAAAAGAAAAGCTTTATTTTGTGTAAGATATGATGACATCACGGGAAATTCTAAAAATGTGCTGTAAGTTGGTCAGACGTACTAAGCATGTTATCAGTTATCATTTGTATTAAGTAAGACTCAACATTAGTGACAGTGTTGGAAACTACATTACGTCACCTGAGAATAATAAGGTTCTATCTGTGTTTTTGAAAAAAATGATTTATCGATATAGAAAGGTTCTATTTGTATCTATGAAGGCATTTTTGCATCAAAATGATGTTACATATAATTTACATATGCTATTACAATAATATTATGACATTATTTTAATCCAGAAATGCCTTTATGATACAAACAGAGCTTTTTATATCGATGTCATATTTTTTCTAAAACACAGATAGAACCTTATTATTCCCTGGTGACGATTAGTCAACTTATTCTGACGCTGTCGCGACGCACCTTACTAGCATTTTACTACAGTGTAAAAAATGACAGATGTTTCTTAATTTCCAAAATGGTACGAAAATATTTGATAATATTTTCTAAGTCTCAACAAAATCCGAAAATCATTCCTTGATCTTAAAAAAAATAAATAAAATAAATAAAAGCTCAAAAACTATTTATTTTCAAAATTTACTGAAAAATTAATAAAAATAAATTTTTATTAGTTGCTCATCATTTTTGCTTCTGAGTAACATTTGCAGTGCAATAATTAGGTTTCCTAAATTACAATGTCACTTTTTCGGATTCTATCAATTCTCATGTAAATATTTATATATTTAGAAAACATGTTTAAAAAAAAAATACAATGTAAGCAACTTTGAAATTAATGTAAAATTTAACATTATTTTATTACCATTGCATGAAAAAATTCAAATATGAAATTGAAAACATTTACTTGGGAATTGATAGAATTTGAAAAATCGATATTTTTTGTAATGAGAACCGATTAATACGTTTTAAAAGTGATTGGGAAACGTTTACGAAAATTATGAACTGCTAATAAAAAATTATTTTTCTAAATTATTTTTTAAATTTCGCAAAATCAATTGTTTTTTAAGATTTTTAAAGATAAATAACATTTTTTCAGAATTCTCAGATACTTGGAGCAAGTTATTATATCTTTGCATTTGTGATTATTGTACATTTTTGTAGATTTAAAAACATGCGATATTTTAACAGAATACATATCACCTTATCTCACATAAATCAAAGTGAGTTTGTCGAAAATTTTGTTAAATCACTATTGCTATTTTTAAAACTATGACGAAAAACAAGTTCCGCGTCATGCATGTACTATATTTTTGATTAAATTCTTTAGTAAAAATTTTGGTTTCAAATATAAAAATACATTTCTGACTTGTTTTGTTCATATTTAACATATTTTAAACTTTTAACGTTAATCACATTTTACGTTGCATCCTGTACGGGATGTGAAGGGAAAAAAAGTGAAAAAAATTACAGTTATTAATTTAGCAATCTGAATAATTTTGAAGATGAAATATGTGATATGTTTTTAAAACAGCTGAAAAATTCCGTATAGAGTTCACGACAACAGAAAATCTATTTAAGCGTATATCAATTTATGGCCTTATGCTGTTTCAATCTGTAAGCATAAGTGAAATATGTAGTGAAAATACGTATCAAATTTCTCCGAATAACCATTCTTCGTCCTGCTTAGGTCTTTACTCATAACAAATGCCTTTTTATTTCTTAAAAATCTTTTGCGTTCTGAATTTAATTAGCATTCTCAGAATTTAAGAGAGTAGGAAACTAACAATATTGACTTACTTTTCAAAATGCTGTCTGAAAAAGGCGGTAGCGGGTTAAGGGGGGTCTGGCGGCCCCCACCGAATCTGGTAAAATCGTTCCAAAAATCTTGAAGAGGGTCGACAAACAAGCAGTATAAGCTTTTTACCGACATTGCAACCCCAAACGAAAACAAAGTAATGGCGAAAAATATGATGTTTTGTGATTTTTATTTTTTTCAACCAGTTTAATTTATTTTTAAACGGTTTAAATGCAATTAAAAATTTGTTTTGGATGCGTGAAAGTCCCCTCAATTTTTTCAGATTTTTTGGTCAAGTAAAAACATGTGAATTTTAGGTTTAAATGCGAAAAAATCGTGAAAAACGCGACATTTTCAAGATTCAACCCTCTAATTTTTAGGGTTGTTTTCATTTTTCCGAGGGGTGCTGTATAGTATAGATAGCGGCAATTGTCCTCTTTCGAATGCAGGCAACTGAACTCAATTTGGTCAATTTTGGTGAGCGGGGCGATTTTTTGAAAAAAAACTCGAATTTTCAACTTTCGGTAAATTACGGCGCGTACTTGGTATAATGCGTCTTTGCTATAAAAAAATACATCTCTATAGGGGTTTTTGAGGTCGCTGATCACGAATTTGATGTCAAAATATTTTTTTGACAACAAATTCACCCATAAGTTTTATTAACACAGGTTTGATAATGTAAAAAATATCATTGAATCACAGCATTTAAACAATTTTAATGTTCAATTTTTTGTTCAATTAATATAATCAATGAAACTAAATTTTCTGGTATAAATCATATTTTATTCAAGCTTACGTAATAGTCACACAGTAATATAAAATAGCATAATACTTTTTTACAGAGCTAAGTTAACAATTTTACAGTTTTAATCCTCGTCACTATCTTCTTCAATAACAGGTTCAACGCTTTGAACAGAGAAATGATATGTGAGAATCTGTGCTGGACGAATAATTCGCGACAAATATCTCGCATGCCCTAGAAGTAAATGATAGTGGCCACATGTGCACAACAACCGACAGTTCTGAGGCCATTCGCACAATCGCATACGTATTCTTCTATACCACTTCTTTCAATAGCTTTAGGAACGTATCTTACGTAACACCTGTACTTTTTCCGACTTATATGCCTCGATTGAACTTCGCATTTCAAAACTGATTTATCTTCCAACAAGTAATGCATATTAAGAACTGATGATATTATGACGACGCCACAGCGCTATGGCGCGTGCTCAGTAGCATGACTTCGGGTTGGGCCTAATGCCTCGAGTCGTGGGCCTAGTAGTGTAGTCTTTTACCAGATGGCGGTTCAATCAACTCATTTGAATTTCAAATTACCATTATCAATGCAGTTAAAATTCATATTATGTTATCGGTAATTATTATATTTTAGACTAAATAAAATAACGATGAAAATTCAACGATACATAATTTTTTTTAAATTAATGTTAATATTATTAATAATATTATTAATACTATTAATATTACTATTAATGTTATTAATTAACTTTTTCTGGAATAAAAACTAAAAAACAGTTAATTGAGAGAAATTTAAAAAATCTTTCATTAATATTTTTACATTATCAAACCTGTGTTAATAAATATTTATGGGTGAATTTGTTGTCAAAAAAATTTTTTGACATCAAATTCGTGATCAGCGACCTCAAAAACCCCTATAGAGATGTATTTTTTATAGCAAAGACGCATTATACCAAGTACGCGCCGTAATTTACCGAAAGTTGAAAATTCGAGTTTTTTTTCAAAAAATCGCCCCGCTCACCAAAATTGACCAAATTGAGTCCAGTTGCCTGCATTCGAAAGAAGACGATTGCCGCTATCTATACTATACAGCACCCCTCGGAAAAATGAAAACAACCCTAAAAATTAGAGGGTTGAATCTTGGAAATGACGCGTTTTTCACGATTTTTTCGCATTTAAACCTAAAATTCACATGTTTTTACTTGACCAAAAAATCTGAAAAAATTCAGGGGACTTCCACACATCCAAAACAAATTTTTAATTGCGTTTAAACCTTTAAAAAAAAATTAAACTGGTTGAAAAAAATAAAAATCACAAAAAATCATATTTTTCGCCATTACTGTGTTTTCGTTTGGGGTTGTAATGTCGGTAAAAAGTTTATACTGTTTGTTTTTCGACCCTCTTCAAGATTTTTGGAACGATTTTACCAGATTCGGTGGGGGCCGCCAGACCCCCCTTAACCCGCTACCCCTTTTATGTGCTTATTTATAGATATTCTATTTTGAGTATGATTCAACTTCATTATAGATCATGAATTATTAAATTATGAAGTCTGAGTTTGAATTTTTGATGGGCACTACAATAAAGCACATTTTAATGTGCCGCTAAAGGAAATAATAGAAAAATAGTTAGAAAGAATGCAAAAGACATTGGACGATGATAATTGACAAGTATGTTAAATATCGAAATGATTTTTGCTCCGTATTTTCGCGGACAAAATATTTTCTTTTAGTGTATATGTCTTTAATAAAATCTATTAAAATTTAGAGTTTAGACAAGTATTCAATGCAGCTTCCATTGTTATTTTTTTAGAAACATTTAATTAATCTAGAGAAGACATTTTTGAAATAAGTAAATATGCATAAAAATTCACGTGTTCTTTAGAAGACTCATTGAAAGGAAATCGATCAATTTCTATGTAATGAAACACAGAGCACTAAAAGCAGGTTTTTCCCTCCAAAAGCTGTCAATAGAATTGACGCTCCCACCAAGCCCGGAGTCGTCCGTGTTCACCCAAAGCTTAACAGCAGAAAACAGAATTTTGCCAACAAAAGGGAAGCATGACAATCTTTCTTTTTTTCGGAGGAGGCGGGGGGGGGGGGGAGGTTAAGAAAAAAAAAATACAATTTCTAAGTGCTATAAAAAATAGTAATTAATTATAGTTATTAATTTTTTTTATCATTATTTCAATAGTTGCAGCAGACTTTTTTAACTACGCAGTTTTATTGCATATTTGCTAAAATTTTGTTTTAGTAAGAAATCTTATTTTGTCAGGTATATTAGCCGCAAAACCTGGTTTACCCTGAAATATTATAGTGCTGATTGTGTGCTTATTAGAGCATAAACTAAACAAACTTTGCACATGTAAACGATTCTATATTGTCAATTGTTTTTATGACTTTTTTCAAATTTACGTGAAAAACACAATTTTTACGTACTGTCCTAGAAAGTTCATGTATACTAGTATAATATTATAAACCGATATAACTTCTATTTGATTTGTGAAATTGTTTGTGATTTAAAGATTTAGTTTCACAAAATTGCACTTCGCCTTTTATTGTATGGCACTGCAACATGTATCTGAAGTTAAATTTATTATTCATTCACCTACAAACAAAGCGTGTGCTTTTTTTAAAACTTTGATTTTTGTTGGTATTTGTTAGAATAATAATAATAAAATCCATAATTTACGTTAAAGAAAGGAAAAGTAATTTTACTCGAACATAAACTAGATAAACAAAAGAAAAATAATTGCAAATCCAACAGAAAAAAAAACAAAAAACGCCCCAAGTCCAGAAATAATTGATGTACAATTAATAACGACGTACAAAATATTAATAAAAATGATGATGCGTGTATCTGAATTTTTTAAATTGAAAAAGCTTCCAAAATGCTGTCAAAATTTTCACTTTTTATTTTAATTAAATGTCTAGATAAAAACGTCGAGATATCGTCGATTTTTTATACTTTAAAATATTCTTGCGTAATCTTTCTAAATATGTATCTTGCAATAATTACCTGTCAATGTGTATTAAGTGGTTTCATCCAAAAAATTACATTTAAAGAAGAAAATATATGCATGAAAAAAAAAGAAAATAATAATAATTTTATGTAAAGCGTGCATTTTGTTAATAGAATAAAGTATAAAAACTGAAAAATTATATCAACGTTCTCTATTTTCTGTAGTTAAAATATTTGATCATATACATATTATTATTTGTGGAATAAAAATAAAATATTTTCTTCTAAAGAAAGTAACATTTTGATGCGTTTTTCACTGGTTTAAATTATGTTAATTACTTTACGAAACTTAATGAGAAGCATTATTAATATATATTTAAATTTTATTAAAGTTTAAAACGATATCATTAAATGTGCTTAATGAAATTATAAAACTTATGTATTATTTAAAATATATAAAATAACTTAAAAAGGTCAATATAAGAATACACTGTTAAAAAAATCTGAAATTCACAGATATTTTTTTCGAGAATTTCCCAGAAAAAGTCCCTGTTGACGTCAAATGGACATTTTCCGTTAAAAGTCGGAATTTTTTAGCATATCTATTGAAAATATCGAAACGAACGAAGATGGAAGGAAACAACGGTGATAGTCTGTTACCTATCACAAATTTATTTTCAATGTTTACAAAACTGACATGTCGTTGCACAGAAATAAAAAAAGTTCATTTAAAAAATACTGGCTGTTTTCTAACATTTGTATCGTGCTACTGAATTGCAATTGTTTTGATACCAACATCTTTTTAAGCAACAAATGAACCAAACCATATTTTAATCCTTCATTGTGCAAAGAAAGCTTATCTAATAAATTATTTAATGAAATTATATTATAATTATTCATTACCCATAAGAAAGTCATAATGATAAATTAGCCTTATTAATTAAAACTTGGAAGAATTATAGTAAAATTGGTAAAAATATAATTTACCTTATAAAAAATAAACACACTGTAGAATCCACTATATGACTTTAGAATCACGTGTATTCAAAGGTCCTATGGCATGATAACTTGAGCAACGGACTCCCACACCCAAGGTCGTCATGGTCGAATCACTCCGATGATATTTTTTTCCCCTCTGTATATAAATACAGGTGCTTCTACACTTTTCAATTGATGGAACCACCAGGCAATTCGTATACCAACTTTTTTAATGGAAAGTTACTGCTTCATCGAATGGAGTTTTTTCTTCTTTTATTTCGCAAAGATGAAAATCTACAGAAGGAAAGGACAAAGTCTAGCAACTTTGCTGCCAGTAGTGTTACCGTGAATTCTCGGAATTACATAGTGTATATAATTAAACTTTAGTTTGTATTTTATAAATATATTATTAATAATTAAATTGGGTACACAAAATCTTCAAAAAGTCATCCCGCAAATTAATTTTCTCGAAAAAGTCAAATGATAATCATATGTTGATGTAAAATTTTCTTTTGGTAGATTTAAAATGTGTACATCTTATTGTGCACATTTTAAAACTAATGTTGTACTATATACAACATCAATATATATACTGAAAAATATATTTTTCAGTATAATAAATTTAAACAACATTGGTTTTCTACCACTATTTATGCTTAGTTTAATGGTAATTTCATTTAAAGTGAAAAAAAAAAAAAAAAAAAAAAAAAAAAAAAAAAAAAACTACTGATTTTTAGAAAAATTCTAAAAAGATTTAAATAGAACTGCTATAAAAAGCTCCAAAAATCTTTTAGTACAACTAATTCATTATCTAATTCGATGTTGCTTGTAATTATATGGTTAATGGTATTATAATAATCCAAAATGCGAAACATTCGAAAATACAAAAATAAACGCCCTTTAATAAAAATTTAATAATCACTTGTATTTCTTATGAAACATAAATCATGACAATTTTTCATTTTGTTAAAAAAATCTATTCTAAATTTTTAGGTGTTCAAGACAAATTTTAAATTAAAATACATTCTAACAATAATTCTAAAAGATCTCCCAAAATCTTACATATAATCTTATTATTTTTCTTCTGAGAAAATGCAATCTTTACGTAAGTTTATTTTTGATCGTAAAATCCGCACTTACTCAAACATGCTTCTTTGCTGATTTTTTTTTTCCTAATGCCGCTCAGTGGGAGCTTTATCTGTCAACAAACCTCTTCCTGGAAATGCAAGGAAATGGCAAATTTGCTTATAAGGTTAAGAGGGGCCCCCAAAGGGTATGTTGGTGTTTTTCGAGTTCGTATCGATTTTATAAAAATAGGTCACATAAGTGATTCAAGAGTAATTATTATGCATCATCTTCGAAAATTTTAATAATTGAATCATACAATCTAAACTATTTCAACATCAGGGAATCCGTGAGATTAAGCAATCTTTTCTTATTTACACAAAGCTTACAAGTAATAAGATGAGTTGTATATAATAATAAAAAAGAGCCTAGCTAAACGGATGTCATTGAGCTTACTGGTTATTCACATTAATTATGTATTACACTTTTATTTCAAACCTATTATCTGAAGCTCATTTTACTAAATTAAGAAAGGATTACTTTCCTTTTTTTCCCTTTATACTTAACCAATGAATCTTCAAATCTAATCAGGGAAGCCTTTACCAGAATAAACCGATGTACCAAATTTGAAGCAAATCGATAATTCTGCATGAAAATTCCATTTATTTAAATTAATGTTTGATTTACCATCCATTTCCTCCACATAATACTTAACCCATAAACTTAGAAATTTAATAACGGAAGCGCTGCATCAAAGTAAATCGGCTAACCAAATTTGTAGCAAATTTGTAATTCAAAATGAAAAAGCCATTTATCTGGATTGACCCCCTATATACTCAATCGATGAATATCCAAAACTAATAAGGGTAGCCTCTTATGAGAATAAACATTTATAATTTTTCTTAACAAATCGGGTATTTTCATCAAGAGTTATCGGGTTACGTACTTACCTACATGCCCACATACACAGAATTCGCAGGTGCATTAGCTCCTAGGCTTTGATAGAGCTAAAATTTATAAAGTTAAGAAAATCTAGACTTTTTTTTCAGATTTTAAGTATGAACGAGAATGTATTTTATATCAGTATGCTAGATTTGAAAGTATCAAATGTAAAACACTTTATATCGTCACAGTGTATTTAGAAACTTTTGTTTAAATTTTCCACAATAATTGAAATATATCTATAATTTAGTCTCGTGTGTAAAAATGTCTCTTTGTCCGGTCTCATATGAGATTTTTCTAAACATGCTCTGAAAGCTTGAAGATTTATTTGAGTTTTCATTAGAGTGAAAATAATTTCAAAGATGAGTAGCACTTATACTTTGCTAGCCGCAACGCGTAAAGAATTTATAGATTTGAGCCTACGGTCAGTAGTTCTCCAAAATGAATTTAAATGACGTTGCTTTTTTCCCAAATAACTGCAAAATTAACGAAATTGTCAATGTTATTAGTATTTATATACTCAATGCTGATAAGATAAATGTAACATTCCTTGTTTTCTTTCAATAGAATTCGAATGCATTCTATACATGTTACCTACGTGCTGTTTATTCTTTGTTTTACATTTTACACATAAATTTAATTTTAGTATTTTTTCACTACATGATGGTGCAAAAATTAAAAATGTGGGATGTTTAGAAATTTAAAAATTTAAAAATTTGCAGTCTCAAAAATTGCAAAAACCGAAATTTCATTTTAATTTTCAAAGTGTTGCCATTTTCAAAATGATGTATGCGTTACGCACAGATACATTTGGACTTTATAATATAGAGAATAGCAATGAACCTTTTTGTAGGTCTAAATTTACTGAATTACTAACTTATACTTTTACTGAAAAGCTATCTATTTTTTTTTATTCAAAAATAATAAATAAATTGCTTCTGTAAAACTAACATGGAAGTTTGATTATTCAGAGCAGAAATGATTTTACGTTTAATGCAAAAAATTATGTGTTAAAATAGAGTGAATCTCTTTAAAGGAAATAATTCATAAAGCGTTTTATCCTGAATTCTACGAACACGAATATAAAAGAGAATGCCATCACCTTGAATTTTCTCACGCATGTCATTGTAATAATTCATTTTGTCATGCAAACGTTTGCTAAGTAATAACCGATTTACAAAATAAAAAATAACTATGATAAATATACAATCAATAAATGTTCATTACAACTGCCAATTTCTGTTCTTAAATTACAAGTAACATTTCCAAAGCTAATTTAGTTGAAAGACACTAATTATTGAATGTAAAACCAAAAAATGCATTCATTTAGTGGCTAAATATATGTATTTTTTGCCTGACGTATCTAGTGAAATCACAGAACACGATAGCGAAAGCCTTTTTAAGCTGAATAACACGCAATATCATAGGAAAATACGTATTATTTCGCCAACTTTAATTTTCTCACACGGGTCACTGCAATATTTCGATTTTATCACTGAAATACACGCTTTACGATAACTAAATTATGCAATACAAAAGAAATTGCTATGGATTCAAATATATAATAAAAAAAGTATGAATCATTGTAAAAGAACAGACACACACAAAACATGTGTTTCGGCCCGGAAATTTCATATTAATTATTATTATAAATTATTATTATTCATTTATTTCATTTACTTTGTTTACTTTTTTCTTTGCTATTATTTTTTTTATCCTTTTGGACTACTTTCTTTTCTGCATGTGTTCTTTTATGAATATTTTTTAACTTTTAACCGGCGCCCCTTATCGCATTTATTGTAAACTCCTCTGTTGCTTTTTTGTTCATTTGGGACTGTGCTACGACTTATTGACGCGAATGATTATGGCATATTTAAATTTTGAGTCCGAAACGCATCCTGAGCGTTTTTTGTTTTATATTGATTCATATTATTCCTTTATTATTCTTGAATTATGCAATGTTTATTAAAATATAACATAAAAGTAAATATATTATTTATTATTAAGAAGTGAATGTTTCTTTGAAAATTAACTTCTAATTCTATGAATGCAATTCATGTTGTTCAAAGAGAAAAAAAAAGTTGAAAATTGCTCGTCAAACATAGCAAATGAGGTGCGTTCTTACTGTAAAGATTTTTTAAAAATATTCAGATCTTTGCGTAATAGTATACAATATTTCGAATACAGTATATTATCCGAAATCTTTTGTGCGTCCAGGTAAACACTATCTGCTTTCTAATATACAGGAAGTGATTTGTAGCAACTTTTATCAATTTCATAACATGTTAAATAGTTTAATAAAACAAGCTCCAAATAATGTTTCCCCAATACCATTATGCAATGGATTACTTTTGTGTGGCCTTGTAAATTAATAACAAATATTTTTTGCATCGTAAATTGTACAGGATGTAAATTTTAATATACATTTCATAGATGCATATGAACTTTATGATGTTTAAAAGTGTGTAATATCCTTAAAATGCATTTAAAACTATTTTTTTTCCATTGGCTATAATGTTACGAAGTACTTTTGATTGTTCCTGTTATTAAACTTATCATCCAATTTTCATAAATTTTGAAATAACTTGAGAAAACTAAGCAAAAATTATGTATTTTAAATTTTAAATCATTCAGTTGGGTAGTTTTTGCGTTGTTATATGCGGACAGACAAACAGATAGACGGACGGACGAGCAAACTGAACAACGACTATTGGTGCTACACTGTAAAAAAATGTCCGATGTTTCTGAATGTATAAAAATGTACTGTAATCAAAAACGAAAATATACAGTGATCTCTTTTAACTAACCTAAGGTTTCGAAAACCGTTTCTTTACCTTTAAAAATCCCAGAAAGCTATTTGTTTTCGAAATTTAAAGAAGAATTTATAAAAATTAATTTTTATTAGCTGCCCGTCCATTTCGGAAACGTTTCTAAGTAGCTTTCACAGTACAATAATCACTTTTATCAAATCAAAATATCACTTTTTCGGATGTTACCAATTCATACGAAAATATTTTGATATTCAGAGAGCACGTTTAATAGACAAACACACAATATTAACAGTATTATCATTAATATGAAAATTGACATTATTTTGCTACAATTGCATGCACAAAATTAGTTATGCAGCTGAAAATGTTTACTTGAGAATTGATAGAATCCGAAAAAGTGATAGTTTGATTTGAGAAAAGTGATTATTGTACTGTAAATGCTACTTAGAAACGTTTCCAAAATGGACGGGCAGCTAATAAAAATTAATTTTTATAAGTTATTCTTTAAATTTCGAAAACAAATAACTTTCTAGGATTTTTAAAGGTAAAGGAACGTTTTTCGGAACTTTAGATGAGTTAGAAGAGGTCACTGTATATTTTCGTTTTTGATTACAGTACATTTGAACATATTCAGAAACATCTGACATTTTTTACAGTGTACGTATGTATACAGGATGTCCACTCTGAACGGTGGCCAATGGCTAATTTCTAAACCGTTAGCCATAGACATAAATTCCAATTGCAAAAAATGCTTTAAAAAAGGTAAAGAATTGTTTTTCAAGCGTTTTAGTTAAAAAAAAAAAAATATTAAAAATTACGAAAATTAACTTTTTATACGGTCCCCCGGTCCTATTAGTGATATTTAGTAAAAATTTTCCATCACCCTATCAAGCAGTACAAAAAAGATCCATTCATCTAACATTAAAATTGACCGAGTTATGAAATTTTAAATTTCATGACTTATACCACTTTTCTGTAGCTGAAAACGAACGAGTTGGACGAAGTTTTCAGGGAACGTATACTAAGTGCTTAAATTATTATAAAGGGCGCCCATTTCCAACACTGTCTAATAGCTAATTCCTAAACCATTTGTCATAGACATATAGTTTCAATTACAAAAATGTTTTAAATGAGATAAAGAAATATTTTTAAAGTAGTTTAACTGAAAGTGATACCACAGTATAAGTTTTTAGGTAGCGTTAATTTTTATTAATTAAATTCTAGATTGGTGAAATAGTTAAAGACGTGAGTTTTAAAATTCTTTTTATCGAGATAATCAAATTTTGAAAAATAGCGATTTTATTTTAAAAAGGTATGCTATTTTGATAAGTTTTTATTTTGCTTAAAACGTTAGTATGTATGTTTTCTTAGTTCAAAATTTCTATTCGAATTTTAACTCACATCCAAATATCCGATCGACGATCAATTGCACTCTTTTTTATATCCAATGACAATGTAATATTAATACAATTTTCGGTGTGTAACATTTATTTATTTTATAGGACTACACCAAATTCTGTTAGGTTAAGTAATCTAATAGAATTTTAAATATATGTCATTTTGTAATGAATTGTGGCTACTGCTTTTCACAATTTAAATTAACAAACTGTCTGTTATTTTTTTACTTATATTTTTAGTACAAATTTTGCTTTAATATGTAATCATCAACGTAAATTTAAAAATAAAATTGTAAAAATTATATTACTCTCAATGTTTAATTTTAAATTTTATATCTTGCGTTTATTTTTATTTCCAGTAAATTTCTGGCTGACCCCTAATTTGCAGCAAAAAAGATGCTTCAACTTTAAACAGCTATTACTCGGTTAGTTTTAATCGCAGAGGAATGGGACTTTTTTTGCATTACTTGTTAAGAGTAGTGGTAAAAACTTACTAAATATCACTTATAGGACCAGGGGATCGTATAAAGTTTAATTTTCGTAATTTTGTAATACAATTTTTTTAAATCTAAATCGCCTGAAAAACAATTCTTTACCCTTTTTAAAGTATTTTTTGCAATCGGAACAATATGTCTATGACTAACGGTTTAGAAATTAGCCATTGACCACCGTTGAGAATGGACACCCTTGTATAATTACGAACGTACCTAAAAAAGCGTTATAATATGTTGATTTTATGTGGGTCTCCATTATTGAAAATACGCAGTTTTAATATACGCTTGATAGAAAGTGCGAACTTGTGAAAAACATATGTAAATTCTTTTGCTGTTTTCTTTAACAACTAGGGAATGAGCGACCGATATACGTGCCGTATCCATTATTTTTCTCACCAGAAAATTTTTCTTGAAAATTTTTCTGATTCAACTAGGCAAAAAATCTATTTTGAAAAACCTATGATAAAAGATAAAAATTCTGTAAAAAACTTATTATATTAGGGACTGTCAATGAACGATGTCACCTTTTTTTTTCAATATTTTACCATCACCTTTCCTCTCTTTGTGACAAAGTGGCACACTTCACCGTAGCTCCTGTACCCCTCTCTTTGTCACATGTTTCAGTATATTGCATAAACATATACTTGCAGCTCGAAACAAAACGCTATGTTATAGATCATGTATAAAATTTTATTTTTAACTATGTGTTTTAATGACATTTGTAAACATAACAATAAAAACTATCCGTGTTCTTATTTTGTATGAAATAATATTAAGGTTTACAACAAAAAACGTATTTAATATATTGTAATAATAAAATTTTAATATGAAAAAGCAACTGAAAACAGTAATTTAACTACTGTTTCCAATTGCGAATAATCTGGAATTTTAATTGGAATATGGAATTTTGAATAGCAATATGGAATTTTAAATGGGACCAAATAAATATTTGGCATTAAATTCTCTCTTTACTTTATGAACACAACATACTTTTATTTCAAAATAAATTAAAAATTTAATTTGTTGATTTTTAATGATTTTATTTTAACTAAAATGTGTGAAGTCACACTTCTTCTTACCCTCTTCCACGCCCTTGTCACAAAATGTCTCGATTCCCCAACCCCCCCTCCTCATCCAAGTGTGACTTCATTGGTGGACACCCCCCGTTTTGATTTGGTTGTGTTTCCGTGATCTATTAAGCATGTTATTTGTTTCTGTGATTAATAAATATTGTATAAAATTAAAAAGCTATTAAGTGAATTAATTTGCAGTTATAAATACATGGCTTCACAAAAGAATTCTATTTTTTTTCCGATTAAATTAATATTTTATGTTATTAGGTTTCCAAACATGCTACCCGTTTTCCAAATTAAGTACCGAGATATCATGTTTTAAGTTATTAAACTGTAAAGTTTCAGTTACCCTATTCTGAATATGAAAGTGTTTTATAATCTATTCTAGATACAAGATTTTTCTTTCTTCTTTATTACTATTTTTTGTTATCACTAAATTACTGTGTACACTGTAAAATAAACAGATGTTTTTTAAACTGCGAAATTTACTATATCACGAATGAAAATATTCGATAACTGCTTTCAGCTCACCCAATATCCCAGAAAGCGTTTTTTTTTATTTTTAGATACGTCAGAAAATAGTTTTTTTTCGAAATTCAAAGAAGAGTTTACAAAAAAAAAAAAAAAAAAAAAAAAAACGTTTTTTAGCTGCCCTTAAATTTCTCAAACTTTTAAACTAGCTTTTGCAATGAATTAATAATTCACTTTCCCGAAAAATCGTTTTTTTATGAACAATCCAATCTTAACTGAACAATTTCAGCTGCATAACTGAATTAGCTTGCAATAGCAGCTGCTTGCAATAGTAACAGAAAAATGTTAATTTCAGGTTATTGGTGTTAATTCTATATGTATTTTCCGTTATACATGTTTGCTGAAAATGAAAATATTTATTTGAGATCTCCCAGCATCCAAAAACCCAGTTTTCTAGGTAGAGAAGAATGATTAACGAACTTTAAAAAGCACTCGGAGACATTTTAGAAAGTTGCGGGCTGCTAATAAACATTTTATATGCATATTCTTTTTTTATGTTCAAAGATAAATTATTATGTGAGGTTTCTAAAGATAAAGAAATGCTTTTTGGAATCTTGGGAGATTATTGTATATTTTCGTTTGTGATTATAGTACATTTTCTAAAATTACGAAACATCTGTCTTTTAACAGTGAACATATGAATTAATAATATTTGTTTGAATAATAATTTTCACTTTATTTAATCCCAGATTCTTATAATTATTATTAAAAATTTGTGGTAACAGAAATCGTAAAAATTGGCATCACGAGTACATCACTTAACATTGTATTATGAGAAATGACATTTCTTTCGTTTAAAGTGGCTTTAACACATTTACTACTTCTTTTAAACTCTTCATTTATTGTTATTATGTTTAAACAAACAACCTAAATTTTGCAAAGGGTATAATTTAAAATTTCATTTTAAACTGCTTTTTTTTTAAATTAACCGTTCCAAATTATTTGTACAAAGGTAAGATAAATGGGTTCTTTTGTGTAATATTTTCTAGAATTTGAAGAATTATTTAGAACGAAAAATTCAACCGTGCATACATATTGAAAGATGTCAAATATTAAACTATAAATGATGGAAATAACAAATCATGAACATAGTAACTTGGGTGAGTTAATGAAATTAATTCACTGATTTTAACACTAGAACACCCGGAAGGAGTCGATTAGACTCCAAACATGTGATTAAATTTCAATTCAATCCAGAATTTTTTAAAGTTAAATTTAAACCACGCACATTTACGTTTAATAAATCAATTAAATAATTTTGAATAAAAATTCTGGTTTGAAATATTATTATCAAGCTTTAGTAAAATTTCCGTGCGTTCTAATGTTAAAAAATGCTTTTATGGTAACGTGTAGTTAAAAGATAGAGTCAGCTGTTCATAAACAAAACTATCGATAAATGTGTAACGGAAACAATAAGACTAACAGTTTCCTTGATTGTAATATGCTTCCGATTAATTTCCGGCCGATTACGTATTGTTTCTTAAAGAATGTGATATTTGTTTTACTGTCACGATGAAGGAATGTAGCATGCAACTGGCCACCTGAAAAATTTAAACATAATACAAGACTAAACTGTAAGATACACGCAGAAAAAGGAATTGATTAGAACTACAAAACATATTTTGTTGAGTACATTTTGGTGGTTATAGCGAATTTTTTCAGTTAAAGTAAAAAATCGTTTTGTTGCTCAAGAAAAAAAAAAAAAAAAAAAAAAAAAAATATATATATATATATATATATACAGGGTGTTTCGCTACCAGACCTACAAACTTTGAGGGGTGATAGTAGACAGGAAGACAAACATTATTAAATAGGAAACCATGGGGCGCAAACGTCTTCCATAGGAGCCAGGGGCCATTAAAAATTAAGGTCCAAAACTTCAAACGATTATAAAAAACGGAAAAAAGGATGGATTCGTTTGCGGTTTTCGCTAAAATCATTCTTTATATCACGTTTTGTTTGCAAAAAAATTTTAAAGGTTACTTTAAAAATTGTCGATAGAGGGCGCTTTAGACTTTAGAATAACAAACAACTAATTTTTACCCTTATTTTGTGCACGTTGTTGAAATTATTCTAAAGTTTAGACTTTAACTTAAATTTTAAGCCTAAAATCGGAAACATTGTTATCGGGTAACTAGCGAAAATTGAACTGCGAACAGAGGAGGGGATTTTGAACGCTTATAAGCATTTGACAAACTAATCGATTTTATTGCGGTTTGCGTGTAGGTCATTCCCATGGTAATTATTTTGTTCAAAATGACATACAGCATTGATGTCCCCATTTTTTGTTAGAGGGCGCTTCCGACACATCTCCGAAATTTCAATGGCATTATTTCTGGGTGTTTTACTACCAGACCAACAAACTTCCAGGAAGTGTTAGGGATGCAAAGACGACTAGGAATCATAATATAATGTAATGTCAAAAATATCTTTTTTACGAGTTAGGGTTAAAAGAAGCAGAGAAAAAAGCTACTTGATGTTTCTACAACACGTTCTGGCGGAACTTCTGGTAAAAGCACATGTCCCTCTTTCGTTGCGCCACTCTATAGCACGATGGGGCTCCTCCACATTTTACCAATGATGTTCGCAGACACCTCAACCTAACATGTGGACAGCGGTGGACAGGTAGTGGTGGCCCGGTTCGTTGGCCTGCCAGATCGTCGCACCTACTTCATTATATCAATTACTTTTTGTTACCTACCTTTATTTTATTACTGTATAATTCTTCTGTATTTTTTAAAATAAACATTGCTGGGTGAGGCTAGTTGAGCTCAAACCAATTGGTAGCCCCCCACCCACCACCACCTGGCTCAATCTGAATCTGAATCTGTATGGACTTCTTCTTCTGGGATCAAATGAAAAGTTGAATGTATGAGACTCCTGTACCGTCAGTGGAAAAACTGTCAGCTCAAATTTCTGTAGCTGCCAGAAAGCTATCCGAGATGCCAGGAATCTTTCAAAGCGTAAGGAATTGCATGCGAGCATGCTGTCAAGCATGCCCGACTGCTTCTGGTCGTAATTTCGGATACCTCTTGTAGTAAAACCTTTAACTAAATTGCTTTCTGCCACATTAACGTGTTGCTGTTTCACTACTTGTTTCTGTTGCCTTTTTCTCTGCTTCTTTTAACCACAGCTCGCTAAAAAGGCATTTTCAATGTTACATTCCTATGTGATTCCGAGTCGCTTTGCATCCCTAACACTTCCTGGAAGTATGTTGGTCTGGTAATAAAACACACAGAAGTAATGCCATTGAAATGTCGGAGATGTGTCGGAAGCATCCTCAATCAAAAAATGGATACCCAAGAGATGTAAGTCAGTTGGAATAAATTAATTACCAAGGGAATGAGCTACACGCAAACCGCAACAAAATCGATCAGTTTGTATAATGATTATGAATGTTTAAAATCCGCCCCTCTGTTCACAGTTAAATTTTCGCCAGTTACCCGATCCCAATGTTTCCAATTTTGAGATTAAAATTTAAGTTAAAGTCTAAACTTTAGAATAATTTCAACCCCGTGCACAAAATAAGGGTAAAAAGCAGTTGTTTGTCACCCTAAAGTCTAAAGCGCCCTCTATCGGCAATTTTTAAACGTAACCTTTAAAATTGTTTTAAAAACAAAACGTGATATAAAAAATTATTTTAGAGAAAACCGCAAACGAATCCACTCTTTTTTCTTTTTTTTTTAAAATCGTTTGAAGTTTTGGACTTTAAACTTTAATGGCTCTTAGTTCCTACAGAAGACGTTTGCGCCCCATGGTTTTTCCATTTAATAATGTTTGTCTTCATGTCTACTATCACCCCTCAAAGTTTGTCGGTCTGGTAGCGAAACACCCTGTATATATATATATATATATATATATATATATATATATATATAATACCATTAAAAGTAGACAAAATTCACCAATAGATTTTATCAATAAAACAATAAACCAAAACGAAGGATTTGAATAAAATAAAATTATAAAAAAAAAAATAGTGAAACGAGAATATCTGAATAAATAAATAAATAAAATAAAATGAATGCAAAGGAAATTTGTAGTCCACAGAACAGAATCGTCAGGCCCCAAATGCTCTGGAACTACAAATGAAGTATGCGGTTTCATCCACGTATTAGCCATGAAATAGCAAAATAATACGTAATTGGGGCTACCAGCACACATAAACCATATTATTAAACAAGAAACATAGAAATAAATAGTTGAAAAAAATGAAAATATACATACAGGGGTTGGACAAAAATATGGAAACACCTTTGAGAAATGCATGCTTGAAAAGAAAGATTGATTATAATGAACTATGTTGATGGCACTGGAGTTTTCGCCTACTGACGCCACCTATACAACTTCCGTAAAATCGCTGCACCGTTCAGTCGTTGTTGGAACACTGTTATGTGAGATTATCATTGCATTATGTCAGAGTTAACAGACTTCGAACGTGGACAAATTGTTGGCGCGCGTATGGTGGGTGCTTCCGTAAGCAAGGTAGCCGAGGTTTTTAGTGTTTCAAGAGGTGCTGTGTCGAAGATTTATTCCGCATATTTGAAATGCGGAAAAAACATCATCTGCTAAATCACAGCGCGGACGAAAGTGTGTGCTGAGTGATCGTCACAGACGATCATTACGGAGGATTATCGCGAAAAATAAGCAGTCCACAGTTGCAAAAGTTACTGCTGAAATGAATGTCGTGTTACCAAATCCTGTGAGTACCAAAACAATTAGAAGGGAGCTTCATAAATAGGGAATTGCTGGCATTGTTGCAATTGAAAAGCCATCCATCAGTAATGCTAATGCTTGTAACAGGAAAAAGTGGTGTTTAAGTCATAAAGCCTGGACTATAAAGCAGTGGAAGAGCGTAATATGGTCTTCTTTCACATTGTTCCCCACTTTTGGCCGAGTTTACGCCTGGAGAACGCCATCTCAAGCCTATAATACAGACTGCTTGTTGCCAAGAGTGAAACATGGCGGGGGTTTGGTGATGGTTTGGGCAGCCATATCGTGGTTCTCTTCTGGCCCCATGATAACTCTGTAAGGGCGTATTACTGCTCAGACTTATGTGAACATTTTGGCCGATCAAGTCCATCCAATGGTACAAGCTTTGTTCCCCAATGATGATGGTATCATCCAAGACGACAACGTCCCCGTTCACACAGCTCACATTGTCCAGGACTGGTTTTCTGAGCACGAGGATGAATTTTCGCATCTCTCCAGATTACCAAAGTCATCAGACTTGAATATTATCGAACCTTTGTGGTCTACATTGGAGCGGAAAGGGCGTTCGCGCTATCCACCGCCAACATCGTTATCTGAACTTGCCACTGTTTTGCAGGAATAATGGTACAATATTCCCTTTTCAAACATACAGAAAACTGTATTTATCCATTCCGAGAAGACTGCAAGCTGTTTTGAATAGCAACGAGTACCGTACACAATACTAGGCAAGGAAACGTGTTTTTTTTAAGGTGTTTCCATATTTTTGTCCAACCCCTGTATATTGAAACAATAGCGTGCAGCAAATAGTGTCAGTAACAAGAGTACAAATTAACCCTATTTATGCACGTGGAAATGATAAACATTACTTGCATTTATAATTTCGATAAAAAGTATGAAAACAAGATATTGAGAGAGAAAAAAAAAAGAAAAAAAAAGAAACTTATCTGGTTATCACCATGAATGTAGAGGACAGCGCAATAGAATTATTAATAAATTATAAAAGCAAGAAGCAATACTTTACTATACGAGCTAGAACAGTATCACGTAGAAAAACCAGTTTGTTAGAAATTCAAGCATCGGATCGTAGCAGGAACAGCAGGGTTGCTCTTTTTTTAAATAGAATGTCATGCTCGCCAAATGGCGAAAAAATAATTTGAAAAAGAAGAAAAAAAAATTGCTATGATATATCCGTAACGAACAAAAAAGATAATGCTGAATGGAAATATAATTGAACCAGAGAAAATAATTAATGATCGATATTTACATAAAATTAAATTAATAAAATAATTAAATTAGAATTAGGTTATAACATTCATATTAACTTATAACTTAAAATACCATTTTGTTACTTTAATCAGTAACATTTATTATGACATTACATAGTATAAACTCATTATCTTAATATAGGATAATAAAAATTTAAAAAAATAATAAAATAAAATAAAAATAAAAAATAAATAAATTAATTAATTAATAAAAATTAAAAAAACTAAAAAATATATATAAAAAATAAAATATAAAAAATAAATAATTATTAATGAAATAAAAATAAATAAATAAATAAATAAAAATAATAGTAATAATATTAATAATAATAATACCAAAAATTATAACAATAACATTAAAATTATTTTGATAATTAAAATATAACTATTTAACTATAAATAAAAATAGACAAATATCCATATATTGGTGTCATTTAAACTATTTAAAATTATGTTAGAAAAATGTAAAAATAATGTAAAAATAAATAACCCACTCTCTCTCTCTTTTTTTTTTAATTAATTAGTTTTTGCGTTTTTATCCAGACAACACCACCCTCCTCCTTACTCTAACATCTACCCGCCCAACCGACCTATATATATATATTTTTATTACTTTTATAACATTTTTAATTTTTTTTAATTATTTTTATGTTTTATAATTATATACATTTTTTATATATACATTTTTTACGCAAAGAATTAATTATAAGATCATGTAATAGCTAATTATAAGATCATGTAATCAGTAATTATAAATTAAAGAATATATGAATTTTTTAGGATAACCATTATTTATAGCATCATAAACAAGCTTTTTAATATTAGTATTAATTAAATGGGAAGAACATAGACATTTTATTCTATATAAATGGTTAAGTATTATATTACGATATACAGAATTATGAAGACAAGATTTAAAATTAGTAAAAGTATTGACTTTAAAATTAAATTCTTTCCTTTTGTCATAAATATCAGTGATAAATTTGTGCTCTTTTAATATAATTTTAATATCTAAGAAATTGATTGTATTATTAAAAACTAGGTTTTTTGAAAGCTCTAGATTAGAAGGATAATCAACGGGGAATTGAGATAAACAGGTGTTATCAGTATCAATTAATATTACATCATCTATATATCTATATAAATGTAATTTATTATTTAAATAGTGACGGTCATAGTAATATAAGTCAGATAATACACTAGATGAACTACCACCTTGTGGTATACCAACATTTTGAATATATATATATATATTGTTATCATGCATAATAAAATTATTATAGATAATGAAATTGGTTAAAGTATGAAAATAATCAGAATCGATAGTATGTGATATATCCAACTCGTGTTGATATTTTTAAAAAAGCTCATTAATGATATTATGTAAATCCGATAAATAGATATTATTAAATAAATCTTTAAAATCATAAGTAGAGATATTTTTTATAAATTTAAGATGTTTCATAATATGGACCAGTTCATAACTATTTTTTATGCAATGTGTATTATCACTTTTTTTTGTAATGTTATATATTTGATTAAGAATTACTAATAGAAGTTGGTTAGCAGCATTATTATATGTATTGCAACCAATTGTAACAGTTCTGAATTTAACAGGATGCTTATGAAATTTGGGTATAAGGACTAGATATTGTGGGCGGAAAATCGCAAAAAAAATCAACAATATTTTTTTCTTTATTCAAACAAAATTTCCATTGACTCATATTTAAACAAAAAGACTTATTGGACCAAACAAATTTTTTTTGATTCAACAAAACTTTTTTCTGGGTGTAGAAAATTTCTTTATGTATTTGCAATGCAGTTTTTATATTTAAATTTCCTTTAGTTGTATATTTTGAATATTTAACGGACCTCAGAAAAGAAAGAGTTTTCAGTTAAGTAATAAACATTTACTGCGAAGATTAAAAAAAAAAAAAAAATTTTTTTTTTCATAATAAATAATCCTTGCAAACAGCGTGAAACAAAACTGCGTGAAAAAATTAAAAATAAACTAGCAGTAGTCGCTATAAGAGAAGTTTAACGAAAGTATATCACGGAAATTTAAAAAGGTAAAAAAATAAAGTAAAATGTGGACAATATATCCGATCTCGACCGAAAACAATAACCATCTTCAAATGGTTAAGAAGTAAAAAAATATATTTAAAAGTTTAAAAAAGAAAGTTTTTACATATTTTTCGTAATGAGAAGTCAGGTTATATCCATAAACAAAGGTTTGAATATATGAAAATAACTAAGTTATATAACAGAATCTGATGTAATCTTATTAAAATACTTTGTAATAGCTTTTTTCCACTATACCATAATGGAATGGAGTTTATTTTTAGTGCCACTATAAATTAATTATAATCCAATATACTGCATATACAATACCAAACATTCCTTGGTGACCCTAAATAACATTTATCAATTGAAGAAAAAACCAAGTACATTTACGGGATTTAGAGAGTAGACAAACAGACAGACAAACTGAATACATAAACATTTTTTAACTTTTTAAAAATTGTCCTAATCGGTATTCTGTAACAAAAAAGTCAGATTTGATCCATTATTAAGGATAAAAAAAAATGGTTTTGTTTTGAGAAAGTAATGCCAATAAAATAAAGAAATTGACGCAAATGGACGCTCTGCAATTGATACATTATTACCAACAGTACGAGCCTTTTAGGGAAAGAAAATGCATTCTGAAAATTCCAGTGTGCATTCCAAAGATTTGAATGGGCATAAACTCATTTACTGTATGTCGCCTAGTGAATATTAAAACTAGTAAAATATTTCTAAAAATATGTGAAAATATATAGAGACAAAATATATGCTGTTCAATTAAATAATGTCGAAACAACTATAGTAACAATTTCAATACGCAGTTAGATTCCTGCATTAATTTGTGATGCTCATTTTTCACTGAAAATTTCTATGCGTGTTACTTATTTGTTTTTATCACTTTCTACCAAAGTTGAAATTTTTTTTATGAATTCGGTTTGTCTACCTGTCTGTCAATCCACTCTCTAACCATAGTAAATATATTCGAAATTTCACTCAATTGATACATATAATAATGATGCTTATCATGACATGTTCAGTATTGAATATGAATATTATAGCGATAACGATTCATTTACAGGGGATTTGAAAACAATTCCGTTACGTTACGGTCAATGAGGGAAAATCGTTTGCAGTGTTTGATAATAATATTATGGTATTTTAAATGGATTCAAATGTCTCTGAATTTCACTACAAAATGATTACTATAGAATATAGACATTCACAGTATTCATCGTTCATTTACAGGGACACACACACAGGGACACTGTCTTTCAACAATAATTGTTGTCAGTGCTTTTTCAATTTCGGTATGCGTTTTTAAGTTCAATTAATTTTTTACATATTACTCGTTTGTATAAATTCTATACCATGTATACAAGATGGGTCAAAAGACTTTCTTATCTTTAAGACTAAGACTCCCTTATCTATAAGATTTGCCAGGTCCTTATTAGCTGATATCTATGCAGGAGTAATATCAATTGTGCTACGTATTTACTAACAGAGCTAAATTTTTCAGTACATGTAGTTTATAGATACATGTAGCATATACAGGGACAATAAAAGAATTCAGATAATTTCTAACTGTAGATGGGAATTGCTAAAGTTGGGTTTTCAAATCTGTTATGCATTTCCAAACGGTGTAATTTGATATCTTATTTCAACTTATTAAATGATGAAGTTTTGTTACATTATTTTGAATGTCTTGGAAAATGTGTTATAGTCTAATGTTTGATGCATGATTATCCTTTCTTGTTTACATTTGTAATAGAAATTATACCAAGCTGCTACGTATATATTTAAAACAAATGGCCCTTTAATTAAAAGGTTATATATATATACACTGGTGTCCAAAAGTTAAGCATAATTGGTAATTAAGTAATTATTTTTAAATAATGAAAGAAATATGAATCGAAATGTGCTGAAACTCCAGGTGTGTAAACAAAATAGTACGCGTCATATATTTTCGCGAAGAGTTTTCCCCGAAATCGAACAGGGGACCGTCAACAAATTGAAAAAGAACGAAGATCTTTTGGATAACTCTGTCAAAACTAATGTAGCAAAAGCGTTCAAACTGCACATTATGATTAATTGGCTTATTGTAATGTACTGTGTTAATTTTTACAAGGATAGCATGTATACTCGTAGAGAAATTAAGGTTTTTATAAAAACAGTCCTAAATTTTTCTAAGTTTTTTGCTTATAATTTGCAGAGTTCTTATTATAAAATAATGTTCTTTTCTGAAACTATGACAAACATCATTGTACACAATACCCTGTCATCAGAATTTAAAAATAATAAAAATTGTATGAAAAATGAGTATGTTTAGTAAATAATTTTTCATTGCGCATGCGTCAACGATATCAAAATGTCATTTGCATATTGTGTTAGCTAAATGTATAGAGCAATTTATGTAAAAGTTTCAAAAACATAGCATGAAAATTCTGAAAATGGTCGCCTATAGAATCAACTCAAAATCCGTTATTCCTAAAGGAAGCAAAAAAATCAGGGGTTTTACCTAAATATAATTGTACGTGCAATATTGTGTAGGCACTAAACAATGGAATATGGATACAGCCCCTCATCTTTTTGCTTCATTTAGGGAATAAAGGATTTTGATCTCATTCTATCAACGATAATTTTCAGAATTTTTAAGCTATGTTTTTGAGACTTTCACAAAAGTTGCTCTATACATTTAACTAACATAATATGCAAATGAAACTTTAATAGCGTTCACGCATGCGCAGTAAAACATTATTTAGTAAACCTGCTCATTTGTCATATAATTTTTATTATTTTTTAATTCTGATGACAGGGTATTGTGTACAATAATGTTTGTCATTTTTTCAAAAAAGAACATTATTTTATATTAAGAACTCTGCAAATTATAAGCAAAAAACGTAGGACTGTTTTTATAAAAACCTTAATTTCTCTATGAGTATACATGCTATCCTTGTAAAAATTAACACAGTACATTACAATAAGCCAATTAATCATAATGTGCAGTTTGAACGCTTTTGCAACATTAGTTTTGACAGGGTTATCCAAAAGATCTTCGTTCTTTTTCAATTTGTTGACGGTCCCCTGTTCGATTTCGGGGAAAACTCTTCGCGAAAATATGTGACGCATACTATTTTGTTTACACACCTGGAGTTTCAGCACATTCCGATTCATATTTCTTTCATTATTTAAAAATAATTACATAATTACCAATTATGCTTAACTTTTGGACACCAGTGTATATATAACCATTGTTAGTGTCATTTTAATATGTTTTTTTTTCTATTGTGTCTTTAGCAGTCTTTCTTTGCTTTCCATTAATCACCAAGGCAAAGGAACTATGATAATGCATCAGTCTGGCAGGAAGCATATACTTATCTCATTCTCTGGATAATATCATTCTTAATTGAATTAAAACGCTTCATGTAGGATGATAATGATATGTACAATGTATAACGAGATAGTTTTACTTTCGCTTAGCTTAATATGTTCATGGATGAATTATGTATTTTTTATGTTAGTGATTGTTTGTCTCATACATTGCATATTATATTTATGTGGATAATGAACTAACAGGATTCCTTTTATGTGTAAGTTTCATTTTGACGAGATGAAAATGAGAATTTTTTTATGCTATGTTGAATAAAAAACATAGATGTTACACAGAATGTTTCGTAAATCGTTCAAATAAATAAAAATTCAGTAATTCGAAATGTATATATATTACTACAATTCGATATTCCCATAAATAAATAGAAAACAAATTGCAAGATTTGTTAAATTTTTCAGTGTGATTGTAATAGACATTTAAGGGTTATTAGCCACCAATGAGGACGTAATACTAATATAACGATTAAAATAATAGTTTATTATATGACTCAAAAGTGAGAAATATCTGGAAAGTTATAATTTTAATTTTAGGTAACTCTATGCAAGAGTATAAAGATAGTTCGCAACTTGTTCAAATTTACGTCTTATACTAAATTTATAATATCCCTACATTTTTTGTTAGAAAACACAATTTTTGCTTAATGGTGTGGCGAGTATTTAATAATACAACTTTGAAACGCAGACAAAACCTAAGTTTAAGTTTAAAAAACCGTCCTTATTTAAGGGGATACGAGACACAAAAATCTTCAGATTTTCTGAAAAAAAAAATATATTGCAATATTTTTTTACTTTCTTCTGTCTGCAATAGAAGAAAGTATTGTAATCGAAATTTTTTTGACTTCCGCTTTTCGACAGATTTACACGTTTTAGGAGTCAGAGATTGCAAAAAACATGTTTTTAGAAAATGTCTGTCTGTGTGTCTGTATGTCGCACTTCTACCATCAAAAGGTGTATGAAGTTATGCATAAAATTGAACCAAATTTTTTGTGAATGTTTTTGGCTGTGGCAAGCAAGTTCTCCTCCAATTATGAAATATTCCGCTGGAAGGGGGCCCTGCAATCGCGATTTTTGTGCCATTTTCAATATTGTACTGACCAAAAGTATATGAAGTTATGCATGGAATTGAACCAAATTTTTTATGTAAATGTATGACTATGGCTAGTTGGTCCTCCCTGAATTTGAAAGTAATCCGCCGGAAGGGGGCGCTGCAATCGCGATTTTTGTGCCATTTTTAATATTGTACCGACCAAAAGTATATGAAGTTATGCATCGAATTGAACCAAATTTTTTGTGTATGTGCATGACTATGGCTAGTTGGTTCTTCATGAATTTGAAAAACTGTCGGAAGGAAGCGCTGCAATCGCGATTTTTGTGCCATTTTCAATATTGTACCGACCAAAAGTACATGAATTTATGCATCGAATTGAGCGAATTTTTTTGTGTAAGTGTATATCTATGGCTAGTTGGATTGCCCTGAATCTGGAAAAAAAATCAGCCAGAAGGGGGCGCTGCAATAGCGAGTTTTATGCCATTTTCAGTATTGCATCAATGAAAAGTGTATGAAGTTAGTTCTAGAACTGAACTAAATTTTTTGCCATATGATTATTTTTTGGTAAGGCAAGTAAGTCCTCTCTGAATTAAAAAAAATCTGCCCATCAAATCATCTGTGTCAAATCTTGTCCATCGGCTCGTGCAGAGACAGAAATTCGTTTTTACTCCGATTAATTTATTGAAGCAGAAATTTAAGATGAAAATCAAAGTTGGTATGGTATTGAATTAAAATTATTAAAGCATTAAAATGAGTAACTATTTTTTTTAATATTAAAATGTACATATGAGATAGAAGAAAGTTTTGGGATTGGCACATCCAACTAGTATCCGTTTAAAATGATGTTTTATTCATGTTTCTACCATAACTTCTACAATATTGAGGCAAGTATTACTTGTGACCATTAAAAACTATATTAAAATTACTATAAATCGTTTCCAAAGATGTGCCGGTCTCTATATCAATAATTATGATATACAAACATATATTTAATAGATCTAGAAGTAATTTTAACAATTCTAGAAGCATTTAAATTAATTTAAAGGACTTTCTTTGGTGTCTAATACAGGCAACATAAGAACTGTGGAGGTTAATTGGAACAGAGAAAATTAATTGTTACATTTTGGTTTGTTTTCAAAATCTAGCTTCCAAGCAATGGGCGTTAACCTCTTCGCTACTGGCGATTATTACAGTATTTTTAATTATTACTGAATTATTTCTTCTCTCGTTTGACTTCAGAGCGAGATTTTTGTTTTATTTTCATTAGCTCGAATCTTAGAATTCGAAACATATTATACTTACATCGAAATTTCATTTATATTTGAGTATCATTAATAAAATTGGACAAAACTGATGTACCTATTTGGGTACTCAGGGACTGAAGAGGTTAACCCTTAAATGCATAGGATAGAACGCGTTCCCAAAAATGCGCAATTCAAAGAATTAGAATTCGTACCAGAAAAATCTAAATAGTAAATTTTTCTTTATTTAATTACGAATGGTCTGTCATTAAGTAAAGTGAAAATTGCTCTTTTGAATTTCTGGTGAGAATACGGAATATGTGAATAAAACCCCCAATAAATCGGGAACACTTATGGTATCGAAAATGATACAATATGCATTTAAGGGTTAAAGATACATCAAGGAAACTACTTTTTGTGATAATGCGTTTCTCATTATTTTGGGTTTTTTCTTGTACTTAAATTGATTAAGTCAAAAGTCGTGTAAGGTAAATGGTTAAAACTTAGAACACGTGATTTTAAATTGTTTTACTTTAATTTTGATTCAGAAAATTTGAAAAATAAAATACATTTACTTTGAAAGTATTATTATTTCTTTAAAGATACATCATTTAATTTTGAATTTTGACCATGAATATCTTTAATTTTATTAAAATTAATATCTTTAAAAATGCTGAATTAAAATTAAAATTTATATATTTCTCTTTATTTAAATAACAAAAGTTGAAATTCCTGAAATAATATTTTGAGTTATTGTTATTTTAAATTATCTCACTTTTTAATAAATTTAAAACTCAAAAGATTATATGAGTTTTATTATGCGATTTTGCTACCAAATAATATGGTTAATCATCACAAAAAATTTCAAAATTTTAACTGAATAATAATAAAAAAAGAATGTTTTAAAATGAGTCTGGGAAATCCTTAAATTTAAATCTAATCGGGCATTAATAACAGGGTTCGCACACTCCTTACATTTTTTAAGGACTCTGGCACCAATATTAATGATAAGAAAATTTATATTTAATTTTTAAGAAATAGAAATGACAACCACCACCTTTTTTTCTCAAATTTCGCACCATTTTTCTGCAGTAAAATACATTGAAACTACTGTAAATAAATTGTGGTAAAATCGTGCGAACCCTGTAATGTGATGGAGCTAACTATAAGATTTGACCTATTCTATGCTAAACTTAACAGTAACTTTATCTTCAAGTGAAAAAAACAAAATTAGTAATTTCGAAACTTAACTTATCGTAAGAGAAAATGCTCGCTTAGTTTATCGCCATTTTATTACATTTAGACATCGCGTTTATGTCAAAAATTGACGCTGCGTTTCAAACTAACATCATGTCCACACACAATAATGTTAAAGTTGCACATCTTTCCGAAGATTAACTGCGGACCATGACATTAGAGTTTATAGTGGTCAACAGATGTGGTAACTCTGTTGTTTCATTTTGTTAGAATACTTTAGAAAGTAATTTTCTATTCGAAACAAAATATTTATAAATTTTAGATATATATTGATACATAAAAACAGAATTTAAAAGTTATATATACTTTTTTGAATCAAACAATTACTTTATCGTTTTTTAGGGGAAAAAAAAGCTTCTAAAAAGTTGCACGAAAGATGAATAATTCACAAGTATCATAAAGTTTATTTATACCTCTCAGTCATCCCTTAATTTCAAGTGTTTTATTTAAAAATTACGCTGAAGTGTTTAAATTGTACGTTGGCATATGACCAAATTGTTTTGCGACTCAGAGTTAAATAACATTTGTATGTTTTGTTTATTATTTTTAGAGCAGTTGTAGTTTTTATTATTCCTTTAATTTCATTTGTTTTCAAGATTTGAAGTACGGAAGGAAAAAATATAGTTTGAGTTTCTGTTATTTCTATTTGTAAACTCGCTTTTTACTTACACATCATACGTAGTATAGGGTAAATCTTGCTATCGTTTATAAAATCGAAAATTTTTTTTTTGACGGATTTACGCGTTTCAGACACTTGAGATTACGAAAATATATTTTTTGAAAGAAAATTTTGTCGTCTGTGTGTCTGTCTGTTAACGCTCTATCTCTCGAACAAATTGAGATAGAGACTTGAAATCTAAGACTTGAACTTAGTATGTGAGAATGAAAAGAAGCATATTTAATATCAGTAATCTCGATTATCTGAAACTACTTTTTTCGTACTCTAGAAATATTCGTTGTGATGAAAGTTATATAAAAATTCTTGACTTTTTTTAAGCAGATTTAAAAGTCAATAAAAAATCATAATTTTTTGCATAAAAAGTTAATTTGATCATTGCATAACTAGTTGCTGATATATTTGCAATATTTTTTCCACATTTTTCGATTTTTCATGACCCCGTATTTCATTCAAATTTCAAATCAAAGATATATTTTAATTGGAAATGAGGTTTAAGTATTAAGGTGGCCCCCAACGACTAGCTTAATAGATATTTATAAAATAGCTTCTACTAAGCCAAGCAGTAGAATATATTTTAATAATTTGTAATTCAAGGAAAGTAAAAATAAATAAGGTACTCGGATATCGAACCAATAACTGATATATTTTTCATATGAAGGTTTATCTTTGCTCATATATTGCGTTCGTATGAAAAGAAATTTCAAAAATACGACATGGATAAGTATTTATTTCTTATTTAAAATATTTTCAATAAACGCCACTGTATTACAAGTGCTAGATGTAATAGATATAGTTGTTTTATAGTAAATATTACAAAGCAACTGTAAAATATTTCTTTGAAATAAATTTATAAAATTCGAAAAATGCAAACAATTCAATGTTGAGGCAATATCCAATATCAATATTTTCACTATTTTTTCAGATATGGCAAAACTTGTTGTGATGTAGCTAAAAAAATATTGGGTCAATATTGTTTCATTTTTATAAAGCCATATAATAAAGACATTTTCGATTATTTTAATTTATAAAAGTATCTGAGGAAAGCAGCTATTATCCTTAATATTAACATTAAAATTATCATCACATGTTAGAGTGTCAAACTTTCGTTATTTATACAAACAAAACTCCCACATATTAGGATTTAAACAAATCCCAAATAAATATAGCCCTAGATAATTGAGTAATTTACGCTATAATTTGCTTTTTTCTACCATTAACCAAATCCTTTACATTAAGCCCTCTGAGAACATCGTGGTCTACACTGAGATAGGCTAAATTTATCCCAATGGGCTACATATTAAAGCATTTGTTAATGCCCAGGGAAAGAGCTGAAACAACTCTTTGAACTTTGAATCGTCTCATTATATTGGAAAAATACTATTTTCCACTCGAAGGTATATATATATCTATATATTTTTTAATATATCATAATAACACGCTTGTCCATTTTTTCCTAAAAATATGCAACTCTCAGGTTTTTTTCAACGTCATGCAACTCCTCTTGCCAATTCACTTTGCCTTCTTCTGCTTCTTCACTTTAATCTCCAAACTAGTCATATGGCCAGTAAAACGCAATAAAACATAAATCACAGCTGTACGATGCGTTAAAATGACAAAGTCTTGCGACATATCAAATCACTGATTGGCACTTAGAGTAAACCTGATAATCATTTATCGAAATTCATAACAATTTTGCCGCATGGCTAGACTTCTGTTATATCAGTTAGCATGACCGACCATCACTCATCGGCTCACGAGATTTTCCGAAATAATACTTATACTCCACACGGTGCACCATTGGATTTCTAGATTTGCATCCCTTGATGCTATGAGGAAAAAAAATTTGGAATATACTTTCTTGAATGAGCTTACTAATATATTAGGGTTCAAATGCATCAAATAATAGCTTATTCTACCCAGTGTAATGGATTTATGTAAAGCTTTCATAATCATTTTAAAAAATTTCTTACAGCGAGCAACCATACTAAATGCACTAATATCCTTCCCGTAGTCTTATTAGTATTGAGCACTGTTCTAAAAAACTACACTAAATTTAGTAACCTTTGCTTATATTGTTTATGGCAGCAATATCAGACTACCTTCTGATCTCATTA
This sequence comes from Maratus speculifer, assembly GCA_964019185.1. Classification (NCBI taxonomy): domain Eukaryota; kingdom Metazoa; phylum Arthropoda; class Arachnida; order Araneae; family Salticidae; genus Maratus; species Maratus speculifer. Next base: position 297,172,186 of record OZ025292.1, read on the forward strand.
TTAGTGAAACATTAAGTCAGCTACTCACTTTTACATATGTGCCTATGAGCAATAATTCCTATTGCCACAGCCATACATAGAAGTCCAAGAAATTATACCAATACCTCAAGGAAAATTTATTCACATATATGTTTAAAATGATATAAAACCAATCTTCCCATGCCCTCCATTTTTTATATACGGGATTTTACCCAGTAAATGACAGGATTCGTAAAGCATTTAATTTAAACTGAAAGGCGACTTCACAAATCATCACTTGATCGAGTTAACGGCTGAAAATCTAGAATCAATAAAAGTTCGATTAGCATATTAAAATGCAGTTGGTCTGACAAGAATATCTTGCTAAGAAAATACCTGCAAATCCATTTTAGTGGATGAATGCTAGGATTATCATTATGTTTTCCTGCTGCTAATTCTGCATATTTTCACTCATCTTTTTAATAAGAAAAAAAAGAAAAACTTACTAAAAACTACTATAATATGCTCTTACAAGTGGTTTTCAGCAAGATATAACTTGGCAGACCAACTGCAAATTAGTATGCTGATCAAATTCTGTCTAAATCTGGAAGTTCAGCTGTCAACTGCATTAGATGATGCTCCATGCAGCTGACTATTGGTCAAATTAGAATCAAATTAGATTTTACATTAAATATTTGGTTTGTTTTATTTTATGGCGGCCGATTACCAACACGATGGATATAGGCCCAAAGGGGGGAGGGTGCCCACCGTGGGTTTTTTTCTAAGGGAACCTAACCCGTATTTACTCAAAGAAATTCAAGGTTCGAAGAAAACCACGGAAACTTCGAACAATAAGACCGACGGATTGGGTTTGAACCTAGCACCTACCGTATACCAGCTTCGGAGGCAAAACCTCTCGTCTGCTGGTGGGGCCCCAAAATTAAACGGAAAACGCGGCCGAATTAAAAATATACCCCACTTATCCGATTTCTCTAGCACTTTTCCAAACTCAACAGCAGTATGAGCTTATGAATGTTTTAACAACTAATGTTAAGCAGCTCACCACCCGATTTTATTGGAAAAACCATTTTCATATTCATCTTGTTACTGATTATATTGTGTAAAATACTTGATGTACATAATGATCATAATTTTTACTTATATTTTTACATATAATGCATATATATATTCTCAGTTATCTATTTTCATGTAAATAATGTGTAGGCCAATATTTTCTTTTTTAATCATGTGCACTTCAACTTTACTCGAGATTTCTTTGTGTTTTAATCATCACTTTTCTGTAATGGTGACTACTAACTGGGGTTATACTTTGTAGCGATCGTCTCTAATCGGTTGTGACTGGCAAGAAGAAAGGCTCATTCGGCCAATTAAATGGAGTATTGAGCTTTTTCTACACCTACGCCTACCAAATGTTAAAAGCACATCTGATCACGTAATTGCTAGTCATCGAAAATGTCTGGTACAAACAAGTCATTTCTTGTAATATGAACGAATAATTTGTTTTTGTCATGTTTGATTAAATTTTTCTAACTTAATCTTCTGATTCTGAAACCCACGTATTCATAACAATATCATCGCAATCTACTATATCCTAAAGCCTTTTAGAGCTTTTGTTTATGAGTATTTTAATTTACTTCTAAAAATGTAAAGAATTTCTGTTTGCTCTGTAGAATGTTTAATGAAATACTTTAATAATATATACATTACAGACGGATTTGAATATTACACGCTTCGTATACTTTTATGAATCCAAATATTCTTTTGTCTCACATAAGAAGGAATGAAATGAGTTACAAAGCTTTGTACATATGTATCAAAAATATTGTTTATGCTCCTACGGCAGAGTTTAATTACAAGTGTTTTGTTTAATATTTACATTGCGTGTTTAAATAGAATATTGGCTTTCGTCCAAAACATTTTGTTCACGAATTGTTAAAGAACATATTTAAAGTTTTATTCTTATAGTTACGAAAGCATTTGCAACTTATGTTATTTTTTTCTTTCATTAACTTACTAACTATGTAAAAAATATTATGATCTAAATTTTGGATATATTTATTTGGATATGTACTTGTGTATTAAGAAGTAATGTTATGTATTTTAAGTAGTCATATTTACATGGAAAAAATAATTACTTTATTATGAAGAAGTACGTATTTTATAACTGGATAAAATATAATACGATTATGACATATACTTGAAATATTGATAATGGTAAACATTAGTTTTGCATTGTAAATATTTCTAATAAAATCAAATCGGTACAGAAAAAAGGATTTACATTTAAAATACTTGTAATGAAAAACCAATATTTAATTAAAATTTATTTTATACAGAAGATTTATCCAGTGAAATATTAAGATGTCTAGTGATAATATTGGTGTAATAGTCCAAAAATATAAACAACTTAAATGGAAATATCTTTCACAATGATATTGCCAATATGTGATAAGATACAGCTAATAGCAATTGATTCAAAATATTGAACAAATATCGCATGAAAAAAGGAAGACCTTTATCTAAGTTTCTTTTTTTTAAAGTTTTGTATAAATTTTCTTCTTTCTACATAGTATTTAGTGAAATATTTAATCAAATACATAAATTGCAATGTGTGAATTTTTTGAGTTGTAATTTTTTTTGCTGCACATCAGGGTGACTAAAATGGCTACAGAAATGGTGTGCAAATTTTGAATTTTTAACAGGCATTAAAAATTTTGTTAATGCGTATTAAACGAATAATTAGTTCCATCAAAAAATTATGGTGACGTGTTTAAATTAGATACTGGCTTTTGTTCAAATTATTTATTTTAGAGATCTGCACGGGTCGAGCCTAGTCACTAATTATTCAGGGCCGGGCCAGCTCGGGCCTTACTTTTTTCTTGAAGGATCGAGCCGGGCCGGGTCTAACTAATTTTTTTCCCACACGAAGCCGGAACTGATCTCATTCTTCCTACTTTTCACGGACCAAATTATTACGTCCGATTGAATTATCCCGTAAAAAATCATTTTCTCGACGTGGCCAAGTCTGTTCAAAAATCAACAAAGTTTGACTTGATACCAAAAATTTTTGCTAAAAAGGCTACTTTTAAATCCACATTAATCAAAACTAAATATTAATTTTTTTTTAAAGAATCGTAGACTTCTAGGCTTTTTAAAGTAGAGTTAAACATATATAAAATAAACTTGTTTATGATGGAATCTTTTTTTAAACTGAAAACCGTATATATATATATTTAAAACGTCTTTTAAAATGTTCATCCATGCAAAATTAAAACAATAACACTCGAGAAAAAAGTATATTATACATTTACATCTGCTAAGAAGGAAATTTGTCTATAATGTATTTTTTCCTTTCCAGTGCGATTCAGTCTTAGAAGATTCTACTTTTACCATATACTATTCTTTAGATTTCTATATCTCCATTATATAGAATATGGTTTATTAATATTTAAGCGGACAGTGGACCTTTATTTGAGCAAAATCGTCACAAAAAGACCTATTTTTGTGGTATAATAGTACTAAAAGTTTTTTCTTATTAAATTATCTTTTCTGAAGGTTTTAAGAAGTAAATAAAACAGGTAAATGTATTTATATATTTTAAATCTGTTTTTCTCAAAACTAATTTTTCAGCATTTTTAGGTAGATTTCGCATGAAATACTACCTATTGCGGTCGCTCCTACGTTGAAATTCCTGAAAATGTTTTGGCAGATCTACGCCGATCATGACCCCTAGACCCCAAAACTACCATCAGTAAAAAAGTTTACATATATAGGTCTATCTATCTATCTATCCATATATATACATCCTTTTTTTATAGACACTATAATTCTACTCCAATCTCCTCCAAACTGATACATAAAAACGAGGAGTATAAAATCTCAGTCAAGTTCGTTGATGGGCGAAATCGGACAAAGAGGGTGGAAATAGGGAAGGGTTTTATGAAAACTGAAAAATCGCTGTAACTTCTTAATTAAAGTAGATATCGAAAAAGTTTAAAGTGTGTATTACTTCTAAAAAATTGGATAAAAGTTTATGCATGAGAGATTTTTCATGAAGTTAAAAATGGGCTCAAAGGGCGATAAAATATGGTTTTGGGGAGAAAAAAATCATAACTTTGTCAATTTTCAAGATATTAAATCTATCTAAATTTTTTATAAATGCTCTCAAATTTATCTAAAACTTTTGCATTTACAAGATTTTGATAGGACTTACTCTTACCGGTAAAATAAATTAAAAACGAAAACAAAAAGGGGGGAGGGGTGGAAAAAGAAACAAATCCATAACATTGTTAATTCTTAAACTATCGAATCCAATTAAATTTACTTTACATCTTCTCAATAATATCCACAACTTTTATATTGACAATTTTTTCAGAAGACCAATTCTTACAGCAAAAATAAATTACACAAAAATAGGACTTGAAAATATTTCATATCCAAACTGCTTATTTTCTCACTCATTTTTAAATTCATTTTTGATTTTAATAGCACCCAAATAGCAAGTTCTCTTACTTAGGAACTATATAATGTGAGGTATTGGCCAGTTTTTTTTATAAAGGCAGAATTTGTTTTCAAAAAGGCTTCCAAAATGGGTAATTTGAACAGAATTTTCCGAAGCGATCGTGATTAAAAAATTGAGGAAGTATTCAAATAACGAATCCCTTTTAAATCCATTTTTGCTCTCAAATGCATTCAATTGACAGATTCTCTTATTTAGAAACTGTACAATGAGCCGTATTGGTTAGTTGTTTGATATATGCAGAATATATTTAAAAAAAAAGTCAAACTGGGCACTTCTTTGCACAAAATTTCCAGACGCGATCGTGATTGAAGAATTGAGGATGTATTCAAATAACAAATTGCATATTTTATGACTCATTTTTAAATTCAATTTTGCTTTGAATTGCATTCAATTAACAGTTTTTTTTCTTATTTAGGAACTACATAATGTGCCGTATTGGTCGATATTTTAATAAAGTCAGAATATAGTTCAAAATATGCTGTCAAAATGGGCATTTGAGCCGAATTCCGCTTAAAATAATTCTGATAAAGCGAGTTCTTACATAAAAATGAAACTAAAAAATTTTCAAAAGCAGTCAAATAAAGTTGTTAAACTGGGTTTATCTCTAATCATCTTTTATTTAATTTTTGTTGTTAAAATGAGCACTCTTCGAAATCTACCTCCGCCTATAGGCCTATCCGATAGGAATTTTTAGATATTTGAAATGCTTCTTGCGACATAATTTTTGACAAATATTTATGAAACTGATAAGGAAGAATCTTGATATTGTTTAGAAAGAAATTGTGTAAGGTTTTCAAAATTCTTTTTCATTAATCTTTTCCGGCACACTGTGTCCGGTCTGGGATACCTAATTTTAATTCCAAACTTGTAAACAGCATTAGTAATATTTTAAAGAAATTTTGCTTTTGCAATATAAGCTTAAATTAAGGAATTTAAAATATTTAAAAAATTCCTTTGTGAATTTTCGTATCAGTCAATAATTTCTCATTTTAGTACAGATTTTGCCCGTGCCGGAAAGAGTAGTCAAAGAGTTAAAAGTAGTCAAATTGGATTTTTTACTTATTAAGGCAAAATTTTGATATCGATATAGAGTTTAGAAAAAAATCTGTACTATGTTAAAAGTTCAAGAGATTAAAAAAAAAATCTTACACAAATTTGTTTATAATAGCGTTTTAAGTGATAAAAATGCAAAAGCAAGAAAATATCTCAAAAATTAAGACACGAGGAGCATTTTAAAATTTCGTTTAAAAATTTAAATAAAAAAATGTATAATTTCAATAAGATCGAAAATTTGTTTGAAGATGTTCTATATACATTTGGTAAAATGTACATCTGCACAAAATTTCATATTGCTATGATGAAAATTAAAGAAATTTTTTTAACGTCCACCGTATCTTTAATGAAAACTGAAACATCTATATAAGGTATCGTGGGGTAATAACGCCACATTAAGGTTCTACCAATTTTCACGGCTCAGTTTTAGATTGTATTTTTCAAACAAATATATGATTTGATACAGCAACTCATTGACTAACTATATAAAAAAATAATTTAACAGATATGTATTTATAAAATGTAATGGCATGATTTCTTGACCAATGCTATTTGGCGTTATTACCCACCTATATGGGTAATAACGCCATGCAAACAAAACTATGAAATAAGATGGAATAATGGCATGTAGATTGTCCAATTCTAAAAATACAAACTCTACAAACTTAGAAATCGACAAATTGCATTCTAAGCTATTGAAAATATTCAATTTTTTTTGTGAAAGTGTAAGAAAAATAAAGGTGTGGTGTGTGTGTGTGTGGGGGGGGAGGCAAAAGAGTATCAGACCGTGAGCTTCTTTCTTCTTAGAAGGGACCGCTTAAATAGAATTATTAGAAACATTACACAGTTTTAACTGTGTTTATTTGAATCAGTATTTAGGATGTAACTCGGCCACTGTTGGGAATCAACCGAGGTATTAATGCCAAGGATTGGCGTTATTACCCCGGTATAATTATTGCGCAGTACATTTTAAATTACAAATTATCTCGAGAAGATACTCAAAATCTTCAACAACATTTTGAAAGTACATGGAAAATACTACAAATTTATGTAACTAACAAAGTATTTCCGGAGAAAAAAAATAGTCTTCACATCACAAAACGTATCTCGCAAATTTTAGATCAAGCGTTAATTTTAGTTGCTTATAAAAACAATAACCATTACAAATGGAACAAATTAACTTGAAGCGGTTTTTTGCGATTTATATGACTCAAAACCCTTCTGCGCAGAGCACATGGTGTCATTTACCAGATTATTTCATAATTATGCAAAATATTAGCACTTGGCGTTATTACCCCGCCTAGCGTTATTACACTGTAAAAAATAAATCTGTAAAGGTACTACACTTTATCTAGGAAACTGGGATTCCAAGAACTTTTCCTGTAACGGTAACAACAAAAACTCAAGTTTTAGAATCGGTTACATGGATTTTTCCTGTTATCGTTACATGAAAAGTTCTTGGAATCCCAGTTTCCTAGAAAATGTTTAGTACCTTTACAGAATTTTTTTTACAGTGTACACCAGACCATCTTAATAATTTAAAACATGTACTTTTTTTAATTAGAATTATTTTAAAATATTATTTCTAACAATAATAATAAACAATAAGCATTTCTCTAAAATAGATTCTTTTTATTTTTTTAAGAAATGTGTATAAAAATACTGTATATAAAAAACTGCATATAGATTTTGCTATAATGCTTATCAATTTATTTTCGAAAAAATCCCAATCCTCTTTTTCCCATCTTACGAATTTTATCATCATGAGTAATACCCCTAATGTTTGCTAAAATTGTTTGATTTATATCCCTTCAGTGGAAAAAACTTTCAAAATCCGAGATTTAGTCTATTCTTCTGTACATCACTAGTGCTATTTACCATAGTCTACAAATGCAGAAAAGATGCTTACGACACTTTTTAGCGCTTGTAAATAAATTGTAAATTGCACGAATTGAAATATTTTATTCTATAAAACACATAGTATGTATCAAAATTACATATAATATAAACACATCACTTTAATATATCAAATTATTTATATATGCTATAAGTGATCCATTAAAATAAAGTAAAATGGCAAAAAATATCTTTTAATATTACATGTTCCGTGTGCTCTGACGGCAACATTTTCAAAACAAAAATTATAAAAGAAAATTCTCGCTAAAATAGCTTGAAATTAAATTTGAAACTATTCATTTATATATTATTTAATTTGAAGTTATTTTGAAAAAATTTCCTTCAGAGCACACGAAACATGTAAAATTAAAAGGTATTTTTTGCTATTTTATTTTATTTTAATGGATCACTTACAGCATATATAAATAATTTGATTCATCAAAATTTTTGAATTTTTCAATACTTAGAAAGCAGATATGTGTGTTGTTTTTAGAATGCTATTGTACTGTTTCTTCCATAATGGAAAGCATTAATTAGTATATCTTGTTTAAGTAAAAATATTTTGTTTTATGAGATTTACAGAAAGGTGACAATTTACAACTCATTGACAAAAAAAAAAAAAAAAAAAAAAAAAAAACGAAGTGTTCAAAAATGAGTAAATTAATGTACTGATATCAAATTGAGTATATTTGGATAAAAATAAACCTATGCTCATGGCCCTGTACTAGAGATTCTTGTGAGGGTGTAGCTTTGTAGCAGCTGCTATTTTATTAGAATACTTAGAAGAAGCGTGATTACGTATAGTAGTCCAGGTTCAGATGTACGAAAAAACCACACAATGATTTCTAAGTTACTCTTTATTTAGACATGTATTACTAGGGGGGCACACATACAGTACTCGGAGAAAATCTCCGAACAGCGATTAGCAACTTCACAAGACGAGAGCAGTGAGTCAAGTGGCTTCGTACATAGCAACAAACCGCCACTTTTGGCATGATAGAAAATCGCCAACATACACAAGTTCGCCCATGCACAATGGATAGTATACGCCAAATAACAGTTAAAATGCAGCCAGCAAGATCAGAATTCAATTTGGTTTCCCAGCTGGGATGGGAAAGGAAAGGTTGCCAAACAATAAATGTTACACGTGTTGTTTTGTCTAATAAAGAAGCACACCGAAGGGACATCAGATTTTACTGCGCAGATGTTAAATTCTTTTTAGGGTTTTGTCGAGAAAGGAAAAAGAAGCGTAAGCATAAATTTTAACTGCGAAACAGAGAGGATCTCCTTATAAGGTAATGCAGAATTGCTTCGATCGGAAACAGCAGACATCTGGAAATTGTTTTAAACGGTTGATTAATATGTGAGTGTATTTCTCACAGATAAAGTTAAGCAGCTGCCGATTTTCGGTTAGAGAATTAATAAGCAAGAAAAATGGAAAAGGAATGAAGGACAACTTAAAACTAATTTTGAATTGAACAGAGACGGGGGGTGTAAAGGAATCATTTAAGAAAATAACCAATATATAACGAAATAATCGTTATATATATCACCCGGTGCACCACAAAAAAAAACTTTTGCTGTCCAATGTGCATAGGCTAGCATACAATATTATAACATAAAAACATACATAAATGCAAAAGTTTTTTTTATATGTATCTGTAGAAATTTGACGTCATGATAATGGAGACATTTGTATTCAAAAACAGTCAGCAGTTCTAAAGTTTCTATATTTTTTTACTATTTCTGTATATGGATCCAAGCTAGTACTGTATTTTTATATGTAGAAGTTGAGTCGACTCAGACAGTACAAAAACATTACTGCAGCTTTGATTGTTATCATGACACAAGTAAAAATTTTGAAACATATACACAAAATATGAAACAAATACTAATTGAATGTAAAATGGCAATACACAAAAATAACATAATAGTACTACACTTTTCAAAAATTAAAAAGAGTAATATGATGTATATTAAAAAATAAAAATGTTTTTGTAAAAAATTGTTTCATGCCGAAGCATAGGATGACAAAAAAAAGAGGTGCTCCAAGCACGCCCATAAAATTTGCGTCACCCTGAATCTTGTGTACAACACAAGTATTATGGCATCGGCTTAGGGCCTAGCCTTAGATGAGGAGGGAATTGTGATGCTCCCCCGAAGGCACTAGCGGTCTTCTGAAGGAGCCCACGTCGAATTACATGAAAAAAATTTGAATTGTTGTGAATTGGAATCACAATTCAAAAATTTGAATCGAAACTCCAATTCCAAAACTTTGTCTCTCAACACAATGAAGCTTGAACCCTTAGGGCATTAATTTTGAACGGGAACAAGACTTCAAAGGGAAGAATTCAAAAAGAAAAAAAAACAAAAAAATGTATATCATATAATAACTAATATGGGCAGACAATCCTAGAGTGAAGAGAGACGAAAAATGTGTCACAATCGAGTGGGGGTGATGAACAAGTCATATATGAAAACTGTGTTTTATTTAACTACATGAATCATTTGTTTACTTTTCTAAACTACAGTACCTGTTTATCTAACTATAATATGTTGACTTATAGTACAGGGATTGTTAAGTGGGAGGTTAGCTAGTGGAAAAATATTGAATTAATGAATATTGTCAAAGAAATTTTAAGTGTACTGCAAAAAGAAACAAAATAAAAAGTAACTAAAATTTAAGTGAGTATGAAGACATATCTAAGTGTTAAAGGATAACAATGATACCTAATATTGTTCCCAAGAGATCTTCAAAGCAACAGTGATGGACCAGCCATGATATTGTTAAAGATCAGTCAAAAACAACATACACACAACCATGAGCTCTTTGGTTGGATATGTGGTATCATAAAACATGACATAAAAAATAATAAATAGTGTTTTTACATTAGCTTCTGTTTCTTAGATTATATGTATGTGGTTGATAAAATGTATTAAAGTTAGTGTTGTTTATATGACTTGATGCATCAAATAAATGTCCATAACGAGGAGGTGCTAGTAAAAGTCTATCAATATGTACCCGAAATGCTGTGTTATCAGGAGTATACAACCTTTTAATTGAGAATGACACAGGGGAATGTTTACAAGTGACAATATATGGACCAGTATACTTTGTTTTAAACTTGTCATTTGATTTTAGATATACAATATCTTTTAAGAAAATGGATCTTAATTTAGCTTTCTGACCGTAATATTTATATCTTTTATCTTGAGCAGATTTAATGTTGTTATAAGCTTTGTGATATATCTTACTCAAATCATCAAGTAATTTGTGTACTTCAATATGTTTATCAAGAAAGGGTTGGTTGCACGACTGATCAAAAGTGTCAAAAATTAGAGAAAGTTCGCGTCCAAAATGAAGAAAATTAGGAGAGTACAATGTAGTTGCATGTTTTGAGCCGTTATAAAGTGACTTGTGTATAAATACAGCATTTTCGAATGAATGACCTTCTTGTAAAAGAATATTGACTGAATATTTGATTGATTTATTGATTCGCTCTGCTGTCGCATTTGATTGTGGTCTCGAGGCAGAACTGTGTAATACCTTAATGCCCAATGTATCATTAAAAATGTTATATACCTGAGAAGTGTACTGGGGTCCTAAGTCTGATAAGACAACCGAAGGTCTCCCAAAGGTGGTTATGTAAGAGAATAAGCATTTAACAACCTTACTCGCAGATATGTCATTAAGTGGAAAGAGTTCAATATGTCTCGAAAAATGATCAGTGATAGTTAAAACATATTTTCCATTAGCAAACGGTCCAAGGAGATCTGTACTAATAGTATGACCAGGGTACCTGGGAGTGTATGTGGGCTGCAAAGGCGCGGGTGGAGTTTGATGATGTTTAGTTTGAAGACATTTGATACAGGATGCAACAAAGTTTAAAGTGTCTACATACATACCCTTCCAAAAATATCTACCTGACAAGAATTCGTAAGTTTTATTAAAGCCAAAATGGGATAAATGTGAAATTGTTAAGACTTTGCTTTTAAGTGAATTTCGAACAATAATGTGATACGAAAAAGTGTCATTAAAAATATTTTCCTTCTTTAACATTAATACTTTCGAATCAGGATGAATGAAGTAGTTAGGAAATTTTTGAGAAGATCCTTTCTTTAAGATTTCTTTATAAACAACAGACAAAGTAGGGTCATTTTGTTGTTCAGTAGCAAATGTTTCATTCGAAATTTCTAATAAAGGGTCAGGATTTGTTTGTGTACCAGAAATAAGGCAGTTAACATGCCTATTAGAATCACTCGAGCTGGAGTGTGGAGTATCACATTCTACAATAGGTAAGGGTTGAGTATCATAAATAAGTTCAGGGTTTGTAGCTAAAGTCTGTTGATTATTTTCAAAGTTACAGCGAGATAAATAGTCAGCAAGTACATTCTTTTTACCTGGAATATGTTGAAATTTGTATGTGTATTCTGAGAGATTCATGAGCCAACGAGAGATAATATCAGCCGGGTTTGTAGTTTTGTTGTACTTTTCCAGGGGTTTACTATCTGAAAGGATTACAAATTCTCTGTTGTATAAATAATATTTGAAAGCAGTAACTGATTTATGAATCGCCATGAGTTCTAATTTAAGTGCAGGATATTTTTTTTCTGATGCTTTTAAAGATTTTGAAAAGTATGCAACAGGTAATAGTTGTTTATCATGTTCTTGTAGTAAGACGCCAGAAATAGCAATATTTGACGCATCAGTATTTAAATAGAACTTTTTGTTCCAATCAGGTAATCTAACCATGGGTGGATTAAAGAATATCTTCTGTATGGTGTCCATAATTTTTTGATGTTTACTTGTCCACTTAAATTTGGCTTTTGGAGTAGTTAAGTTTATGAGAGGCTGCACAAGTTCAGAAAAGGATGGAACCAGAGATTTGTAGAATGTAATGACACCTATGAGTGCTTTTAATTGTCGATTAGTTGTAGGTGTTGGAAAAGATGTCATTTTTACAATGTTCGACTGAACAGGAGAAATAGTTTGATTTTCTATGTGAAATCCAAGATAATCTAAACTGGTTTTGTGAAAAGTGCATTTGTTAGGGGACAGCGTTAAATTATATTTTACTAGTATTGCAAGAATTTTATCCAACTTATCACACATTTCTTGATATGAATTGGCACCAACAATAAGATCATCTTGGTAGGTATAGACACCTTCTAACTGTAATTCATCAAGTAAGGAGTCCATTAAAGCTTGATAAATTGAGGCGCTAGATTTTAATCCAAATACTAATCTCTTATACCGAAAAGAACCGAACATTGTAGTGAATGTGAGCTGATTTTGAAATTTTGCAGGCAAATCAATCTGATGATATGCCTGATGAAAATCGAGAGAAGAAAAAAAACGATATTGTGAAAGATTTGAAATAATAGTTTGAATTTTTGGAAGTGGATAGGACGAACCTTGAATTATAGTATTAACCATTCTGAGATCTAATGCGAGTCTATATTTCTGTATACCTGTACCGTCTGGTTTCTTTTTAACAAGGAGCATGGGGCAGGCCCATTCGGAACAATGACGTTCAATGATTTTGGCATCAAGCAACTGTTTGATTTGATTTAAAACATCCTTTTGCACAGCTTGGGGAAGAGGGAAAGGAAGAGTCTTTATGGGGTAATCATTAATGAATTTCAAATCAGGTACAATTTTATCAGTATGACCAAGTGTGTCTAATGATTTGGAAAAGGCAGGATAATAATTAAGTAACAATTTTGTTAGGTTCTTTGCTTCATTCGATTTTAAGTGAGTAAGATTAAAATCCTTAGCCGATAAATCCTGCTTTCTTTTTTGTAAGATTTCATTAGACGCCTGAATGAAATTTACAAAGTGCTGTTCTGAGTTATTTTGCTTGTCAGACATTTCAGAAGTATAGTCGCGAATTTCCTCAATCTCAGATAATTGGCCTATTTTTGTGTGTTTAGGGAGATGAATGGTCTTTTCAGAAGTGTTTTTAAATGTTATTGAGAAGAAAGGATGTATTTGTGAAGTTTTCTTTCTTTTATTGGATAATTTATTCATTTGAATAATGGCATCATTTCCTATTAATTCTTTTGTTTGTGCCAAATATTCAAATAGATAATTTCTGTTATTGTTGATGTTATTGGAAGTGTAAACAGAGCACCATATTTGTTGTTGGGGTTCTAATATTATTTTTCGAGTTAAGAACACCGCTTGATTCATTACAACATCACTCAAAGAATTGCATGATTTTAATTGTTTCTCTCCAGAAGAATCTTTACTGGTTTTTAAAGGAACAGAGAAATTATTGTTGACATGGAGACACTTGTTAAAAGTATCGATGACAACATTGTATCTAGTTATGAAATCAAAACCTAAAATGCCTTCAAAACTGGAAGACTCGGGTATGTCAACAATATAAAAGTGGTGTGAAAACGCTTTTTGTTTTAGCTTAATGGATGTTCTGATGCAGGCGGAAAATGAGACGTCTGAATTGACAGTTTTAATATTGACGTCAGTGGACAGACTTTTATATTTTAAGACAGGTTTAAGTTGATTAAATAATTTTTGTGAAAGTAAAGATATACTACTACCAGAATCAGCCAACAAAGTAATATCATGGTTTGCTATAGTGGCTTTAACAAGAGGAAGGGATGGTGACATAGTGTTTACACTACAAATTATCTGAACATTATCACTTTCTGTTTGTGTACTGGTGTTATTTGCTATCTTAATGGAGTCCAAAGTTTGGGAACCTACTGAATTAACTAGTCTCGAACTTGAAATTTTAGGTAAAACAGGGTCAAAAAGAAAAGTTGCTGATGTAGAAGTATTAGATTGAGACACAACACCATCAGCATAAAAATTGTATCTCTGTTTCAGTTTTCCTGAAATTGTGGAGTGGAATTTGTGTAATTGTTTTTTCTTTGAGTATTTGCTCTTTTCCATTTAAAACAAGAGAGAGCGTCGTGATTGTTTCGGCCACATAACTGACAAACAACTGGTTTTTTTTGTGAAAACTTGTGTGGGGAATAACGTCTAGTGTAGCTCCGATTTTTGTAATTTTTTTTGAAACGTGAAACACCTGCGGAATGTTTTGGTCTAGTCTGCAGATTTTTTTGCTCAGTTTCGGTTTTAGTATCAGGAGGGGCAAAAGATAAAGCATTTATTTTCTCAGAAATTTCTTTCAATTGCGATTCGATGAGATTTTCTGGTCTGTGTACCGAAGGTAAGGAATGTAAAATTTTTTCATTCCTTAAAATTTCATGAAGGGTTTTCGCTCTTTCAACTGCTGTTTTATAATCATTAATGCCTTCTTCCTGTAATTTTATTCTAATATTTGAAGGAAGGGCTTCTAGAAATTTCATGAGTTTGATAGTGTTGCGTGCATTTTCGTCATTGATATCTGCATAAACAGTCGCCGCAAGAACATTTAGTCTATGAGCTAAATTTTTTATGGTCTCAGAAGGCATAAGTGCTAAACTGGACAATTCAACAGAGGCAACACATTTACTAGGGGGGGCGAAAAATGACGCAAATTCCTTTTCCAGCAAATCAAGGTCTGTTATCTTTTGCAGGTCAGGGTTTTGGGCTAGAAATTTTTGTGCAGGCCCAACTAACTTTCCCTTTAAGATTGCAATTGTTGTCTGTGGGTTATATTTATTAATTTCCGCACAGACTCTAATTTGGTCAAAGAAAAATTTAAGTAAATCTGGATTTCCATCAAATTGAATGATATTTATCGGAATTTGTTTTGCCGCCATGATTACAGTTTTTTTTTATTTTTTTTTTATTTTTTATTTTTTTTGTTTAAGCTCTCAAGTTTTGAGAAATTGTTACACAGACCGGACTTATACTCTAAAGCACATTGAAAACAAGTAAATTTCCTAGCTAGTAAAAATATATAAACTAGCAAAATAAATAGATTTTAAAATATACCTCACTTTAAAGATATCTTATTTAAACCTTTTATGACAGTAAAGCAAGGAAGCACATACAACAGGTAAATCATTTAGAAAATAAAATAAATAAAATAACAAAATAATTACACTTTGAAACATATATCTATATATTCCTTCACTTTTAAAAAATACTTACTTTATCTTTAGATAATAAAGCAAAGAAAACTCTATAGAAAACCGCAAAAACTGTTAGCAAGCAAGGAAAAAAAAATCCTTTAACTTCTTTACACAAGGAAAAAGAATTCCTTTTTTTGTAACTTAAACCCTTCTGATTTATTTATATTTTTTGGATGAAAAAGAATGTTCTTATTTTAACCTTGTAATTAAAAGTTCAAAACTGGTTAAACACTCATTTAAGCATACCAGAGAATCTAAATACAAATTTAAAAAAACGAAGGGGTATGGGACGTTAAATATGAAATAATAGCACATAAATGCAAATAACTGATAAAAACTGCATAAAATGTCAGCAAAAATAATAACTAGAAATGACAACAGTTACCGTGCTTTCGCAAATTAAAAATCTTTGCAAAAACACAATAACAGGATTATATTAATGCTCTACAACAGAACATAAATGTTGACCGTTGTGTCCTGAATGTGAAAGCAGAACATGAAATAAACAAAGTAGGTGGGTTGACTTACTGATTTAGTTTTAAAAAATAATTAAATGATTACTAATTTAATAACACAAAAACTTAGGGAAATGGGGCAAGATCTGCTCTCACGTTCAAAATGTAGATTATTTCGAAGTTGATTTTCGTTGTTGTGCACTTTTTCTCTTTTTTTTATCACAGAAGACTAGCAGAAATTTTATATTGTAAACAGGTAATTGAATATGCACTTATCGAAGGTGGTGACACCTCTTTTAGAGAATTTTTTGTAATTCTCTTATTTATTTATTTATTAATTTTGTGCACTGTTAACTGATACATAGGATGAATTATTTCTGCTGAATTTCTCAGAATTGAAGACTTATATTGCATGTGCAAATTTTTACTTTCTCTTGCAGACAACCGTGAATGAATCACTATTTTTTTTTTTGCACGATGAACGACTTTACGATGCATAACACCACAGGAATACTGTTATTCACTAAATTTTCTATGAGACTATATGAACTTTCTGTAGATTACGTTCACTAAAGACACAAAACACACACTGGTATAGAAGCACAAAATGAGCACATGCAGCCCTCGATGATATCTGCCGGCAAAGAAAACACGTCAATCACACAGACGATGCGAGGAGATGAAAAAAAAGGGGGGGGCGCCCAGTGCTCAGGTGACAATTGGCCGCAGAGTTTCCTTTTATCAGATGGAATATCGAGGGGAGATATTCCAAAGCAGTTGAGATGGAGCACACAGGGGAGGAAAAGGGGGTGTCCAGCAAAGGAATATCAGGACGGGAACAGCGCTGTACTTTTCGACGTCGACCGCAGGTGACGATGGGGACCTCAATTCCACATCGGTTGACACTTAGCAGGCAAGACTAATAGCATTTTCTACCGGGGGATGCAGAGAAGAAAAAAAGAAGAAACGAAATGCATCACATCCGCAGTTGATTGTACCCCCCTCCATATTTTTTTTTTTTTTATGTGGGGAAAAACGAAAAAGTCAAACGGTACCAGTTATTTTGTAATAGAGATTCTTGTGAGGGTGTAGCTTTGTAGCAGCTGCTATTTTATTAGAATACTTAGAAGAAGCGTGATTACGTATAGTAGTCCAGGTTCAGATGTACGAAAAAACCCCACAATGATTGCTAAGTTACTCTTTATTTAGACATGTATTACTAGGGGGGCACACATACAGTACTCGGAGAAAATCTCCGAACAGCGATTAGCAACTTCACAAGACGAGAGCAGTGAGTCAAGTGGCTTCGTACATAGCAACAAACCGCCACTTTTGGCATGATAGAAAATCGCCAACATACACAAGTTCGCCCATGCACAATGGATAGTATACGCCAAATAACAGTTAAAATGCAGCCAGCAAGATCAGAATTCAATTTGGTTTCCCAGCTGGGATGGGAAAGGAAAGGTTGCCAAACAATAAATGTTACACGTGTTGTTTTGTCTAATAAAGAAGCACACCGAAGGGACATCAGATTTTACTGCGCAGATGTTAAATTCTTTTTAGGGTTTTGTCGAGAAAGGAAAAAGAAGCGTAAGCATAAATTTTAACTGCGAAACAGAGAGGATCTCCTTATAAGGTAATGCAGAATTGCTTCGATCGGAAACAGCAGACATCTGGAAATTGTTTTAAACGGTTGATTAATATGTGAGTGTATTTCTCACAGATAAAGTTAAGCAGCTGCCGATTTTCGGTTAGAGAATTAATAAGCAAGAAAAATGGAAAAGGAATGAAGGACAACTTAAAACTAATTTTGAATTGAACAGAGACGGGGGGTGTAAAGGAATAATTTAAGAAAATAACCAATATATAACGAAATAATCGTTATAGGCCCGACTAGCAAGTTTCTTTGTCCAGAGTGTTTTTAGTTTTTCCTGCCTTCTTGCCTTCTTGGACTTACCGATACTATTTTTTTCAGATGTTTACACTTATTCCAAAAGTGTCAATTAAAAAATATATGTTTTCCTGGAAAATTGAAAAAAGGTTCCACACTGATAAAAAAATTCTGTAAAGTTACTAAATGTTTTCTTGGAAACTGGGATTCCTAGAACTTTTCCTGTAACGGTAACAGGAAAAATTCAAGTTTCAGAATCGGTTACATGAATTTTTCCTGTTACCGCAACATGAAAAGTTCTTGGAATCCCAGTTTCCTAGAAAAAGTTTAGTAACTTCACAGATTTTTTTACAGTGCAGAAAAAATACTTTTTTTTCTATTATTTATTGAAATATGTTTTTAAACATAGATTGAGATATATGTTTGTTATTTTCTCGTATTAATATCTCAAATATTACATTTGTTTCTACAATTATGATTTTCATAATAAAAATTTAGATAAAATTATGAAAAATTTTGTGCTTTTTAGAAATTTCTTGCCGAGGGCACATGTTCCGGGTGCTTCTGCGATTTTCAGGGCCTGTCTATGTTTTCTTAATTTTGAAACATCACATTTTATCAAACAGAACGATGATTTTGTATTCTGTAATGGTCTACTTCATTTATGATAGTATAAAAGTTGTTCATTACTAAGATAATACATTTATTGTTAAGATATACATAATGTAAATATTTTAATTGCTTCCTTTGTTTCGTTTTATTGATTTATTTAGTAATTTTATTATAATTATCAGTATACGCACTTCAGTTAATATTTTCCAACAATAAAATTAAAAAAATTTGTCTTGTATTTCTTAATGCATCTATTGAACATAGTACAATTCCTGTCCATGTTGTATTGATGGCATTTCTTATGAGTTTCAGAACTAAAACTAGCAAATTGAATTTATGTTTCTTTATCTTATTAACTGTTTGAGTAATATTGTAAACGCTAATTATTGTTAATGAATCTAACCATATGAAGTGGAAATAAATCTTTCCCCTCGATTCCACTTGTACTCTAAAGCGAAAGTTGCGTTCCCAGGTGGTCTTCCCTATCATAAAGAAACTTGGATTTATATATCTTGATAATAAATTATCAATGAAATGCTTCTTTTTAGCAATTTTGAGCTGGTAATAAATGTCAGTATACATTTTTAATTTAATATATTCTAAACGAGTTTTCATGGAGTGCTATCTGATGGTTCATATTTGAACACTTTTATGAAATGAAAATCAAGTACCCTTAATTCTCCATTTTAAGTATTTTTGGATCGGGGCTATTTTGAACATATAACGTATTTGAAATTGAGTACATTTTATTCAATTTTGAATACCATTTTTTATGTGCTGTAATCATAGATTCGACTAACTTAACCTCTAAAGAAATCTTTTCAATCAATTAACTAATTGTAATGCATTGTTTGTAAAATCAGTCTATTAGGTATACATAAAATATTTTCATAAGTTTGTGAGGTAGTGACCTTTCCATAAAGGCACTCTAGTGTTTCTGAGATCGTGACGTCAATAAGTTAACATGTGTAAGCGTAAAAGCGACATCTATCCTCTCTTTTACTTTAACTTTCTAGAGTGTGTGTGCTCTTTCGGATTTTACAGTTAGCTTGCGGTTATTAGTAATATGTTAATGTGAAGTATCTCAGTTTGCAGAATCTAAAAGCTTGTGTTTGAGTGAATGGGGTGTGTCTCTGGCGTTGGCCAGCGAGCGTCTCTGGCACTAGCCAGTGAGTGTCTAGCCAGTGTGTGAGGATCTCTGGTATTAGATAGTGAAGTGAAGGATTGTTCAGCGAAGTGCTAGCCGATTGAAAAGTAGCAACGAAGCCTCCAGTGAGTGGAAAGAAGTTCCGACAGTTGACTTGAGAGTTGGCCGGGGTAAGGAACCTCTTAGTTTCATTTGGTTTGTTTGTGAATAAAGGATTACCCACAGCCACGGGCTGTTTAATTAAGCTTTATCTAGCAGATCAGCCAAGAGATAGCGGAAAGTATTAGAAGGTGCCCCGACTGAGCTAGGCCGAAGCTTGTGAGTATGTGTTTAGTTTTTTCATAGTCTTCTCAGTTGTGTAAAATTAAGACTTGCTTCACTTCCCTTCAGCCTTTATCGTTTCAATAAACGTTGTTGTTTTATCTTAATCACTGAGTATGTCTACATTTAACCTGCACCACGACCAACGTAACGTTACAAATGATACCCAGCATACATGTAACATTACAAATGGCGCCCAACGAAACATCGGACACTGTGAGATTGTGCCACGTGTGTATTTTACCGGTGAAGGTGATATTAGTGAATTTTTAGTTAAATTAGATGATTATATTTTGTTCAATAATATACCTGAGAAAAGTAGGTACGTAGTGCTTAAATGCTCGTTGAAGGGCGAAGCACTTTTGTGGTTGGAAAATATAGGAAAGTTTTTGATTAATGATGAAGCGAAAAGATTTGAACAAACTGTGATTGAGTTAAAGAAGGCATTTCCTCCAGTTAAAGATAAAAGTATTTTGAGAAAAGAGTTCTATTGTAATAAGCAGAATATTTATGAGTCGGCGTCAAAATTCTATCTACGTAAGCTTGAACGAAAAAATAAATTAGATTTAGATATCACATTTGAGGAATTGTTGGACATTGTTTTTCCTCTTTTTAATCCAAGTATACAGGACTTTATTGAAGTTAGAGCACCGAAGAATTTTGCAGAGATGCATCAGATATTATCGAAGTATGAGACTCGGCATAGCTCGGATCAACGGGATTTGCGTAACCCTCGTCAGAGACCGGTCACAGATAGTAATTTGAGAAATGAGGGGGATCGTAATTTTGTGAGAGGGGGACAGCGATTTCCGGATAGTAATTTGCGTAATAGAAGTGATGGATTTGGTCGTAATATGTCGAATACGAGTAATGGTAATAGGAATTGTGGTGGTGCTAATAGTTTTAGAAGTGGTGAAAGAAATATGTATAGAAATAGACAGAATAGTGGTTATGATCGGAGAGGGGGAGTACGGGGCAGGAATGTTTCTTCGCAAGTAAGGAGATTAACTTCGGATGAGAATTTGGAAAATAGATCAGTGCAAAGGAGAGGTGTGAGGAGGTCGGGTCAGTTAAACTGGTAGGTGACTGTATTTCGGAAGGTATGCAGTCACAGATTAAATCGGAAAAACCTTCTGTGAGTTTGAATAAAATTACTATTAATCCGGTTGAGTTACCTGAGGTGTTAATTGTGTTAGATGGTATTCTCGTTAAAAGTGTCTTCGATACAGGGGCAGATAAGTCGTTCATTTCTTTTGATTGTTATCGGAAATATTTTTCGTATAAGAAGTTGAAGAGGTCAAGTCTGGTGGTTCAGTCGGCACAGGGAGTAGCTTGCGATAATAAAGGTTCAGTAGAATTGGAAGTTGAAATTCGTTCGGTTAAGACATGTTGGGAGTTTTGTGTGTTAGATGGATTAACAGTGCATTGTATAGTTGGTGTGGATTATATGAAGGATAGAGGAATTAGTTTGGATTTCTTTAAAAAGTCGTTAATCGTGAATAATGATGAGAATGTGAGTAAGAAAGAGCATGTTTCAGTGTCAGTTAATTTGGAGGAGTCAGGGTTAAGTGAAATCGAGAAGGAGGAATTTAATAAGTTTTTGAATGAATTTGGAGAGGTTTTTTCTGATAAACCGGATTTAACGCATGTTGCGTGGCATGAGATTGATACTGGTTTGAAAGCACCTGTTTCTAGTAAACCATATCGTTATGATAAAGTTAAACAAGGTATAATTGATTATCATATTCAAAAAATGCTAGCGGACGATATTATAATGCCGATTGAGTCTCCTTTTGCATCGCCAGTAGTGCTATGTCGTAAAAATAATGGGAAAAGTTTAGATAATCCAGAGGCATATAGGTTTGCAGTAGATTATAGAAAGTTAAATGCGATAACGCAATACCCTCAGTATCCTATTCCAGTTATTGATGACATTTTGGCTAATATAACGAGTACGAATTATATGTCAACGTTAGATCTTACGTCAGGTTATTTTCAGATTGCAATGAAGCCTGAGGACATACCTAAGACTGCGTTTATTACTCGGGACGGTTGTTTTGCTTTTAAGAGAATGAGTTTTGGTTTATCGGGAGCGCCGGCAACGTTCCAGAAGGCCATGAATAATATCCTTAAACCTTTGCTTGGTAAGGGTGTCTTGGTCTACCTGGACGACATAATTATAATGGCAGCTACTTTTGAAGAGCATTTAAGATTATTGAGGGAAGTATTTACGTTGTTAAGAGATGCTGGGTTAAAAGTTAAGTTAGAAAAATGTAAATTTTTGAGAAAAGAGATAAAGTATTTAGGAGTTAAAATTACGCGTGATGGTATTAATATAGATAATGAGAAAATTGAGGCAATTACGTCAATGAGTCCCCCCAAAAATAGTAAGGAAGTGGCGACATTTTTAGGGATGGTGGCTTGGTTTGCCAAGTTCATTCCACGTTTTTCGGAGTTATGTGAACCGTTGTATAATTTAAAAAGGAAAAGGATGAAGTTTGTATGGTCATCAGCGGCTCAGAGATCGTTTGAATTATTAAAAGAGGCAGTAGTTTCCCCTCCTGTTTTGGCTCACCCCGATTATTCGGCTCAGTTTGAAGTGTATTGCGATGCGAGTGCAGTGGGGGTTGGAGCGATGTTAGCACAGAAAGGTCGACCTATAGCTTTTGCGTCGAGAATTTTAAATGCAGCCGAAAGGAACAATTCGATTACGGAAAGGGAGTGTCTTGCAGTAATTTGGGCTTTGAATAAATTTCGTTGTTTTTTCACTAATATACCGGTTAAAGTCATTACGGATCATTCAGCTTTGACAAAGTTAACTAATGGAAAGGGTTTGTCGTCTCGTATGGTCAGATGGTGTTTGAAGTTAGCAGAGTATAATGTGGTTATAGAACATAGGGCTGGCAAGGAGAATGCGGTAGCGGACGCTTTGTCACGAAACCCGCATGGTGGTTTAGAGGTCACGGAGGAAGTTAAGTGTTGTGCATTGTCTTTATTGGTGTTAAGGTCGCGAGAGCAGTTGATAAGGGAACAGAAGCAAGATGAAGAGTTTGGTAGTTTATATCGTTACTTGGAAAATCCTGATGATGTCCCGAGCGCAGATGTGCCTATGTTTGAGAAATGGTCCCAATCTTTTAAGCTTATCGATGGTCTTCTTTTTTATTCTAAAATTGTAAATTCACGTGGAGAATTAAGAGTTTTTATTCCGGCTAGTCTTCGTAAGGCCATCTTGAAAGAATTTCATGATAATCCATTAGCAGGTCACTTAGGAATCAGGAAAACTTATGCTCGAGTTTGTGAATCCTGCTACTTCCCTAAAATGCGGGAAGCAGTGCGCGCTTATGTCTCCAGCTGTAGCACATGCCAACGTTATAATTATAAAAATGTAAGTCCAGCTGGCAAATTAATTCCTATTAAAGTAAATTTTCCTAATGAATGTGTAGGTATAGATTTAATCGGTCCTTATCCATTGTCTAATCCTAAAAGATATAGATTTGTACTAGTTATAGTTGATTATTTTAGTAAATGGGTAGAGTTAGTCCCCCTCAGGAAGGCTTCTGCACCTGCAGTTGCCGATGCATTTTTTGAGAATTATATTTCTAAATATGGTGCACCAATTAGGGTAGTGAGCGATCATGGCCCTTGTTTTATTTCTGATATATTTAAGGCCCTGTGTGAGAAGCTGGAGATCGATCATTCTTTTACTGTTCCGTATCTTCCTCAGTCTAATATGGCTGAACGTGTAAATCGTATATTAATTCAAATGATTTCTTCGTATGTTGGTTCTCATCACGCAAATTGGGACCAGTTTCTTCAGCATTTTGCGTACGCACTTCGTACAGCAGTTCATGAGTCAACGGGGAAAACGCCAGCTGAATTGTTTTTGGGTAGAAAAGTCATTACTCCATTCCAAAGGCTAGTTATGGTGTCAGATGCGGAAAGTCAGTACATGTGTCAGGATATTGAGAGGTTGGTTAGGGAAGCTCAAGTTCAGATGGGAAAAGCGCAAGAAAAGCAGGCTCAGTATTATAATATGCGTAGGAGGGAGTTAGAAGTGAAAGTTGGAGATTTTGTGTTAGTAGAAAAGCATTGGTTAAGTTCAAGTCGTCAAAAGAGAGTAGCTAAGTTTGGTCCGAAGTTTGTAGGTCCGTTCGAGGTTTTAGAAGTTCGAAATAATAATTTGGTTGTTGATGTCAATGGTGAAAGAATGACGGTTAATTTGGATCAGGTTAGAGTTTATAAGTTTAGAGAAAATGGTAGTGAAGGTTCTCATGTGTCGAGTGGTGTTTCGCGAAATTCCCGATCCAATGAGTGTCCCGAGTCCAGCACTTCTTCATCTAATTCTTTTCATCAATATTCAAGAAGAAAAGTTGGTCAAACAGCTCCAAAAACTGTTATTGAGAGTCGAAAGCCTAGCAATCCGAGAGCAAAGTATGATAACAAAAATAAGAGAGCAGTGTCAAATACTTCAGACTCTGTGTGCCATAAAAGGCAAAAGATTATAAACTATCCCGTTCCTCCACCAATGAGACAGCAACCTCACAAACATACATTATCTAATAGTTCACCATCTTCGGTACTTAATCCCCGGAAAAGATTTCAGATGGACACTCGGCAAACTGTTAAACGAACTTTAAATTCCGAATTTTTGCCTAATAAGAAACAACATAGATCCGGAAAGAAACGTGGCCTAGGATCTTCAGTAACTTCGGGTGCGTCTAGAAAGAGGAGACAACTCTCAGATTACCGGCATCAACAGTGTGAATCTCACCATGGAGTGACCCCAGCGAACCGGCCAGAGCAGAGTCGTCAAGCGGAACCTACAAGTATCCCACGGCATCCATTCAGAATCAGGCTGCAGGCACGACAGTCAACTGTGGCGTCACCATACAGTTCCGATGACAAAAGATCCTTCGTACAAGGTTTCTGGGACAAGAGGAGAAAGCCATCCTGTATTATGAAGCCTGCCAGCAGCGAATCATCTCTATGATTGGGTGATAATGTTCTTTATTAAATTTCTATTAGAGTGCATATATGTGGTAGCCATGTGAAAGAATAGAAAGCAGAAAGACTGTTTTGTATTTTTGGCCATTTTTGGGTTTTTTTGACGGACTCACGATTAGTGCTTAATTGTGTTCAAAATTTGTTTGCAAAATTTTTAGTTTTATGTATGTTTGAGATTTTGGTCTTAACTGCTTTTAAAAATTCTGGATCTATTGTTAAATTGCTGTGTTATTTGTTAAAAATGTTACTATATTGTTATATTGTTCATGTGTTATAAAATGTATGTTAATGTATGTTTAAATTTTCAGAAAGTACAGATAGTAATTTGGGTTATTTTGTACATGCGCCGCGGTTCAGGCGCGCACGTGTTTTGCGGTCAAGAAGTCCTTGACACGCGTTTCTATCTCTTATATTAACATTTAATGAATTAACTTTCACCTTATCGTTCGTGTTTTATGTGTTGCGTTTGTACTTTAGTTGGGAATGGTTTCCGCAAGTTGCGAATTTTTAAGCTGCGTTTGAATTTGAAATTGTATTGTATTAAAATTGAATGTTAATGTGATTTTCTTGCAGGGAAGTATACCTGTGTTATGTATTGATTCTGCTATTTTTCTTTTAGTTAATACAGATGAAGAGCATGATGACGTCATTTTGTAAATTTTTGATATTTTTTTTTTTTTGATTGTTGTATAAGCACAGCGATATGACCCTGTACGTATGTGCCCCAATTATTGTTAAAGTGGAGTTAAGTTCTGAAGAATTTTGGGAGTTAGTTCATTGGCTAATGGGCATGTAGGTATTACGTAATAGCAGAGTTATTTTGAGTATGAAGTAAAATTTAATTTTAGATGAGTTCGGTATTTGGATGAGGAAAATTTTTGCGCATTGGGTTTTTTGGACTTGGTGCGAATTCTAGTATTAGGAAAGTTTTATGGGAGAAATTTTTGGTAATGTTATAGTTGAATTGCAATATTGAGGAAAATTTCGGAAGTTTAGTGTTTTGAGAAATTTTAGCACTCCCAGTGGAGTGGGCTGTTTTGAAAGAAGAAGTAATTAGTTTTGAGAGTTTTACGAGTTTTTGGAAGTTTTACGGAGGCTATTTGTAAGATAGAAGAATGATTGGATTGAATATGTGAATATTTGAGGCAAACTGAGGTTTTTTGGTTGTGATGGGTTAAAGTTAATATTTTAAAAGTTATGTTTCGGCGCTAAATTTCACTAAATTTTTTATTACGGCTCGAAATTTATAACAAGAAAAAGTTCTGGGCATGCATTTGGCCCAGTCCTTTTTCTCTGTAGAATCCGAGGGGGGGTTGTGAGGGAGTGACCTTTCCATAAAGGCACTCTAGTGTTTCTGAGATCGTGACGTCAATAAGTTAACATGTGTAAGCGTAAAAGCGACATCTATCCTCTCTTTTACTTTAACTTTCTAGAGTGTGTGTGCTCTTTCGGATTTTACAGTTAGCTTGCGGTTATTAGTAATATGTTAATGTGAAGTATCTCAGTTTGCAGCATATAAAAGCTTGGGTTTGAGTGAATGGGGTTTTTCTCTGGCATTGGCCAGCGAGCGTCTCTGGCACTAGCCAGTGAGTGTCTAGCCAGTGTGTGAGGATCTCTGGTATTAGATAGTGAAGTGAAGGATTGTTCAGCGAAGTGCTAGCCGATTGAAAAGTAGCAACGAAGCCACCAGTGAGTGGAAAGGAGTTCCGACAGTTGACTTGAGAGTTGGCCGGGGTAAGGAACCTCTTAGTTTCATTTGGTTTGTTTGTGAATAAAGGATTACCCACAGCCACGGGCTGTTTAATTAAGCTTTATCTAGCAGATCAGCCAAGAGATAGCGGAAAGTATTAGAAGGTGCCCCGACTGAGCTAGGCCGAAGCTTGTGAGTATGTGTTTAGTTTTTTCATAGTCTTCTCAGTTGTGTAAAATTAAGACTTGCTCCACTTCCCTTCAGCCTTTATCGTTTCAATAAACGTTGTTGTTTTATCTTAATCATTGAGTATGTCTACATTTAACCTGCACCACGACCAACCTAACGTTACAAATGACACCCAGCGTGTACATAACGTTACAAGGTTTTATAAATAATTTTTATAGAGCACCTTTCAACACCAATTAAAATAACTTATTTTTTTATTAAACATAATTCTATTTCACTGTAAAAAAATTATGTGAGGTTAGTAAGAATTTTCTTGGAAACTGGGATGCCTAGAACTTTTTATGTAACAGCAACCAAGGAAAATCATGTAAAATTACAAAAGTTTCTTTTAGTAAATGTTTCTAAATATTGTTCAGTAAACGTACTAACGATCGTTTAGGGAGTTTAGTAAAGAATGTCTAGTAAATTTACCAATGATTATGTTGTAAACGTAGTAAAGATTTTTTAGGGTTTTTTACAAAAAACTCTTTGCAAACTTACTACGGATTGTTTAGTAGATTTACTTATGATTTTTAAGACAGTTTCTCAAATTAGTTTTTGTAAATGTACTAAATGTTGTTTAGTATACTAGTGATTTTTTAGAGAGTTGACTAAATACTTTTTGGTAAATTTACCAAGGGTTATTTAATAAACGTGCTAACTATTTTTATGGGTGTTTTCTAAAAAATATTTTGTAGGTTTTCTAATGATTTTTCATACACTTACAAGGGATTTTTTTGTACAGTTGCTAAGAATTTTCTGTGGATTTGTGAAGGACTTTAAAGTACATTTACTATTTTTTTTTAGTAATGCACACTAAGTGTTTTATGTACTTTATCAAATATTCCTAATAAAATTTGCATTTTTTGATAAAATAGATAAAATAATTAAACTGCATTCCAAAAAAATAATAATAAATGTATTATAAAATTCTTTATAAATACACAAAAAATTCTAAGCAAATATAATAAAATATCCCTTGTAAGTGTATTAAAAATCATTAGAAATATAACTTTATTAAGGTACAGTAAAAAAAATAATTACAAAAAAATATGATATATTGCATCTAAAACATTTTTTGTATTATCGCCAGAAAGTTCTTTACAACAGTACAAGAGTTAATGCAGTAAATTTGCTAATGATTTCTTAGCATTGTATCTAAAATATTTACACTTACCAATAAGTATTTGTAAGTACAAAATTTTTGCAGTAGTATTACTAATAGTTTTTCAGCAGTATTCCAAAAAGATTTTAAGTAATTGTTTTTTGTGTGCTAATATTTATATTAATTAGAATTGTTATAGTATTCTTTTTTTAATATGAAGTTAACATTTTTACAGTTTTAAATACCCACAGTGGAGTTTTCCTCATGTATCAAAATATTTCTTTACAAAATAAGCAATATGGTCTGACATGTGTTTCAGTAATATAACAGCAATTGCCGTAAGTATTTGTATGTTAGGCATGAGAAAAATCACTGAAGTTTCACTGTAGGTATTTAAATAGATACAAAATCCTTGTTATGTTAAATAGCATTGTAATAACAACATTAAATGAGCAGTATTTAAGAAAAAAATAATTAGTGTAAAATTTACACCTATTGGTGGTACTACATTATATCAATTACAGATCCAACTTGTATAATTTTATAAAAAGTCTGTTCTGAGATTAGCTGGCTTTTAAAGTATTGCTTGTCAAATATATTTATATCGGGTGACTTGAGACTTCTTTTCAGATTTTTTTAAATAATTCATTTTAGTGGTGAAGCTCAATAAATAGTAGTATTGTTAATTCTTAACACACAATTAAAAATTAAATCGTTTAAACCGCAAAATAATCTGTGTAGACCACACCTCCGTAAAATATTTCATTAATTTTCTTATCTACCATATGTAAATAAAATAAATATCTATATTTTTTATAAAACATGGAAAATAGTAGCAATAGTTTAAAATATTAACTATAATAAAATAAAAGTAACACTCGATAAATTTATATAAGAGGTTTTCTGTAAGTTTGAAACGAAATGCTATGAATCGTTTTGCAAATGTCCTTAACTTTTTATTTTCAAGTAAATTTGCCTTTTTTCCACCGTGAGCAAATTTAACATTACGAAAATTCCCTAATGTTTAAGCAGAAATGTTTGATACGTATCTCCAGTGAGAAATGTTTGTAAGTTGCAGATTTAAGTCTATCCTTTTGTATATTACATGTGCCATTTATTTTACCTAAAACTGAATGCAGAAAATGTGCTTAAGCTGTTTTGCAATTCTTGAAAATATATTGAAATTGTACAACATAGAATACAGGAATATATAAAAGCGGATTGGATATGTCAAAATTTATTAAACTATTTCAATATTTAGAAAATGAAAAGTTTGTCACTTGAGGTTGAGATTTTGAACAAATTCCAAAGCACCAATTTTAATATTTTTAAAAAATATGAAAAAAACAAACATAGATATAATTTACCGATAAGTAATATTATACAGCTGTAAAAATAGCTACAAATTATTTTATTTTTGAAAAAGGTCTGTTCCTCAATAAAATGTTTAGTAAGGCCATACTTGTCAAATATGTCTATTATGTAA
Organism: Maratus speculifer; assembly: GCA_964019185.1. Lineage (NCBI taxonomy): Eukaryota > Metazoa > Arthropoda > Arachnida > Araneae > Salticidae > Maratus > Maratus speculifer. The sequence goes on from OZ025292.1 coordinate 297,201,627, forward strand.
ACAAAAATGTTTTAAAAATGTTTCTTAAAAACTTTTCTACCAAAAATTGAACCGACTTCAATAACTATTGCAAAGTGAAAAATAATCTTTTAGATAATAGTAATAAGAAACTAAATTAAGAGCGTAGTAATTGCTATGCTTATTATTATACTTTTGTACATTAATTTGATTTTTTGGAGTCTGTGCCAGCCAAGCCAAATTACATGTAATTTTCAATAGCCACACATCCAAGTATCTACAAGTTCTTTTACGATTTAATGTTTAAATAAAAAATTTAACCTTATTCTTTTACGATTTGCATTGGATACTTTATTTTAAATTTGAAATTGGCTTGGCTAGCACCGACTCCAAAAAATCAAATTAATGTACATAAATATAATAATAAGCACGGTAAATACTACGCTCTTAATTTAATTTCTTATTACTATTATCTAAAAAATTATTTTTCACTTAGCAGTAGTTATTGAAGTCGGTTCAATTTTTGGTAGAAAAGTTTATTTTTCTCTCTAGTTAAAAGTTAAGGATTTTTTTTTATGTCGGTTAATAAAAATTATAATACGGGAAAAATATTGTTAAGTATACATGTATGTCAGGAGGGGGTTCGAACCCACACTGTATTTCGAGAACCAGAGCTTAAATCTTGCGCTTTAGACCGCATGACCATCTGACTGCACGTCTACCATCCTGACTGCACACCATTCGGCAAGCTTATTTAACGTCCATGTTACTTTTAATTTGCAAGAAATTCCTAATTCTATTAGCTTTTGCGTAATTATTCGAAAAGTACTGAACCAATTTCGGTGAAATGGAAGTTGTACCAATTCGAGTAACCTCTTTAGTTTAACACAAAAACCAAATTAATCGGTTGGATAGTTTCGGAGTAATCATTGAACATACATGAAAAAAATATATACTTACCCGTCGAACTGATAAACCTCCTCCTTCTTTTTTGAAGTTGGTTAGTAAAAATTATAATACGGAAAAAGTTATTGTAAATTGTACACGGATGTAAATTATGTCAGGAGTGGGGTTCGAACCCACACCCCCTTTTGAGATTCAAAACTTAAATCTGGCATTCTAGACCGCTCGGCCTTCCTGACTGCATTCCATTCGGCGAGCTTATTCTACGCCGGTGTTACATTTAATTTGCAAGAAATCACTAATTTTATTTATTTTTTGCCTACTTACTGAGAAAATTACTGAGTAAATTTCGATGAAATGGAAGTGGTACCAATTCGAGAGTAACTTCTTTCATTTAACACAAAAACCAAATTAATCGATTGGATAGTTTCGTAGTAATCGGTGAACATACATAGGAAAAAATACATACGCATCGAATTGATAACCTACTCTTAATTTTTTGAAGTCGGTTAATAAAAATTATAATATGGAAAAACATATTGCAAATTATACACCAATGTCAGGAGTGAGGCTTGAACCTATGTTCTCTTTCGAGAACCAGAGAATAAATCTGAACCGCTCGGACAGCCTGACTGCACTCCATTCTGCGAGCTTATTCAACTTGCATGTTGCTTTTAATTTGCGAGAAATCACTAACTTTATTATTTTTTTTGCCTAATTACTAAAAATGTATTGAACCAATTTCGACGAAATGAAAGTGGTATCAATTCGAGAGTAACCTCTTTCATTTAACACAAAAAAAAACAAATAATTCGTATGGATAGTTTCGGAGTAATCAGTGAACATACATAGAAAAAAAATACATACGCGTCGAATTGATAACCTCCTCTTCCTTTTATGAAGTCGGTTAAAAGTTATAGTTCGGAAAATATTATTACACAGACGTATGTCAGGAGTGGGATTCGAACCCACGTTTTCATTCGAGAACCAGAGTTTAAATCAGGCGCTTTAGACCGCTCGGCCCTCCTGACTGCATTCCGTTTTGCGAACTTATTCAACATCCATGTTGCTTTTAATTTGCAAGAAATTCCTAATTTTATTAGTTTTTGCGTAATTACTAGAAAAGTACTGAACCAATTTTAGTGAACTGGAAGTAGTACCAATTCGAGAGTAATCTCTTTCATTTAACACAAATGCTAGTTTAATCGGTTAGATAGTTTCGGTGTAATCGGTAAACATGCATAAAAAAATACATACGCGTCCAATTGATGATAACCTCCTCTCCTTTTTACTTACCCATCATACGTAGTATAGGGTAAGTCTTGCAATCGTTTTGAAAATCGAAAAATTTTTTTTGACGGATTTACACGTTTCAGATGCTGGAGATTCCGAAAAACATATTTTTAGAAAAAAAATTTTGCCGTCCGTCCGTCTGTGTGTCTGTGTGTCTGTCTGTCTGTCTGTCTGTCTGTAACCGCTCTATCTCCCGAACAAATTGAGATAGAGACTTGAAATTTTGTATGTACTTAGTATGTAAGAATGGGACGAAGCCTATTTAATATCAGTAACCTCGATTATCCGGAACTATTTTTTTCGGACTCTCGAAAAATACGTTCTGATGAAAGGTACATAAAAATTTTCGAATTTTTTTATTTTGAGGAATGGTCGTAAAAGGCAATAAAATAACACAAATTTTGCACTAAAAACAAAGTCGATCGGATTATTTGTTACCGAGATATGTGTAATCTTGTTTTACAAATTCTTCAATTTTTCATGACCCTGTATTTCATTCAAATTTCAATTCTCAGATATATTTTGATTGGAAATGAGACGCTTAATCCGACGCAGAAAATTGTTAGTTAATATGATTATTATTTTTGGAGTTATAAGGATGTTTCTTTTACGCAATGCGGTACTACTCGAGTATTTTGGCGTTTTATATAATTTGTCGCAATTGGCTCGTCAGAAATTCATTCATGGAGCATTATTATGTATGTAAAATTATTTATTTATGCGTTTAAATTTTATTTTGGAATTGCCATAGATAGTTTCCAGGCATTTTATTTTCAGATTTTATATTATGATGGGTAATTATCACGGTGGCCCCCCAACGACTAGTTTTAAATCGGTTAAAAAATTATAATACGAAAAAAACACTGTATATTAAACACGCATGTCAGGAGTAGGGTTCGAACCCACGCTCTCTTTTGGGAACCAAATTTTATGAAGTATTGAATCGATAAAAGATCTCTGGTACTCTATGCTAACGATTAAATACAAAATATTCTTAATAGCAAAATTAGTATTTAATTTTGTAAAATATGTTGTAATTTTTTAAAATATGTATGTAAAAATTATAATACTGAAAAGGTTATTGTATACATGTATGTCATGAGCGGAGTTAGAACCCGTTCTCTCTCTTTCGAGAATCAGAGCTTAAACCTGGAGCCTTAAACCTCTCGGCCATTTTGTCTCCACTCCGTTAAGCGTATTTATTCAACACTTTTAATTAGCGAAAAATCACTGTTTATATTAGTTTTTGCTTAATTACTAAAAAAGCACTGAGCCAATTTCTATGAAACTGAAGTGGTACCAATTCGAGAGCAAGTTCTTTCATTTAACACCAAAACCAAATTAATCGGTTGGATAGTTTCGAAATAATCAGTGAACCCACATAAAAAAAATACACACGCGTTGAATTGATAACCTCCTCTCCTTTTTGGAAGTCAGTTAAAAATAGATTTTCTTACGAGTGCAGTGTCATCTATCAGATAATTATTGAATTACTTTGTTAGCAACAATATAGATAGATAATTAAATAAGAGGAAATGAAAAATAAATAAATATATCTGAATTAAAGGGATGGAATTTTGTGCAAACCTAATCTATAAATTAACTTACTTTTGATCGATGAAAAAAAGTTATAAAACATATAAGTTTTTGAATGGAATGGTTTTGAATGATTGATTCTTAACAGTAACAGCAAAAATTTGAAATACTTCTGCAAAATCTTCTTTAATCTTCAGTAACCCCCGTTTAAAAATTGTTTTGCATCAATTCGCAAAATATGTTTATCAATTTATTTTCGTAGACATTCAAATCCTTGTTCTTTCGTCTAAAGCAAATTTAACACAATGGAAATCCCCTTATGTTTGCACAAAGTATTTGATATATTCCTGCTGTGGAAAATCTTTTTAAAGCAGATTTAGCTTATTCTTCTATATTATATGCACCATTTTTTTGAAGGGAATAAAGAAAAAAAGATGCCTTAGCCATTTTTTAACGCTTGAAAATAAATTACAAACGGTATACATTTGGCTATAGGTATATTACCTTTAAAGTGTATATTTCAGCTATTTCATAACATACCTAGATTTTTCATGAAATAATTAACCAAATCCGTTAAAGCGTGTAAAATTATTCATTCTGTAATTTAACAAGTTATTTTATGGAATAACGTTTGCCTAACCGTTAAAGTTCAAAATAAACAATTCAACATAAAGAAAATCTGTTGTTTTTCTTGTTTGATGATAAATAGTAAAAGACATTCAAGAAATGCATTTTAAATTATTAATGTGTGATTTAGTAAATAACATACAAAAACTGAATACATAATATCATATTATGTTTATATTAGTTAAAAGTAATACAAAATAACATAATGTAGTGCGGGAAAAGTTATGTTTAAAATTTTTATAAATTATGTTTACATAATTATTAGATTACCTTGTTCTGCTGGCATTTTAAACTTTTTTAAAAAACATTATAAAATTTTTATCCCAAATACAAAAGATAAATGCAGCTTGCAAAAGAAATAATAATAATTTTAAATATTATTTAAAAATCGCATTAATCGGAATAATTATATTATTTAATAACAAAGTTTTACAAATTTCTTTCAAATTAATAATGCAAGAGCATAATAATTAAAAATTTATGAAATACCTTCATTTTATTTAATTAATAATAAGAACAAGGATTACAATAATATGATAATTAGAATTGCATTTCATATATTTCTGATGCTATATCCAGAGGATATAAAAAATACCAACCAGAATATCCCTGGATAAATAAACTATGATACCAGGTTTTGAATTTGTAAATCGCATATATTATTTTTTTCTAATTTCTGAACTCCTACGATATAACAAGTCTGGATTAACCAATAGTCAGTTGGTATTTTTTCAGTGGCACAATTTACTTCTTTCGAATTTAATAATTTTTCCTGAGTAAGTATAGCACCATTTTTCTGTGCTTCGCGCTTATTTAACAAGGATTCCAACCTCTATTCCAAAAAATTACTTCTTATATACTGATTCATCTCTCCTTTTAGTTGAACTCATTGTTTAAAAATAAGTTTGCAAAAAATATTTGTGAATAATCCCAAATAAAAAACGCTAACATAAATATACCGCTTACAAATCAATGCATGTTCAATACACATATCGTCCAAACATGCATTCGCAATGACAGTTAATAACGAAGAAAATGTCTAAAAATGCAGCATACTAAACCAGCCATAAACGATTGAAAACTGACTAAAAATAATTATAATCAGTTCAAATGGCTTTCTTCTGCCGTTTTTAATACTTTAACGGTTAGACAATCGTTATTCTATAAATTAACTAGTTAAATTCGTCGAATCTAACAATTTTACACACTTTAACGGACACAGTTATTTAATGAAATAACAGGTTATATGATTACATATACGGTAGCATATATATATATATCCATAAGGTACTATGTTATGAACAATCTGACTAGACATATCACGCATTTAGAAAAATAAATGGTTCACTATTCAGCAAAGTGTTTTGCAAAAAATCCAAATAACGACAAAGGACTAGAATATTTTAGGTATTGAAAGTGAAACTTATTATAAAAATTATTACCCTAATAATTTTCGAAATTAATTTTTTTTTGTAAATTGAAATGTAGTTTTTAAACAAACTGCAAAATAGTTTCAAAGAAATTGCATTCGGATGTAACACAATTTCCTTTATTCGGCGGAAATTGAAAACCAGTGATATTTAGAAATTTTAATTATCACAATAAAATTAAATGAAAGTTAAATTTGATCGTTTGCTATTGTGATTCGCAAGATGGCGTTAACGTCACATACAGATACGTTTGTTTTTAAAAATGTAGTTTACAATTAGAACCGATAAATTCAATAGTCTCAATATATGGCATGTTCTTTTGCACAAGATTCTATTACATAATGAAATCTAGTAAATGGTCAGTTATTATTGTATGAGAACTAGTTTAGTACGTAAATCAAATCATTTTAAATAACATTTATTTACCAATTCATTATAAATAAAGATCTTTATCAAACGAGTTCAATTTAATTTTTTAAACATTTGTGCTGGCACCTTTCTCACACACGCACATATTTTGTTTTGTACTTAACGTACACACTGCATAAATATCCACACGCTGGGTTTATCAAGGAGAAAATGTTTAAAAAAGACAATCAAAATTTCTCTTGGGAATTTATTTTGAAAGAGTTGATATTGATATGTGTTTCAACAAATTGCTCATTTTAACAGCAAAAATAAAAATAATTTGTGTACTCGGCTTTTCCGTTTTTCAGTTAATTAAGCCAATGGAAGTTTCGAAAACTAGGAAAAAAAAGACAAAGTCAACATTTCGTTGTAAATTTTTTTAAACATTTGATTTCTTCAAAAACATACAAAAAAATATATTATTTAGTTAGGAACAGGAAATCATGTATATGGGATTTATTATACTTCGTTTTACATATTTCGAAAGGTCCGACTGATGCACGTTCAGAAACACTTAATAAAATACTACTTAAATATGTTCTTTGTTTCAGATCACTTTGTGGAGTCATTTCAAATTTTATGAAAATCGGATGCATAGATCAATTATAGGGACAATCAAAAGTATTCCGTTATATTACGGTCAATGGGGAAAAATGTTTCAAATGCATTTTAATGGTGTTACACTCATTCGAACATAATAAAATTAATATGCATCTATAAAGTACATATTATATTATACATATTACATAATCTGTGGTGCAAAGAACATTTGTTATTTATTTACAAGGCACACAAAAGTATTCCATTACATAATGGTATAGGGAGAACATTTTTGTTGCGCATTTTAATTGTAATTAATTGTTTACAATTTTATGAGATTTATATATGAGAGTGATATTTTTAAATTTTCTTTATCGTACGAACGAACCTAATTTGCCAAGCTTCACGTGCAATTTCCAACTTGTTTTAAATAATATCGATTATATACATCTATAATTTTTTTAATTACAATGTTTTAAAAAGTTTTAGAAGTAAATGTTTCTCTCAAAAGTCATATTTTGTCATACATATAGAATTTTAAAAGAAAAGGATTTAATCTAAAAATATTCAGGAATCTTTTTTTTTTGCCTTTATTTTATTTATTGTAAAAAGGTCTTCGTTTTTAAAAAAGTTTGAAACGGAAAATAAAGTTGAATTATCTTCTAAATCTACCAAAAGAAGAAAATATCTTCATAACGTTTAAAGTGTGATGCATGTTCTTAAAAAGCTACTGTACATATTTCTTTATTACGATAATGGAATTTATATGTTCCACAAAAGTATTTATATTTCAGAGGGTGTTCGCCGAGATAAACATGTTATTGTATAATTCAAGCACAGATTCAAAGAGCAAATCATAGGGATCATATCTCTCTTCACCCTTTTTCCCCGAATGTCACATTTTTTTCAATAACACATTTTTAAAGTCAAAATAGCTATTGAGAATCTCGATAGAAAAAAGAATCTCTATAGTAGATTTAAAATGGTTGTTTTGTACTTTTTCATGCATTGTTTGTGCATTTCTAATTATTGGTTTTCTATCCTTATACATTTTTGCAGAAAGACTTTATTATACTATTTTAACAAAATAGCTATTATTTACATTTATTGGAAATACATTACAGCGACACTTATGGATATACTCCCAATAGGCTCATTTGCGTGCATATGAAAGAGAAATTATAAAAAAATGAAAAGGATGGATTAGAACATTAGATCCCAAGTTTTTGACTCGCGGAGCACTTTTTGGGAATAATTTCGGAGTTCCTTAACGCCATTGTACTCTATGATTTACAAATTAAGGGTTTTATCATGCGAATGGGGCAGAGAAAGATCGACTAGATAACAATATGAACCAATATTTCCAAGATGGGATCAACAATTTCAGTTTGGCGCTTTTCTTAATACAGAAAATCTGAATTCATTCGAGAAATTTTGAAAATCGAATTTTCTATTATTTAACTCCTTAAAACTTCTATTTTATTTTACTGTTATTGAAACAATAAAAAAATAAGATCTAAAAGCCATATTTTTTGTATTAAAATATCAGCCTTGTATAATCAAGATGTGTCCGCGAAATGCAGCAGAAATTCTAATTAAAATTTTGTGGTTTCTAAAAGCTTTTATTAATGAAGAAAGCAAACTCACCTTACCCGAGCGACGTGCGAGCAATAATGTTAAAGGGTCAATGACACTCATTTTTAAAATAAAAATTTTTCTTTTGAGATTTCCAATATGAACTCGAAATTGCAGATAAAAATAGTAAGTCTGTTTGGGTCATGCATTGGGGATTACATAAAACCATTATTATTTATGGCGAAAACCATACACGCACACAAAAAGGTGAAATGTAGAGTTTTCATTTACAATGATATACTTCTGTAAAATATCTAATAAGCTACTTGCGAAAGGAAAGGCAGTAGGCCCAGTCGCTCATGAATAATTTTATAACGAGTATTCGCTAGTCCCGCCGAGAACGCCTTAGTCCCACCTATAGTCATGCGACAACGTTTTTTTCTTTCTGCTTTTAGTTTCTATTACTTCTTACGCCTCTGAGCTTTTATTTTTGAACTATTTTTAAAAAAATAATTTAGAAGGAATTCATCGTCTTAAAATAGGGGAGGGGATTCTGTAACCTGTATTGTTAGGTTCAGCAACGTTCACTTAAAAAAAAAATGTTTTATTCCAAGTATTTAGCTATTATATTATAATTTTGAAAGAAAGTTTCTTTCACCATTGATTTTGCCTAAAATTGAATCCGGTTAAAAACAAAACATGTTAAAAGAACTGCAGTAACTAGAACAACTTTACTAACAAAGCGGGATACATGAATTTTGGTAAAATTTATATCCGATCGGGGGTACTCATTGGCGAAAAATCTAAGTAAGGGATAGCGCTGAGCAAAAGTTAAGGTTGTTAGTGTGATGAGCCAATGCATATTTTTAAATGGCTACAACCTTTTTTGTCGCAAGAAAATGCGGCATCTAATCATTAAAAACTTCAAAGTGCTTTTTTAATTAAGAAAATTTCTTTTCCAGCTCAGACGACATAAGTTCGGAGTGAGGTAAGTTCGATTGGAGGTAAGTCAGGGTATACTATATACGATTTCCTTATAATGCATTAAACTATATTAAGACTAAAAATGATACATTCATTTTGTGAAGCTATTAAACATCAACAAATCTTTATATATATTTTTCGAAAGATATTTAAAAATGTAAAACACATTTAGGAGTTTTCTTCAGATGTTTTTCAGGTTTTTGTTTTAAATACTATTGCTAGAATGCAACACGTCATCTGACACCGCACTGACTAAGAGGGATGAATTTCAAATAATGCCTTTCCGTCATGCAGTGCTCAGCAAAAGTTTAGAGACTGATCAATTATGCTTCTATATTTAGAAGTACGATAACCCATCTGTCATATTTTACTTGTGACTTATCCTTTTGGTACAAACAATAAATTTTAAAGTACACTTTTACATTATATATAATTAAAAAACCAAAATTAACATTGCGGCAAAAGTATAGAAAATTTGTATATTTATAGAAAAATAACCTTAAATTAAAACCGAGTTGCACCCACATTGACTGCAATAAGTACAATAAAGTGATTTTCCATCGAAGAAACTAAATCCTGCGTCTCTTGGGGGTCTATTTTGTACCAAACGCGTTCAACAGCAGCTCAAAGCTCAATATCGTAAAATTATTGCAAAAATTTACATAAACCATACGAGATATGATGTCACAAAGATATTCGACTGGGTCCAAATCAAGACTGTACGCCGGCCTGTTGAGATCAGTAATATTTTGAGAGTTAAAGATTTTATTTTGTATGCAACATGAATAAACGCATTATCTTGCTAAAATACGTATTATGGGTCAGCTAAAAATTCCCTAAATGACTGAAAATTGTTCTCTAACGTAAGTATGTAGTCTTGCGCTCCTTGGCAACCATGGAATAACTCCAGAGATACTCGAGCATTAAAAGAAATTGAGAACAAATCATTAAATAGTCACTTCCTTGGTATCGATTGAAGCAAGTCCCAGGTTCTTTACGCAAGGCCTGCCAATAGTATGCCTGCTCATTTGGGCCATTCGAATTCCACTTTTTTTCATTATTGTATACCACAGTGCATTACTTGGGTCCATATGACATATGTTTACAAGTACATTGCATTCACGTCAATTTGTAGTGAGATTCCAAAGCTGGTTGTTTTATCATTTTCATGTAAATTGATTTATCTCTTTCTTTAATTCATCTTTGAATCATATCATGCAATACAGAAAGTTCTAACTTACTTTCAATGTAACTATCAATCATCATGTGTATAAATGCTCGATTATGCTTCTGTCATCTCATTTTCTGGTCAAAGAAGGTCTTCCAGATTTATGTATTGTTTTGAAGGAGACAGCCTTAGACTATATTTCAAAGACAGCCCCTTTTGGACGATTCAATGTAGCTAAAATTTCTGCAACAGTTTTCCATTTCCATTTCAGCTTTACTACTTCAATTACCTCATCTGACTGAATATGTCTAGCTCGCTGTATCTTCACTAACCAATGCTATAGTAAAGTATACTTAAATACTTTAGATATACTACATGATGACTTTAAAATTTGCATTTTTTCGTGAACAGTTGCCAAAAAATAAAAAAAAAGGTGTTTAAACTTTTGCAACATGCAAATTTTACTTTTTTTAGTTAATATAAATATTATCCTATATTAAAACCATTATTTTCGTCCTAAAATGGTTAAAATATATTTAAAAATAAGTATAGCCATTTGTATAACATGAGAGTTCGTATTTTTTATTTAAAGGTTAAATAATACCAGTACCTAAACTTTTGCTGAGCACTGCACATTATAATTTCTCTGACCTTTGACTTTACGAATTTTCTGTCCTGCTAATAAAAAGGTAATATAATTTTTAATATAGGATATGTAAAATTAATTGGTGTGATAAATTATATTCTTTAAGTTTTTTTAAATTAGATAAAAAAATATATAACTATACATGTCTTTAGCGGTTAATTTTCTCTTCATAGAAGCAGATGTCTTCAAAAAAGTTCAAAGCTTATCTGAATTATATTTTTTATTTTTTCAGGCCACACACGTAAATGTTGGATGACGTAAATTGAGAGAACGTAAATCAAGGTACTAATGTATACTTAAATTTTAAAATTGTTCAAAAATGATGGAAAATGTAAAACATTGGGGTTATTAAACAATATTTAAACCTTTCAGAGTACACATACCTCTATTCCTAAAATGCTGAAATGATTGAATGACACCAAAATTTTAGATAATTTTGTTTAATGCAAAGTATAAAGCATTTCTTGACATATATTATAAAAACAAAGTTTTGTTTCAATATTCTGGTTCATTATGATATTCGAAATTAATAACTAACTGGTATAAATAATGTACTACCGCCTTCCAAAAGGCTAAATTTTCATACAAGTGAATTTAATTATTCATACAATAACACATCAAAATGTTCACTAACGCTGGGCATTTCAAAGTGCATCACCCCTTAAATTTTAAATAAATCAATGCTTAGTGCAACATCTTCGCCTAACTTTAAAACTCTAAGCTTGTTCAAAAACTCTTACGATACATGCAAAAACATTAATGCTTAAAAAAGTATAAAATGTAAATCCCTGCAAAACACAAATCTGAGTCACAAAGGTATTTTTTAAAAATGTAGAGTTACTTTTATTGTCATCATCACAAAAGAAAATGTAAAGAACTTTTTTAGAAATTGTGGAAGTAAAGAAAGTTTTCCCTATACGTGCAAAAGGAATTCTTTCTACTTTGGAATGGAACATAAAGATTTCAAACACAGGTACAACAATGAACAATTTATGGATTTTTTTTGTTTTTACTATATTTTTAAAAGCTTAGATTAATATAAATATTTTCTGTTTTCTTTTTCTATTTTTTTGATAATGATATTGGTTTGGTGTCATCTCTAAGTTCGAAAAAATTTGGAACTTAAAGGGGATGGTGGACATTAAATATTTTTTCTTTAATTTTCATTATGGCAATATGAAATTTTGTGCACATATACATTTCATCAAAAGCATATAGAACACCTTCAAAAAAATTTTCGATCTTATTAAAATTTTAAAATAAAAAAAAAATTTTTAAATGAAATTGTAAAATGCTCCTCGTGTTTTAATTTTTGAGATATTTTCTTGCTTTTGCTTTTTTATCACTTAAAACTCTATTGTTAACAAATGTGTGTACGATTTTTTTTAATCTCTTGGGTAGTTAATATTTTACAGATTTTTTTCTAAATTCCATATCGATTTTCATTGAAATTTTGCCTTTTAATAACTAAAAAATCAAATTTGACGATCTTAAGGAAGACGAATTTTAAAAATCTTACACAATTTCTTTCTAAACAATATCAGAATACTTCCTTATCAATTTCATAAATATTTATACAAAATTACGTAGCAAGGGCATTTCAATAATTTAAAAACACTGAAAAATTAGCTTTGAGGAAAGAGAGATTTAAAGTATATAAATACACTTACCTTTATTATTTACTTCTTAAAGCCTTTATACTTGATATTTTAATAAGAAAAAACAAGTTTTGGTTCTATTATACCACAGAAATAGACGTTTTTGCGATGATTTTGCTCAAAGAAAGGTCCACTGTTCTCTTAAAAATAAAATAAAAATTAAATTTTTCCAATCACATGTTATGAAATAAGTAGCTCCCTCTGTCCCAAATTAGTTGCAGAATTTAGTTTGAAAGTTTTGTCCCAAATTAGTTGTGACATTTCAAGTAGAAGGAGTCGTAAATAACTTGTGATGCAGTTTAGTAGATCCACACCAGTAAAATTATACTAGAAAGAATATAATCGTATATACTAGGTGTCCAAAGCAATGTTAATTCGAATTTAAAGTAATAGAAAAAAAAATAATAATTTAGAAATTTTTCTGAAGGAAAAAATGAATAATATTGGGCGCAACGCTGTACTGGGATGTTTGAAACGATATTTGAAAAATTGAAAACTAAGCCTTAATGCGATAGATGCTTCAGCTACTAAAATACAATGTGCATCATAATGTTTATCATCCTATTCCGTTTGCAGAAACGGACAAAGGCGTCAAAAAATAAGATGAGGAAATTTACAATGTAAATTTACAAAAAAATTTAAATGCGGACAAAAAAATAAAAAAAAAATGCCACAGATTAAAATTAAAGGTGTCCCAATAAAACTAAGATAATCACTGCGAAGATAATCATATGCTGTTATAATTCTTAAATCAATATTACACGGTTTTCTCAAAGCGGAAAAAACTTTGAAGCGTGTTTCATCCATCATTAAGCAAAGTCTAATTGAAAAAAATAAGCTCGGCAAAGTTCGATTTTGTTTGCAGCATGTTTATGCTAAAATATACTATTCAGAAATGTTGGAATAAAATGTTCGTAAAGGAACTGACTGGCACAATTGATTAGCTTGAAGATAGTTTCATGTGATTACTGTTAAAAAAGTCTTTAGAAAAGGGGGCGTGGCTTAAGAACGTGTGAGCCGGAATTTTTTTAACTAATTAATTACTTATTTATGGAATGGTGGAGGGAATGTTAGGTACGTAAATATTGTTGATTGATATTATAGCTCTCTGAAAAATGTTCAAACAAAATCATAAAGTCATAAATATCAATAATCAGTACAAAAGTATTCAAATGTCGCAACTAATTTGGCACAGAGGAAGTATAAAATACTCCCTCTGTCCCAAATTAGTTGCGACATTTAGGTTAAATATTTTGTCCCAAATTAGTAGCGACATTTCAAGTAGGCGGAGTCATAAATAAGTTCGGATGCAGTTTAGTATATTGACACCAGTACAATTATACTAAAATGAATATAACGATATATACTAGGTGTCGAAGCAATTTTACCACGCATTTAAAGTAAAAGTAAAAGAAATGACTGATATAGAGCGCCACGCTGAATACATTATTTTAAATTTAATTTGGTGCCAATTTCATCTCGTAACGCGATGACGTGAAAATGACGCCGAAATGACGAGTTGGTGTCAGCTATTTCACATATCGTACAAAAAAATGCCAAGGCAGACCAATCATCCCTTAATCCACACCTAATAATCTTGCTCTACATCTTGATTTCAAGCCTTAACTTAGTGATGTGATGATACAGACAAAATGGGGAATTGGTGCCATTTTCTGCTCACCTCTACCTAGAAATGACAAGCCAGACTAAAATATTCGTACTGTACTATTTGGTATCTCTATTGTGGGAAAAATTGAAGTCATAACTCGATGAAGTATTAGTACTATCGAAATAGGGGTTTGGCGCCTTTTTCATCTCGCTTTGTACAAAGTTATGCCGAATTAGTTATTTTCCAGCTTACTGTTAATAAAATTTTCCTAAATAATGAATTCATCCTGAAAGTCGATGGCGAAGTAATTTAAAGTATAATATTATGTTTATAAGGTTTGAATTGTACATGATATGCTATAATTTTTTTATTATAAATTTTAATCTGCCGCGGGTTTCTGCGAGGATATGCACGCGACGAAAATATTCTTAAATACTTTATTTTACCTTTAATTTGGTACCAATTTCATCTCGTAACTCGATGACGTGATAGTGACGCCGAAATGACGAGTTGGCGCCCGCTGTTTCACATATCTTACCAAGAAATGCCGAAGCAGACCAGATATTCCTTATTCTACACAAAATAATCTTGTCCTACATCATGATTCCATACCGTCACTTGATGATGTAGTCATTTGTGTCGCCTCCATCTGCTCTATCATTTATTTTTCAAGATAATTAACAAAATGTCTAAAATGGCATGTGACCGGTCACCTACGGCGATTTATTATATGTACTTTTACACGTAGAGCTTTTTTTTACGGATAGTTTAATGGAATCGCTATGTAGGACTCCAACATTAAAATATATCTTTTATTTAAAGACTGTTTGATTTAACATGCTATAGACTATTTTTTGCAAAACTTTTAACTTTAGTTTTTTTTTTAATATGCAATAGTTTTGTTAATATTACCCACGAAAAATTTCAATTTACGAAAAATTCATTTACAGCGGTAATGTTACTCCCTTTATTTAAATTTTTCTTTTAGAACGGAAGGATATTTATAAGCATCCAAAAAGTAACACTACAAATATAATTAATTTACTAAAAAGAAAGTCTTTTCCATTGCATTATTCATTTATAAAAGATAAATGATAAATAAGTGGACCAAAATATTTCTTATTCCTTTGTGAAAATGCAACGCAATGTTTAGGAGTGAATTATCTTTTTATTTATGTTATGCATAAAAAGACCTTTTAATAAATTTCAAAATAACATACAAAAATGTAATTCAATTTATTATTTCTTTTACCATACTTGTTTAGAAATGAAGGTTCCAAAAGAATGGTTCAAAAATAGTACAGTTATAAAAGTTTTATACTTTTAATCTTGTCAGTATTTAAAAAAATAAACTTAATTAAATTGGAAATAAAAAAATGTGTACAAAAAGATATATTAACATAATACTAGTTTGCAGAAAATGTTTCGAAATTGAATAGGAATGTAGTTTAATGCGAATAATATCTGAACAATCTAAAAAAATATATTTATATTTTGGCGAAATATCTTCTAAAAAAAATCTAGATTTCAATATCTAATTTCTTTAATGTATTTTCGGTAAAATAGATGTTCTTAGCAGACAGATAAGATATTTTTTTCAAACAAATACTAGTGACATTTTCACAGTTGGATGCCTTGAAAATCTGAGTCATTTATCAATGTCATTTTTTGATATTTAAAGTACAACGTTTTCAGCACTCATATAAAAAATAACTTGTTAGTATTTTTTATAGACAAATTTTTTATTAAGATATATACTTTAGAAAGAACTTTTATTTAAGTTTCAAATTAGTTTTAAAAAGGGCAATTTTCATTTTTGATATTTTAATATTTTTTTCTCTAGACTGTTGAGAGACAAGAATAGTAAAAATATTAGCATATATCATTTAGTATTAAAAATGAAAAACGCTGTGGTTGAATATGACTGAAAAACCTATATATATAAATAAATAAATTAACAAACTGCTTAATGTAAGGTTTTTTTTTTCAAAAAGATTCATAATATAAGTTTTTTATTATTTGCAGTTTATGAATCTTAAAATCAACATTGTTAATGATTCCACTTAATATTTCAGTTTTGACAATCATTTTGAGGGGTTGGTGAAAAAAAGACAATTATAATTTTTTAACTACGTGTTCTTTCTAATGCTTTTTCTTGAGTCTGTATTCTTGAGTTCCCACTTTTAAACCGCTCAAGTAATCATATTTTTTCTATCATATTAAGCTACATATTTTGAATTGTAAGAAAATTCTTTAAAGCATAATTTTTTGTAGTGTCGATTTTTTACCCATCTTCAAAAATGCTAACTTTATGTCCAATATTTACACCAAATTTCAAATAACCGCCATTTTGTGAAATTTATATTTTTTTATGAGTTTCTGGTCTGGATCTGTAACTAATTTAATATATTTTAAGAACCATTTTTTATTGTTCTTGATATTTATTAAAAGAGTAGACTTGGATACACTTAATTGGAACTGATTTTTTGGTCATGCTATGTATAGATAATTCTCAAAAAGTATTGGTAAATAAAGTATCAACATCTTTGTATACAACTAGGGGGGCTTCGCCTGCCTGATCTCTACGCTCGCCAACCCCCCGCATAATCGCTTCTCGATTCCAAGTTGTAGGCTACCCCTGCTTGCTGCGCTCGCCAATACCCCATGGAATCGCTTCGCGATGCATAGAGGGAGCCCTTTTCTGATTGGTCTATTCGACTCATGGAATGTGTGGTCGATCCGGACGCGTTATTTCCGGAAACCTTACACATCAGCATCATTCCAGGAGTCATTCCTGGGAATTTGTTTAAGGCTAGTTTTTTTAGGTGCGTTCGTAATTATGTAAAAACGTAGCACCTATTGTTGTCGTTCAGTCCGTCCGTCTGTCTGTCCGTCCGCATATAACAACGCAAAAACAGCCCAACTGAATCGTTTGAAATTTAAAATACATAATTATTACATAATTTTGTCGAGTCATTTCAAATTTTATGAAAATCGGATGCATAGATCAATTACAGGGACAATCAAAAGAATTCCGTTACATTACGGTCAATGGGGAAAAAGTTTCACATGCATTTTAATCGTTTGAAATTTTAAATACATAATTGTTACATATTTTTGTCGAGTTATTTCAAATTTTATCAAAATTGGATGCATAGTTCAACTACAGGGACAATCAAAAGTATTCCGTTACATTACGGTTAATGAAGAAAAATGTTTCAAATGCATTTTAATGGTGTTACACTCACTCGAACGTAATAAAATTGATATTGTTACAAATTTTGCAAAGAGTTAGTGTTTGTACTGTAAAATAATGTAAATAATCTTATTAAGCTCCATTCCTTTACTAATATTAATTTTTGTTACATTGTATCTGTTATCAAGCAAACTTGTCTATTATTTTCAGTGTATGTCTACGGCAGATTGGCGAAATATTAAAGATATCGCAAAGTTGGCGTCATTTTTGACGACTAATTTTGGTCGCCAAATTTGGCGATATATCACCAAGTTGGCGACAAACTTGGCGATTGTTGGCGATGGTAATCCTTCGCTCTCTATGGTAACCCCCCTTAGGTATACTGATACATTGAATGTTTTTCCTTGGTTTCTGGATTTTTCGAGAAGCCTGTGGAAACTTCTAGCGCATGCTGCGAGCCTGTATAAGGAGAGCATTACGAGCTGTCGTTGTTATTATTCATCAGTCAGTCATTGAGTGAGCTGCGATTGTAAACAAGTTTGCTTGAGTTTTCTCTACATCGTTTTGAATGTGATTTAGCGTTGAGACATTGTATAAAGAGTCTCTGAGACCTATATCTGTACTTGTACGATAGATTTGAACAGTTATGTTTGAATATCTAGTAATATTTGTGAGTTTCGAAGACTCTGTTGTTCTGAAGATCTGTAAATAAATTATTTTCTACTTTTCTAAGAGACAAGAGTTTGCAATCGTCTAACCATAAGATCAAAAGAACCCTATATACGCTGCAACATTTGGTGTCAGGAGTCGGGATCTTATGGCGAAAACAAGAACAATGGACGGACAACTGAAAGAACTGTTAGATGCTATCAATGGCATAAAGACAGAATTGACGAAAGGCGGAGAAGAGTTGGCAGAAAAAATGAATAAAAGCCAAGAAGAGTTGGAAGAAAAAATGAATAAAGGCCAAGAAGAGTTGGCGGAAAAAATGAATAAAGGCCAAGAAGAGTTGGCGGATAAAATGAATAAAGGCCAAGAAGAGTTGGCGGATAAAATGAATAAAAACGAAGAAAGAATGAAAGAGTTGACAGAAGAATTGAAGAAGGACGTTAATAAAAGTCAAGAAGAAATGAAGAAAACTTTAGAAGAAAAGTTCTCGTCGGTAGATAGAAGAATAGATTCGGTAGAAGAGAAAATAGAGAATGAAATCAGTAAAGTAGAAGAGAAAATTCAGAATGAAATTAGTTATATTGAAGAGAAAATAGTTGAAGTAGATGAAAAGCTAAATAAAAAAGTACAAGATCTTGAGAAGAAGCTTTCAGTGTCCAGTGGTAATTTTGAAGAATTTTGGAATCTGTCTGCTTCTTTTGTGCACGTTAAGCTGTCGACATACGACGGAAAGAGTTCCTGGCAAGTTAACAAGACTCAATTCACTATTGTAGCCTAAGCGAACAAATGGAGTGACGAGGTGAAAGCTTGTCAACTGGCAGCGTCTTTGAGAGGAGAAGCCGCCGACGTGCTGCAAACATTGCCCGGTATGACGCAACTCAATTTTGAGATTTTAAGTTGTGCAGTTGAAATGAGATTCGGAGAAAAATTCTTCAAAGATTATACGAGAATACAAATGAAGAGCCGCCATCAAAAATCGAGTGAAACCCTTCAAGAGTTTGCCTCAGAAATAGAACGGCTGGAAAATTTAGCATTCAGCGACTGCCCAACAAATGTACGGGAAATGCTCTCCCTGCAGTACTTTGTAGACGGAATAAAAGATCCGGAAGTGCAGAGAGCGGTACGAATGGCAGATGTACAGGATTTAAAGGCTGCATTACTATATGCCTTAAAATTGGAAGCAGCTACACAAGCCAGCCGAAGAGATCGTCATTCAGTCCGAGAGGCAACGGTGAACAAAAGCTCAGACACTGAAATCGACGTCTTGAAAGAAATTAGGAAAATCAATCAAGAGCTTGAAGCCTTAAAATATGGAAGAACAAGCTTAAAAAGACAGAATCTCACGTGCTGGGGATGCAGTGATACACGACATCTCCGAAGAAACCGCCCCAAAATCCAAGACAGTGAGATGAATTCAAGACCAGAGAATAAAAAGTCCCACCTGAAGATCCTTCAAATATCGAAAATGAGTGGCGGCGATAATGAATTATAT
Organism: Maratus speculifer; assembly: GCA_964019185.1. NCBI lineage: Eukaryota > Metazoa > Arthropoda > Arachnida > Araneae > Salticidae > Maratus > Maratus speculifer. Next base: position 297,221,319 of record OZ025292.1, read on the forward strand.
GTGATAGGCTTTATTAACGGAATTCAGTGCGTATGATTGTTGATACGGGAGCCAATGTGACAATAATAAGATAAGATTTGGCTCGAAAATTGAAATCTAAACTCATCTGGACTCCACCATGCGTTACCCTGCAAACTGTGACGGGCGACAAGATAGGAATATATGGTAAGGCAAATTTAACCATCAACTTTGGAGGAACGAAATATTACCATACGGCATATGTGGCTAACATAACAGGTCCTTGCTTAATCGGACTAGATTTTCTGAAGAAGTTTGGCTTCAAACTTGATTTCAAAAATAACAAAATGCTCTCAAAATTTGAAGAAATAAGTCTTTTTGGATTAAATAACGAAATTGAATGTAAACAAATAGTAATAGCCAAAGAAGACATCAATCTAGATCCAAGAACAGAATTTTTAGTTACTGCTGTAATTAAAAATTAAACTAATTATCGATTTGGCCATATAGATTTTCCCGAAGACAATAGTACATAAGCAGGAGTATTGGTGGCTTCTTCTGTAGTAGACCTCTTGAAAAAGACCATTCCAGTCAGAACTGCTAACATCAGTGATAAGACGATGACTATCAAGAAAGGAGAGGTGATAGCATCATGTGCTCCTGTAACGTGCATAAGTCAAAATTCCAGTCACTCTGAGAAATCTTCAGATAATTTAGTCAAAGATTTGTTACAAAATACAGACTTAGATCCAAAACAGATGGACGCTGCGGAAAATTTAATTAGAGAATTCCAAAGTTTATTCTCCCAAACATCTGAATACTTTGGACGAACCAAAATGGCACAACACCGAATTGATACTGGAGATCATTCACCTATTAAACAACACCCTAGACGATTACTTTTTGCCAAGAAAGAAGAGGTGCAAAATTTAATTAAGGATATGGAAGAAAATGAAGTCATCGAACCATCGACAAGTCCCTGGGCGTCTCCCATTCTATTAGTAAGAAAGAAGGATGGTTCTACAAGATTTTGTGTAGACTACCGCCGACTGAATGACGTCACTAAAAAGGATAGTTACCCTCTACCAAGAATCGACGACATTCTCGACACACTTGCGGGCAACACTTGGTTCTCGACTCTGGATCTGAAGAGTGGTTACTGGCTGGTAGAGATCCATCCGGACGACCCACAGTGGGGCAAAATCCCGAAAAGCTGGCCAAAATATGATAATGTTAATCAAATTGTACGAAAATTCGTATACATGTTTTTTTGAAGATGCTAAGTAAAAATACAAAATTAAAATTGAAAAAAAATTGGCGGATACAATATGGCGGAATAAAAATTAAAATGTCTCGAAAGTTATTCAATTTATATGCAATTTCGTAAACTTTTCAGGATGCTAATTAGGATTCAAAAGTTAAATTTTAAAAATAAATAAATAAATAGAATTACAGATTAAGAGTAAAAACAATAAGATTTAAATAAAATTTAAAATTTCGAGGTAAACTTAAAAGGGAATTTTCAAAAAACCAAGACATATTTAAACGAAATTTAAGTACGTTAATGGAAAGTAAAACATTAGACTATTTAATTTTGATATTATTAAAATAAAAACGAAAACATATTCCAGAAATTAACCTTTAGAATCAACTGTAGCATAATAAAAAGATCCTTCAGAGGTCAAGGTGTCGAAATAGTTAGCAGAACTTGTTGGCGGTATTGGAAGATCCTGTGACTCTTAGGATCAATGATTTTAATTTCTTCTACGATAATTTACCTAAACTGGAGAGGAAAGAATCTGATGACATTAAAAGACGTAAAAATAGCTTTTTTTCTCGCTACTGCATCTTTGCGATAAATCTTCTCGATGCCTTTTGATCAGTTTGTTGCATGATTCTTGAGTATCTTATGGCATTTGACAAATTGGCAGTAATGAAGATAATGTTATTTCTTTGTCATTAATTAGTAGTTCGTGTACTGACGTAAGCATATAGAACCAGGGGTGCTGCTCAAATCTACGAGCTATTTGTAAGGGAAATTTTTCGAAGTTTATCAAATAAATAACATGGCTACAAGAAATTACTTATGCCATAAGTAATTGGCACAACACAAGCAAATTAAGTTTGCTTGAGTTTTCTCTACATCGTTTTGAATGTGATTTAGCGTTGAGACATTGTATAAAGAGTCTCTGGGACCTATATCTGTACTTGTACGATAGATTTGAACAGCTATTTTTGAATATCTAGTAATATTTGTGAGTTTCGAAGACTCTGTTGTTCTGAAGATCTGTAAATAAATTATTTTCTACTTTTCTAAGAGACAAGAGATTGCAGTCGTCTAACCATAAGTTCCAAAGAACCCTATATACGCTGCAACAATATGCTTCTATAAAGTAGATATTATAATATACATTTTGCATAATCTGTGGTTCAAAGAATATTTGTTATTGATTTACACGGCCACACAAAAGTATTCCATTGCATAATAGTATAGGAAGAACATTGTTTGGTGCGCATTTTAATTGTAATTATTTACAATGTTATGAGAGTGATATTTTTAAAACTTCGTTATCGTACGAACGCACCTCATTTGCTACGTTTCACGTGCAATGTCCAACTTGTTTTTACTATAGAAGGATATCAGTTTCTTAGTCAAAGTACACTAATTTCAAACCAAAAATATTTTTCTATTGGTATTATTATTATAAAATGAAACAATATGTAATAATGCATTGTAAATCAAGCTGTATTTGGAGATACTCCTTTAGAGTACATGAAATAGATGTTTCACAAATAACCATGAGTTAAAACAAATACACCAATATAGTAAATTAATTAAACAATTTAAAATACATAAAAATCTTTAAAATTATCTGAATCAAAATTAAAGTAAAACTAGTTGGATGTGCCAATCCCAAAACTTTCTTCTATCTCATACATACATTTTAATATTAAAAAAATAGTAACTCATTTTAATGCTTTAACAATTTTAATTCTATACCTTACCAACTTTGATTTTCATCTTAAATTTCTGCTTCAATCAATTAATCAGAGTAAAACGAATTTCCGTCTCTGCACGAGCCGATGGACAATAGAATGATAGCAAGATTTTTTTTCAAATTCAGGGAGGACCTACTTGCCTTACCAAAAAATAATCATATGCAAAATGTTTAGTTCAGTTCTAGAACTAACTTCATACACTTTTATGTGGTGCAATATTGAAAATGTCATAAAATTCGGTATTGTAGCGCCCCCTTCCGGCGGATTTTTTTCAGATTCAGGGTGATCCAACTAGCCATAGCCATACACTTACACAAAAAAATTCGTTCAATTCGATGCATAACTTCATGTACTTTTGGTCGGTACAATATTGAAAATGGCACAAAAATGGCGATTGCAGCGCCCCCTTCCGGCGGATTTTTTTCAAATTCAGGGAGGACCAACTAGCCATAGTCGTACATATACACAAAAAATTGGTTCAATTCGATGCATAACTTGATATACTTTTCGTCGGTACAATATTGAAAATGGTACAAAAATCGCGATTGCAGCGCCCCCTTCCGTTGGCATATTTCAAAACTGAAGGAAGACCTGCTTGCCACAGCCAAAAACATTCACAAAAAATTTGGTTCAATTCTATGGATAACTTCATACACTTTTTGCTGGTAGAATGGCGACATACAGACAAACACACACACACACACACAGACACACGGACAGACAGACATTTTGTAAAAACATGTTTTTTGGAATCTCTGACCCCTAAAACGTGTAAATCCGTCGAAATCCGGAAGTCGAAAAAATTTCGATTACAATACTTTCTTCTATTGAAGATAAAAGAAAGTAAAAAAACTACCGTCTGAGCGATGCACAAATAAAAACGAGTAAGATAAAGATCATGGAAGCAGTGATAAACGATACTGAAAGTATTGAACTGACTTTTATTTTTTATTTGTAAATCGGGTAATGAATTAATTTTTAAGATTAATAGTCTTTTTTGGTATTATGCAAATACCTTTTATCTAAACTTTGCTTAAGTTTTCAGATTCAATGCATTCTAGAGGGTCAGTTTTAGATATATTATTCAGAATTTTGTGTGTAAAACTTTTTGAAGTAATATTCAGTATCCTTGTTAATAGATACAATAATCAATAAATAATCTAAAAACAAAGGCATTAAATGCTAAAACACGATTACAATAGAAAAACTGCATAAAAAATTGGAAATATTTGATGAACGATCTAAAGTTTATAAAAAGTTTTTGGCACAATTTTTCTAGTTAACGAGGCATTCTGGATTTTTGTGTGCAGATTAATTTAGAGCATAATTAACAAAAATATTTTTCATTTTATTTTTGAAATTTCATGTCTAATTTTAATTTTAGACTAAACAACTACTTAAAAAATGTTAACAAACCATTGAAGAGAAAAAAAACAGCGAGCTATATTTTAAGACAGCTATAATAAACGGCACAAAGGGAACAGATAGACAGTTAAAAACAGGGTCTAACATGAAAATATGTTAAAACGTATTATTTCTTAGTACTTTAGATCTTAATTTAGTCAAAATTAAGCGTAGGGTATGGATTACTAATTAGAATAAAACTGTACAGGCATAAGATGTGGACAAATGATTAAAATAGGGGTCTAGGGTCCAGCAAAAATACGAGGGTGTTGGTTTGGTAGAGCAATCCAAGATTCAACTTTAAAAGCGTGATAAATCTGTGATTGTGGAAATAAAATGTGATTTTAAGGAGCTCGAATCCGCCGTTTAAATTCACTACAAGGGCAATAATTGTAGCTAATATTTAGAAATGTACATAATTCATTATCCTGTCTTGTAAATGGACATATTTCTCAATTTAAATTAACAACGTACAACGTAACAAACACATGTATTGTAGTTAATGCAAGTGAATGTGACATTTTCAATCAGCCATTATTGGCATCTAATCTTGTAGTCTGGCGATAATTTTTTGGTCGACGGGATAACCAAGTAGTACCTTAATTAATAATTATGTATATTTATGCAAGTATTAATTATTTAAAAAAATGGGCATTTTCGTTTTCAGCCAAAAATGGGAGAATCCACATAATTCGGCTTCGGTTTCTGTTTTGGCTGATCCTTGTACATGATTAAAGATTATTTAGAGCAGTGTTTTATACTCATTTATAAGAACAACAGTGTTATTAATTTGCTTGTAAGTTTATGTATATAATGATACTAAAGAGAAAAAACATATGAAGACAGCAGCTCCTAAAATATGATTGGATTTAATTGCATGCATTTCTGAATTTTCAAAGCTAAAAAATATTTAATATTATGGATAATTAATAAGGCTTTTAAGATTTTTAAAATCATTAGATAAAACAAAGAAATAAAAATTTCGCCTGATGTGAATTGCAAGAGAAAATAGGCTATATAATTTGACTAACAAATTATTTTAATAACTTGTAAAAAAAAGAAAAATCTTCATTATAGTGAAATGTACCCATAAAAATTTTATTTTTCATAACAGCTACTTTTGAAACAAAGACTTTTTTCGGAAGGTTAATAGTTAACACACATATATATAAGATAAACCTTGTATATAAGTGTATCCTTAGATCAACATTTGATAAGATTCCCTTAAATTACTCGTTGTTATTTATAATAGGTTAAAAATATGAATGATGTGTTTCTTTAGGATCAATTCTTATACAAGATTGGTGCTAAAAGAGAAATAATAATAAAAATATTTTTCAATAATTCTAATGCTTCGTGAACATCTTCTTGAAAAGTAGCTAACGATGTCAAACGAGCGATGTTCCAAAGTTCTATTTATGCAAACTGCTATTTATTTCTATCAAAAAATCATGATAATGAAAAATGTTTTGAAAGGGTTAACAACACATTTTTTAAAAGCACTAACATTTTTTTCAAAAGATTTGAAGTGTTTTAAACAGAAAATGAAATATGTTTATGGACAAGTTTTTCCATATTCTAAAAAGTTTTGCGGATGCTGAGTAAAAAAAGACGATCCTGCACAATAGACATTTTCTACTTTCCAGGCTCGAAATGGCGTATCGCTTCTGGCCCAAACCGTGCTATATTTGTCTGGCAACCATTTTTTATTTCGGAATTCCAATCAATATGGCATCTAATTATTAAACAATAAGTAATTCGAAACTTAGAATCTCTATGCGTACGGCAGATTTTCTCGTAATTGCACACATACAGATAGACTAACAACTTTCTTTTATTAGTACAAATTTGTTGCTCGCTTCTAAAGTGCACTTTGTGGGTTCTGGATTATTCGCTGCCTAAAATATTTTTAACGAATATTTGCTTATTAAATAAACAGCTCATAGCCAAAAAGATTATAATATTAGAGATTATTTAGATTCGACGCATGACCTCAGTGATATTGAATAAACTTGTACACGAGTCTCAACGAAATCGAATATCAAATAATAAAATAATTTCTTCATTATGTTTTTGGTCTGATATAAATAATATTATATTGTTTAAATGCCAAAAAGAAAATTAGAATGCCTAAAAAAGAAAAATTCACATGTAATTTCACATGATATTCACATGTAATTTCACTGCACACATCATAAGAGGGAAATTAAAGTAAAAATAAAAATACTAATTCATGATTAAATTAGCTTTCTAAAGAAATATTTTTATGCTGACTGATATCTTCTCATAATGTTTGTGTATTTTTATCCATTTATATTTATTTGTTTCACTTAAATGCTGATAAATAATGTAGTTCTTTCATTCAATATCAGACATTTTCTTAATCAATATTTGACTATTTTTTTCCAAAATTGTAAGTAAATTCGCATTTTACAAATGTCCAGGATTATTTAAATGTAAGATTATTTAATGCTTTATGAAAGAAAAGAGGATTTTTTTTAAATCGTTTTACACTTAAATGAATAACCAAGCGGCTGTTTTCTTAAATTTTGAAATAAATTTCGTTGTATTAATGTCAAAGTGTATTTAGTATTCCAGATAAAGACGCATTAAAACTGTTCCTTCATGTGTGGAAATTAGCATCTTTAAAATTTCAATGAACATAATTACCGAAAAATTTCAGATCAAACACTAATAAACTTGGAGAATTAGTCACACAGAAATTATATATTTTCTTTATTTTCATTTAAATGCTTATGGGATTGAATCGTTAAAGAACATTTCTAAAGGCGAAATTTTAATCCAAGCATTAAATCTTAAATTATACACGCTTTATGTTTTTTATGTTGAAAAAAAATAAAGTATTAAGACAAAATGTAATGGAAAACGCCAGTTTTTATAGGCCATATTGGTGAAAGTACATATGTTCATTTCTTAATATCATATATACAGGGCATATATACATTCAGTCGAGTGTATGGTGATTCCGTTTAGTGATGCGTGAACTCATTTCGATGAAAACCGACACCTTATCGATCGTTAATGCGTGAATTGGTCGAATAGGCAATAGAACATTCGTCTCGGAATTTTTCCATGAAATAATTAAGTCATCTGCATAGCGTTTAATCTTTATTAACAACATATCAGCTAAAACAGTTTCCACCTTAAAATTAAAGCTAGGTCTTGCTGTGACCATTTATAGTGGCTACTCGAGTAAACTTAGACTGAAGAAATCTGTAGTTATAGGGTAATTTCTATCAGCGTATGATGTTAAATAACTGAAAATCGCACAAATTCTGAGTTTTCACCGGATGCTGCTGCTTTTTGATGAAACTCGCAATGATACAAATGTGTACGTCATACATGTCTATTTGGTAAGGAACAAGAACGTCACGCGATAAGGTCCAATGAGAATAATTCCGTTGAGAATTCTTTTAAAAATGCGTAGTGAGCTAAAATAAGGGGAATAAACAAATATCACAGAGCGCGAAAGATCATTTGATAAAAATAAGTAAAGATAAAAGTAAAAAAAGAAATAGCTCTTTTAAAATCGTTCGAATTCAAACTAAATAATAGAATTTAGTCAAAAAATGATGAGGCAATTTAAGAATAAACAAAAAATTTTAATTGAGTGAGATAATAATTAATTTAAGGAGAACTTAATAGAATTAATGACATGAGAATTAATGACTGAAATTAGTGAATATATTGGTAATTTAGCATGAATAAAAGCAAAGAAAAGGAGATATAACAAAGGAAAATTTAATAATACAACACATATACAGTTTCTTAATATACATGTCTGTTTTACATTGTGCATATTTTGTTCATCTAGAATTTTTCCAACTTGTTCATACATTTGTGATTTCATTTTTAATTACATATCATATCAATATTATAAAGGCCAAACATATATGTGCGTAACGCATACGTCATTTTGCGCATGGCAATTCTTTCAAATTTTAAATGAATTTCGGTATTGCAATTTTTGCTACTTAAAGTTTTAAAACTTCTTAATATCACATATTTTCAATTTTTACACCATCGAGAAGGAAAAAAAAAATGTACTTTTAAATGAAATTTGTTTGAAAGCTGTATCCTAATTTGTTTTTGAAATATTAATTTTTTTGTAGCTTTTAATACTTTTTTTTATAATCTTGGCAAAAGAGTACTCCATTTCTATTTAAAGCAAAGGAAAATAAAGGAAAACATCGAGTGCTGTATCCTTATGTTGCCATTTTCTCATTCAAAGGGAAAAAATAGAAATTTAAATATCTTCTATTATAAAAACCGTTGAATTTTGACTTCATTAACAAAATTTGATTTACACGTAAAAGAATATCAACAGTTTAATATCTATTTCAGCTAATAGCCATTGAGACTTCAAGTTTTGAATCAAAATTATCAAATTAAAATGCCAATTTTTTTAAACGTGAATACAGATGTGAAATGTACATTTGTAAATTTTGATATGGTAAAAATCATGTCGGGTTTAGATATCACGGGGAAAAAATTCTATGATTGAGTCAAAGATGAATAAATTTTACTTTTTATCATTATGGAATACTAGCATAAGAACCTTAATTGATAACTTTATCATGATAACATATCTTAATTATTTTTTATTGCTTACATATACGATTAAAGTTTAATTTTAACAATTTCTACAACTGCGTTTTATAGAAATGGTATTTTGTTAATTTGACGATAAATATTATTTGTTTAAGAGCTAGACGTACCAATATAAAAATCATTTTTTACAATAACTAATTTTGTAGGTTTATATTATAAGTTAATGAAACAGTTCTTTCTTAAACATTTCCTTTCGTCAAAATTTGACGGGTTCTACCTTGTATATTATAAAGCAGAAGTTCTGAAACTTCGGCTCGAGTGTTTTCAAAAACTACAACGACGGATTTTTTTTCAGATTGCATCATTCGATAGGAAATATTTTGCGGAGGTTTATGATTCAAATATACAGGGATAATTCTGATTTTTCGCAATAAATTTCGTATTTTTCGGTTTTTTTGACGAAAAGGTTGCTTTCTCTAATTGAAAATAATATAATTATCTCGAAAAAAACCCTTCTAATTCATTGATTTAAAATAAATATTAATAAAAAAATCAGTTTAATGCAAAATAATATTATAAAAAGAAAATATTTATCTTAAAAAGTATATTCATAATATTTAAAAAGTAATTCAATGTGAAAGAAAGTTTTGAAGTGACACAATATTTGGCTATTTATTTTTTTTTCGAGTCAGGTTAAAAGAAAATATTTCAAAAACTTCATTAGGTAAAACATAAGTAATTTCTTTTTTTTCTGTTTTAAAAATATTTTTTTAATCTAATTTTCTCATTATGTGTTATACAGAAGAAACTCACAGAATTTATACATAAAAATTGGCTCTTATTGTTATTTGTATGTTATTTATTCAATTGGGTGTTTCAATCTACTTTGTTGCCAAACAATGCGATTCTAAACCAAAAAAAGCCCAAGACGGAACGATGTTTAATCTATGAGAGCATTTTTAGGAATTATTTTTACATTTAATTTAAATAATATATTTCAGTTAATACCACAAAATGAATAATATTACAATTTAGGATAACTGCAACATTTAAAATGTTTTTTGGCACAGATGTCATATACGAACTACATTTGCACAATTTGTTTCTGACGCCAGTGTCATATATACATCTGGGTATTTAACTGACACCAAAGTGTCATTATTTTGCTTAATATGGCAACCCGGATGTTGTTGTTTATTTACTTTCATTTCCCTTTTTTTCAATTATATAAACTATCTTGATAAAGGCACATTTGTCATATATGCACCACATTTGCGCGACTGCAATAAAATGGCGATTTTATGCCTCACTTTGTAACTTGGCTGTTGTTGTTTATTTACTTTTATTTTATTTTTTTAAAGGATATAAATAATTTTGTTATATAATTATTAAAACTAAACTTTTTTTATTTATTGTTATTTTCCTTTAAAAATAATAGGAAATAATTGAAAACTATATGTGTAACTAGTATTTGAAAACAAAGTTTTCGCCAAATCGGCAACAGGAAAAAAAAAAAAAAAAAAAAAAAAAAAAAAAAAAAACGAGCGAAAGTGGTGCGTTTATACACTATACTACAGCATTTAAACTTGCCGTATAAATAACGATTATTGTTTTATACATGGAATTTTCGGCACTTACGTTATATACGCACCGAGGTATCTGATTGGCGCCAAAACGGCGTTACTTTGCCTGATATGATAACCCAGCTATAGTTGTTTCTGTATTAATAAATTGTTTATTTACTTTCGATTTTTTCTTAGATATTATGTAAATTGTTTTGTGCTTTGGTTATTTTTTTATTCATTGATATGTTCGTTTTAAAATAACGGAAAATAATTTTTAGAATGTACAATTCTTCGCTATTCTAAAACGAGGATTTTGCCGCATTGCTGTTGGAAGGGAATCGGTATATAATGTTTGTGTAATATGATATTTTCAACTGTAAAATGAGTGCAACTTGATTAACACGCCAGCCAGTTTTGCCAAACTTTACAAATCGCCGAACTATTCGTCAAATTATAGAAATTTACATAAATTAATTTTAAATAACGAAAGAACAGTAAAACATAAGAAAAAAAATACAAATTAAATGTCGAATTAAAAATCACTTGATGACGTAAAAAATACGTGTATCGAGTGTAATATCAATTTCGTGGGACACTTACGATCATCGATTATTTTCATTTATTCTTATAATCTGGTATTAATTTTTTGCTCGACAGAATAATTAAGTAGTACCGTAAATTGTATAAACAACAGTTAACATTATAAAAATAGAGTTATTTTTACCTATTGTTCCTAAATTTCGATGCAAATACACACCCATGCTGTAAAAAGAAGCGCTAATGTCATATATGCACCACGTTGGCGCGACATATTTCTAGTGCCACTTTAACGAAAACTTCATTTTCAAATGACAATTATATTTCTATTTTTTAATTATTTTCTATAATACGAAATAATAATAATAAATAAAAAAAGTTTATTTAATAACTATAGATCTAACAATTTGTATCATTTAAAAATGCAAATGAAAGTAAATAAATAGTTTATTAATTAATTAAAAACAAAGCTGGATTTCCATATGAGGCATAAAATGGTCATTTTGTTTTAATCACGCCAGATGCGTATCTGTACCGAAAAATGAATTTCGCACATACAAAAAACATTCACCTTAATTTTCTAAGGAAAACTTTATTTATTTAAAATTATTTATTCTGCTGGATTCCAAAGATGGAAAACTGTAATAGATTTGTCAAGAGCAAATGTACGTTGTGAAATGTAGTATAATATTGAGTGAGGATGTAATAAGGTTTCCACAGATACCCATATCGTCAAGTTGAGAGGTTGAGATTTGAAAAATTATCAAATGAAAATGAATCACTTGAAAATTGTTTGGACTCAATGGTCAATCTCTGCAATCATAATGTTCGCTATTTTAAAAGTATGGTGAATAGACAATATTTAAATTGGTGTTTTCATAATTGCCTCATTTATGTATCAGACTCTACTTTAAATGATCAACTGAAAGATTTCTTTCTTAAAAGTCCGAATTTTGTCGAATGCATAAGCTAATACATCAACACAATTTTTTAATATTATTTGAATATATCTGGCGTCAACGGGCCTTGATTCCACTGTTGTTGCTTTTATTTTTGGCTCAGTTTTGATTTTTCTAGCTCACACTGATGAGTTTTGCACCGATGAAGAATATAGATAGTAGATTCGGAACAGCTGTTTGCTACCTTTTAATGTATTATTTGTGCATCTATAACCGTTGCTTTTCTATCTTTAAACACAATGGCGTTTGAATCATTTTCAGAAATGTGAAAGAGCATTCGAGGTGAAGTTGCTTTAAAAAACACAATCAAATGCAGTATTTTGTTTGATTCATGTTTTGGTTTGAAAAATACACCAGCGCAACGGGCTTAGCCTGTAGTGTATAGATATAGATATATTGTTGACGATTATAAGATGAGATCTTATTGTTTATCTAGGTGAGAATTTACAGCAATAACACAAAGTGACTATGTTGAGCAGATAATAATAAATTTTGGCCATTACGATGTTTGGCGACAGGCCACTTTTCTTACTTAAGAAAGCAACTGATTAAAGGCTATATCACGACATTAACTATCGTCAACGGAACACAAGGAAAAATTAATTATTTTCATTTTAAATTGATATTAATTTTGATATCAATTTTATATTGTATTTTTGTATGTATAGTACAATATTTTCTTCACATTAAATACAAGGTAATTATTTATATTGTAGTTTTTATTTAAATTTATTTTATAAAAAGCAAAGAATAAAAATATACAAGGTGATGAACATAAGCTATAACATTCATGAAAATATTTAAAATTACCGTTAATAAATATATAGTAAATTAACCACCTGTAGATTTACGACTTGCCAATGAGAATGTAAATCGTTCGTAAGTCAAAGATAAAATGTAGTGTAAGTGAAAATGATGAGTATCCCACATGATATCATATAATTATAAAATTAAATAAGAATATAATATGTATATATGTATATATATATACAGGGTGGTCATAAAAAAACTTTGCCGATATATGGAGCTCTAGCGGCCAATCCGTTCAACCGATTGAGGTGAAATTTCAGATATAGCTATTCAGAGGTATGAGCTCGAGATTTGGTGAACGGCAAAAAATGTCACTCACGGTTACGGTCATAGTTACAGAAACTCGAAATTTTCCAGTGGCAACACCCATTTTTTTATTTCAAAATGTTCAGCGCATGCGAAAACCCTAAACAGCGTTGGAACGGTATGATTATTGAAATAAACGGACACGTTATTCTTGCACAAAATCAGTTCTATGAACGGCTCCAAACGGATAAAAAGTAGGGTGGGAATGTTAGTTCTTAATTCGGAGGTCGCAGATGCCAACAAAATGACTTCTTTCGCGGTGAGTTGGTAAAACTATTATCAAAATGAGATGAATGCTGCTAAAACCTGGCACGTTTACCGTCGCCCAACCATCGCCCAATTTGTGGCCTATGTATTTCACAAGCTCTTTGTGATTTACTAATGAAATTCGAAGAAACTGACTGCACCGGTGATAGTCCGCGATCCGAACTGCCAACTCTTCCTGAGGATACTGTTATGGAAGTGAATCACATAGTGACCAGAGAACGCATGCAAACTACAAAAGGTGCATCTCGTGTATTTGATATACCAAAATCAATGATCTTAAAGTTACTGCGCTCTGAAATCCGCATGTTTCCTTACCGGCACCAGCGGTCCCTGATGTTGGAAGTTAGGGATCATCAACAACATATAGACTTTGTTAATGAATTTCTTATCCAATATGATGGAGATACATCGGCCTCTTCGCATATTATAAACGGACGAGGCACATTTGACCTTAACTGGTAAAGTCAAAGGCCTCCCCGATTCCCCGATCTCACTCCTATAGATTTCAGTTTCTGGGGATATGTAAAATCAAGAGTGTACATGTGCAATCCGCAAACTTGGCCGGATTTGAATATTCTATCAAACGTGAGATTGCAAACATCCCTGATTTGATGTAATGTTCGGCTGTATTTTCCACATTCGCCACCATGCAATGTGTAATTGCCTGTGACGGCATTCATGTGGAAAATGTGTAATGAAAATAAATTTTTTCGTTTCTCCGATCTGTGTTATAATCAGAGATTAGTGTACTGACCCTTTGTCATATGCAAATTTACTCCTTGTGCCTCAGTCATGTTTTTTATATGGGGAGAGGGGGGGGGGGTACACAGAACACTTTTTTGTGCGTGCATAACGAGTCCGTTTCTTGCTATACACGTACAGTTCCAACGCTCTTCAGGATTTTCGCTTGCGCTGAGCATTTTGCGATGAAAAAATATGGGTGTTGTCATTGGAAAATTTTGAGTTTCTGTAACTATAACCGTAACCGCGAGCGCCATATTGTTACCGTTCACAGAATCTCGAGCTCATATCTCTGAACAGCTATATCTGAAATTTCACCTCGATCGGTTAAACGGACTGGTCATTAGAGCTTCATATACCGGCAAAGTTTTTTTATGACCACCCAGTATATATACATCTGTATAACATAACATAACAAACATAAATTTAAGTAAGAACATATTTAATTAGATATAAAATGAGGCAGGAAAAAATTATCATCTTTTTACAACATTTTAGAAATGTCCAGAAACATTTAATAAAGTATTTGAATAATGTTAACACTAAGAGATGTTTTAAGGATTTCGACGCTTAATACATGCCATCTAATAAAAAAAAACCTTTTCTGTCTGTCAAAGCCGAAAATTTTATTAGTTTGGCATATATTATATTTAGGTGCATTCCTGTGTAGCGAATGCAAGTACTTTTAAACTACTTTAGAAAGTTTACCTTGATTTGCCATACTATTTTCACTGGAATTCACTTATTTTTTCATAAATGCATGTTTATAGATGTTTATACATTTTGTTTTTAACTGTGAATTTTTAACCGTTTTCAAAATATGAACAATTTTAACTTTCTCACATGCTTTATCTCTTTAACAAATATTGTAATATCTCCTTTCTAGTATTGAGCAGACATTTTACAGTTAAATTTAATAATAATTCATTCTTTTTGAAAAATATTTCATATGAAATTGCATTACATTTCGTTCTAACTAATTTATATAAATTAAACAAAAATATTAGCATAATTTAGTATAATTAGGGTAATTATCGATAAAAAAAATTTCCACGCGTTTTTTAATGTAAGCAGTGACTAAAAAGATTATTAAAAATGGCCTGCCGCACACTTATCGAAATTATCTTTTCTTAAACAGCAATCAGGATTTCTCTCAAACTCTTAAATATTTCTACATCCAATCTTTATGGAATTATAGGTTATACATTTACATTTTCCTGCTAAACCTTCAATTGAGTATATTTTTAAAAATATATATCTAATACAAATGTATATTGAAATAATATTGGTTTAATTTACATTACGATAATACCTAATGATGAGTTGCTATAAGGATATGTTTAAGCTTATACGAATAAATAGTTATGTTAATAGCACTATTTATACCAGCTTAATGTGCTTTTTTTTGCCAAAATCAAAGGAGCATAAAAATCTGAATAAAAACGAAAAAAAAAAAAAACAAGCTAAAAAAATGCATGTGAACGAATGCTTTCATGAATAAATAAAAATAAATAAGTATCATTAAAGTTTTACTGTGTATACTATTCCACAGAGATTTTAAAAGAAATGGTTTCTAAAAAACGCATTATAAGACTGCAAAACTAAAGTTCTACACGATTTTTTTTTTTTGTCTTACTTTCTTCAATCCTCTGCTTCAATTAAAATGAAATTTATGGTTATACCTCTTCATTTAATATTGATCCAATTCAGTTTTAAGTCTTTAAAAGTTTTATCTCGACATCATTGAGATGAATTTCGAAGCTATTCTGTCATCGTAAGGAAGATTATTTCTTGTTTTATTTTCAAAACATTTCAAAGATACTTTTGGAATCTAAATTGAAACAGAAAGAGTAGAATATGAAAAACTAAAATCATTTTTTTGCAATGAGGAGTTTTAGAAAAATAGTTTTTTTTTTACAATTACAGAAGCAATTTTCACTTTAAAGTGTAAACCGGTTGAGTATATATCGAATTTTTGAGTGATTTACACTTATAGAACTAATGCTACCATAACTTGTTCTGTGAACTTTTCTATTGAATGAATAAATGCAATGTCTGACTGAACTTTTTACTTTCTTCGATATAGTACAGATTATAATACATACATAGAATACATATTAATAATAAACACATTATTAATAGTACATACATATAGTACAGAATATTAATATAATTTGTATTATTATGGCTAAAAATGTATCACGTGTTTTCTAATGCAAGCAATGATTATAACGATTGTTCAAAGTGGTCTACCGCGCAATGATAGTAATTATCTTTTTCTGCATCGCAATTAGGATTTCTCTTAGTTCTTAATATTTCTACATACACTCTTTCTATATTTTTAAATTATACATCTACATTTTCAAGGTGAACCTATAGTTGTGTATACATTTTTAAATATATAATTAACGTTATTGTATATTGAAATAATATCGGTTTAATATACATTACGAAAATATTTAATTCATAGTTGCTATAAGGATATAATTAAGCTCATACAAATAAATAATTATTCTCATAGTAATATTTTTACTAGCTTAATCTAATTTTTTACAAAAAAGAGTAGAAAAAAAAACCGAAAAAAAAATACGTGTTAGCGAGTACTTTCACGGATAAGTAAAAATAAATAAGTATTATTAAAGTTTTACTACGTTTACTATTCCACAGTGATTTTAAAAGAAATAGATTTCTAAAAAATCGTATTATACTAATGCAAAACTAAAGTTCTACATGGTTTCACTCGGTCTTACTTTCCTCATATCTGTACTTCAGTGAAAGTCAATTTTATGGTTTTGATCCAATCAAATCTTTAAAATTTTTTTCTTGACGTCAGACAGATGAATTTAAAAGCTGTTCTGTTACCGTGGGGAAGATTATTTCCTGTTTTATTTTCAAAACTTTTTTAAAGATACTCTACGAAACTAAATTGAAATAGAAAGAATAGAATATGAAAAACTAATTTTTTTTTTTTTTTTTTTTTTTTTGCAATGAACAGTTTAAGGAAAATCGTTCTTTGCACTCATACAACCAATTCATACTTTTAAGAATAAAAAAGGTGAAATATATATCGGATTTTTAAGTGATTTACTCTTACAGAACCGATAATATTACAATTTGTTCCATGAACTTTTCTGTTTGATGAATGAATGCAATGTTTAAGTGACCTTTTTACTTTCTTCGATATAGTAAGGTATTTGTACCCTATATGGACAGTGCTCTCAATATGGACACCACTAATATTTTTAAAATTAACAATTTTGATAGAGAGATCGCGTTACATATCCGTGAAGAAAAGCAGTTGAAAAGATAATTAATTCTGGAAAGAACAAAAAAGCGCGTTGTTCGCCATTTATAAGGAAACTTGTTGTTTTATCGTGTGCTGATCGTAATTACAGGCAAGTTTAAATTCTTATTAGATATTGTAAAATTACTTTAAATATTGAAAAGTGGGATGTTTTAGAAAGCTTTTGAAACATATTTTCGATTGCAATTACATATATTGCTTTAAAAGGTTTTATTTATTTATTTATTAGAAAATGAAATAAAACTACTCCCCATTCCCAATATGGACCCCTTATGTCCACATTGGAAGTAGAGCAGGTGAATCTTCAGATTCAGACAAATAGAAAGCTAAGCAAAATCCAACTACATTATTTCATAATATTTTGTAGTAACTGAGGTGCTTTTCATTGGTCTTCGAAGAGCCACAACCGAAAATGACCCCCCGCTCTAAAGTGCATGTTCTGAAGATATTTACTGTGCCCTCCCCCGCAATACTTTAAAAAATATATTTTTTTATCCCCTCTCCTCTAAAATTCCATAAAAGATTGGCTCTTCCATACACCCAGTGTAGTAGGTGAATAAGGAGGCACCTGTCTATAATAGGGACTGGGGGTTCCTTATATGGACATTTGTTAACATTTTTTGTTTTTATCATTTAAATAAAACTTGAATAGTTACAAGGTTGCTAATTTTAATAATGATAGTCAACAGTCCAGGGATCATGGTCATATCTTTTTGGAGTCCAACCACATGCACATGGGGGTGAAAAAAATAAATTTTCCTTAGGGTGTCCATATTAGTTACAGGTACCTTAAATATTAGTTGTGAAAAATATTAAAGTAAGTCTGCTACTTATGGCTAATAATATGCCACGTTGTTTTATAATGTAAACAATAACTAAAACGTTTGTTTAAAGTGTCTGCCGCACAATGTTAGAAATTATTTTTTTAATGAATATTTATTTGTACTGATGGGACCTTGCGAGTAGTTTGGCGAAACGTTTATTCTTTTTTATTTTTAAATGTTTTTTAGTGTTTTATTTTTTATTGTATTCAAGTCAGTCTTAGTTTATATTATTCAATCTTTTAATCGTTTTTTTATTATTATTTATTTAAATTCAGACGTTAAATGTATTTGTGTTGCAAATATCTTTCTTTTCCATCGCGATCAGTATTTCTCTTAAACTTCTTAATATTTCTATACGCAATCTTTATTATTTATTAATTATACATCTACATTTTTAGGGTGAACCTATAGTTGTGAATATATATTTTTAAATACATGTTTAATGTAGCTGTACTTTGGAATAATATTGGTTTAATTTATATTACGAAAGTACCTAATGCTGAGTTGCTATAAGGATATGTTTAAACTTATATGAATAAATATTTATATTAATAGTACTATTTTTACCAGGTTAATTTTCTTTTTGTCGGAATCAAAGAAACATAAAAAACTGAATAAAAACGAAAAAAAAAAAACTGCTTGTGAGCAAGTACTTTCATGAATAAATAAAAATAAAAAGCATCATTAAAGTTTTACTACATTTACTATTCAACAGTGATTTTAAAAGAAGTAGCTTACATAAAAAAATGTATTATAGTAATGCAAAAGGACTTACTTTTCTCAGTTCTGAATTTCAGAGAAAGTCAATTTTATGGTTGTACCTCTTCATTTAAAATTGATTCAATCAAGTCTTTAAATGTTTTCTCTCGACGTCAGTCAGATGAATTTCAAAGCTATTCTGTTAGCGTAGAGAAGATTATTTCCTGTTTTATTTCCAAAACTTTTCAAGCTTTTTTTTAAAAAATAAATTGAAATTGAAAGAATTAAATATGAAAAAATAAAATAATTTTCCGCAATGAACAGTTGAAGGAAAATATTTTTTATATTTATGGAGCCAATTTACACTTTTAAGTGTAAATCAGTGAAGTATAAATCAGATTATTAAGTGATTTATTATTACAGAACCGGTATTATCATAATTTGTTCTGCGAACATTTCTGTTTAATGAACGAATGCATTGTTTAACTGACCTTTTTACTTTCTTAGAAATAGTGCATATTATAGTACATATAGTACATACTAATTGTACAAAATACTAATATGATTCGGCTAGTTACGGCTAAAAATATGCCTCTATTTATTTCGAATGTAAACAATGATTAAAAGGATTGTTAGAAGAGGTCTGCCGCGGAATATGAGAAATTATATTTTCTTACATCGCTATCAGGATTTCTCTTAAGCTTCTTAATATTTCTACATGTAATAATCATGTGTTTACAGAATATACATCTACATTTTTATTCTACAGTCGTATACTGGGTGAGTCATAAATATAGAAACAATAGGCTATCTCCTTAAATATTGCCCCTTGCCCCATATTTCCAATTGCAAAGATTCATCAAAAAAGGTAAATTTTTTTATAAGATATGTTGCAACTCCATGGGGGGGTCTATTTTAAAAAATACGAAAATTAAATTTTTATACGGTCCCCAGAGGATAAAACTTCCAATTAGAAAAATTTTCCTTATCCATTCCTGAATTGAACAAAAAAAATCATCTTGATATCTTCAAAATTCAGAGAGTTATGACAATTTTAATAAGTCGTGAGGTTTCAAGGGATCAGACACAAATTGAAATGCGTGTAATTGAAGAAACAGTATTGCTGTAAGTTGTCCAGGAAACATTTATTTTATTTATTTATTTATAGAGTTAGAATTTGGAATGTTTTGTGATGGTTAACCATATAATTTGTAAGCATTATCACATCATAAGCTTTCTTAATATTT
Source organism: Maratus speculifer (assembly GCA_964019185.1). NCBI lineage: Eukaryota > Metazoa > Arthropoda > Arachnida > Araneae > Salticidae > Maratus > Maratus speculifer. The sequence goes on from OZ025292.1 coordinate 297,241,512, forward strand.
TTTTTCAAAAAATTTAGAGTAAATTAAAAATGTCATAACTTTAAATATTATTTGTCTCGTTGAATTTTTTTCTTTTGATTAAATGAAAATGTCTAATTTTCAATTTGGATTCAGCATTTTAAATAATATTTTTTAAATAAAACTATTTAAAATAGCAATTTTAAAAAATGCAATTTTTTTGTAAACAAATCATATTTTTAAAAGTAAATTTTCTGAGGTTAAAACTTCTTTCGGCGCGCTGGGCATTTTTTTTTTGAGGTGTTAAAAATTATTGAATTCACGGGACTATTACAGTAACCGACGGTTATTGACTTATGCCACTTTAAAAATGAGAAATACTGAAATAAAAACATCTGATGCAGAAAAGTGCATTTAGTTTTAAACAAAGATGGAATCCTAACGTTTAAACGCTTTTAAAAAGTATCTAGGTGATTAACTCCATCTTGTATAATTTCTATTTGAGATTTTGTTTAAGTTTTGTCATTCTCGACTTCTTTAATTACTATTTAAATGCATCAGTTGATTTAAACCTCATTTTTTTATCACGCCGATTTCAATTTTTTTCATTGTTTTATCCCTGTCAACTTCATATTTTTCTTGTTAAAATTGCTATTACACGATGCTTAAAAGGTACCTCTAATTACAGACCTCCACACTGGTAGACGGTAGGTGCTGGGTTCGTACCCAATCCCGGCCGTCGGCCTAACCGTTCGAGGTTTTCCGTGGTTTTCTTCGAACCCTGGATTTCTTTGCGTAAATACGGGTTGGGTTCCCTTAAAAAGACCCTCACGGAGGGCAACCTTCCTCATCACGGCCTATATCCCTATTGTAGATAATTGGCCGATTCAAAAATCAAAAATCCCAAGGTGTTACCCGCTATAAGCGGTCTCAAAGGCCGCTATTTTTTCCATTTTTTAGAGTTTAACATACCGTTTTCAGTTCAACTACAAATACATTTTAAATTTGTTTAACTTGCGAATCAATTATCCACTTTAAAACAAGAACAGGTGTTTAATGAATCGTTGGCATATTTAATTTAAACGTTTTAAGTTAAAATTATTCAATTGAATTTCTTAAAAGATGTTTGGTTCGAACGCATTAAAACTTGATAAATTAAATACACTTATAACGAAATATTAATGGCAGCTTAGCATAAAAAAAATACGCAACAGAAACGTTATGCTCGTAGACTTCAACATTCGAATAAATATTTTTGTTTTTTAAATGCCGTTTGGAATAAATAAACTATCGGATTTTGCAATCAGAGGACTCTAAAGATTACGAAATTCCTTGCATTAGTACTTGATATCACTGAAATCGTGTAAATTATGCAAAATTCATTATAACAGTGCCACCCGAAAGATGATTGATACAAAAACGTAAACAAAACCAATTCATGTCAAGAAGTAACTGAATCTGACTTTTTATGAAAATTCCTGCATTAGTTCTTAAGTTAGAGCTATTGCAAAAATCGTAACAAATTAAGTTTTGCAGCGCCACACGTGGAGCTATATACAACAAGATATAAACAACATCAATTCAAGTCAAGGACTATCTGAATCTGAATTTTGATGATAATCCTTGCATTAATTCTGGAGATACAGCTATCGCGGAAATTGCACAAAAGCCTGTACAGTAGGATCACTTGTTAAGCGATTCACATCAAAAAATAATCAGCACCAATTTATATCAAGGACTAAGTAAATATAATTTTTTATTAAATTCCGTGGATTAGTTCTTGAAATAGCAAGCTCACAAAATGTATGTCATATACAGATATAAAAGAGCAGTGACTCACAGATAGGGATTACAATCCCGGGATCCCGCATCCCGGGATTCCGGGATCCCGGTGTATTTTCAATCCCGAAAATCCCGGGATTTGTCAGAAAAAATCCCGGGATTTACGGGATTGTCCGGTTTTTTTACTGGTATAATATTCAGCTGAAATAAAGAAATTTTTGCTAAATTTCGTACCTTATTATGGTACGTCAAAAGATGGAAAAAGCGCTAAATGTAAAAGTGTAGCGCAGTGCTTGAAACATTGGATGGATCGACTAAGAGATTGCATATACATTTATACAACACTAAATTTTAGAAAAAAATTATTACATCCTCTTTTCCTTCCAAAAGTCAAGATTACACAGAAGATAAATTGCCTTCTAAAAATTGAAAATAGAAGACTTATAATGATTTGCCAAAATCTGTAGTATCAGTTAGAAATCGTGTAGTGAATTACAGTTTCATACTAAAGGTGTTAATTACAAGAGATGTACAATTTTTTTAAACTTCGGGGAAAAATAGTTTGACTTTTGACGAATGAACATCTATTGCAAACAAACGATTTATGAATATTAATGTTCATTCAAGAAGTGTAAATTTAAACAAACTCTGTAATTTAGGGCTTATGCGCATACATGGATCTTTCACTGAAAAAAAGTATATTGAAAAGCTGACAGTGTGCGTCTAAAACAGTATGACATTTCAATCAAAAAAGACGTTGTTGCTAATCGTAACTGATGGACCAAATGTAATGCTGAAAATCGGAAAAGAAATTGAAGCTGATGAACAGCTTTGTTTCACTCATGGCATTCATTTAACAGTTTGTGATGATTTATATTGTTGTAACCAACGAAATACAGAACCAGAAACTTCCTCCAGTAAAACAGTAGCTGAAACTTGCTGCGGAAGTTAAAATTTAGCCTTAAAAGAAAATGATAAAGATGAAGATATTGAATCTTCCGAAAGTTTAGAATCGGGTTTTGTTTTAATTTTTGAAGACGAAAACGGCTTTTCATACTCTGATGAGTATATCAATGAACTTATCAAAAGAGTTCGAAAATTAGTAATTTATTTTAACCCTTAAGCGGTAACCATGGGTCACTAGTGCCTCGGTCAAATTTTCTTTCCTTGCTAGCTTAGAGGAGAGAGTGGGGAGCGGGACTAAACTACCCTGAAAAAAAAAATAGTACACTAGTAGGCTATTAACTCCCGAAACGCCGATGTTTTAGTGCTTTCACAGCCGACGTAAGAGTTAGTTATAATTTCGAAAAGGCACGAGTGACCCAGGGTTACCCTTTACGTTGACGAAAAGTGTAAGGTAAGAAAAAATTTGTTTGGTTAGGAATTGATGTTTTTTTCATAAAAAATCGATACATTACACTCACTTGGGTTTCCGAACCTTACTTTTTATGCAAACACGTGTTTATGAAATTGTTTAGTGTGATTGCAGTTTGCTCTACTTCTTGGCTTCCTTCGATTGTCTATAAATGATGATATCAGTGTTGCTGTAATTTTTTATTATTATATTTTTTGTTTAATTAAATAAAGTTTGATAATTAACATCATTTTCATAAATAAAATTAATTAAAAACTAATAAAATTCCTATTTCATTGTAAATTGTACCTATTTATAAGTTAAAAAAACGTCATTTTTATGCTCAAAACTTAAGCATTTGTTTATTTTATACCGGTTATTTTTATTTTTTTGTGAAAGTACCATTTTGGATCTTCAATTTCCTGTTTGAAACAGCAAAAAATGTCAATTCTATCCAAAGTTATGATTTTTTAAAGAAAATGTGCATTTTTCATATTTTTATTTGTTTATTTAAACATACTGTTTAAACAAATTAATAAATCAGCAATATTGTGACTGATTTTTGTTCAAGGGTAGTTGATGTAATATCATGAATTTTTTTAGAATTTTTAAAGCACTTTAAACCACTTTTTACAGCGCTAAGCACGAGTGACCCATGATTACCGTTTAAAGGTGCCGAAAAACACGTTACCGTTTAAGGGTTAAACGACCTGTAACAAGGAATGAAATTCTTCAAAAATATGTTAAATCTGAAAAAGAGAAAGAACTTCTCCTTCTTTTAGATTGCAAGACTAGATAGAATATCCAAGTAACTGTACTTGAACAATTTTATTTGTAGAAAAATAGCATACAAAAAGCTTTAATTGATTTAAGGCATAAGATCTGAATTGACGATTCCGATTTTCAACTTATAAACAAAATTGTTGAAGTTCTCAAACCGATACAAATCACAGTAGAAGTAATCTGTCCCAGGGATTCTAATTTATTAACCGCAGACACAGCTTTAAAAATTATTTTAATCGAATTGTTGGAGAAAAAATCAAAATTTGCTTGCAAAATGGCAGAGTGCTAAAATTATGCATTAGAGAGCGACGACGTATGGAATTATCAGGTGTTTCAAATTTTTTGCATAATCCTAAACGAAATGATCTGAGTGAAAACTAGCAGTACGTTTTCTATTCCTAACAAAACTGGTATTAAGAAGCAAGTGAAAGCAATAGTTGGAAGAGTAAACACTGTTGATAATGGCAATTTTGAAGTTACAGAAAAAACGCATATTGAGCCCACTGCGAAACGGCAAACGGATTACCGTACATATAAGAAAAAATTATAACAAGAAATAGAAAAAAACATACGAACTGCTGAAGCTGAAATACAAAAACAAAAGGATTTATCAATACAAATTAGAAATGAGATGTCTCTCTTTGAAAATGGAGGAGTTACGCGGTCATCATTTAAAATTAGCTTATCAATATTTGCTGACAATTCCCCCCGCGAGTGTAGAAGCAGAACGAGCCTTTTTAGCAGCAGGATTTATAGCAAACAAAATTAGAAGTCGACTTGGATATGATATTTTAAACGTTTAGTTATTTCTTAGATCATATTTTCAAAGGAAATCCAATTAGTTGAGAAGCACTGAGCTATTCAAATTAACCTTCTTTTTTATCTTGGTATGTTATAATTTCTTACGTTATGCAATATTTTCAAATTTTAACAACTATCACTAATTACAAATTTAAATAATACATTTAGTTAATTTTTTATTGATATATGTGAGTATGTGTTAAGTACTTTTATTTCAAGAAAAAAAAGCTTTCTGTAGGGGAAAATCTTGTGTTTTCGATATCCTGAATTTGTAATCTTTAGTTATTTGTGTGGTATTTTATACTTTAACTTTTCAAGTAAAACTGTAGATGGCGCCCCTTGTCCATTCTACGGAATTATGTAAGGAACCTGAGTTCCAGATTAATTGTTCTATGTTTACAATGTGTGTATGTCGTGTGTAGTGAATTATGTGTATTAAATATGTTATGTGTTAAAGTTCGCCCACCTCGATTATTTTAGTACTGTTTTATGCCTTAGATTAATATGTTTAAAGATATTACAATGGCGACGATGTAAAAAACTTTCTACCGTAAAAATTTTAAAAGAATAACGGCGAGCCAAATTGAAATGGCTCATTTCAGTTTCGATTTCAGCATTTCAGAAATGTAACTACAGCCTTCCAGAATATATCAGAAGCTACAAAACAAGGGGGTGGTAAGTGCATTGAATTTTACTTTACTTTTTTTCCTGTCTTTTTGCATAAAAATACAATGTTGGCGTTTAAAGAATACGATGATAAAGTGGATTCATTTCAAGCATATATTAAACGCTTGGAGCAGAATTTTATTCTGAATGAATTAAAAGAGGAAAAAAAAGTTGCGGCCCTTTTATCTTGCATGGGCCCTAAGCTTTATAATTTGCTGAGTAATTTATGTTTCCCGAAAGAATGTGAAACGTTAAAATATTCGGAGATTGTTGACATTTTGATAAAACATTTAAGCCCCGCCCCCAACAAATTTATAGAACGAATTAAATTCCGAAAGTGTTATCAAAATGAGTCGGAATCAGTTCAAGATTTTGCTGCTAGATTAAAGAAAAATACAACTTTTTGTTGTTTTACGGGTGATACATTAAATGAAAATTTACTTGAACAATTTTTACGCGGTTTGAAAAGCATTCAAAATAAATTGATTACGCAAGTAGATGATTTAACTTTTGAGAAGGCAGTTGAAAAAGCTTTATCCTTACACAATGTAGATATTGAAATTTCTGAAATTAAAAATAAAAATTTCAGTATTAATAAAATTTCAAGTTCAAAGAACGTACACCCCAAGAAATTCTCGAATGATTGTCAGAAGTCAAATGTCAACAATCATGTAAATAATACAATTCCTGAAGCAAATAAAAGTAAACTAAAGTGTTATAGATGCGGAAATACTTCTCATCTAGCCAATTCATGTAGATTTATTAATGCTACTTGTAAAATTTGTAAGAAAAAAGGCCATATTGGAAAAGTATGTAGAAGTAAAACTTTTCAAAAACACGTAAATTCAGTAGATACAGTAAATGTATTAACTATAAAAAATACAGGTGCAAATCCTATTAAATTATCTGTGTTAATTGAAAATAAAGCAAGAGCTGATATGGAATTGGACACAGGTTCAGGAATTTCTGCTGTTCCTTTAAAAAGATTTCGCAGAATTTTTCCTGATTATAAAATTTTATCCCCAGATGTTCAGTTAAAAACTGCAACTGGTGAAATTTTTAAACCTGTAGGTTATGTTGAAGTAAATGTTACTTATGAAAATAAAACAGAAAAGTTAAAATTATATTTGATAAAAGAAGATACTTTTCCATTATTATTTGGCCGGGATTGGGCCTCTGCATTCGATATTTTTCCACATAATTTAAGATCTGTTTATGTTAATGAGACTGTAAATTATTCTGATAAATTGCAAAAATTGTTAAATGATTTTTCTGATTTATTTTCTGATAAAGTAGGGGAAATTAAAGGGTTAAAGGCAGAGCTTTACCTTGAAAAGGATGCTACACCCATATTTTGTAAAGCAAGGAATGTTACTTATGCACTACGTGCTGCAGTCAATGAGGAATTACAAAGATTACAAGAAGCAGGTATAGTTAAAACAGTTACAAATAGCAAGTGGGCAACCCCGATTGTTCCAGTGGTAAAATCTAATGGTAAAATACGTTTATGCGGAGACTTTAAAGTTACATTAAATAAATATCTGAAAGTAGAAAAATATCCCTTGCCTAAAATAGAAGATATGTTAGCTACTTTAAGTGGTGGTGTTCATTTTACAAAAATTGATTTGAATCAAGCTTACCTCCAATTGCCCGTTCATGAGGAATCCCAAGAATTATTAACCATTAATACTCCTAAAGGATTATTTCAGTTTCTTAAATTACCAATGGGTCTTAGTAGTTCTCCTGCTATATGGCAAAGAAAAATCGAGCAAATTTTAAGTGGAATTGAGGGAATTACAATTTTTATTGATGATATAGGAATTACTGGGGAAACAGATGAAATTCATTTACAAAGGTTAAAGCAAGTATTAGAAAGATTGAGAAATTATAATATTCGGATAAATAAGGAAAAATCTTTCTTCATGGCAGATGAAATTACTTATTGTGGGTATAAAGTGGATAAACATGGTATTCATAAAACACCAGATAAAATAGAAGCAATTGTAAATGCTCCTAGGCCAGAAAATGTTTCCCAGGTTAAAGCATTTCTTGGTCTTGTAACTTATTATGCTAAATTTGTACCGAATTTATCGACAATTGCACATCCTTTGAATAATTTGCTTAAAAAGAATGTGAAGTTTAACTGGTCTTACAAATGTGATCAAGCGTTTAAAAAAATAAAAAGAGAAATTACTTCTGACAGAGTGCTTACGCATTTCAATCCGAAATTACCTTTAATCTTAGCTACTGATGCTTCTCCATATGGTATCTCTGCAGTTCTTTCGCATGTGATGCCAGACAATACTGAAAAGCCTATTGGATTTGTATCCAGAATCTTGAATAATGCCGAAAAACGGTATAGTCAAGTAGATAAGGAGGCATTAGCAATAATATTTGGTGTTAAGAAATTTTTTCAATATTTGTACGGTAACAGATTCACTTTGTTTACTGATAGTAAACCATTAGTTTCAATTTTTTCACCTTCTAAAAGTATTCCTGTTTTATCAGCTGCTAGAATGCAAAGATATGCCATATATTTACAAACGTTCCAGTATGACATTCGTTATAAGAAAACTACTGAACACGGTAATGTCGATGCACTCTCACGTCTTCCATTACGTAGTGAAGATTTGCCCCACGAATGTAATTCAAATGAGGGACTTGATGAATCTGAAATCATTCAAATAAATCAGCTTTCTGTTTTACCTTTAAATGCTAAATCTATTGCTTCAGCTACAAAAACCGATCCTCTTTTGCGACAAATTATTCATGATTTCATTTCGGGTTCAGAAATTCCTAAGAATTTACTTTTTGGCGGAAAACAAGAAGAATTTACTCTTCAGCATGGTTGTATTTTAAAAGGTTGTAGGGTAGTTATCCCAGAAATTCATCGACAACAGATATTAAAGGAATTACATTTTGGTCATTTTGGTATAGTGAAAATGAAATCTTTAGCCCGTAGTTTTGTATGGTGGCCAGGAATAGACCATGATATAGAAGATATTGCAGGAAATTGCTCTATTTGTGTAAATCTGAAAAATAATCCTCCTAAAGTTGATACACATCATTGGAAATGGCCTACAGCTCCATGGCAGAGAATTCATATTGATTATTTTCGTCCTGTTAACGGGAAAATGCTTTTGTTAGTGGTTGATGCTTATAGTAAATGGCCAGAAGTATTTATAGTTCCTAGTACAACTTCAGAAAATACAATTATTTGTCTTTCTTCTCTCTTTGCACGATACGGTTTTCCTATTTCTTTGGTATCAGATAATGCTAAGCAGTTTACATCTGAAGAATTTGAAATATTCTTAAAAAGTCATGGTGTAAAACATAAGTTTAGTGCACCGTACCATCCATCTACAAATGGACAGGCTGAGAGATATGTGCAAACGGTCAAACGTGGATTAAAAGCCTTAGCTTCTGAACCAGGTACTTTACAAATGAAGTTGAATAACTTTCTTTTGCAGTACAGGAAGATGCCACATGTTTCAACGGGGGAAAGTCCTGCATCTTTATTTCTAAAGCGTCACATAAGAACAAACATAGATTTGATCGTGCCGAATGTTGCAAATTTTGTTCATGAAAAGCAAACTGCAAGGAAATCTAAAGTTAAAGTAAAAGAATTTGAAATCAACCAGAAAGTAGCTGTAAGAAATTATACTCCAGAAGCCAAATGGAAAATTGGTCGTAGCAAGAGAAGGGAAATTACATTTCAGAGTTCAAGTTGGTTCGAATATTTGGAAAAGGCATGTTGATCAAATAACTAATGTAGGGGAAGATATTTCTTTAACTACTGATCCAAATTCGGAAGAGAATGGTGCAGAAAATTTTAGAAGTGAAAATGCAAAGGTGAAGCAAGATGATTTTCCACCCTTACAGTCAAGTTTCACAGATCCGCAACCAGTTGACTCTCATGTTCCAGTTGCTCCAGATCCTACTCCAACTGACTTTCGTGATCCTGATTCTTCGAGTTCTAATTCAACTAGCTCGGATAACATTCTCCCAAAACCGTCGGTTCCTACTAGTGCTGCCGTTGATGCTCCTGAACATGTCAAAACTAATTCTTCTTCTTCTCCACAGGTACTTAGACGATCCAGAAGACATCGAAGAGCTCCTGAACGATTTCATTACTAAGTGGGGAAGAGCTGTGGTATTTTATACTTTTACTTTTCAGGTAAAACTGTAGATGGCGCCCCTTGTCCATTCCATGGAATTATCTAAAGAACCTGAGTTCCAGATTAATTGTTCTATGTTTACAATGTGTGTATGTCGTGTGTAGGGAATTATGTGTATTAAATATGTTATGTGTAAAAGTTCGCCCACCTCGATTATTTTAGTACTGTTTTATGCCTTAGATTAATATGTTTAAAGATATTACAATTTGGTTATAAGAATAATTCAAAATTTAATTAGTAATAATAATTTATTAATTATCTTTTCATATTGTAAATATTTACCATTCAAAGACTTTTTTTAGCATCAAATGAAAGAAATTATTTGGAAGATAAAATACAGACTTTTTTTTGTTACATTGTTAAACATCAACAACATATTTGTTTTAATTTCCAATTCTTATAATTTATCCTATATATTTTTTTTTATTATTAAAATAATAAATTTTGAACTTGGCATATTTTCATAAATTCGGCTGTATTTTTGCTTTAATTATTTTTTTTTTCAATATTGTGAAATTTAGCAATTGTGAGAACTGATAATATTGGAGAAATTTTAATTTTCGTAATCCCGGGATTATCCCGGGATCCGGGATTGAATCTAAACAATACCGAAATCCCGGGATCAGAAATTAGTCTCGGGATTGTAATCCCTACTCACAGACAGACATTTTGTAAAAACATGTTTTTCGGTATCTCTGAGCCCTAAAACGTGTGAATCCATCGAAAACCGGAATTCAAAACTTTTATGAATCCAATTATTTTCTCTTGTGAAAATAGAAAAAAATAAAAATAGGTTTAAAACCACATAAATTTTGAAACTGAATAGTAAAAACTAGATTTTTGAAAATATTTTTTGTAATTTATTAAAATATACTTCCATTAACATTAAAATATATTCCATATGATTCAGTTAATAAAAGTGTGTCATTATCGCTATTACTATTTTTACTAAACTTATTGCCTGCGACAATAAGTTTTAAAGACGCGTTTAATGAGAGTTTAATTAATATCTCTTAATTTAATAACACATTTAATAAGTGTTTAATAAGACGGTCCGGTCAATGGGTCGTGCCAGTTACGAGCCTGACGCCAAACTCTAGTTATTGCAGACATCTAGCATATTTCAAGGAAGTTTAAAGCAAAAACCTATACGTTTCTATTATATGTCTAAAAGATAAAGTATTGTCTGGGATCGACATTTAATAATGCGTAAATTAATGGTCGATCCCTAAATTGTACTTCAAATGAACTCATATCGCTGCGCTCAGAGGTATGCTTAAGTGGTGTAAGTCACGATTTTTGGAAAATTTTTAAGTTTAATATATTTCAGGGATTTGTAGATATCGAGATGAATTTTTTTTGTTCGATTCAGGAATGGATAAGGAAAAATCTTCTAATTGGAAGTTTTATCCTCTGGGGGCCGTATAAAAATTTAATTTTCGTATTTTTTAAAATAGACCACTCATGGAGTTGTAACTTATCTTATCAAAAAATTTAATTTTTTTGATGAAACTTTGCAATTGGAAGTATGGGTCTAGGGGCAATACTTAAAGATATAGCCTATTGTTTCGATATTTATGACTCACCCTGTATATATTTTTAAATATATAATTCGTATAATTGTATGTTTAAATGACATTGTTTAATTAATATTACGAAAAATCTAATGCTTAGTTACTATAATGATAAAATTAAGCTCATATAAATAAATAATTATCTCATAGCAATATTTTTATTAGCTAAATGTGTTGTTTTTTCGAAAAAAAGTAGCATAAAAACCGAAAATAAAACAAAAGAAAATACTTGTGAGCGAGTATTTTTATAAATAAATAAAAATAAATAGGTGTCATTAAAGTTTTACTACGTTTACTATTGCACAGTGATTTTAAAAGTAAAATGGATTTATAAAAATCGTACTAAAGTAATGCAAAACTAAAGTTCTACGCTGTTTCACTGTTTTACTTTCTTCAGATCTGTACTTCAATGAAAGTCAATTTTATGGTTATGCCTCTTCATTTAAAATTGATTTAATCAAGACTTTAAAAGTTTTTTCTCGACGTCAGTCGGATGAATTTGGAAGCTAATCTGTTACCGTAGGGAATATTATTTCCTGTTTTATTTTCAAAAGATTTTCAAAGATATTTTTTGGAAAGTAAATTGAAATTAAAAAAAATTGAATATGAAAAAAATAAAATCATTTTTTCGTAGTGAACAATTTAAGGAAAATAGTTCTCGATACTTATACAACCAATCAGTTGAGTATAAATCGGATTTTTAAGTAATCTTTTAGAACTGCATTTACTCTTTTAAAACTGGTTCACTTTTTCAGTAATTTTTTTCTTTGTGAAAGCAATGTTTTTATGATTATGCCTCTTCTTTTAAAATTGATCCAATCAAGTCTTTAAAAGTTTTTTAGCGACGTCAGTCAGGTGAATTTGGAAGTTATTCTGTTACCGTAGGGAAGATTTTTTTCTATTTTACTTTTAAGACATTTTCAAAGGTATTTTTTGGAAACGAAATTGAAATAGAAAGAATAGAATATGAAAAAATAAAATCATTTTACACAATTTGTCTAAGGAAAATAGTTCTTTTCACTTATAGAACCGATTTACACATTTTGTCTTAAATCTTCAAAAAATATTATTCTTTCAACATTTTCAAAAAAATTTAATTAAAAAAAACTATAATCTTAGAGAGTATTAATCATTGTAAACTGTAGTGAAAATTCATTAAATCTATAGAATTATATTATTTTAAATATGTCTTACGTTGCAGTGAAACCTGGAGCTTAGTGAACGGAATATTACGTTCCAAACACTTAGAGGGCTAAACATCATTTTACTCCTTAAAAATGTAAAGTTTTGACATAGTGTTTTGAATGTGTTGAAAACCATAATCTATACTGAACGTTCATAATCTTTACTATACGTATGATTTTTTTTTGTTCTGTTTCAATGTAAATTTCCATTTTTGTGATTTCTGAACGCAATTTGATAATTTCTGAAAAATGTATTTCGGCGTATCATTCTTTTAGTTAATGTATAACACGAATTTTGCGGTAAATAAACCTGAAAGGAAAATTCACAGAAATAATTCCAACATCAGACATTGTAACATAAATTATTGTTAATTAGGCTTAAGAATGTATCTCATGAAAAGTTTGCTACGTTTTAGTGTAATTATTGCGATTTTTGTAATAGCAATTTCTCGATATTTATAGTTTTTAATTTCACCAAACGAAACATTCACTTTGAAGTCACATAAGCATGTATGTATTAGGTATTGGTGTATAAAACATAATAGCTATTACAGCTGTGTTGTGTTTTTTAATGTTGTTTTATTAATAACTGTATATAAGCATGCATGGAATAGATTTTGATATAACTTTATATTCAGTTAAACGCAAATTGGTATTGATTAGATTTTTCTAAATCTTGTTCTGAATCTGCTGCAGTGTTTTATTTTTCACGATTTCAGATTTTACAAATATATGTTTTTCATGATTTATCGAAGGAAAGTCGTCCAAGTTTAATATGTAAGATATTTATTATTTAAATTATAGAGTTAGCAAAAATAAATGACATGATTTAAAAAAAAATTTATATTTCAAACTATTACGTATAAGGTACCCTGGGGTAATAACGCCACTTTAAGGTTCTACCAATTTTCACGGCCTAGTTTTAGTTTGTATTTTTCAAACAAATATATAATTTAATACAGCAACTCATTGACTATCTATATAAAAAAAAATAATTTAACAGATATGTATTCATAAAATGTAATAGCGTGATTTCTTGACCAAAGCTATTTGGCGTTATTACTCACCTATATGGGTAATAACGTCATGAAAACAAAACTATGAAATAAGACGGAATAATTGCATGTGGATTGCCCAATTCTAAAAATACAAACTCTGCAAACTTAGAAGTTGACAAATTGCATTCTAAGCTATTGAAAATTTTCAATTTTTTGTGAAAGTGTAAGAAAAATAAGGGTGTAGTGTGTGTGTGTGTGGGGGGGGGGAGGATGAGGCAAAAGAATGTCAGACCGTGAGCTTCTTTTTGCTTAAAAAGGACAGCTGAAATAGAATTATTAGAAACATCGCACAGTTTTAACTGTGTTTATCTGAATCAGTATTTAGGATGTAGCTCGGCCACTGTAGGGAATCAACCGGGGTATTAATGCCAAGGATTGGCGTTTTTACCCCGTTATAGTTATTAAGCTGTACATTTTAAATTAAAAATGATCTCGAGAAGATATTCAAAATCTTCAAAAACAGTTTGAAAGTACATGAAATGTGCTACAAATTTATGTAATTAACAAAGTATTTCCGGTTAAAAAAAATAGTCTTCACATCACAAAACGTGTCTCGCAAATTTTCGATCAAGCTTTAATTTTAGTTGCTTGTAAAAACAATAAGACCAAAAAATGAAACAAATTAACTAGAAGCTGTTTTTTTCGATTTATATGATTCAAAACCCTTCTGCGCAGAGCACATGGGTGTCATTTACCAAATTATTTAATAATTATGTAAAATATTAGCACTTGGCGTTATTACCCCACCTGGCGTTATTACACCAGAACACCTTATTAAAAGTGATATATGAAAATAAAGCAGATCCTTCCAATTTCTTTTTCATTTAAAAATATAATGTTCGATGTGCAAAGCTTTCGTAACAGAACAAACACCAGATCTGAAATCAATTTCGCTCACTTGTGTTCAATTAGTTTGTCACTTTTGCACAGACATCGATTATTAATGCAGAACCAATGCATTAAAACATTAAATAATTCAGAACTGATGCATTAAAGCAATAAATAATGCAGCACTCTTGCAGCGACCATGAGTGACCATAACCGTTTACCATGCATGAATGCTGTATTAAAAATCGTTAATAGTGCAAATGCACAGAACAAACTTGATTACAGATTAGTTGTTTGTCGAATTACGAAAAATTCGCAAAAGAAACTTTTGTAGTTAGTTTTTTTTATGTACCACTAATCATAAGAAGCTTAATAGTTCTGAAAAATATAAATTTGTAAAATTCGGGCATTTATTAATCTAATCCTGTATATTGCTACAGTTTTGAACTTGTTCACCTAACAGCATTCTGCCATGCTATCTTTTTATCATAAATATTATAATAATACCTCATTTTCTATTTAGTAGATATGTACGAAATTTTATTTTTGAAGTTATTAATTAAAAATTTATATGTCTATACAATTTTGATTTGAAATTATGCTGTTTTCCTGTGTTTTATTTTATTCGCTGTTCACTGTTCCAAAAGTTATATTTAAAGAAATATACTAAACCTCGTAATTGTTTGAGGCGTAAAATAATATTATTTATATAAATAGAACATAATTTAAGAAATAAATTTTTGTGAGTTTCACAGCATATTAGTCCATTTTGCCTTTATTTTTGTATTCTTCCTTTAAACTTTCGTTCGTAAGCCCATACTTGAACATTTCTAATGCAGGAAGGTTTATTTTATGATTAAAGTAAAAACAAACAATAAAATATCAAGTAAAAGAGGGAAATCATTACAAAAAAAAAAAAAACACTTAATAAACATTCTTGGCTTTAATATATATAAATATGTATATATATATATATATATCCATCGACATGATTATATCTTGTACATTAGTAAATTAGTAATTTCTGTCTTTTTAAACGTAAAAAGGATTAAAGCACTAACCAATTCAAATTGCTGTATTATGCCAATTTTATAAATCAATATTTTACGAACTCATTGATGATATTTACAAAATCAGGCAAATATATTTGCAATAATTATGGTTCAGGCACATTTTATCAATTGAAATCCAATGTTAGTGTAATAGTTAATAAATGAGAAAATATGCCCACATAAATCTAATATTTAAAATTATTGCCATTTCATTTGCAGTTATGAGGAATAGAACATTAGAACATTAATGTCCTTAATGAAAATAATATCGTTTTAGTTCTAGGAAAGTAATTTTTTTTATTCTTTTAAGAAAATTAAGAAATAATTTATAGAATATTTTGCAGGAGTAAAAAATACCACAGTAGTATGCCGAATAAATAAAAATAAAACAAGCTCTTTATATTTTACTGCTCTTTCTATTCCAAAGTGCTTTTAAATGTAGCTTTCTAAAAAATATCACTATCATAATATAAAACTAAAATTCTACACTGTACCAGTCAATCTTACTTTCTTTAGCCATGAAGTTCAATCAGAGCCAATCTTATGGTTATGCCTCTTCATATAAAGTTGATTTAATCAAGTCTTGAAAAGTTCTTTCTCTTCATTAATCAGATGAAATTCGGAAAACTTTTTGTTACCGCAGGCGACATAGTTTCCCCTTTTGTTCTCAGAATTCTTTTATTTTATGTATTTTCGGAAATAAGAATGAAATAGAAAGAAAATAACTCGCATAAAAAACACACAAAAGTGTTCAATTTTTAAAAATTATTTATTTCGCTTCTTACTGATAGCATTATTTTGAAATAAATAGATAGCTGAAATAATTTGTCCAGAAAATAATTTAAATGATTATTATGGTTTCAAAACAACCAGAAATAACAGATGTCATTTTTCCATTCCAGGAAAAATGGAAAAATTACATCTGTTATAGTTAATTTCCCGATTGAATAATCGGGTTTCAATTTATTCCAACCACAAATAGTTAATTAAACGTAAGGTACATCAAACAACGGGCTGCAAAAGTTGTTGAACATGTAAACACAATTAAAAATAGCCTAATTTACATCAATATCATTAAGAAGTATCACTTAAACATTGACTTTTCAGTCAGTTACACAAGATCTTAAAAAAAATTAAATTCTAATAAGGATATCATGTACCTTTATATTAGTTCGTGTCTTTTTACGTGAAGCGAATTGGGAAACTTTATATTCTTCTTTTATATTTAAACAGGGTTAATTTCTATTAAAAAAAGCATCAGAGCCCTAACATTCTGCAGTACTAATAATTATAGCGTTCCCATTCTTCTCCTTTCTTTTCCACCATCATTCCAACCTTCAAATTTATATTTCATACATTATTTTCAAAATTGAAAACATTTTTTACAACTTTTTCAATATGTCTATTTGCATATATTTAATTCTTAACTATTCCATGTCTTATTTATTACACTTTCCGAATATATATCTTTAACTAATTTTAATGTTACTTAATTGCAGAATTCTACGACTAAATAAGGTGAGAATTATGATTAGGAAATAATGTTTACACAAAAATACACAGTTCTCTGCAATGCATATACATAGGTAATGACATATATAGTGGACAACTAGCAAAAATATTTATAATGGAATTTTTCAAAAAATCTTACGCGCCAAGAATTTTCATTAAAAAAAATCATGTATGATTTTTTTAATCATTCAGAATTTTCTGTTGATTTCATCTATAAAAGGAGAAGATGTTTGATATCAAATGAAAGTATACGTAATGCTTGAAAGGATCCTTAGACTTTTTCTCTTGCAACAAGCAAATCTGGATAACACATTAATAAAGTTAATTTTATCAAAATATTATTAAGAAATTAAGAAACGTATTCACGATTTCATTTTGAAAAATTCCAGATTTTTTTTCTTTTTATGAGAATAAAAAAATATTCGCAGAAGAATTCACATTCTTGTGAAAAAAATTAAGGGAGGCACAAATTTGCCCAGAATTTTACCAAGCAAAATTTTAATACAGTCGGCTCTCGTTAATTCGAAATTGGATAAATCGAATCTTCGGTTGATTCGAACCAAACATGAAGTCTCGAAATTTTCATTAAAGATTAATATTTTCAATTTCGAGATAAATGGTAGAATAACATTAAAAATTTTTATTGATTCGAACTCATTTTCTCTTGACATTTTTTAATTCGAACTATCGAGAATTCTGATTTTTCATTTTTTTTTCTTTTCTCACGGACTTGAGATTCTTGAAATAATTCCCTTGTTTCATTTTCGTTTGAAATGTTTTGAATTAACTTATAATCCCACGCATTTGATACCTATTTTCTTAAAGCCCCTTCTGTTAATCAATGACATCTTCACCTTTTCTTCCATTGTGCTTGTTTGCTTGTTTCTAATCCCTTAATTAGTTTATGCATTTATATCTTTTATTTTAATATTAAGTTATATTCTAATGATAACTCGAGATATATTTAAAAAATACTATAACATTAATGCCTTTGTAATAGTACCCTTTTAAACATATTTTCCTCTCATACAATCCCTAATTCGAATTCTGGATAATTCGAACATTTCTTGTGGTCCCGACCAGTTTAAATTAACGAGAGCCGACAGTACTTATTAAACAACTCTCTCGAACCCCACATTATTTCTAACATGAAAACCAATGAAATCCTCCAAATGAATCTATCTCCAAATGAAAACTTTGCCCCCCCCCCCATCCCACTCCATCAAAAATCTCTTGAATTGGCTATGAAAAAGGAAATTTGCAGGCTAAATATACTCGAAAACAACTATTTATGGGTCATTTGTATCAATTAAAATAGTTTTATGTTACGGAATTTTTTTTTTTTTTTTGAAATTTTAATTTTTAGACAACGAAAGGATTATTTAAAATTTTTGGAAAGAATTGGTTAAGTTTTTGGAATTTGTGGAATAGAAATCGTCGACACGCTCACTTGAAATTAGAACGGGGCCACTTTGCTGTAAATTTGCTAGGAATAACATCTTGCCACATTTTTTAGGTAGCTTTCATTACAAAAAGTAAAAAGCTATTGCAGCCGTCCGGAGGAAAGCACTTCCGGAAAATTTTGGTATATTTTCACAGATCATGACCCCCAGACCCCAAAACCACCCTCCTTTCAAATGTTGATGATATATATATATAACTCATTTTTGTCATGCTGTAACTATCGTATTTATGAACAGATTTGAATGAAACTTGGTATGTACATAGTACATACAAATGTCTCAATCGAGTTCGTTGGCCAGCGTCATCCGATTTCTTGTTCCAAATTGGCGGTCATTTAAAAATTTTAAATTTAAAATTAAATCCGAAAAAATAAAAAGTTGAAATTTTTTTTTCTTTTGTGTATTAGAACTTTAAACAACAAATTCAGAACACTTTTTATTTTGTCTATAACTTAAAAAAGTACTGAGTTATAGCACTTTGAATTTTTAGTATGGGTGACATTTTGAAAAGATCCGATATTTGTCACGTGATAACACACGCATTTATGAATCTATTTGGATATAACTTGATGTGTACATAGTGCATAATAAGACCTGGATCCAGTTCATTAGCCAGTTCCATAAGCTATCTTGTATCATATCTTGTATCAAAATGGCGGCCATTTAAATTTAAAATTAGGTACAAATAAGTGAGAAATTGAGAAAGATATTTTTTTTATACATTTGACCTTGATACAAATATTCCAGAGCATTTTTTGTTTCGTTTGTATTTAAAAAAAAAAAAAAATGGTTGAGTTTTAGCACTTTGAATTTCTAGTATTGTTTACATTTTAAAATGATCTAATTTTCTTTACGTGATAACACGCGTATTTATAAACTTATTCGGGTGTAATTTGGTGCGTACATAGTACATACCGATGTCTGGACTGAGTTCGTTGGCCGGCATCATCCACCATTTTGTTTCAAAAGGGCGGCCATTTAATTTTTTTAAAAATAAAATTTAAAATTAAATGCGAAAAAAATTAAAAGTTGAAAAATATTTTTCTTTTATGTGTTAGAACTTACAACAACGATTTCAGAACACTTTTCATTTTGTCTATATCTTAAAAAATTACTGAGTTATAGCACTTTGAATTTCTAGTATGGCTGAAAATTTTGAAAAGATCATATTTTTGTCACATGATAACACGCGTATTTATGAATCGATTTGGATGTAACTTGGTGCGTACATAATACATAATGAGACCTGGACTGAATTCGTTAGCCAGATCCATCCGCCATTTTGTATCAAAATGGCGGCCATTTAATTTTTTTAATTTAAAATTTAAAATTAGGTACAAAAAAGTGCGAAATTGAAAAAGAATTTTCTTTTATACATTTGACCTTGATACAAATATTCCAGAGCATATTTTGTTTCGTCTGTATCGTAAAAAATGGTCGAGTTATAGCACTTTGAATTTCTAGTATTGCTCAGATTTTAAAATGATCTGATTTTCGTCACGTGGTAACGCGCGTTTTTAAAAACCTATTTGGATAAAGTATCGATTTCTGGACCGAGTTTGTTGGACACTTCCATCTGCCATCTTGATTCAAAATGGAGGAATATTAATTTTTTTTTTTAAACTGTAATTTTAAAATTAGCTGCAAATTTACGAAATTGAAAAGATTTTTCTTTTGTGTGTTTGACTTTGATACACAGATTTCAGAGTATTTTTGTTCATCCACATCTTGTAAAATGGATGAATTATAGCACATCCAATTTCCAGTGTGGTTGACATTTTGAAATGGTCTGAAATTTGTCACGCGGTAATATGCATATTTATAAAGAGATTTGGATATAACTCCGTATGTACATAGTATATACCAATGTCTTGAACGAGTTCATTGGCCAACTTCATCCACATATTGTTTCAAAATGGCGGCGATTTAAGTTTGTTACAAATCTTTTAAATGTTTAATGATGTACAAACAAAACATTAGAAATTGAAAAAAAAGGTTCTTTCTAAAGTGTTTGATCTTAATAATGGATTCTGGAGTATTTTTTGCTTTGTCTTTACCTTAAAAAACGTATAGCAGTTTGAATTTCTAATGTGGGTGACACTTTAAAAAACATCAATTTGCCTGCGACAGCACTCGTACATATTAATCGATTTTGATGTGAGTGTGCATGTGCACATGAATTAAGATTGTGACTCATTTAAGACTCATTGGTTTGTTTTATCCATCATGTTGTTTTAAAATGGCATACACTTCATGATATCGTAGAACTTTATAACCCTATAAATCGCTTAAAATAAAACCAGCTTGAATTAAAAAATGACTTATTTTTAAAAATTCCCATTAATATTCAGTCTTGACAAAAACTAGTATTCAATCTTATATAGTCGGGTTTCACTAATGTGAGCTTCGTATGTTTGAAAAATTTAATATAAATAAATAAATAATAATGAGAAATGAAATGCATATGATACGTATATGTATTAGGGTGGGTCGAAAAAATTGAATTTTTTCAAATCAACTATTAATAGTGCGGAAAAGTTGCCTTTTGTAATTAGAAGGATAATGCAAAAATGTTTTTGAAATCGGTTAATATCTTTAGGTCGCGCATCGCACTTAAAGTTCTTAAAATTTCATCAAAAATGACATTTTTTGGAATTAATGATAAAAATTAAACAAATTTCGAACATACTTCAAATAGTGTGGAAAAGTTTCCTTTTATAACTAAAAAGATAACGCAATTATTTTTTATAAAATTGGTTAATATCTTTGGGTCGCCCATCGCTATTTAAGTTATCTAAATTTTATCAAAATTGACAATGTTTCATATAAAAGATGAAAATTCGTTTTCTTTTCTCATCTACTTTTAATAACATAAAAGTATTCCTTTATATGCATAGAAACGTAAAATAAAATGTTTTCATGATGAATAAAAGTGTTTCATTTCAGTCCTAGGGTTTTCTGTAGAAATATATACAGTCTGAGAATTCTATTGGAGATCGTTAGTCATCGGAAATGAGAAATGGGCGCTGTATCTCAGACAGAAGCCCGATTGCACAACGTTTGATGTTTCAAAAAGATACTTTTGATCTTTATTAAGGCCATTTTGGTTTTGAACAGTCACTATTGGGCTGTCGCAAGTGATTGATTCAAACTCGATGACAGGTAGTCTTTTGCAAGCAGGTAGTTGTTTGCCTATAGGACTTGAAAATAATGCTCAACCATTTGCTTTTACCAAAAATATACTGAAACAAGTGCCTAAAAGACAATTAGATGAAATGCAAAAGGAAATGCATCACTGCAAGGGCCTTCCTACCTTCATTTCCAAGATTCAAATAACCCCTTTTTTTAATCTTGTACTGAAAGAGGTAACGTCACATCCAACCGCAAGGGTATTTTGAGTTCGGCTCCTGAATTAAAGAAATGTGCTCTTCCCTTTTTGATTTTCGATATACATCGATTTTCTCTTTTATAACATATTGCCGTCGAAATATATACCTCGAACAACAAGAACATTTTCCTTTTGTAAAATATTCCATGTTTTAAGTTTCGGTCTCCTTATTTTACTTTTGTCAATAACAAGTTGCATACGTGTACATTGATCATTCCCATGTCTTGAAGAACGGCAGATACAAGAGCAGCGGTTACCCTATCAGATACACCAAATCTGTCACTAGCTATAGCTGTTGCTGGTAAACGAACCTTCATCTGTGACGAAGATTTGAGCTTTTGGATTTTTTCGTGAGAAAGTGGTGAAGCAATTTCGACATCAGTATTCTCAATTTTAATATTAACATAAGAATAACTACCTTCTGAGTTGATATAACTTTGGTTTGTAACACGCTTATTAGCTTTCTTTTAACTTTCGTTCCTTTTTCTAATCTTAACCGTATCTTTGAGATCAATGTTGGCAATTTTACCTATCCTAGTGCTTCTTCGGTCGTAGATTAACTTTTGTTCAATTTGTGTAATCTTTCTCTCCTTGTCACAGTTACAGTTTATCCGTATGAAACATTTACAACGATCTAGTGAAACACAAGTGCAATTTAGATTCATGGTGCATTTGCAGGACGCCACATCAAAAATCTTTAATGATTCAGTTTTGAATCCCTGTAATTTCGCTTTAAAACTCAATTTATTCTTATCTCGTTTAAATAATTTCCTAATTTTGTAGTACTTTCATGATAGGCTTTTATCAACCATGCACATCACGGCTCGTTGCGCACTGAACAAGTGGAATAGAAAACGATCGGTTTATCAGTTATATTTGTAATCAACCTATGTCAATTTTGATCATATTTTCCAAATTTCAGATACGATGCGCGACTTAAAGGTATTGACAGATTTAAAAAAGAGAGAAAAAAAAAGTTATTTTTTAATTGTAAAAGTTTACTTTAGCTACTATTACAAGCAAGTTTGAAATTAATTTTCATCATTAATTCCACAAAATGTCATTTTTGATCAAATTTTCGAAACTTCAAGTGCGATGGGCGACTTAAGGATATTAATTGATTTAAAAAAAAAAAAATATTTATCTTTTAAATTATAAAAGGAAACCTTTCCTCACTGTTAGAAGTAGGTTTGAATTTTTTTTCATTTTCATCTTCAATTTCAAAATAAGTCATTTTTGGTCAAATTTTCCGAACTTCATGTGCAATGCGCGACCTAAAGATATTAACTGATTTAAAAAAAAAAAAAAAAAAAAAAAAAAAAAATGCGTTATCCTTCGAATTACAAAAGGTAACTTTTCCGCACTATTAATAATTGATTTGAAAAAATTCGATTTTTTCGACTCACCTTAATATGTATATGAAAGCTACATCTTCCTTCCGGTTTTTTTTTTTTTTTTTTTTTTTTTTTTTTTTACATTTTTTGTAGCATATTAAAAAATAAACAAGTTTGTTTATCAAAATTCGGATATAAATACTCGACAGGGCTCTACTATTTTTAGTTAACGCCTTGACATATGAGTTCATTTAGGGTCTCAGTAACACTATTTTAACATCAAGGCATATTTAAATAAAAATATACGAGAAAAAGTGTTGTGCACTAATGAGCTATTAGGCTCAAATTATTTTCAAGATCCTCAATCGTGTGGTTTGAGTCTATAGTCCTGTTTGACCTTATCGAAAACAAGCCTTAAGGAATTAAACTTCGGATATATTATATGTAAAAAAAGAATATGTGTGGTACTCGGGGACTGTCGCGGTAAAGCTATTGCATAGCACTTTTATCAACTTATGGAAGAATACCGCGTCAATGTCTGCCGAAGTCTACCGAAGGAACCGTGCCGAAGTCTGCCGAACTGAAACGCCGTTAGCCGGAGTGTTAGGATTTTTTCTCGTTACAGAATTACTAGATTCGGTCGCCGCGCTCAGAGCCCACGATAAAAGCTATGCAATAGCTTATTAAATTACCAAACGAAATTTGGTCGCGCTACAAAAATTAGATAACGAGTTATAAGCATTTTAAATTTTTCGACCCTCACGGTGGGGGGGGGGGTTCCTGTCACCAAAAATTAACAATGTCTCATAATAAATTACCTAACAAAATTTGGCCGCGCTACGAAAATTAGATCGCGAGTTATGAGCATTTTAAGTTTTTCAATCCTCACCTTGGGGGGGGGGGTCTCCAGTCACCAAAAAGTAGCACTGTCTCATAATAAATTACCAAACAAAATTTGGCCGCGCTACGAAAATTAGATCGCGAGTTATAAGCATTTTAGATTTTTCGACCCTCACCGTGGGGGGTCTCTTGTCACCAAAAATTAACACTACCAAACAAAATTTGGCCGCGCTGCGAAAATTAGATCGCGAGTAATAAGCATTTTAAATTTTTCGACCTTCACCGTGGGTGTCTCCTGTCACCAAAAATTAACAATGTCTCATAATAAATTACCAAACAAAATTTGGCCGCGCTACGAAAATTAGATCGCGAGTTATAAGTATTTTAAATATTTCGACCCTCACCGCGGGGATCTCCTGTCACCAAAAATTAACAATGTATCATAATAAATTAAGAAACAAAATTTGGCCGCGCTACCAAAATTAGATCGCGAGTTATAAGAATTTTAAATTTTTTTACCCTCACCTTGGGGGGTCTCCTGTCACCAAAAATTAACACTGTCTCATAATAAATTACTAAACAAAATTTGGCCGCCCTACGAAAATTAGATCGCGAGTTATAAGCATTTTAAATTTTTCGACCCTCACCGTGGGGGGGTCTCCTGTCACCAAAAATTAACACTACCAAACAAAATTTGGCCGCGCTACGAAAATTAGATCGAGAATAATAAGCATTTTAAATTTTTCGACCCTCACCGTGGGGGTATTCTGTCACCAAAAATTAACAATGTCTCATAATAAATTACCAAACAAAATTTTGCCGCGCTACGAAAATTTGATCGCGAGTTATAAGCATTTTAAATTTTTCAACCCTCATCGTGGGGGGTTACCTGTCACAAAAAACTAACACTGTCTCATAACAAATTACCAAACAAAATTTGGCCGCGCTACGAAAATTAGATTGCGAGTTATAAGCATTTTAAACTTTTCGATCCTCACCGTGTGGGGTCTCCTGTCACCAAATATTAACACTGTATCATAATAAATTACCAAACAAAATTTTGCCGCGATACGAAAATTAGATCGCGAGTTATAAGCATTTTAAATTTTTCAACCCTCACCGTGGGGGGTCTCCTGTCACAAAAAACTAACACTGTCTCACAACAAATTACCAAACAAAATTTGGCCGCGCTACGAAAATTAGATTGCGAGTTATAAGCATTTTAAATTTTTCGATCCTCACCGTGTGGGGTCTCCTGTCACCAAAAATTAACACTGTATCATAATAAATTACCAAACAAAATTTGGCCGTTCTATGAAAATTAGATCATAAGAAACATAAGTTTGAGACTTGATGTCCTAA
The DNA here is from genome assembly GCA_964019185.1 of Maratus speculifer. Taxonomy (NCBI): domain Eukaryota; kingdom Metazoa; phylum Arthropoda; class Arachnida; order Araneae; family Salticidae; genus Maratus; species Maratus speculifer. The sequence continues at coordinate 297,266,629 of OZ025292.1, forward strand.
TATCTGAAAAATACTGCGTCAATGTCTGCCGAAGTCTACCGAAGGATACCGTGCCAAAGTTTACCGAACTGAAACGACGTTAGCCGAAGTGTTATGTTTTTTCGTTACGGAAGTGTTAGGTTTTCTCGTTACGGAATTTTTAGATTCGGTCGCTGCGCTCAAAGTCCGCGATAAAAGCTATGCAATAGCTTTAAAATAATAAAAATTGAGAATATTTCGCTTTTGTAAGTATCTTTTATATTAGTGATTAATGCAATTTTTCTCTTTGTATGCCTTTTTAAAGTTATCAATAGTTATTTAAATAATCGAGAGTGATTAATACAGCAGTAATAAATAATTTTGCATCATTGTAAAAACATGAATTAAATCAATTAAAGATATTTACAATTTACCTAAAATTTACAGTTTCTAACATTTTCATCCATTTTTATTCGTTTCTATGTACTGTTTAATTACATTTCTAAATGGGAGATTTGTAATAGTAATTGTAATCAAAGCAAACATATATGAATATTGATTACATTTTAAAATGTTAATTCAGCTATAGCAGTTAATTTAAATATTATGCGTATCGGATATCCTATTATTAAGTTTGCATTCAATTATCGGTAGAAAGAAAAGATTAAATAACTTTTCGCATCTAAAATGATACTGAAAATAGTATTTTAAATAACATTTGACCTTTTAGATAATCCTGGCAATTTAAAATAAATCTCAAGTACTGGATTAAAAATTGTAATCAGATATTTTTCCATTAGGTATACGTTTAATGGTTTGATCTACTTAACTTTGAAACACAGATTAGTCCATTAGCAACACACATATCAAGGTCTTCAGATATTACAAGATGAAGGAAAAATTTATTAATTTACTCTGTGTATTAAAAGCTGACATCTTTTTCCTATTTTCAACCTACTATTTTTTATTTAATAATTGCGACAACCGACATTCTTCGGTTTCTCAGACAACTTTTCCTACACAGAGCTTTGATGCAGAAATTGCTACCTTTAACATTTTTCATATCAAAATGAACTTTTTTGAAAGAGCTTAAACTGCGCAAACAATAACAACTTCATTGATCTGTATCAGGAGTGGATCCTTTGAAATTCTAGCAGAAAATGTCAAGTAATAGAGAATGGATAGATTGAAAATGCACATTGTATTAAAATATACATATTTGTTGTTACATTAATGTCTTAATACACACACACATACACTAAAAGTGTTACGAAAGCTGTTTAAAACAGTTAGTATGGCTTGTTTCAGTAACATCACAGTAAACGGAGAATTTTGTTCCAGTTAAGTCTTAGTGCGTAAATTTAATTTTGTTTACAGCACTGTGTGTGTGTAGTAACATTGAAAAGTCTCAGCTTCCTGAGTTTTAGCTCTTTTGGTATGGAGTATCTGTCCGCTGTTATACATTGGTGGTACGAGAAAGTTTTCTACAAGAGTGATTGCACTGCATGGCAGGGTAAGCAGCGAAAACGTGTTTTAGGGCATTCATACAAATTTCAAGCGTGATTGATTCTAAACTGTTCATTCCGACTGAGACAGTCATTGGTGAATGACGCGGCATTTAAACCATTTAAAAGCATCTATAAAATGTTTATACAGCTTTGTCATAACCTAATCCAATCCTTGGCCGAATGCCGATACTGAAAAAGATAGTTTTTCTTGTTTCAATAGCAGCACTGTAAACATAGAATTTTATTGCAGTTAAGTGATAGTGCGAAAGTTTTATTATGTTTACAGCACTGTGCAGTAACATTGAAAAGTTACAACTTCTTGAATTTAAGTCTTTCGGTACGGAGTAGCTGGCCGCAGCCATACATTCGTCGTACGAGGAAGATTTTACAAGAGTGGTTGCATTGTACGGCAGGGTAAGCCACGAAAACGTTGTTTTTCGGCATTCATAAAAATCTCGAGCACGAATGACACTAAACTGTTCATTCGGACTGAGACAATTATCGGTGACTGATGTGATATTTAATGAGAATAAAAAACATCTCTAAAATATTTCTACAGTTTTGTCGTAACCTAATCCAATCTTCCTCTGAAAATAGATTTTGAGAAATCTTATCTCGCGAATCAGACGAAAAAACAGACAAAACATTTTCTGTTCTTAAAATTTTAAATTCACATCTATTTCATCACTGTATATAAATTAAAGTAAATGGCACTGTTATAAATAATCGATTACAATATTAGAAAATTAAAGTAAATATAAAAAATAATAGTGTAACATATATGTAACAAAACTAATAATGTAATATAATAAATCATAATATTAAAATTGTAGCTTAATGTGCATAAATGCGTATAACAAAGTAATGCGCACTATAGAGAGTAATCATACCCACATAACTTTTCGTGAATGCCGACTTTGGGTGAAGCAAGGTAGTATCAAGATAATGTTTCATGGATGCTGCCAAAAGGCGAGAGCAGTTCCTAGAGAACACTTCGTGGCTACCCCCAAAGGGGCGACAGTAGTACCTAAATGGATAAGCCTCCACAATGAATGCGGAAATGGCAGCCCAAGGCAATTTTTTCTTATCTCAGTGTTCAAAGTTATCTTGAGTTTCGCCACTACAATTTAAATAAAAACATTAATTTTTGCATTTTCATGTAGAATGTACCTTTTTATGACGAAATCGCAAATATGTTTTAGACAGATCTCTGTCTTTTTAATTACATCGGCAGTTATGTTGTCATATTTTCAGCTGGAAAGTAAAATTTTTACATTTAAAACATTATTTTGTCTAATAATCGACTACTCCATAAATAAAATTTATCAGCGCCTTCTTGAATAAAAAATCTGTTTTAAATGACTCTTGTTCTATTATATTACGAATAACGTTATTCATAAATGTTTATAATTAAAGTACTAATCGTTGTTAAGGTACAACTAAGACTGATTTAAAAAAGATATATTTGTATCTATGTAGTCTATATAGTTACCTCAAGTTACAGCTTATGTATAAATTTATTTCATTTTTGTATTTTTAAAATATAAATATGCACGAACATTATTTATAAAATTAAAATTTTTATACATTTGTATTTTCTAATAGAATTAAAACGAGATCAAATTACATAAAAATCTTTAAAAAGTACATAAGGAACATATAATTTTATTTTACAAATAATGTTTTAATAATTAAATAATAAATAATTATTAAATAATTTTATTAATTATAAATAATAACAATTTAATAGTTGCAAATAAAAAAATTAAAAGTTTGATAATAAGTAAATATTAAATTTATATTTTTAATTTAAACTCAAAATTTTGATAAAAATAATGTAAACAGATTAAACGAAATTTCATTAATGCATTATTTTTTTCACATGCTACTAAATGGTTTTTCTTTAAACTGAGTTTATGGCAAAACTGAATAAATTTCAGTAATCAGCTAGTTCATATGCATAATCGAGGCAGAATAAAAGTTTTTCACTCTACAAAAGTAATGTGTATATTTTGTCAGTTGCTCACATTGGAACAGTTTTATGCTCTTTCTTTACACAAAAATATTTTTTTTAGTTATTTATTCTTTAACTTTGAATAAAAGGCATTTTTTTGCGTTTTGTTTAATTTATGAAAAAGAAACCCAGAAGAGATTAAATGGAGATTAAGTTTTTCCAATTTTGCTCAGAAAGAAAATAGATAATGGTAACTATTTACTGCATGATCTCGGATAAAAGCATTATAATAGTTATATTAGTATATAACATTATACTTAACTATAGCACAAATAAGTTTTATATTAGCGTGGAAGATTAAACTATGCTAGGCTAAAGTTTTCTTTGTGCTAAATTCACTATCAATTATACTCGCAGTATGATTGTTACATAGATTTTTGTTTCATAACTGTATTGATTACAAAAAACAATCAATATGACAACTATGTGAATATTTCAAAATTTTACATTATTACTTACACATTCCCATTGAAAGGGCATCTTTCTTCAACATTTTTAGTTGAAATCTGATTGTCTAATGTTTCTCGGCTCCTGTTAGGATTTTTTGGAAAAAATTTATTAAATTCTGAAATTCCATGTTTTTGTAACCAAATATCACCGAATTTGACGACATTCCTTTATTTATTACAAAGTAGTAGGTGCTTTGCATTGGTAATCTTGAAAGGCATTTTTCAGACAAAATGAAGCCAATATTTTACCAATTATCACCAAATAAAAGAAATATTTCAAATTTTCTGGCTTTGTTTATTGCCAGGTCTTCAAAAAGTTGATAAGTGTTTCACCTTTCATCCAATGAGATGTTGTATGACTGTCAAGTAAGTGACCTCCAGTGACCAAAAGTATGACAAATTAATCGATATTTCACAAATATGTGACATATCCCAATATTCTTCTCGTGTCTGAAAACGGTTGAACACAATATTTAGTCAGAATTGATTGAGCTGTTTTTTAGATATAATTAACTTGACAATGACCCATTATGATAATAGATTGTCCAATTTAAAAGCGACAAATTCTACACCCCTAGAAATTGACAAATTGCTCTCATTTACCATTAACTGCAATATCAGTATGCAGTAATAATCATTTGATATTTTATTCTTCTGACATGAGAAAAAAAAGCATCATTTAAGACATACAATTTTCTCTTATCCCTTTCAGTTTTCAAGAATGGAAATAACCCTATTTCACGCATAAAGTAAATAAAAATAAAATAAAAAGATGTAGATTCTGATTATTTCAGATGTAGATTCAGATCCTTTACAGATGTAGCTTCGTCACCGAATAGAACCAGTCAGGGTAATAACGCTAGTGGATGGCAATATTACCCCTGTATACTTATTGCGGATTGTACATATTGCAGTATATATTAAATTGCAAGCTATTTCGTAAACAGTTACACAATATCCCATAATAATTTGAAAGTACATGAAATAGAGTACAGATTTATATATTAAACAAATTCTTCCCTTACATATATATAGTTTTCAGATCACAGAAACTACGTGACAAATTTAAGATCAGGCGTTGACTTTTACATGCTTCTGCCAGCGGTAAGGTCTACAAATGGAATAAATTAACGTTTAGCGTTTCTTTTCTGATTCAGGTGACCCAGAGGTATTTTCCGCACAACCCGTAGTGCCAACTCCCGGATTCCTTTATACGTATGTACAGTGGCGGTTAAAAGTTTCCGGCCAGCAAAAATTTTTTAGTTAATTTGTAAGTACACCCAAATGAAAAGAAATTCAAAGTGACACTTATACATTTTTTTCAACAAAATAGTTAGGAATTTATTTATCGAATAACAAAGAGATTTCATAAAATTTATTTAACAAAATTAGGGACAAAGGAAAATGCATGTTATGAAAAGTTTCCGGCCAGTAGTATTGTAATAAAAAATTACAGTGATCAACAACATTTACAATTAGTATTTTATCACCATAACTGTAATAATAGATACTACGGCGCAGCAATTTGATACTCATACAGTCAACCGTTTAAGATCGTCTATGGTATGTTGGTCCACATTTCTTACGTTTGAGCTGGCCATGGCCATTTCAAAAGCGATTTTGTTTGGAAGGCTTGCATACATTCTTTAAATCGTTATAACGTTAAAACAAATTGTTGTGACCACAATTTTTCTTCGAATAAGGCAGAAATTAATCTTGCAAGATATCCTTAACCATTGCATCATTCATCTTGCCGTGAATTTCAAATAACTGACCGACACTTTTTGAAGTAAATAGTGTCCATAATAGTGTCCAAATCATAATGTGTCCTCCGCCATGCTGCGTTGTAAGAATAACGGAAATCGAATCATATATTTTGTTCTTAGGTCATTGATCGTAGTGTTTCCATCATTCCCAAAAAAAGTTTGAAATTCGACTGTTAGAAAAATAGTATATTTGACCAGTTTTCACTTGACCAGGCTTTGTGTTTTTTAGAAAACGCCCGTTGGGTACGTGGATATTTTTTTAACTATGAAATATTTTTGAACACCGACTCGTCTATAAAGTTCTGCATTATGTCAGCATCTTCACGCGATAGACCAACTTATTTCAGAAATATTTTTATTAAGTAGTTCACGGAATTTTTATGCGGTTCGTCTATTGTTTTTCTTCTGATAATTCTTTTCACATGAATAGCCCTTTTCCGCAATCTCCCGGAACTCAGAAAGTCCTAATGGCCATGGCCATCTTTATTTTATTTTTTAAATATCGTTCACCGTCAATTTTACCGATCGATAACTTTGCCGATATATCTCGAGAAGATTGGCCATTTAGCGACAAACTAATCACTCGTTTACGAACAATAATTTTTGAACTTTTCAATTTTAAGCTTAAACTGTGCTATTCATGTTGATTCATTCATAAACACGACTAAAAAACACTTTACCGATAGAAAAAACTAAGGAATGATGAGTGGCCGGTAAGTTTTGAAACCGCGAACTTCGCATTCTACTCCTTTGCATGAAGCGACTTCAATATCCAATCAAAATTATCACGTAGTCAGAGGTCATTCACATATTCCTAACTTTTGAAGCAATTGTGCTTCTTCTTCACTGAAACTTTCTGGTAAATAAATCAAGGAAACTAAGTGACCGGAAACTTTTGACCGCCACTGTATATTAGCACTTGGTGATCTTACTGACCCTGGCGTTATTTTCCCCGGACACCTTATATCGATTTAAGTATGCTTGAAACAGTATAACATCCCTGCAATTCACCACTAAATATGTTTCCCCAGTAGATCATAATATATCGGAAATTATTTTGAGTGCTAATGTAAAAGGACTATACATACTACACACTTTCTTTTCAATACCGTTGAGCAGCTTAATTGATTTGAGACAACATAACAATATATTTTATTGACTACTTTGTTCAGTAACCATTTTCAGTGTATTATAGTATAACTCTGAATGTGAGGCACCAGTAAAGCTCAGTCCACATTTTCAGATAACAAAAATTTGGGTGTTTGATGAGCTTTATAGATCATCTAATTCCATTTCTTTTCTACGCATATTTTTAGATTGAAAATATTTCCCAATTTTTACTGTAACATTTTTTTAGAACGAGCTCTACTTTTCTTTTTGGTTCCACCAGTTTTTTTACATGATCTTAAATAGGGTCCAGGATAGTGTTGAATCCAAGTGATATAGATGACACGCCACAAATTTTGAAAGTAAATTAAAATAAGTTCCGTTGTTTATATTTATTCTATTTCAATAACATAAAATAATTAAATTTTATGGAAAATAGAATTACTGATAATTTTTTATTAAGATTTTGATGAAGCGAATTGTCTATCAAAAGCCAATTGCCTTCTATTTTTTCTCCTCCTATCCCTTCTATGCTATACTGCAACAAATCTATTTAAATCCAAGTCAAATACCATATTGTTTTACGAAAAATCTGTATAAAACAATCAAGGAAAACCGTCATATTATCTGTGTGAGAAACTGTTTTTATCTTGTTTCAAGTTTCCTGAAGTGATTTTTAAAAGTCTATGTCATAAAAGATATTTTGCAGGTCTTAAACTTCTGATATAAACCCTTTAAATACACAGCATATTTTCAAGAAGTTTTCATTTTACTTCGAAATATCTACATTAAACATCAAAATAGCCGTAAATACACATGAATACGTAAAATGTTATAAAGTTTTTTTTTAATAAATTATTTACTTGGTTCTTTTATAGTTTTTGAGCAACTGCAATATGAGGTAAGAAAAAAGTTTTAATTTTCAAATCGCCATTTATAATATAATTAAAAAGTATTTTGAAAAAAAGAGATAATGATCACTAGATTTAATGCCTTTTTTCTGACAGTAATTTTTAAAAAAATAACAGATAATGATTCAGTAACCAGTTTTGAAAAGATAATTGTGATTTTAAAAAATCCCTGTCGGCTGGGCCTATAGGCGGAGGTAGATTTCGAAGAGTGCTCATTTCAACAAAAAAAAAATATATATGATTAGAGATAAACCCAGTTTAATAACTTCATTTGGTTGATTATGAAAAATTTTTAATTTCATTTTTCTGCAAAAACTGGTTTTATCAGAATCATCTTAAGAAAAATTCAGCTCAAATGCCCGTTTTGACAACATATTTTGAAATAGATTCTGAATTTATTAAAAAAATCGACCAAAACAGTACATTATACAGCTCCTAAATAACAAAAAACTGTCAGTTGAATGCATTTGAGAAAAAAATTGAATTTAAAAATGACTCATAAAATAACCGATTTGTTGTTTGAATACATCCTTAATTCTTTGATCATGATTGCTTCGGAAAATTTTGTGCGAAATACGCACTTTGACAGCATTTAAAAAAATATATTCTATCTTTATCAAAAAACTGGCCAATGCGTCACAGTATATAGTTCCTAAATAAGAGGATCTGTAAATTGGATGCGTTTGACAGCGAAAATGGATTTTAAAACGAGTCATAAAAAACGCAATTTGCTATGTGAAAACTTCCTTAAATTTTCAAATCACAGACTTCGGAAAATTCTGTTCAAAATACCCTTTTTGGTAGCCTTTTTTGAAATATATTCCGTCTTTATAAAAAAAACTGACCAATGCATCACATTATATAGTTCCTAAATAAGAGGATCTGTAAATTGGATGCGTTTGAGAACAAAAATGGATTTAAAAATGAGTCAGAAAAAAACGCAATTTCTTATTTGAATACTTGCTTCAATTTTCAGTCCCGATGACTTTCGGAAATTCTGTTCAAAATACCCTTTTTGGTAGCCTTTTTTGAAATATATTCTGTCTTTATAAGAAAATTGACCAATGCGTCACTTTATACAGTTTCTAAATGAGAGGATCTACCGTTTGGATGTGTTTAGAATCAAAAATGAATTTAAAAATGAGTCAGAATATCCCGTCAGTAGTCGCGTGTCGGTCTTTTCGCCGCCCGTGTAACTTATCTTCTCCTAGCTTGCATCGGATTTTTAATACAATGGAGATCTACAATGTAGCTGTGTTTGAAGCTTTCTTTACCACCTTACTGAAGTAACAGGGTACCTCTGTTTTTCTTTCATGTACATTTTTAGAAACAAAGTTGAAATTGGCAAAAAAGTCTACGTAACAATCACTAATGTCAGTTCATTTTCACTTTTTCCAATTACTCCAGATCACATTAATAAAATGCATAATTTAAGAAAACTGAAAATTTATATCTTCATTGAAATATTATTTTTATATATTAAGTGAAAAATATTTATTATTTTACCTATTTGGTTTGCGGGAGGCCAGCGGCGAAAAGACCGAGCGCGACTAATAGCGTTATAAAAAAAGTCGCGACTACTCGCGGGATATAAACAGTTTGGATTTGAGGTTTTTTCTCCAACTCCTATTTTTGTTTAATTTCTTTTTGCTATACGAATTGATCCTATGAAAAACTTGTCAATATAAAAGTTGTAGATATTTTTGAGAAGATGTAAAATAAATTTAATCAGATTTGATATCTTAAAAATTGACGGAGTTATGGATTTTTCTCTTTTTTCAGCGCCCTTTTTCTTTTCGTTTTTAATTTTTTACGTTGGTAAAAGTTGGTTCTATCAAAAACTTGTAAATACAAAAGTTTTAGATAATTTTAAGACCATTTACAAAAAATTTAGATGGACTTGATATCTTGAAAATTGACGAAGTTATGAATTTTTTTCTCTCAAAATCCCTGTTTTTTTCGCCCCTTGAGCCCACTTCTAAATTTATCAAAAATCTGTCATACATATACTTTTAGCCCATTTTTAAGAAGTAATATAAACTTTAAACCGATTCGAGATCTACTTTAATTAAGAAGTTATGACGTTTTTTCGGTTTTCACAAAAACGCCCCTTATTCCGACCCCCTTGGTCCGATTTTGCCCATTAACGAACTTAGCCGAGATTTTATCCCCTTTGATTTTATGTACAAGTTTGGTGGAGATTGGTGAAAAATTATAGAAGTTATCGTGTCCATAAAAAAGTGATATATATATATATATATATATATATATATATATAGATAGATAGATAGATAGATAGATATATATTAACTGGTGCGATTGCAATAGGTATTATTTCTTACGAAATCTACCTAAAAATATATATCGAATAATATGTACACTTTTCGTAGATTAAAATAGCATAATATTTTTTTTAATATCTCAGGAGGAATTTTAAAAATATGATATAAACGCACTATGTTTCTTCATGATATGCTTTGAAGTCCTTTGATGTATTATATGCATCATAACAGAATGAAGTGAAAAAAACTAAGATTACACGTTTCTTAAAAGAAAAACTTTTTTAAATGAAGAGAAAAAATTAGTTGAAGTTTCTTCAAGGTTTCAACACAATACATTGTTTTGTGTTCTAGTAGAAAAAAAATTTCCGCGAGCAATATTTTTTTCAATATTGAAAGGATTTTTTTTATCGTAACTTAAAGTAAGATAAAATAATTTATAAGTTGAATATTTGTATTCAAACATAAAACTTATATTAAATGAACTTTTTCAGAATTTTTTTAATTATTAGTTTTTCCTCTCAGTAACATTTCAAAAAAATTTGTATATATTTTTTAAAAATATATTCTAAATTATGGAATTTTTGAATCTCATTAAAAGATATACAAAAGCATAAAAAGGTGTATATTTTTAGTCTTATAATAATTTAGCTGTTTCAAACAGTTTAATAATTATTATATGAATAAGAATAGTACAGTTGAAATTTTAAAGGTAATGAATTAAACTTTGGTACTTGTATACATGTGAATTTTTATTTACAACCTCTGGCAACAAAGTTCGGTAAATAGTCCTGTAACATTAATGTAGATGAAGTATTAACGAAAGTTATCATACCATCCTTTGACCTAGTCACCTCCCATAACTATGCACCATAAGATCTGCTGGGATATTCGCAAGAAGTCTACTTTTGGGATGAGTTCAAAAGTTTCGTCAAATTTCGTTGCATGTCAGTAATATGGTCAAATCTCTTTCAAAGAGAGTTTGTGTCGTGGAAATAGGAAGGAGTCTGGAGGATTGAGATCTGGCGAGTATGGTAGATGTTCAATTTGCAACACCCGTCACGAATTTCTTTAGGTGTCTTGCAAATCTTAAAACCAAACTTTAAACTGATCTTTTGTTCACTCATTTTCCTGATTTTAGTTAAGAACCAACACACTGAACAAGCACTTTGTAAAGCACGTCTTACTCAGAGCATAAAGGAAGCTCAACTGAATGATGGTGGGAGAAGATAGTCAACACTTGCCTCTATGCAGGTGCAGCGTTTTGTTTCCCAAGTGTTATCAGATCGGCTGTTCTGAATTCATTCTCCGAACTTTTTTGTCAGAGGTTGTATAAAAATTGTATTAAATTATATTCAGGGTGATCAGAAAATAACAGACAGTTATTAACGTATATCAAGAGGAATAGAAATTGCGAACAAAAATTAGACATGCTGTCGCAAATCACCCATTTAATGAAAAACACAGGGAACTAACTGAAATAAATTTGGATGCTAGGTAGTAACTTAAAAAAAAAATTGAAGTATATTAATATGAAACTTTTAACATACACACCTATCTGTGTTTTGTAAGTATGGCAACATAAAGAAGCTAGTCAGATATGGCTATACCAAAACTTTCTTCTATCTTATACATGTTAATATTTATTGAAAAATGCAGCATGCCAGCGTCACCGTTTAGGTAATTTAGAGCAAAATCTATTCAGTAACAACTTATGTCAACTTACAACTTCTGATATTCGATGAAAATCCGTGCTTTAGTTTTTGAGATAGAGCTATTGCAAATTCTTTAAAAAAATTCTGCATAGCAGCGCAACATATTGGAGGTTGTGAACCAAAAACTAATGAGGATCATTTTTTTACCAGTCTCTAACTGAATCTGAAGTTTGATGAAAATCCATGCATTAGTTTTTAGATACATTTATTGCGAAATCGTGAAAACTGCAGCATAACAGAGCCATCTTTAGGCTGATTTAAGCCAAAAACTAAACAACACTAATCTAAATCAGGGACTAATTGAATCTGAAGTTTTAGAAATTATTATGCATTTGTTCTTGAGATACAGATATTGCGATAACCACGAATAATGTACCATGGCAGCGTTACCTGTTGAGCCATTTGCAAGAAAACGTAATCAGAAGCATGTTATATCAACTACTAACTAAATATAAAGTTTTATGAAAATCCATGCGTTAGTTATTGAGATGTGGCTATTGTCGAAATTGTGTATAATGCAGCGTAGCAGCGCAGGCTGCGATTACCAGGACATACGATATCCTGGATTGCTTGAGCACCTGTTTTGGCCAGAAATTTTTCCAGATGTTATCGCATTTCATGCAAAATAAAGTACATCTCATTACATTTCCATTGCATTATTTTTGTTTTTCTCTAACTATTCCTGTCAACTGTAATTTAGTTATGTTGAAACATCCTATATTTGTGCTTAAATAGATGATTTGCGATCCCATGTTTATTACTGTTTTCATTCTTCTTGATCATGGAGGAAAGAGATAGAAAGAAATGCAGTATGCCGTAAAAAATATTTGCAACTTTGGAAATATGACGCGCGTTATCACTCAAATTTAAATGACCTCATTTGGTCTAAACGAAACAACACGGGATCATAAACCATCATAAACCTTTGAAATCACCCTTGAATTTATCATCTAAATAAAAATCTAAATGAAAATGGTCTGCTTATATTTAAGCACTTGAAAGTAGCATTTCGCTGCATTATGAATTAAAAACTATATCACTAAAAATTTTCTTCTTTTTTATGAAAACATGTCGTTGTATTTAGACAAAATTTATTGAATTATTGGGTGACGTTTCTGGCATCACCCCAAGCCACCACATTTCATCTCTATCACTTCTCTTTACTCCCTGGTCTTAATGCACCCTAATGCACCCTGAATTTGTTGAATGAATGTCTGAACTTTATAATGAGCCTAGGGTATATACTGGATGTTTTAAAATGAATTGACTGATTTTAAAATTCAATAAATTGGAAATGGTGACAGCAGTTTTAAAAAATCTTACAGGAGGATTATGTAAAATGCCAGAGGTTTTTTACTGGTACTTCTCAAATTTATTTTTATACACTAACGATTGATGGCGTCTCAACAATAGACAGTAAATCGAACCCCAATTGTTGGCTTTATTCTTCTCTCCGCATTCGTATGAAAGAAAGCTGTTAAATATATTGGGTGATTCTCAGTCGCTAGCGCAGGTTTTTCGTTTATTAAATACCTTTTTGTTTGTTTTGTATTCCTTAATACTCTGTTTAATGTTTATGAATTTCGTCATTTATCGTTTACTTTCACTTCTATCTCCCTTGATGTTGCCTCCAGAGATATATGTAATTGAATAATTGCCAATACAGCCCTCTCATTTAAAATTAAACCAGTGAATAACTTTGTTATAATTCCAATGATTTATACTCAAGAATGTTGTTAAATCGTGCTTTGAGAATCCTTATGTAAGCTTTTGACCTTGAACTTCTATAAGACTCTACATTTCGAATTTATAATGATGGATTTTTAGACATTTAAAGTAATATCACGAACTTTGGCAATACACAGAACATTCTTTTTACTTTAGACTCTGATATTGAACTCTGTAGTAAAGGAATTTTAATCCTTCAACTTTGAAGTGAAAAAATGAACTTTAACAATGTACGGAACTTATAATTAGACTTGAGATTTTCAGTTACAGTGTTTGTAATGAATATAGTATTGATCTAAGAGATTTTATTGACGATTTTAATTTAAATTTTAACTTACCTTCAGATATTTCCATTTTAATTTAATTTAAATTTATCATTTAATTACTAATTTAATTACTTTACCATTTTATAATTATTTAAAGACACTTATGTAGATGTCAATAAAATATCTAAGCATTACTACATAGATATATCCTTAAGCACATTTCTGCTTTTCGTTAATTTGTATATTTTTAACAGACATACAATGGCGGTTAAATGCTTCCGGCCAGTTAGTTTTTTTGATTTATTTACCAGAAAGTTTCAGAGAAGAAGAAGGATAATTACTTTAAAAGTTAGGAATATGTGAATGAACTCTAAATACTTGATAATTCTGATCGGATATTGAAGACGTTTCATGTAAAGTAGTAGAATGCGAAGTTCGCGTGTGCAAAAGTTTCCGGCCACTCATCATTCCTAGTTTTTTCTATCGGTAAAGTGTTTTTTAGTCGTGTTTGTGAATGAATCAACATGAATAGCATAGTTTAAGCTCAAAATCGCAAAGTTAAGCAATTATTGTTCGTAAACGAGTGATTAGTTTGTCGCTAAATGACTAATCTTCTCGAGATATTGCTGCAAAGTTATCGTTTGGTAAAATTGATTGTGAACGATATTTAAAAATTAAATAAAGATAACTATGGCCTTTAAGATTTTCTGTGGTCTGGGAGACTCCGGAAAAGAGCTATTCATGTGTAAAGAATTATCAGAAGAAAAAGAATTGATGAATCGCATAAAAATTCCGTTGTAATATTCCGTGATCTACTTAATAGAAATATTTCTGAAATAAGTTTTTGTATCTTGTCAATATAAACATGATGCAGAACTTTATAGACAAGTCGGTGTTCAAAAATATTTCATAGGTAAAAAAAATATCAACGTATCTGTAGTGACGAATCGTCACAACATTGCTAAATTAAATATGTACATATAAAGAATGATTAAGCACAACTAAAGCGAAAATACATAAATATTCGTATATAAAAAAAAAGAAAAAAAGAATCATTGATTAAAGTAAAGTTTTAAATTCATTCTATTCACTAATATTCATTTTAAGTTCGTTTCATTCATTCGAGTTGTAATAATAACTTTAGGTTTCAGGAAAAGATGAAAGCTATTTTTTTTGTAATTAAAGCTATAAACTTTATGACTCTATAACGTTCGGTAAGAACGAACGGTTAACAAGGAACACCCAAGTGGGAATTCAATTGCTCACCATAAAACTTCAGACGTAACAATGGCAAGGTTGTAAAAAAAAACCAGACTGTCTACAATTTTAACATTACGCGCAGAAGCTAACAATAACAGAATTTACAGCCGAGAAACACCCACAGGAGGGAGAATCGGATAGGAGTCCGATGATTTTATGCAACCCGTGGGAAGAAAAAAAAGGGTTTTTTTTAGTGGCCGAAAGGGATGAACTCCATACTGGTCAAGCCGGCCAATAAGAAGTGCGATGCAATGGCCCTCCAATCAAAGCGATAGCAGAAGACCAATGAAAAGAAAAAAAAAAGGTTTTGGGGAGGAAACAAAAAAACAACAACAAAAAAAAAGAAATGGAGTTCTCTCCGAAAAAAGAATCTAAGATTAATACAGTTCTTCGTCGCAGCTATGTAGGTAGTAAATAGAAAAGTTTTGTAAGCGAAAATCATCTCCGGAACGGGGAAGCCCATCATTTGACAAGCATCCAAGTTTCTTTGACATATGATCAAATTTGCGAAAAAAAAAATGAATGTCTGAAAATTACTGGAACTTACAACATCAACATAATGAATTTCAGGCAACTCCAGATGGCAGTGCGTGACGATATGGCAGACTATTATTTTTTTATGAACAGTTACGCTCAACATAGTGAACAATGTGCATCATTCTCATAGACTATTCTTTATATGAATATTTGCTCAGCTTAGAAAATTTCACGTGTCCGCAAAGGTGCGAGATGACAGTGCAGACTATATTTTTATACGAACAGTTACGCTCAACATAGTGAACAACGTGCAACTATTTTTATATGAACATTTGCTCAGCTTAGTAAATTTCCACGTGTCTCCAAAGGTGCGAGAAAATAGTGCAGACTATATTTTTGATGAACAGTTGTGTGCCTCCTAAGGAATTACATGATTTCCCAAAAGATGCGGTGCGAATGAAAGCCAACGGATCAGTTGCTATGGATTACTACAACGAATGGATGACAAGGCTTCATATAAAATGGTGAGCAATTTAATCTTCTTCTGTGGTGTTACCGCATTTCAGAATTACCTTTTAGCTCATTATATAAATATAAATAAAGAAAAATTTCTTTAATATTAAAATTAAATTTTTAATTTAAAATTTAAATTAAAAAAAGAAAAAAAGAGAATTATAAGGAGAACATAGGCTATGCCTTTCGTTAGTTGTGCTGTGAGTCTTTTGTGTTTTTGTATAAGTTTATAATAATATATGATAACAAAAAAAAAAAAAAAAATAAAAAAGAAAGAAAGTAAACATGATCAAAATAATTGATAAATTAGAATAATATTATTTTTAGTGCTTATACTTACAAATCGATAATTTAGGATGATACGATGTCCAGATGTTTCCCTATGAAAATTATATGCTTAAGCAATAATACTTTTATTGTATTATGATACATATAATTGTTGTTTGAAATAAATATTTGTGTATGTATATATGTATTCTTGTTTTCTTTCATGTTTTCTCTTCCTAAATTCTTTTAGGTAAATTACTTGTTTCAAAATCTCAAATATTAAATTTAATTTTATTTTATGATAATCATTTTGATACTCTCCGTATCTCTTAAAATTCATATTTTGCAAATTTAAACGTTTAAAAGGTTCGAGTCTGAGCTTTTGCGATTTTTCATTTATTAAAATTATTGATAGATTTAAAAGTAAACATTTTTTTTTGGTAATATCCAATACAATCTTTCACAACGCGGATTGGGATATTATCTTAATATTATTTCTTTAGTACTAACCACTATCATTCGCGTACCTTGTAATTTGGTGCAATTTTCATCACTACATTACCAAAATTTAATGGTGCTAACACCAGGTGTTTAATTTGCATTTAGGATTAAAAATTTATTTTTTTCTGCATTTAATTATACAAAAAAATATATATTCAATATTATAAATTTTTCTCCTTAATTACCTATTTTCTGTTTCTCTTCTTTTACTAACAAAACATCACTTACCTATATTGTGTAAAACAAAATTGATAGTTTATGCACATCTAGAAAATTGATAATAATGAACAAAATTAATAAATATATGTATGAAATGAATACATACAGAAGAGAAAGGGTTTAGCTCACAGCACATTATTTAAAAAGCCTTCGTAACTAAAGATTTGTTTATATATATATATATCTGTACTTTGAAAATTTATTTTGTGATTATTATTTATGTGTGTCTATAGAAAATAGTTAGGGGGATTTTGAAATTGCTATGAGATATTTTTTTGCTCTTTTCCCTTTATGTGAGTGTAATTTCGATACCTAGATAAAAAAAAAATATTATATTTCGAGAGTACAGTACATAATAATTTACAGTGTTAAAAAAGTTAAAAAAAAATTATTAAAGAAAAACAATTAAACATCAATCTGTTAGAGATTTTCAAAACAGATAAATAAATATGACAGGAAGAAAGGGAAGACAGGCTTCTCCCGAAAGGGAATCATTCACTATTGGAGTGGATACTCTGATAAATTCATTACAAAATTTTGAGGATAAACCGGATCAAAACATAACCCTTTTTTTTCGAAGAATTTGAGGAGTTAGCTGTAGCGGCACAATTTCCCGACGACATAAAATTGGTGTTGGCGAAATCAAAATTCAAAGGGCAAGCGAGAGAAGTTATGAGAAACACAAATGAATTGCATAAAGCACAAGACTATAAAACGTTTAAACAAAATGCGATAAAACAATTTCAAAAAGAAAGATCTTTTGCTGATGCTCAGTTGCAATTTATAAATGCCAAACAAACAGCTAATCAAACTATTGAGGAATTCACAAAAAAATTCAATATAGAAGCACAGAAATATCTTGCTTTATCAGGACATGAACAAAAGAATGGAGCCAAAGAATTATTAGAAACTATTAAATTAACAAAATATCTTGAGGCGCTAAGACCGGACATTTCTTTCGAATTAAAAAAATACCCACCTACAAATTTCGAAGATGCGGTAAAAAAAGCTAAAAACATCGAAAGTGCATTAAACAGTAAATGTGCAGGTGAAATAAATAATTTGACGGAAACAAGCGAAAATAAATTATTTGAGGCACTTATTAGCATGTCACAAGATCAAAAATCAGAGATACAACAGCTGAAAGAACAAATAAAAAGTTTACAAATTGACAAAAACGAAAGTGAACAAAACAAAGCGGAAATAAATCATATAACACAAAATTTTTGTCATATATGCAACAAGTCCAATCACCAGACACAAAATTGTTATTTTAATAAAAAAAGTGCGAATTTTTTTCAACCGAGGGGAGCACAAAACAATGTTAGGCCAAGATTTCACAAGAATTACTATCAAAATAACAATTATAGAAGCTTTACAAGATTTCCACAAAACTATGCACAACATTTTCAAGCACCACAAACATTCGATTTTGCTAGACCTCATAACAATCAAATTAGATTTAATGATATGCACAATCAGATGCCAAATTGGCAAAATTTGCACCAATCACCGCTAGGACCTAATCAAATGTGTCATGGAAATTATAATATGCAAAATATGGTTCCAATGCAAAATTTTGACCCAACACAGGGAAACAATACACAAATCGCATATACAGGGCAGCATCACAATTTCGCAGATACGCAAAATAGCCAAAATCTTTTGCCGCAAAATAATGAGAGAAACAGGGAACATCAGCCCACAATTACCTTTCCAAGTGAAAACAGAGACAGAAGGGGTAGGCAAAATCATAATAGGAACAGAGGACAAAGTAATTTAAACCGGTAAAGGGACTTACAAAATTGAGAGAAATACAAGCCCGTAGGTCCCGCATCATTGAAAAAAAACAGGGTTATAACATAAAACATAAAGCAAACAAGGAACTAAAAATAATTAAACAAAAACAAACAAAAAAAACAGAGATAAGAAGAAATGAGAACGAAAAAAAGATGATTAAAGAAAAATTAATTGCAAGTTGTAATTCGGGTAAAAACAATGAATTACCAATATGGAATTTAAAAATAAAGAAAGATATAATTATACCCAGCCTTATTGATAGTGGGGCGAGTATAAATTTAATATCCCCAGGGGTCTTCGAGAAAATAAAACAGACAGATATAAAAATTAAATATTTAGCCAACGCTATAAAAATTACAACTTTATCAAATAAATCGATTCCTTTTAAACACTGTGTAAAATTTAAGTTTAGATTTAACAACACTTTCTTAAATGGCACATTTTATGTAACTAAAGAAGAATTTGATCGTAATTACAAAATTATTTTAGGATACGATTTTTTAAAAAAGTAATAAAATAATTATGGATTTTGAAAATAATACTTTTAAACTCAATAACTCAATTATAAAATTAAATTCTAACGAAGATCAAATTACTGAGGTAAATGAAATTAAGTCGATACAACAAAATGACGAGTTTCAAACAATACCAAAACAAATTCACTCTTATCAGTATAATAAGATTCCGAAAATTAATACACGAGTATTTGTAGAAAAAAGCATTACTTTGAGACCCAGAGAATCGAAGTTAGTGAACTTAATTTTTGACGGCAAACTAAAAAACGGACAACAATTTTTTTCCAATCTAAATATAACAACAGGAAATTAGTAATCCAAAATTCAGTTCATGAAAATAAGGAAAATGAAAACAATTTATTCACAATATTAGTACAAAATAAATCTAAACAATACTTGAGACTTCACAAAGATCAGGAAATGGGAAAAATTACCACTGATTTTTTTATAAAAAAACAAAATAAATCAAATACTGATAATATTTACGAAGTAAATAACTTAACCCTCCAAGCGTCTTGCAAATGGGTAAAATTGTAAAGTTGTTTTCTCTGCATTTTGTTTTAAATGCTAATAAAATATGATTATTTCAATATTACATAAAAAATCTTATTTAGGAATATAAATGTAATCCTTGAGAGTCTTAATCATTCTTCAATTCTTTGAAAATTCACTAAATCTATAGAATTATATTATCTTAAATATTGCTTATATTGCAGTAAAACCTGGAGCTTAGTGTACGGAATATTACGGGACAAACGCTTAGAGGGTTAAATATCACACAAATTAGAGAATTAAGAAAGAAAGAACTTTCAGAGAATGATTTTAAAGTTGATCACTTAACACCAAAGGTACAAAAGGAAGTACTGACAATTTTAATGAGACACGCTACTGCCTTCAGCAAATCATATAAAACACTAGGAGAAACAGATGTAATAAAACCGAACTTTAAACTAATGCACGACTTTCCGATACAAACGAAACCCTTTAAGTAAGCACATGACGTAAAGAAATTCGCGGAGAAAGAAATTCAGGATTTATTGGATGCAGGTATTATAGAGCCCACGAATTCAAGTTATGCTTTCCCAGTAATTTTCGCAAAGAAAAATTCTACGTCAAAAACAAATGATAAGAATTTAATTAAATTTAGGATGGCTATAGACTTTAGAGCTCTTAATGATATATTAGAAAGTGACCCATACCCAGTACCTAATACAAAGGAAATTTTACAAAATATGGCAGGAAAAAAATCATACACTGTCTTAGATTTGCATTCTGCATTCTTTCAAATAAAATTAAATGAGCAGGACAAGCATAAGTTAGCATTTATCACTGAAGATAATCATTTTCAAATAACAAGGATGCCTTTTGGGACAAAAATTTCAACGAATCAATTTGCTCGTTTAATTGATATAGTTTTAGGAGACTTAAAGAAAAAATACAATATTCAATACTTTATTGACGACATAATAATCGGTTCAAATGATGTACAACACATGCACATAATACTAGAAGCAGTATTAGAACAATTAGAAAAATTTAATCTTACAATTGAACCGACTAAACTAAAATTATACATGCCGGAAATAGATTTTTTGGGATAAAAAATTAGTGAAAAAGGATATGCGCCCTCACAAAAAAATATCCAGAAAATAACAAACTTCGCAGTACCCACATCTCAGAAAACAGTTAGAGCATTTATTGGATTATGCACATATTTTAAAGCAACTATACATAATTACGCGGAGATAATAGCACCACTGACGGACCTCACTAAAGCTAATACAAAATTCAAATGGAATGACAAAGCACAAGAATCATTTGAAAAAATACAAAAAATTATAATGGAACAACCTACTATTCACCCCCCAGATTTTAGTAAAGAATTCTATATAATTACAGATGAATCGAAAATCGCAACATTGGGTATATTAGCACAAAAACAAGGAGATAAAATGATCCCAATTGAATTTACGGGAAGAAAATTAAAAGACTCAGAAAAGAAATATCCAAGCATGCAGATTGAACTTTTCGCAATCTATGAAACCATAACATATTTTAGAAACATTCTATTAGGACGAAAATTTTTTCTGCTAACAGATTCAAAGGCATTAACGTACCATTTACAGTTAGAAAAGCAGCCTGAAATTGTAGCAAGATGGTTACTAAAATTACAGGATTATGATTTTGAAGTATCGCATATTGCAGGTATCCATAATCCCGCTGATTTCTGTAGTAGATCGGTAAATGCTCTATCAATAGCAGATAATTTGGACAAACACCTTTTCATGGTAAATAAAAGGCTAAATGCAGATAATATAAAAAAAGAACAATTAAATGACCTGAAATTAAAAGAAATTATTGAGGCCTTACAACGACAAAAAAAAAAAAAATAAAGAAATATGAAAAGTATACTTTAAATAAAGATGGGATATTAATTCTAAAAAATTCACATAATTCAAATAATGCGGAATTATATATCGCACCGCAGAGCTTAAAAGAAGACATTCTAAACAGTGCACATGTCCCACATTTTGCTTTCTTAAAAACTTATGGTATTATAAAAGAAAGATTTTTCTGGTACAGAATGTATCAAGAGATAAAACAATTCTGTACAAAATGCGTAACATGCAACACATTTAAACAACATAGAACGATAAAAATTCCTTTTAAAACAATGGATAAAAAATATCTACCAGGACAACGTCTGGTATGCGATTTAATTGGACCTTTAATTCCATCTTTAAATAGGAATAAATTTGCACTAACAGTCATAGACACTGCAACACGCTATTTGCAAGCTTTTCCACTAAAATCGACGGACACTAGGGTCATAATCAATGCTCTCAATGGTTACTTTAGCGCATTCGGATTAGCAAGATATTTTTCCACTGATAATGGATCTTATTTCAAATCGAAGGATTTTAAAGATTACATGAAAAATTTAAATATCGAACTAATCCCCTCATCAATTTATCACCCTCAAAGCCAATCGATTTCGGAAAGGATTAATAGGGATTTAAAAGCTTCAATAGCAGCTATGTGTAATAAAACGTATGAATGGGATACGAAACTTCAATATTTTATTTTGATGCATAACTCAACTGTACATAGAATAACAAAATTCTCTCCAAGCATGTTATTTTTTGGAAGAGAAATAAAAACGCCTTTCACAAACTTTGAAGTACATGACATGTCTTCTTATAGCAAATACGTTCAAAATAAATTAAAACATATGCACGAAATAAGAAAAGAGGTTATCAAAAATCAGGAAATAGCAGATAGGGAATTAAATAAAAATTCAAAAGCAAAACACAAGCAATTACAATTAGGCGACGAAGTATACTTAAAACTGCTCATAAAACCTAAAGCGTTACATCAGAAATTTTCAGGCCCATATTATGTTGAGAGAATTTTCAGGAATGACAACTATCTCATTAAAAACAAGAATAGACCAGATTTAAAGCCTATTAGAATTCATATTTCTAAATTATTTGCGCCCAATGTGGCAAGCAAAACTAAAACAAATAATCATTCGTTAGAGAACACAAGTACGTAAATAAATAATTGAATAATAAATAAATACATAAATAAATAAAAATAAATAAATAAAACAAATAAATAAATAAAAATGTATAATTCAAATGATTCATTAAAACTGATTCACTTGTCTACTGAAACTGTCAAAGTTTTCTAAAATGAATAAAAATAAATAAATAAATAAATAAATAAATAAATAATGATCATAATTCATTGAACATATTAGCTTAAATTATTAACTTTTACAATTAAATACTAATGACTTCTAAAAATGTTCGACTTTCATGTACAAAAAGAAATATCTCTAATACAAAATTAAACGTTACATTTTTTCCTCATGGTCTCACATGATTAATAAATATAGAATTCAAAAAAAAAAAAAAAAAAAAAAAAAAAAAAAAAAAAAAAAGGTAAAAATAAAACTGGATAATTCATGGCTGATTAATTTTTTTATTAATATTCAGCGTAAAAATGGATTTTAAAACACTATGAACAATAATAACAGTTAAATAAATAAATAAAACAGAATAAAATAAAATATTTATTACAACATATAGATATAAAAAAAGGGTTATATTATAATCTCATCGGAAATATATATTTCGTACTGCCCGGGATGCAAATTTTTATTGCTGATCGATAGTTTGCATTGTACAAAACATATGTTTTTCTTGAGATTATATGTAAATGAGATTGTTCACAGTAAATATATTAGTCATAAAGATTTTATATAAATAATCATATCTCATTAATTAATATAGCAATAATATTAGATTAGAACAAAATTTGAAATACATAAAGAAACTATTAATTACAAACTCTAGAATACTCATATGCTAGAAATAAATAAATAAATAAATAAATAAATAAATAAATAAATAAATAAATAAAATAAATAAAAAAAATTTAATTCATTTTTCACAACTCTCATTCGATGAAGAAAGTAACAATATGTATAAAAGCGGTTACATAACAACCAGACACAATAATCTATTAAATATATTAATAAAGCCAGTGAGGAAAAAATAAATAGACAGTCAATTAAAAAGAATTCAAATGAGAGAACGTTTCAGTGACAAAAATTTAATATTACGACATAGATAAATGTATGTAAAAAAAAAAAAAAAAAAAAAAAAAAAAAAAAAAAAAAAAAAAAAAAAAGGAAAGCAGAAGTGAATTAGGATGAAGATTTTTTTCTCTCAAATATTGTTGATGAAAATAACAAAAACACTTTTTATGATTCAAAAAAAAAAAAAAAAAAAAAAAAAGAGAGAGAGAGAGAGAGAGACGTTTCGGAGAGCAAATATGAGAGCAAAATTTCTCTTATTTCAGAGATTAGTAAACTTTCAAAATTTTGCTAGTTGGGGAAGTTTGTTTTTGTTGACAGGCATAAGTGTGTGCGGAAGATAGAACAGGTCAAGTAAAATACACACCCATTTCTGGAATATTATAATACAGATGTATATATATATACATAACAAAAAAAAAAATGTTGGAAAAATATAGCTATTGCTATAACGAAGACGTTTATGTATATATTTGGATATTATTTTTTTCAATAACACCACATTGGAAAGATTATATTTCTCAGCCATAAATAATCATGTATATTATTTTAGAATTTTGTATTCCTTTGATATATTTGTGTATATATATTTTAGTTTGTCTTGTATAGGATATTTTTTTTTCTTAATCAGAGGGGAGAGAGCATGTAGTGACGAATCGTCACAACATTGCTAAATTAAATATGTACATATAAAGAATGATTAAGCACAACTAAAGCGAAAATACATAAATATTCGTATATAAAAAAAAAAGAAAAAAAAAGAATCATTGATTAAAGTAAAGTTTTAAATTCATTCTATTCACTAATATTCATTTTAAGTTCGTTTCATTCATTCGAGTTGTAATAATAACTTTAGGTTTCAGGAAAAGATGAAAGCTATTTTTTTGTAATTAAAGCTATAAACTTTATGACTCTATAACGTTCGGTAAGAACGAACGGTTAGCAAGGAACACCCAAGTGGGAATTCAATTGCTCACCATAAAACTTCAGACGTAACAATGGCAAGGTTGTAAAAAAAAAACCAGACTGTCTACAATTTTGACATTACGCGCAGAAGCTAACAATAACAGAATTTACAGCCGAGAAACGCCCACAGGAGGGAGAATTGGATAGGAGTCCGATGATTTTATGCAACCCGTGGGAAGAAAAAAAAGGGTTTTTTTTAGTGGCCGAAAGGGATGAACTCCCTACTGGTCAAGCCGGCCAATAAGAAGTGCGATGCAATGGCCCCCCAATCAAAGCGATAGCAGAAGACCAATGAAAAGAAAAAAAAAGGTTTTGGGGAGGAAACAAAAAACCAAAAAAAAGAAATGGAGTTCTCTCCGAAAAAAGAATCTAAGATTAATACAGTTCTTGGTCGCAGCTATGTAGGTAGTAAATAGAAAAGTTTTGTAAGCGAAAATCATCTCCGGAACGGGGAAGCCCATGATTTGACAAGCATCCAAGTTTCTTTGACATATGATCAAATTTGCGAAAAAAAAATGAATGTCTGAAAATTACTGGAACTTACAACATCAACATAATGAATTTCAGGCAACTCCAGATGGCAGTGCGTGACGATATGGCAGACTATTATTTTTTTATGAACAGTTACGCTCAACATAGTGAACAATGTGCATCATTCTCATAGACTATTCTTTATATGAATATTTGCTCAGCTTAGAAAATTTCACGTGTCTGCAAAGGTGCGAGATGACAGTGCAGACTATATTTTTATACGAACAGTTACGCTCAACATAGTGAACAACGTGAAACTATTTTTATATGAACATTTGCTCAGCTTAGTAAATTTCCACGTGTCTCCAAAGGTGCGAGAAAATAGTGCAGACTATATTTTTGATGAACAGTTGTGTGCCTCCTAAGGAATTACATGATTTCCCAAAAGATGCGGTGCGAATGAAAGCCAACGGATCAGTTGCTATGGATTACTACAACGAATGGATGACAAGGCTTCATATAAAATGGTGAGCAATTTAATCTTCTTCTGTGGTGTTACCGCATTTCAGAATTACCTTTTAGCTCATTATATAAATATAAATAAAGAAAAATTTCTTTAATATTAAAATTAAATTTTTAATTTAAAATTTAAATTAAAAAAAGAAAAAAAGAGAATTATAAGGAGAACATAGGCTATGCCTTTCGTTAGTTGTGCTGTGAGTCTTTTGTGTTTTTGTATAAGTTTATAATAATATATGATAACAAAAAAAAAAAAAAAAAAGAAAGAAAGTAAACATGATCAAAATAATTGATAAATTAGAATAATATTATTTATAGTGCTTATACTTACAAATCGATAATTTAGGATGATACGATGTCCAGATGTTTCCCTATGAAAATTATATGCTTAAGCAATAATACTTTTATTGTATTATGATACATATAATTGTTGTTTGAAATAAATATTTGTGTATGTATATATGTATTCTTGTTTTCTTTCATGTTTTCTCTTCCTAAATTCTTTTAGGTAAATTACTTGTTTCAAAATCTCAAATATTAAATTTAATTTTATTTTATGATAATCATTTTGATACTCTCCATATCTCTTAAAATTCCTATTTTGCAAATTTAAACGTTTAAAAGGTTCGAGTCTGAGCTTTTGCGATTTTTCATTTATTAAAATTATTGATAGATTTAAAAGTAAACATTTTTTTTGGTAATATCCAATACAATCTTTCACAACGCGGATTGGGATATTATCTTAATATTATTTCTTTAGTACTAACCACTATCATTCGCGTACCTTGTAATGTGGTGCAATTTTCATCACTACAGTATCCAACTGGCGTTTTCTAAAAAACACAAAGTCTAGTCAAGTGAGAACTGGTCAAAAATACTATTTTTCCAACAATCAAACTTCAAACTTTTTTGGGAATGTTGGGAACATTACGATCAATGACCTAAGAACAAAATATATGATTCGCGTTATTCTTGCAATGAAGCATGGTGGAGGACACATTATGCTGTGGGGAGTGTTTACTTCAAAAAGTGCCGGTCCGTTATTTGAAATTCACGGCAAGATGAATGATGCAATGGATAAGGATATCTTGCAAGATTATTTGCTGCCTTATTAGAAGAAAAATTGTGGTCAAAACTATTTGTTTTAACGTGATAACGACTTAAAGAATGCATGCAAGCCTCGACAAAGAATGGCTTTCTTAAAAAAATCGCTTTTGAAATGGAAAGCCCAAACGCCCTACATGAGTCCAATAGAAAGTCTTTTTGTCAAACGTGTACGGAACTATAAATATTCCTACTCAGCCGAAATTTCAAAAAAGTGCAAGAAATGTGGAAAAACGTACCTTAGACGATCTTTAACGGTTGACTGTAATGGATATGACGGAATGGATAAGTTTGTAAAAGTATGTAAACGGATATGAGTATCCCGTTGCTGCGCCGCAGTACCTATTATTACAGTTATGGTGATAAAATACCAATCGTAAATGTTGTTGATCATTGTAATTTTCTATTACAAAGTTATTTTTTACCAAACTTGCGAAAGTTGCCGGAAACTTTTGAGAACATGCGTTTTCCTTTGTATCTAATTTTGTCAAATAAATTTATTGACATTTGTTTGTTATTCCATAAATAAGTTTCTAACTATTATGTTAATAAAATGTATAAGTATCACTTTGAGATTCCTTATCATTTGGGTTTACAAATTAACTAAAAATTTTTGCTGGCCGGAAACTTTTGACCGCCACTGTATGTGCAAATACCTATAATTCTGTCCAGCTTTTCTTTTATCTGCCCCTGTTGTTGGGACAACATCGTTTTATGAAATAAATTTCAATAAATTGCTGCTGTTTTTCCGAATCAATTATTTAAGTAGAGCTTTGCTAAATTTGGAGGGCGTTTTCACCTAGTCCTTACAATTTTTTGTTGGCTACGAGGTGGAATGATTCTGTCTTCTCCTGTAGCCAGCTCAGTTTTGTTCTTAGGGAACCAGTCCGTATATTTAACATTCTTATTTCGCATCGATACTGAGAGGAGTAAATAGAAAAAATATAAAATAAAAGCTTCGATTTGTCTGATCTGCTGATATGTTTTAAAAGATGACTGCTTCAAAATATCGTCAAAATTTAGCTGTTGAGGCTCTAACGGAGTAAAAGTGTAAAACTTAATAATATGTCTTTCTCTTTTCTGTATCAACAACGGTTCAGCCAATGGATGTTAAGGCAAATGACTGATAATATAACATTTTGTTTTTCCTTTCTACGTTCTCAGAAAAGCAGGAATTGAATGACTGCTCTTCTGATTTTTTACAAAAAATCTCTTTTTGATGACTTTTTAATTAGTATATCGGGTAATTAACGAAAAATTAAAAATCTAAACCTCATTAAAAACAACCTTGGACATTTCTCATCCAAGTTTCCAGAGCTTGCGTTAGATTTTTCTAGCCATTGCACAGTGAAACATTCTGATGATTAATTTTTCCGATTATCTTAAAATTTGATAAAACGACGTATACTGGTAGATGAATGTGTCTTTTGTCAAAATACGTACGAGTTTAATCAGAAAAAATAGGAGATGTTGATAAATTATGACAGTAGAGAAGCCATTTGCGCGGTTGGTATTGAGGTGAATTTAATTGTTGCGCTAGTTTCAACTAAGTTTGAAAGCAAGTCGTGTTTATTCTCTTTTATTTGAACGCCGAACTTACTAGAAATAGGTAACAGGTTTCTCGAGGTAAGATTTATTCTAATTTTTTTTGAAAATAAATGCCATTAAAACCGCTTAGCCGCTTATTTCCAGAATTTGTGATTTTGGATGATCCATGAAGTTTTTTCAAATCTTCATCAAAACTTTCAACATATTTTTCAGCATTATTCAACAATAAGCTTTTTTAAAAATCAAAGTATCATTCCTAAAGTATTGGAAACCTAAAAAAACTTTTGCAAATGATTTCGAAATATTAAGTTTTTATTAATAAACAAACATTACATAATTTTCAGTGCATGTATGTATGTTTAGTTAAAACTTTTTAAGTCAATTTTAAAACACTTTAATTATCCAACTGAGCCAAAACTTTGAATATTTGGGTAGTTTCAATAACAACATAATATTATTATAAATTGAAGAACGTCGAAATTGTACTATCCCAACAAGGCTACACAAAAATTTAGTTTAAATTTAATTTAAAACCAATTTCAATTATTCCATTGAATTACATTGAATTTGCTTATATATGAAGCTCTGGTGACAATTCAATATCATTATTATTTATGTGACATATAAATTATCTTTTTTTAAAAAGTCACATAAAAGATTAGTTTAAATCTCGCAAAATTATTTTAATCCATTTTCAATTATCTGGCTGAGCTGAAACCTTGACAAAGTATCTTTTTCTGATGAAAATTCAACTCATTTATAAATTAATGAATGTAGCAATTATAGGAACACAGAAAAGGTTGTGGAAAAGTTGTTGTGTATGATCAGAAATTTCAATTAATTTTCAAAAAAACTACTATATTTTATATAAAGTTACATATTATTACGTTACGAAATACACATTAGCACTTTTAATGTAAAATAAATGCATAAATGTATAGGATGGACGAGTCCTTACTGTAAATAAAAACTATTCTCTGACAGTCACATACATTTATTATCAGACGAACGGGACAAAAACAAACAAACAAAAAATAAAACATGAAATCGCTCTTTGTAATTATTCATAACATTCTTATTGAACGTCAATTCGTCGTAAATATGTTAGAGTTCTTAAAATATTCGTCTTAAATCTTCGTTTTTAAATCGTCCTTATCGTAGCGTCGTTAGCCGTCGTCGAAAAATGTTCTATTTACATTTTCTTCCTCTCAATCCTGACCACACAGCTTCGATGTTTCCCGTTTCTACTTTAATCTCGAAGCAGAGTTCGGAGAGTGGTGGAGGGAAATACCGTCCGATTCAGGTGTAACACAGAGTGTAGCCCACATGCGAGAGTATATCCCACATGCGGCCGTCCTGACATCTGGAGCTGCCGCAGCGACATGTGATCTTATAGAATCTGAAAAGAAACAAAAACAAAAACAAAAAAAAAAGTAACTGTTCTTAGGAGAAAAAAAAATAGAGTTCGTTTGTACACTAGAAAGATCAGTCGTCTTTTCTGAAATAGTGTAACATCGAATGAAAATGTTCTTTAAAATTGCTGACTTTTAAAATGATCAGACATACACATTAAAGATAAGGAAAAAAAATAAAGTTTCAGTTATCGTCATGCCAAGGCTTCATGTATTCAGCACACGAACTAGTACTGATCGGTCCTTCAGTTGATGAGATTTTCTCTATGTCGTAGGTGTCGTTAGACTTCACTTTGGTTACTTTATATGGACCTAGGAATTTAGACTTCAATTTTAGCCCTGGTCCTTGTTGGGTTCTTTTAATTGCTACGAGGTCTCCAAGGTTATATTTCCGGGGTTTCTTACGTCTTAAATTATAATGCTTGCGATTTTCTTGTTGAATTTCCAGAATATTCTTCTTAGCTTCTTTCCGGAGTTCTTCTCTATCTTTCATGAATTGGTCTTCGACTGCACTATTTAGGAGTTCAATAATTTGTAAATCTTCTTTCTGTTTCATTTTTGTGCCAAATAGTATTTCAAATGGTGTTCTCTTAATGCTTCGTTGGTAAGTTGAATTAATGACTTGTTGAACTTTAGGAACATGTTTAAACCATTTGGTCGGTTCGTCTTTGGACATTTTAGAGATTACTGAAATTATGATGGAATTAAGTCGCTCTACTTGACCATTAGCACGGGGAAGGCCAGTTGTAATTGTCTCGTGTTTTATATTTTCATTTTGGCAATAATCAGCAAATTCTTTACTTGTAAATGCAGGACCTTTATCGCTAATAATTTTGGAAGGGTTGCCAAAAGTATAACTCTGTTGTTGCAGTTTCGATATGACTTCGGCAGAAGAAGTAGTTTTGCAGGGATATAGCCACACGAATTTGGTAAATGAATCTATCAAAGACAAAATATGTTTATAGTTTTTGTTAGTTGATTCGAGAGGGCCTAGATGATCAATGTGGTAAGTTTGGAGGGGAGCCTCCTCTTTGTGTAAGAGATGTAACTCACCTTCTTGTTTTCCACGTTTCCGATTATATAAAAGGCATGTTACACAATTTGCTATAGCTTTATCAATCTTATTTGCCATATTAGGGATAAAAAATTCTTCATTAAGGAGTTCTTCACAACGTTTGCGTCCGAAGTGTCCTTTGTCATGAACGTGTTTAATGACGTTTAGCTGCATTTCATCCGGCACAACTACTAGATCGTAACCTTTATGATTTTTATAAAGAACGTTATTTTTGAGGAAATAATTGTCATATGGCTTTGTTTTCAAAATTTCTTTGATGGCCTGTATATGTTCGTCAGTGTTCTGTGATTGTATGATTTTGGAAGTAAAACTGTCTTGAATGGTCATACATACGGGATTTCTGATTAAAGCGTCGACGTGGCGCATACGTGTACCTTGTCTGTGTTCGATTGTACAGTTATAATCAGCTAGCATTAAAGCCCATCGAGCTATCTTGGTGCAAAGATCTTTTTTATTCATAGTTAGGGCAAATGCGTTGCAATCTGTGACAATCTTGAAAGGAATACCTAAAATATAAACACGAAATTTTTTAAGAGCCTCAATGACAGCCAAAACTTCTAGTTCATAACTCGAATATTTACGCTCAGCATCTGTGGTTTTTTTGCTCATAAAGTAGACAGGGTGAAATTGATTATCAATAGAAGACTTTTGAAGGAGGATTGCTCCGTAACCATCAATAGAAGCATCGCAATGAACTTCTGTTTCATTACTAGGGTTATAAATGCTTAAAACAGGACCTGAAGCAAGAATGTGTTTCAACTGATTAAATGCATTTCGCTGTTGGTCACCGAAGTGAAATTTAGTGTCCTTCGGAAGTAGATCTGTTAAGGGTTTAGCTATGAAAGAATAATCTTGAATAAATTTACGAAAATATGAGGTTAGTCCGACAAATGAATGTACATCTTTGACACTTTTAGGTTCTGGAAAGTTTAGAACAGATTTAGTTTTTGAGGGAGATGGATGCAATTGACCATTTTTAATGTGGTAATCCAAAAAATCAATTTCTCGCTGTAAAAAGTGGCATTTTTTTAAATTCAGTTCCAAACCATATTCGGATGCAGTTGTAAGAACGCGTTGTAATTTCTGGAGTCCTTCGGCTTCGTTTTCAGATGGTATTGTGAAATCATCCATGTAGACGATAAGTACTTTTTCATTAATGAGATCGCGAAAAACATTATAGATATATCTCTGAAAAACTAAGGGAGCATCGCTAAGGCCATAATTCATGTATAGAAATTCAAATTGACCAGAATGTGTTACAAAAGAAGTGTATTTTCGACTATTTTCTTCTACTTCGACATGAAAAAATGCATTTTTAAGATCAAGAGTAGTAAATACTTTTGCAGAGTGCAACTGATCAATAATGTCATCGATTAGTGGGAGGGGAAAACGTTGTTTATGTGTTTTAGCATTTAGCTTCCTATAGTCAACACATAATCTATATGAACCATCTTTCTTTTTTACGAGGACAATAGGTGATGAAAAATTACTGGTGCTTTTTCGGATAATTCCCTTTTCAAGCCATTCAGAAATTTGTTTTTCGGCAAATTCTTTCTCTATAGGAGCTAGGCGTCTGGGAGGACATGTAACAGGTATTTCGTCTTTCAGATGAATTGATAATGTAACATCAGTAGTCTTTACTTTTCGGGGGGAATAATTTTGAATAAGTTCCGTAATTTTTGAACGTTTAGTTGTATCGGTAATATGAGATAAATCAAGATTACAATCGTCTAATACTTGAGCAACATTAATCAGAAAATTATTTGACATATCTTCATTTTGCTTGATTTTTTGCATCGAAATATTATTTTGAGAAACTGTTAAAATACTTTGCTGTATAATATCTGTACCAATAATAAAATCAAAAGATATGGAATAATCTGGTACTACATAAACATTAGTGGTGTAATTAAAATCATCTATAGTAATATCCGTAGAGAAAAAACCCAGGGGCTTGATCATAGTGTTTCCTAATCCAGTTAATGTGATTGTTGAATGTTCGAGGTTCGAAACTGTTGGGAGTTTGCGATAAATACTTTCTTTTAACAGACTTCTTTCACTTCCCGTATCGATCAAAGAAAGAACATTTACTGACGAAATAATTACTTGTTTGGTCATAAAAGTATTCGACGTAATGGTGGAAATATTGGATGTTTCAGGCTTATTTCTAGGTTTCCTTGATTGATGACATTGAGCCGACTTATGGCCAAAATTCGAACAATTGAAGCAGCGAGGGCCTTTGTCTCTATGCCTACATTGGCTACTTTTATGGTTGGCTAAACCACAATTAAAGCAGAGAAGATCAGGTTTTGGACGAAAAGATTTCTCTTTTAACGGCATTTCTGGTTTAGATTTACGGAATTTAGTGTTCTCATAGTCATGCCGAATTTTATCATAAATTTTGAGTTTTTGTTTAAATTCTACTATAGATTGGCAGCCATATAATATTGATTTTCTAAAAACAGGGTCGGGTATACCGTTAATAATATACTGCATCAGTGCTGAATCTTCGATGTTACCGCGCGAACATAATTGTTTCATTACGAGAAAATATTCTTCAAGAGATTCATTTTCTTGTAATTTTCGTTTATTTAACATGTCATGTAACTCAGCAGAATTATAAGTAATGCCAAATTCAGAAATTAGAAGTTCTTTAAGTTTTTCGTAAGAGTTAATATGAAATTCTGTTTGTACTAACAGCTGGGCTTTTTCTCGTAAGGATCGTTTAGCAAAAACAAATTTATGAAATTCTGATAAATTGAGCACGCTAGCGACATCGTCAAAATTACTTAACCAAATATTTATGTCTTGAAAAGAACTACCATCAAAAGGCGGTATAACGCTTTCAACATCATTAAAATTAATAGTAGATGGCAAAAAACTTTGAACTGGAAATTGCTTGTTTTAATCAAAATTTGATGATTCAGTATTACTTGCAGTGTCCTTATTCAATGTGGTATTATGTGAAGACATTTCAGGTTCCGAATCGGTATCACTTTCGTTTTGAATAATGTTAGCTTGCAGTGAATTTAAGTCTGAAAGATATGTCACTAATCTAGTTGCAAGTTCAGTTAAAGAACCTTCATTTGAGATACAGAGTAAATTACAAATTGTGATTAAATCGTTTAAAGAAAAATCTGCTTAAACTTTCGTAACTTTATTTTTGAATTCAGTGCTGGTCGTTTCGAAATCGAAACCAGTGAAGTCACGAATTCTTTTCCGGTTTGATCGATCACCATCAGTGTCGAACAATAATTTATGAAGTAATTTAATTTTATTAGTACGTTCATTTTTAAATGCAAGTTCCAGTTCTTTGATGTCGACTAGCTTCATAATAAATATAAAATATGGAATAATTAACTCACCCGTAAAATGATATCCGACTTGAATCTGAAGAAAACAAATAGTTCATAACAATGAGAAAAAATGCTAAGTGGGCACTTCTGACACCACTTTATAGGATGGACGAGTCCTTACTGTAAATAAAAACTATTATCAGACGAACGGGACAAAAACAAACAAACAAAAAATAAAACATGAAATCGCTCTTTGTAATTATTCATAACATTCTTATTGAACGTCAATTCGTCGTAAATATGTTAGAGTTCTTAAAATATTCGTCTTAAATCTTCGTTTTTAAATCGTCCTTATCGTAGCGTCGTTAGCCGTCGTCGAAAAATGTTCTATTTACATTTTCTTCTTCTCAATCCTGACCACACAGCTTCGATGTTTCCCGTTTCTACTTTAATCTCGAAGCAGAGTTCGGAGAGTGGTGGAGGGAAATACCGTCCGATTCAGGTGTAACACAGAGTGTAGCCCACATGCGAGAGTATATCCCACAAAAGTTATATTTTTTTTTACAGAGTCACATAAAAAATGGACACATTATCGCATATGAGCAGAAATTTTATTTTAGACTAAATAAAATTTATGTGGCTTATTTATTTGCACAATAGCATTATTTTTCACTGAAAATGATTTGAATAACATTTTCTTTTCTTTTTTTAAAAGATTACTCAAAATGTAAAAGATATTTTTTATATGATTTCATTTTATTTTATTTCTAGTTTTACAGGTCTACACAAGTTTCAAGAGCAATTCTAAGTAGATAATAAAAAAGGAAATGGATGTTAATTTACATGTGTGCACTAAATGATTTTTTTCTTAATATTAACACGTTCGCTGCCGCTTACGTGAAGATGTGATGATGGTTAATGCAACACTGTAGAAGTGGGTTTTTGCCAGAAGCCGATTTACTTTTTATAACAAAGAATCAGTAAAAGATTTTCCCGCGCCAGCGCGTGACTGGCTATTGGTCATCACCCTACATCACGCACAAGCGCGTGATCGGCAGCGAATGTGTTAAAATAAGACTGTTTAACACATTCCTTGTTATTCATTATATTTCTCTTTTGTAATATTGTAGTTAAATAAACCAAATATTTATCGTTTTTTGTTTATATTATTAATACCACTTAAAAATACCTAATTAAACGTCAACGAAATAATTTTGTCAATCTAGATCATAGGTTCCGAACGGGGGCGGTACCGTCCCCCCAGTGGGAGCTAGAGCCTTCTAGGGGGCGATAGGGCGTATATGGGAATTATATAATGAAAATAGTTGATCTCCTCTGCATTGCCCCATCAGTGACGAAATTCTTAACTGCACCTTTAAATGGAAATCTATGCAGACGAACCTAGATCTAAGTGCAAGACGAAAAAGGCCTAAAAAAGCGGAGAACAACATTTTATTATATCAGGCTAAAACATTGTAGCTGCAGTTTTTTCATGAATGTCAAAATATCACAGCGGAACACGAAAAATCACTTTGACTCACATTATAAATCATTATGTATTTAAAAATTGTAGAGTACAAAATTCGCGATAATTTGTTCTCTGAAAGTTCTAAACAGAATTTTTTTAATTACTTGTATTTCAAAAAACTCTGAAATATGACTACATATATCTAAATATGATTTTTAACAGAACCCATGATTTGAATCAATTCAAGAAATTTATTTTTTCTTAATGAAAGTGATAAAAATCATTATTTCTATTAGTTTTTTCATATTTAAATTTATTTAAACTTAAATAGGGAAAAAATTATTTCAAAATATCTTAATCAAAGAAAAAATGACGGCAGTACAGTATTGAGTATTTAAAATATGGATCTACGCACTCTCCTACAAATCACTTGTCGCTTATGTGCTAAATTTCTAAAAAAATGTTTTTTTTTTCAAATGAAGCAATGAAGCCTTCTAGGCTACAAAAACAATTGAATGAATGCGTGCTGATAGAAAAGAAGAGCTGCCAAGTCTCCGGCTTTTAGTACACCGCTATTATCTTAGTGAAAATATGGTTACTTTAAATCGCCCAAGTGTTAAAATTGAACAAGAAAACATTTTCTGAATTAAAATATTGGTATCAAAATATCCGGAAACTTGACAGCTCTGGAAAAGATATGTCCTATTTTTCAAAAATGAGAAAAGATAAATTTAGAACTGTCAACGATATCAAACCTTTTCTGCCCTCTTCTAAACAAAATGACGGACTACGAGCCACATATAATAATGTATTGTTAATCGCAAAAGTATCAAAACCGCACATAAACGGCGAGAAATTAATCTTACCAGCAGTCAGAGAGATAATAAAAAATTTTCTTCATCATAAGAAACCGCCAGATATCATGAGAAAAATTCTGTGTAATAATTCGGTACAAAGAGGAAGAGATGGCTACAGACATTGAAATATCATTATGCTATTACTTAAAGACCAGCAAATTTTCCATTCAACTCGATGAATCAGCGTTACCAAATAACAAAAACTCATAAAAAGAAAAAAAATGTCAACAGTTATTATTTGCTAAAAATTTGGAAACTAATACGAAGAGAGAATTGTTATTTAATACCGTGAAGTAAGTCCTAGAAAAATTCCTTTTCATAATATATTCTTACTGATGTTACTCCAGCAACGACGGAAATCATCAGGGTTTCATTAACACATTTGAAACAAGCAGTAATAAATGTACCCTCTGTGCATTCTTTTACACATCATCTGCATTTGATTTCGAAATTGTTGAATGAACACCAGTATACGTCGCTTCATTACAGTATTAGAGTAGTCCATACGAATAGAAGCAATTCATTGAATGACAGGATATTTAGCCACCTTTATAATGATAATCGTTTCAAAACAAAATAAAACAAATGTTTCATTTTGTAGTGCAGTTGCCACTATCATTTCTGTCAGTCTTGCAAATGATTACAATTATTTGCTGCTGCACACAGAAGTTCGTTGTCTTTGAAAAGGTATTTGTCCGAATCGTTTTTCAATATATTTGATTCAGTATTATACTTAATTGAAAACAAAAATATAAAAATACGCTAAAACCCGATTACATTAAAAAGATGACATCGATTATTTAACAGAGCTGTTTAGAATCTTTAATTAAATCAATTTAAACATTCTAAATATTTTAATAAGGCATCAGATTATTACAAGATGATGAGTTGAATTTAATTAAAACGTAAAACGTTATAGCGGCTTCTGTGGGTAAACTTTTTTTGCTCAAACAAAATCTAAGTAAATGAGAATACAGCCACTTTGCCACATTATTCGCAGTTCGTAAAAACAGGAATATTTACTTCGCAAATGCAGATACAGCACTATCATCATATTTAAACGAGAAAATCATGGAACTCACAGCAAACGAGAACTAAAAGTAAAATTCAGAAATGGATACCAAGAGTTCTAATTAAAAAAAAACCAATACAGTTCTCTAACATGGATTGTGAGCAAGATTATAAAAAATATTAATTGCTTTTCCTTCAACAGATTTGCTGAGAGTGGGTTCCGTGCAGTAGCTAACTTACTGTATAAGAAAGGGAGCAGGCATTGTTGAACCTAATTATTTGTGACTCATGTTAAAGAAATTGGAATCCGACATAAACAAATTGTTAAAACTCCATCAGCCTCGACTATATCGGTATTATTTTTTTAATTCTTATTGGCTTTGTGTTTATTATTCAGTTTTTAATAAACAATTTTTTACTACATTTGGTGGTCATTTTAATGAACTTCTACTTTCTGATTCTTAATAAATAGATAAACAGATAAAATGTAGATAATATGCAACAATATTTTAACATTTTGTATTATTAACTATTATGGAAGAGGGGGACGTTAAATTTTTTTTCACTTGAAAAGGGGGCGGTGTTCCTGAAAAGGTTGGGAACCTATGATCTAGATCGTGAAAAACTCGCACTGTGCATCGCAGAGAAACATACAAAACAAAATATTCTTTTATTAATATCGATACGACTATTAGTATGCTAGAAAATCTAAAATAAAAATGAAATATTAATACAGAATATATTGGCTAAGCGTTTGAAATGTGTTATAATTGTTATGTAATTTGAATACAAAATATAAAAAGTGTATTTTTAAGTGAAAAAACTTGTTTTCATGCTTTTCTAAATCAGACCTCTTTTATTTCTGAGTCTATTATTTTTATTCGAAAACTTTTCAGTAAGACGATATAATTACAAACACGGAAACAATAATCATAGAAATAAATATTATTGCCCATTTAATTAATTTAATGCTTTGAAATGAAATATTTTCCAAAATTTATTTCAGTAGAACTAATTTGATTTTCCTATTTTTTAAATATCGTGTTTAAATATACATTGCTTCTGAAAAAAAAAATAATAATAATGCAGAAAAAGATAGACAATTTTTTTTTTCGAAGCGTTTAAAATAAAATCATGATGATGATAATATTTTATAATTATTAGCAATTATTATGATGAGAAATATTAAAGATAGTTTTTAAAAACTAAAAATATGATAATTGAAAAATTACATTCTGTATTTTTATTAGAAAAATTATTTTTTTGAATGTTTTCTAAAGATAGAAATCTTACTTTTTTGCGTCTTTCATTATTTGAATACTTCTCCAGTAAGAGTAATTAACAGCAAAAATTGAAGTTAGAATAACAGTAGCAAATATTATTTCAAACTTAATTAATACACTCTTTTGTAATGAAATATTTCCCCCAAAGCGTTGTTATTTTAATCTGAAATCTTTTTCTTGTCTATGCCTTAAAATCTCATACTTATGTTATATCTCGCTTATAAAAGATTTTTTTTACACATTAATTTAGAGTTATAGAAGAAAGCTATTATTTTCTTCAAACTTTTCAAAACAAAATTTTAATGAGATTTAAGCTATTTATTCTAGAAAGTAAAGTAATTATTTTCTTTCCTGCAGTGCTTGAATATATTTTTCTGTTTATAATTTTATATATTTAAATTATATGTGTTATTTTATTTTTCATAGGTTAGGCAAGAATTTTAAAAAATGAGAAAGATCAATATATGTAGCGTATTTAGCCTTTTGTATCTAAAGAAATAATCTTCTTTGAACCATTTGAACAATAAAGAAATCTAGTAAAATTTCAGTTTTATAATAATAATATTTATTTTTATAACAAAAAATTGTAAGATAAATTAAAAAATTTTTTTAATACTTTCTTCAATTTATGGAAGTTTTCCTGTCAACAGTGTTAACAGGACCTTTCCATTAATAGATGATTATTCGTTTTTTTCAGTATGACAGAAGGTAAAATATGCGCCAATTTAACAGAAGGGGTATAAAACAAATGTTGCTGAAGTTGGGAAAAACAGCTGCTTTAGTGTTACAGAATTATTATTGTTACCATACGGCTACAGTTATAAAGTAGTGAAACAGTTTGAAGTAAATATGTTTGCCTCAGATGGGTATGACTGGATTAATTTCTTTAGAAATTGATTAGTTTCTTTAAAACGAATTTTGAATTTACTTTCGTGATGGTTTCATCTTAATTATAATTCTTGCTAGGGTTTAAATACTTTAGTATTAAAATAGAATAAAAATATGAATTATAAATATTTTTTATGTAGATTACTAGATGTAAAATTATATTTTTACTAGTCCTTTTGAGCAAAATTGATTTTTTTTCATTGTAATATATTTTAAGTAAAATATTTAATTTAATGTGTTCATTAAAAATGTACTTCAAATGCAAATATTTTATCAGTTTAAAAAAAATGAAATGTGAAGACATTTAATTAGACAAGTACTTGTCATTTATTTTTAAACTTTCTTTTCTTTGTTGTTGGTTTAAATTTTTTACTTACTTTTTTAAATTAAATTCGAAATTTTAATTAGTATGAGCGAAGCAAATCCTCCACTAGGCTACACAAATTGCATTTTGTCGTACACTTTACAAAAAAAAGTAAATAATAATAATAATAATAATAATAATAAAAACTATTCAGAATTTTGATTTGAAATTATGCATAAAAATAAATTATGATCTGTAGATTTGCACAATATTATTTTTGGTACTACTCTATTATCCCTTCGACCAATTACGCCAAAATATACAAATCGCCAAACTAATAGCCAAATTATACATGATGACGTAATTTTCATTTTAAATAACGAAAAAACAAATAATTAGTAGAATATTAATAAAAATACAAATAAAAAGTCGAAATAAAAATCACTTAATAGCATTGTAAACACGTGAATCGTATTGAATGTCATTGAATGTGACATTCGCGATCATCCATTATTGGCATTTAATCTTATAGTTTGGCGATAATTTTTTGGTCGACGGGATAACCTAGTAGTATCTTATTTTTTTACAGAATAAGATTAAAAAAATAATTATTTTAATTATTTATTTTACATGTTTTTCAATTACCGACACATTTTTGTAATTAAATAAAAAAAGAAACACGTATATTTTCAAAAGAAATAATAAATCATGGAGTTAGTAATTATAGATAGAATCATGATTAATTAACTAAACAAAATATATTTTTATTATACCTCCAAAATCATTTGTGCAGATGATACTATGGTACTTACGTATTTTAAAAGAAATATGTTATGATTTTTTTTATAAAGTGGCAACAAAAGAATTATTAAAAAATAAAATTAATCGTTAAATTTGTAGGCCAGTCAAATTATCATAAATAGATGCAAAAATTCTGCTAGAAGATTTTATGTTTTTAAACTGTTTATGGGGATGCTAGTAACAAGAATTAGTGGTTTTCCAACAAAATATCTCGAGGCTAAATTTTGTGGAGCCAAAAAACCACAAAATTTTCGGACTTTTTTCAGTTTTTTGCTAATAACTCAAACATTATAAATTTTTTGCGTACAATTTTCAATTACAAAAAGAAGGAACGTTAAATTCTCTACAAATTTTATAATAAAACTGTTTTTCTAAAGCTATTATTAAGCGCGCTACAGCTTTCTGAAAGTGAATCTTTTTTTCTAACTTTGTGGAAAAATTGAAAAAACAAAAATTAGACACAATTTTTCATTATTTTATCCTTTTTAATGTAGCTTATTTATATTGCAGGTATTTGTATAATAGTAATCATGATTAATTACAACGATAACATTTAAAAAATTTAAGAACATTGTAACTTTCTTTGTATTCAGAGCTTGAATGGAGAACATTAGTATTAGGTATTTAACTGTATGTAAGTAAAAAATACTTACGGTGATATTTTTACATCATCTTCTTCTGGATGAAATTTTCTCAGTTGTCCAATTACAGTTTTTACAAATTGCTTAGCATTTGAGGCCTGATTTTTTAAAAGAACATGCTTTGCTGTACCTTTTTTACAGCTATATGACGAGGGCCTGATTACTAATGGGGCATTCTCGCACCAGTAAAATTTTTGCTTTGTTTATCTTTTGGTTATCTTTTCGCTCTTTTCATTCGAAATTACTGTCATGAATAAGAAAAAAAATACTTATTTTTACTGGTGGGAAAGTGCATCGTAGATAATCAGGCCCTGTACATGACACAACATGGAGCATGGATTCAGGTGGGTTTTGACACATTTGAACTGGCTGAAAGAGATCGGCCAACCTGCGAACCCACTCCTATTCTTCAGGAGGGATGTTGTTTTCTAGCCAAGCTTGTATTTGATGATAACATCGGTGAAAGTGATGCTGCGCAGTCTCTTGCATTGGTGGTATTCTTGTAAAATGAATTTTGCTTTTTGTGCTAGATTTAGAAAATAAATGGAACCTCAAGGTATTCAATTTCTATGAGGTGCATCCACTGTATAGTGCAATAATGAATTTTTCTCCAGCCTTTATGATTTCTTAATGGATAGAAAGTGGTTTATAGGACACGCAGGCTATTTCTGCAAGCCGATCATGTTTTTTTTAAGTGTTAAGAAACTTTGAATTTCCTTGCCCAAAAAGAGCGGATACTGTTTCGCATCCGCTATTGCATGGATGAAAAAAAATTGTTATAATTGTACTTGTATGACATGGTTGAAAACCACTTGGCTTCGATGTTACTTCTTCCTGGCTTTTGGAAAAACAGATTTTTGTGCTGATAGCCCAAGTTTGCCATGATCACGGGAAAATCAATGTCTTCTCCAACAATTATGACGATTTCACAAGATTCGGCTCTTAAAATGGCTGGGGTAGCTATCATGACTTTAGCTTCTTGTGCCTGGTCAATTTGAATTCTGTTATTTTGAAATTCTGTTTTAAGCAATGAAATAAAGCGGATCTTGTTTCTGTCATTGGATGTTGCAGGTCGACGTACTTTTTTCTCTCCACCTGTTACAGATTGGTGTAGTTTTACGCAACAAAAACTATGATATCATGCATCTGCAGCTACCAAATCAGGTTCGTGCGGAATACGTTCAATTACTTTCTGGAACCATTCATCCCCTCGTTTTTCTGCAGCTTTCAAAAATGTAAAAAATGTAACGCCTCTAACTTCATTACTTTGTGAATCAAATTTCTCTTTGCGTAGGCATTTTTTTATGTTTTTCGTTGAAGTCATTGAGATTATTACCTTCTTCACATAAGAGTCAATTATCTTGAAATTTGAAAGAAGTGCCCGATCGGAGGGACAAACTAGTCTGTGTAGAATCTTCACCCCGACGAACATGTGCGGCTAAATCTCTCATTCGCATATGTTTTTTGGCAATCATCATGTACTATAACTTTTTTGCTAGTTTTTAAAAAATGTTGATGAATATTATTTTGACGTTCAACACTATTTTCAAAAAGTTTAGCAAGTCCTTTCTGGCTCACAACGCAAGTGTAGCAATTTGAAGCCGTTTGGAAAACGAAATGCAATTTTGGATCGAGCTCACTTATTTTTCATTACTGCACGAGAAGAAGGCACGCAGTAAACTTAATAGCAACAGTAAAAAAG
This sequence comes from Maratus speculifer, assembly GCA_964019185.1. Taxonomy (NCBI): domain Eukaryota; kingdom Metazoa; phylum Arthropoda; class Arachnida; order Araneae; family Salticidae; genus Maratus; species Maratus speculifer. The sequence goes on from OZ025292.1 coordinate 297,309,831, forward strand.
ATTAATTGCATCTGAACGAAAGCTAATCGGGGACGTCACGTGGCGACTATCTTCCATGTGTATTCGTTTTTTGGACCTCTGGCCCTCCATCCAATCGTAATTGTTTTTTTTTATACGGTTTCCAGAATTTGTGCTTATTCTGCCTGCCTTTCTTAAAACTTTGACATCTCATCCATCAATTAGTGTATTTAATTTTCATTATTAGTGATGAAAGGAAGTTTTTGTGGAATGGAAGGCGAAAAATAGGTCATTTTCTGTAAAGTTGAAAAAAAGTGACATCTTCAAACAGCCATAGCGCATTTAATAATGGGTTTAGAAAAACGTTTTAATAATAAAATTTGTTGAAAATTAAATGTTCTTTCTTTTTGTAACTATATATGGTACGCAACAAGGTGATAATTTTTGAGTTACAGGCAAAAAACCGAAAAAAGTCCTAAAATTTCTTGGATTTTTGGCTCCAAAAAGTTTAGCCTCGAGATATTTTGTTGGAAAACCATTAATTCTTGTCACTAGCATCCCCATAAACAGTTTAAAATAATAAAATCTTCTAGCAGAATTTTTGCATCTATCGGCCCTTTTTTCTGACAATTTGATTGGCCTATTATTATATAAAATAAAAATTAAAAGAACTGCGTCAAACTGTTGCCTTGATTCAAGCTCTTTATAATTGTACTAAGTTAAAATTGGCCGATTCTGAAATGACAAATGGATTTAAATCATTTCTAAGTTCATCCTTTTTGTTTAAAGTAGGGGAAGATGGGGATATTTGAGCTACTTTTTTAATTTAAATTTTTAAAATTTTTTTATAATTTCTTAGAACAAAATAAAATATTGAAAATGAAAATTTTATAATTTTTCTTCAACTGAAAACCACTTTCAGTTAATTTTGAACTATTTTTCTATGTCTAATTAATTTTTAGTTTTTTTTACATCGTGGCTCAAATATCCCCATGGAGGGGATACTTGAGACATGGTGGAGGGATACTTGACCCAGTACGGGAAAAAAAACCTACAAAAGTAATTTTTTTCGCTTTATTTTTTCACAAATATTTTACAGAATGATAAATTAAGATACATAAAGTCCCTCAAAACCAATTGAGAAAACAAAGCTAGTAATACGATATTTTTTTTTTCGTTATAGCTAGTGATCGAAGGATCATTGCAAAATCTTTTTACTTTTAGCTACATGGTAACTCAGTAGGGCCCTCTGTTGGTGACAATAGTCATTTCTTTGATTAAAAAAACTTACAGTAACAGATGATGTTACAATTTCACTATAAAATATTAATCTTAATATACTGTATTAAAAAATAAATATTTTAATATGTTGGACCTGACTAATTGAAGTATTAAAGATTATGATTTTTAAAATAGTTTTAAAAAACTTTTTAATGTAATAAAAATTGAATTGAAAACTATGTTTACATTTATCTAAACAGGCTATTTTTTTAGTCAAAATGAAAAATAAAATGGATATTTTCATTAAAAATATACATTTTTGAAAATTTTTTCTAAGTCATTATTTTTTAAATAAAAAATATCAATTAATGAATATAAGGACGCAATTTTATTTTTTGTTTGTTTCATCCATGTCTAATTTCCTAGTGGGGATGGTTAAGCCATGGCCCAAGTCTCCCCATTCTCACTGGCTCAAGTATCCCCATTACCACCATTTTGGTTTATCGGAGTTTTACTAAGTAAAGCATGCAGCTATTTGAACTAGTTTAGATTCAAAATACAATTGAAATTATACATGTTAAATTTATCCATATGATTGCAACTTTAAACAAAACTTTTAATAAAAAAAAACAAAAAAACATGCACCTAAATATTTACTTTAGATAAGGAAAAACAACTATTAATCACCATAATTTCAAAATGGTACCAAAGTATGTGATTTCTTTTTTACATGTTCAGAACTATAAAAATGTTACCATATTGCCAGTTTTAGAAAGAAAAATTAACCAACTGTAGAAATAATAGGGGTGGCTCAAGTATCCCCACTCTCCCCTTAAAATTACATTCTAATTTGTGGACCAAGAACGGTTTAGTTAACGGGGCTTTAGTCTATGCTGCAGGTATTATATATGAAGAAAATCACTGTCCATCAGACCAGATGTCGCGAATATCCACTGTTATATTTAAAATATACAGTCGTTCAACTTATGAGAATGACTGCGTTCCGATTACATCAATAACTAAATTCTGAAAAAATGGATCAAAACAATCAAAAATGTTATTTTAATTTAATTTTTGAAATGTAAATTCAACCAAATAACTAATTATTTCCACGGATTTTTTTTTATTTTTTAGACTGGTATAGATAAAAATGTTTTCGAAGCAAAATTTTATAAAATATTTTTAAATTTTTGACTAAAAGCTCTTTTAAAGATGTTTTTACATCTTTTAATAGCGTCTGGTGTTTTCTCAAATAGTTTTAAATAGGTATGTTTCCAATCTTTGCAATTCACATCAAATGATCTTTGATAACAATCATAGAATAATACACTATATTGCCATTGATTATGGGACACTTGCGATTTTAGACATTTTACTAAATATCTAGAAAAATACATGAGGAATCATGTCGAAACTCTTAGTGTATAAATATAATAGTATACGTCATACATCTTCTTGAAGATTTTTTACCGAAACTCCATCGGGGACCGTCAACAAATTAAAAAAGAATGAATATCTTTTGAATAACCCTGTCAAAACTAATGTAGCAAAAGCGCTCAAACTCTAGATTATGATTGAATGCCTTATTGTAATATACTGTGTTGATTTTTATGCAAATCGCATGCATACTCGCAGAGTAATTAAGGTTTTTATAAAAATGGTCCCAAATTTTTCCAAGTTTTTTCCTTATAATTTTCAGAGTTCTTAATTTAAAATAATATTTTTTTTTAGAAAATATGACAAACAACATTACACACAGTACCCTGTAATCAGAATTAAAAAATAATGAAAATTGTATACAAAATGAGTTGGTTTACTAAATAATTTTTTTCTGCGCATGCGTCAACGATATCAAAATTTATTTGCATATTATGTTAGCTAAATGTATAGAGCAACATTTGTGAAAGTCACAAAATCATAACTTGAAAATTCTGAAAATAGAATAAGTTGAAAATCCGTTATTCTCAAAATGAAGCAAAAACAAGAGGGGTTGTATCCATATATTCATTGATTAGTGTCAATATAGAATACACAATACGGGATGTTACGACTGCTTTTTGATAAAATCCCTCATTTTTTTGCTTCATTTTGGAAACAACGGATTTTGTCCTTTTTCTATAGACGATTACTTTCAGAATTTTCAAGCTATAATTTTGAGACTTTGAAAAAGTTGCTCTATACATTTAACTAACATAATATGCAAATGAAATTTTGATATCTTTGACGCATGCGCAGTAAAAAATTATTTAGTAATCCTACTCATTTTTCATACAATTTTTATTATTTTTTAATTCTGATTACAGGGTACTGTGTGCAATGTTGTTTGTCATATTTTCTGAAAAAAATATTATTTTATATTAAGAACTCTGAAAATTATAAGGGAAAAACTTAGAAAAATTTGGGGCCATTTTTATAAAAACCTTAATTACTCTGCGAGTATGCATGCTATTTGCATAAAAATGAACACAGTGTATTACAATAAGGCATTCAATCATAATCTAGAGTTTGAGCGCTTTTGCTACATTAGTTTTGACAGGGTTATTCAAAAGATATTCATTCTTTTTTAATTTGTTGACGGTCCCTGATGGAGTTTCGGTAAAAAATCTTCAAGAAGATGTATGACGTATACTATTATATTTATACACTAAGAGTTTCGACATGATTCCTCATGTATTTTTCTAGATATTTAGTAAAATGTCTAAAATCGCAAGTGTCCCATAATCAATGGCAATATAGTGTATTATTCTATGATTGTTACCAAAGATCATTTGATGTGAATTGCAAAGATTGGAAACATACCTATTTAAAACTATTTGAGAAAACACCAGACGCTATTAAAAGATGTAAAAACATCTTTAAAAGAGCTTTTAGTCAAAAATTTAAAAATATTTTATAAAATTTTGCTTCGAAAACATTTTTATCTATACCAGTCTTAAAAATAAAAAAAAATCCGTGGAAATAATTAGTTATTTGGTTGAATTTACATTTCAAAAATTAAATTAAAATAACATTTTTGATTGTTTTGATCCATAAAATAACGTTAAAGATACAGAAATAATATAACAAATATTGTTAGTTTCAAATATTTATCTCATGAAATAATACTTCGCGAATCCAAACAAAGCATGGATTTTGCTAATTTATAAAAAATTTTGTTCTTCGTTTTTAAAATCATTTCGAGTTTTAGAACTAGTAGAACCAATATACATGCGACCTAAGAATGGACGGAATTTCTCTATTTTTCAGATTTTTGAGAAGAATCCATGAACAAAAAATGTTTTTTAGGGAGTACAGAAATTATTTGTTAAAGTATAAAGAATAATTTAGTGTATATACAAATTTCGTTGACAGTGAACAGTAAAAGTAGTTTTATTAGACTGTTTATATGTTCCAGCTGAAAAAGTTTTTATATAAACAATATCTATTAAAAACAAACTATTGGTTTAAAATATAATTCTTTTTAATCGGCTTTCAAGATGGTTGACAGTTGTATAATAAGCAAGGATTTGATGTAGAATTGTTTTAAGATGAAAGATAAAAAACTTCCAATTAAAAAATTAAATAAATAATAAGATATAAATAAATACATTATTCTTATCCACCTTTGTATTTCTGATGCAATTAAAATAAATAATTAATTGAAACAAATTTTAAAATTATAGAGTAAATTATTTATCGATTACACCTCTTTTTACATCTTTATTATATATATCTATTTTTTTGAATGAAAAATTATTATTATGAAGAAAAAAAGCCTGTTATGTTTATGGAAGTTACCATTCTATAAATTATTCGAAATAGATCGTAAAAAATATCGTAAATAATCTTCATTTTTATAAATACAGTGCTTAACTCATATGCTTTTATAAGTTAATATAAAATTTATTATTAGCATATAAAAATTGTCTCTAATAAAACAGTTTTTCTTTTAGTAATTTTAAGCAAAATGCAAAAAAAATTATAACCACATTATATTATTAAAAAGATAATACAAAACATAACGACAGTTAATTTAAGTAGGAGAGAAATAAAAACCCAATCTCAGACCTTTAATTCTTTTGATAATCTGAATACATATTGTTTTATTTAAGTAAATCATCCTTCTTAAACAATTTTAAGCGGAAATTTAAATTAAATGAACTTAGTAATTTTTCTGAAGTTAATTAGCAAATTTTATTTACATGTTCATATAAGACATTTTCCTACAGACATTTGAAAAACAAAGAACGAAATTTTTATTTTAAGTTATTTACATTTAAAAGCTTTAAAAATGAGTTTTTAATTTTTCCAAGGAAGTGTATACAGATTTAATTACCTATTTTTAAAATATGAAACTGACAGTTTTTTAGTTTTTATTCTTGCTCATAAGTATCTTTAACTAGTAAGGTTGTGTTGTATTAAAGTAATAATTTTACGTGTTTTAATCTTTTTTTAAGCTGCTTTTGAAAAATTAAAAAAGGTTTTAAGTTTTATTTTACCAAGACAAATTTTTTTATAAAAGCAAATAATTTACCTTCATAACAATAGTGCATTAAAATGGTAGTTAAATTAATTTCAAAGGTTTTTGGAAATTAATTAGAGAGCTTAATTTAGCTATTCATAAGAAATTTCTTTTCAAAATATTACGAAAAATACTCTTGAAAACATAGTTTTAATTTTTTTTTAAAATACAGAAGTTACTTAAATAAATGTTATTTCTTAAAATATTAATTAAACAGCTTTTAAAACTTATTTTTTGTACTCTTATGTTTCTAAAACCGATTTTAAATTGATATTAAGCTGTTTTACATTTGAAACAGTAGAAAAAGAAATAGAAAAGGAAATAAGAATGCAAGTTTTATGAGAAAAAAAAGTCTTTGATAAATGGCAATTTTTATAATATTTTAGAATTTTTATCAAATTAAAAAATACCGTGTAGAAAAATGAGACCAGCTTAGAGCGCCCAAGTCGACCCCTATTTCCTTTCCCTGCATCAAGTGCGCTTAGCGTCAAAGTGACCGGATATCGTTGTCACCCCCGTCTCTTGTACATATGGGCACGAAGTGACAGCTTCTTTAGTTAGAAAGACTCTTTTCTACTGGCGTTAATTTGCTAAATTGGGCGCTTTAACGATAATTTCGGCTCTCAATAATTTTTTTTCTTCAACTCACAAAATTGTATGTAATAGTATATAATAAATTTTTTGTTAAAAATAGCTATTAAATCACAGAAAAATGTACAGTATAAAAATGCATATCAGTTAACATAAAGTGCACAAACCGAAAAGAATATATAAATAAAAAAAGAGAAATAAATAAAAGTATAGTGGTAAAAAACCCGTATACATATTTTTTCACAAGAAATTTAAACATTAGAAAATTTTTTTAACTTACTTGGGAAAAGAAAACTTTACGAAGAAATAATACTTGTTACGTAACAATATATTTTTTTTCTTCATGCATATTATTTTTTGTTCAGAAACATATTTTTTAAATATTTGACATGCATAATTATATATGGAAACAAATATTTTCTTCAATTTTAAACTAATTTCTCATTTTTTGTACATTCAGATGCTTCATTCTAAGTTTAGATGTTCATCCTACAAATTTTTAACTGAAACTTAAATCTGTATTTTTTGATAAAATTTGATTTTTACTGAATATGTAATTCTTACAATCAATCATATTTTTCTTATGCACATGCTTACAAAAATTAATTATAAGAAGATAAAGAACATTGAATCTCCTTATGAATTCAAAACTGAGAATTGCGTTTTCATTGGGAAAACATGCATCTAAAAAGGGGGGTAAAGAAATTTATTATCTTAAGTTGCACTTAAGATAATGCACTTAACAAAAAATGTTATGACTCATTGTCTGATTCATTTTTATGCTTAAAAAGGAATGAAATTAACATGCATATTGAAGCGATTTTTATTTAAATAGCGTTTTCCATTTTCAGATAAATAAATTACTTAGAGTTATAAGTCATTCTTGTTACGTAACAACAATTTTTTCTTCTTTCTTGCACTGATATACCGAGAATTTGGTTCAAAACTCCAACTTTTACTGTATGTTCTATAAAATCATATGCGTTTACCATGAAATGAAAAAGTCATTCGATTAAAATCTGAATTAGAAACCTTCTAATTTAATGTGTTTTCAAACAAAAATGAATTCTCAAATGAGTCAGAAAATAGCTTCTTTAAATTTGAGAACAGCCTTACGATTGTTTTCAAACCCAATCTGGTTACTTTCCAGAATTCATATTTGTTTGTATTTGGATGAGAGTGACAGATACTGTTATTTAGATAGTATGAAATCGAACGGTATTTCCAATTTTCATTAAAAGCAATCTTTCTCAAAATGCTGTTAAAAAAGCATTTAAAATTTGAACTAAATTTCAATAAAGCACTCTAAACTGAATTTTCAGATGTTATAAAATAATAAAATATAAAATTTTTATCGAACAACAACCGCTTATAATTCAACATGCAATTCAGTTTATATAAAAATTAAAGGTTATTAAATTTTAAGTCAATTTAAAAACATGTCTGTAACATGCTTTTGCGTTTAAAAGTAAGTATGTAAATTTGTAAATATCAAGGAAAACTCTTACAACATCCTTAAATCTTAAAACTTTCAACCACACGATTTTTTCGACAACTCCGACTGCCTAAATTAGATAATCACAGCCAGAGCTGCCTCACAAGAATTATCACTATTACACGTTGATTCTAAAAAAATCATATCATGAAAATTAGGTAAGACATAAAAATTTTTACCTCCAAAATTCCAATTCTTCGAGAAAGTCGGAGTATCGGGGCTCCAAATCTTCTAAGTCTTCTTCTGCAGCATAAGTATTGAAAACTATTTTAACTCAAAAAACAATAGTCCATTTCATTTTCATATTTTAATAAGGACGAACACGATTCACAAAAAAGGCACACACAACATTAATATTTACAAATGGCCGTGACAATTTCAATATTACATCTTGGTTCTAAAACATTTCTAACTGAACTACAAAACAAAAAAGAGAGAATAAAAATTAATAAACAAAAAATGTTCTTAGCGGAATAAAAAAGTTCGACGCATGCGCCGCACCTTTAGGTAAGAGAGTAAAACAGAGTTTTAATCTTCATATTGCGCAATAGTTTTTTCCCTGACAGGTGGTTTGGATGAAAAGGAATATAAAATAAGTTCCAAATCCCGACATCCTCCTACCTTTGAGTTTCAGGGGTTCAGCTGGAACTCAAATTTTCCAATCAACTATCGGTTTGATGATGCGTCCATATCTTGAACGATGAGCTAAAGAGCCGGAATTTCGGTTCATGACCGAACCACTGGAAGGATGATTGGATTGTTCCTCCGAAGAACGTGAATTTTTCATGTCGTTCAATGACTTCTCATGATATCATTATTTTGTGATACCTCTAAAGGTATTAGTCTACTTGTTGTTCTGATGAATTCACCACTTTTCATCTTTACCTTGAAAAGTTGTACTTGTCCATCCTTAGATGGAAAAATTTCAGTTATTTTGGCCAGAGGCCAATCGATTCTTTTGTTATTGTCACTAGTTACAATCACGACGTCGCCTATTGCAAAAGGTTTCTCTTTTTTGTTACTCTTATTAGGTTGTCGTAATTGACCTAAATATTCTGATCGAAATCTTTTACGAAAGTCTTCTTTTAGTTTTTGTTGGTAGGCATGCCTTTTATTCAACGATTCGGCATCCAAAATATCTATATCAGGTTTTCCACTATCTTTATCTCTTGCAGAAACATGCATGGAGTGAGGGGTACAAGATCATTGTTGTCTTCGGAAATGTATGTAAGGGGGCGGCTGTTGATTATACTTTGGATGTCACACATTACGGTTTGCATCTCTTCATAATTTAGCGAACTTTTTCCTAAAACTTTTCTTAGTATTCTTTTTGTCATTCCAATTAGTCGCTCCCACCACCCTCCCCACCATGGAGCTGAAGGTGGAATAAATTTCCAAGTAATTTTTCTGGATATACTGTGATTTTGTACTGAATTCCAATCTATTTCTTTCAACAAATTTTCGGCCCCTACGAAATTCGACCCATTGTCGGTATAGATAATAGAAGGCCTACCTCTACAGGCGATAAATCTTCTCAAAGTTAATAGAAAGTTTTCGGTAGATAAGAGGTGGCTAACTCAAAATGAACCGCTCTGAAAATTGCACACGTGTAAATTACTATCCATATTTTCCTATATTCTTTAAGAATAAGCGGGTCTGCATAATCCAGACCAACGATTTATAAAATGGCAGCTTCTCGGACTCTATCTACAGGTAAGGGAGGCGTGGATATTTCTTGTGGCTTAAAATCGTATCTTCTGCATATTAAACAGTTTCCAATAATTTTTCTTACAGTTTTTCGAAATTTTAAGATCCAAAATTCTTCCCTCAAATTAGACATTAAAATTTGTACCCCGGCATGTCCTAGTTTTAGGTGTCTAGATCTAATTATCTTTTCAACTACGGGATGGTTATGGGGAAGTATGACAGGGTATCGAAAATTTATCGTATCTTCTCTCAATAGTATACGTGACTTCAACCTTAGAACTCCAGCGGAATCTGTGATAATCTGGAACGATTTTAATCGATTATCTAGGGGACCACTAAACGATTATTCTTGAATTAATTTCAATAATTTATTTTCTGCTTCACTCTTCTCTTTTACAGTTAAAGTACTCTATTCTCTATCTTCTTTAGCTTTCTTGCAGTTTTGGTAAAATCTGTATATCCAACTAACTATGTTAACTAATTTTTCATACGATGAATATTTTGTAAAAAATTGTTCATTGTGAATATTTAAATTGTTAGCGCTAATATCTGTCTTTCTTCTTTCAGCATCTATAATTTCAAAATCTGGAAATATTTCTGATTTTGGCCACTCGTTAATTGGTTTCTTTAGCTACTGTGGTCCCTCCCACCATTTGTCTCGCGCTAAAACCTCAGTGGTACAACCCCTTGAAGGCAGGTCCGCAGTATTTAAATGGCCGGGAATAAAATGCCATTTTGAAGAATCACTTAAAGACCGGATTTCTGATACACGGTTATAAACAAAGGGCGCCCAATTTTCATTTCTTTTTATCCAATAAAGTGCATTGGCCGAATCAGTCCAATAAAAAAATGTCAATATCATCTAATTTTAAATCCGTTTTGACAATATTTGCTAATCTAGCCCCAATATTGCAAGCCAACAATTCCAACCTCGGAATGGAAATTGTTTTCATAGGAGCAACTCGGCTTCTTGCTTGAACCAATTGACAGAAATTGTTATTCTCATTTTCAAACCGTATAAATACACGTAGCATACGCTATTTTGCTAGCGTCACAAAAAACGTGCAAAGAATGCAGTTTATCTGCATCCCGAGAAAAACACCTAGGTATTTCAATAGTCCCTAATTTTCCTAATTGTTTTTTCCATTTTTCAAATTTTCAATTGATAGAAATAGGTAATTCCGTATCCCATGTCACCTTAGCTTTCCAACACTCTTGTAATAATATTTTAGGTTCTAATGTTACAGGACACGTGTATCCAATAGGATCAAATATTTTGTGTACAGCCGATAAAATGTTTCTTTTGGTTACTTTGCGTTCATCCTCGGAAATTTCCTTTAAATCAACTGCTAAGGTGTCCCTGCTAAAATCCCACATTAGACCCAAAACAGGGACTTTTTCTCCTGTCAAAACTTCCCGAAAACTATGCTCCCACCCGCGAAGCTCGAATTTTGCATCGCTAAGAAGGGTTTTTGACTCTTCGATAAATCTGTTCAGTTGTTCCTTACTATCAACACTCGTAACACAGTTGTCTACATAAAATGATTCTAACAATTTAAGCGCAGTGTTTTTAAATTGTTCCGGTGCGTTTTTTAAATGATATTCTAACGTGGCACCTAAATGATAGGGGCTACAAGAAATGCCAAATACTGCTTTTCTATGTTGAAGGGTTATTATTTTTTGAGAGTCCCTTCTTCATACCACAGGAATTTCAAGAATGAGCGATCTTTTTCTGTAATGCCAATTTGCAAAAAAGCCTTTTGTATGTCAGCAATTACCCCAATTTTTCCTAATCTAAATCTATTTAATATAGAAGGAATCAGTTCTACGAGGTTAGGCCCCTTTTCAATACAGTCATTTATAGATGGCGAATCCTTTTCCCGAGCTGAACCATCGAAAACTGGCCGCACCTTTGTAGTGGAGTTTTCTTTAAACACCGCTCTATGAGGAAGGAAATGCTCACTACCTAATGTTTTTCTCTGATCAATTTTTTCTATTATTTTCTCGTCTAACCAGTCATCGAATACTTGATTATAATCACTTAAATTTCCTACCCTTTTTAATGAATCGACGCATGGTTTTAATCTACATCGAGCGATATTTTCGTAACTGGGTAAACGAGGGTGGCCCTGTATCCATGGAAGACTAACCTCATACCTACCCTCGTCATCTACTCTAATGTTACTGAGAAAATGTTCTTTAGAGGCTAATTCTATTTCCTCTCTATTTTTCTTTATTCTATTTTTTCTCCCCAGGATCGCGAATTCCTAAAGTGTCAAGTTTCCATAATTGGGTAAATTTTGCCTGTTTGACATGCAGCGAAAAAATTAAATTGTTCATATTCTTATTTTCATAACCTTCAGTTTTCCCAAGAATTGTCCAACCTAAACGAGTGTCCATGCAAGCCAATCCGCCCTGTAATTGTTTTAAATGTCCGGTAAATAATTTCGCGGCGACATCTGCACATATTAACACATGTATTTCACCAGGAGAAAATTCATATAACAAATCATTAACTTTAGTGACTCTATCAGTCAAAACTATTCCGTACCGCTTTATTTCCTTAATAAAGGGTCCTTCCGGTATAGGTGAAATTTCAGAGCAAATTTTTTGTTGATCTAATACCTCAAATTTACATCGGAAACTATTATCCATATTTCCCAAATTAATCAAATATCTATCGTGCAGTTCTTCAGATTGCCGCCCCCCAAATAAGCTATGCACTATTCTCTCTTTACTAATGCTATTATATCCTAACATTTTAGCAGCAAATTTCGATATGTACGATCGCTGCGAACCCGTATCATATAAAATTCTAACATTTCGTACGATATCCCCATTGTATATACGTACAACCAATGTTTGGAGCAAAACTGATTTTCTAGAAGTTGTATTCGCAAGCATACAATCTTTATTAGCAGTTGAATCCTGTTTAGAATTTTCGCCTAAATTAATTTTACTCTTTTCTATGCACATGAACTGGTGGTGATTTTTCTCGCAATGAGAACAGTTAATTTTAGTTTTACAAACTTTTGCTAAGTGGTTGACATTGAAGCAACGAAAGCATGCTCCTTTTCTTAATAAAGCATCTTTTCTTTTCGCCAGTGACATTTTCCATACCGCTCTACAATTTTGACTACAGTGTTTGTTTTCGCAAAAAACACATTGTTCTTCCGATTTTTTATCATCCGCATTATACAGTTCAGCCGCCGTAGGAAGAGAAAAATGTTTATCTTTTCGATCGAATTTTGTTTCTCTGTTTATTGAAACATATCGAAAGAAAACCCACTCTTAGCCTAATTTAACCTTTTGCTCCATCTCAACTTCAATCTGTAAAAATTGCATTAAAACATCTAATTTATTAATTCCCTGATTTTTATCTTTATCCTTAACAGTTAAAGTACCAAGATGTCTTTCCCATAATTTAAGAATATCTGAAGGCAACGCCGATTCGACCAGTGGTTATAAAATCGACGAATAATTTTCGCTCGATACTCCTAACATTCTCATTGACCGAAGATAAGTTTCGATTTTATCGTATAATTTAACAAGAGACAGTTTTTGCCCTTGTCTCAAGGAATTATTAACAACTAATCCTAAGACTTCGCGTATATATACTTCAATTAAAACATCTGTCCTACCAAACCGTGCCTTCAACAATTGAATCGCTTCTGGATAGCTCTCAGCTGTGGGGGGAAAGGAATCTACTATTTCTCTGGCTCGCGATCCTTTCTGTGTAGCCATTATAAGATACTAAATTTTATCTTCATTTGCTATATTATTATCTTCGTGAATTTTCTCAAATTGCCCCCAAAAAGTTAACCAGTTTTTAATTTCACCGTTGAAAGGCTGGAGCTCTAATTTAGGTAACTTAAATTTTCTTCTTGTTGCCATGCTACCTAATGTTAAGCAATTATCTGGATTAAGATCTTTTTCTAATTTTTGTATATAACGCGATAATTTGTTTTACGTTTCATAAAAAATCGTGTTATATTTATCGATAGAATCATATTCAGTATCAAAAGCATCTTGCTTACAGGTTGGGTCTTCAGACAAATTATCAAGAATTTTTTTATCTAAATTCGCAAGCTCGTTTTGTTTTGCTTCTAATCTAATTAAAATTGAAGACAAGCTATCTAAATCCTCACAATTAGCCTGTATAAGGTCTTCAATTTCTTTAGTTAATTTCGTGAAATTTGAATGCACTGGCGTTCTTAACTTTCGTAATTTTTCCATAATTCTAAATCAAAATTTTTTCTAATTTCTTATTCAGTAAACTACGGAGCACCCGATCCCAGCAGGGGATGCCACTTTTATGTAACAACTCCGACTGCCTAAATTAGATAATCACAGCCAGAGCTGCCTCAAAAGAATTATCAACATTACACGTTAATTCTAAAAAAAAAAAAAAAAAAAAAAAAAAAAAAAAAAAAAAAAAAAAAATCATGAAAATTAGGTAAGACATAAAAATTTTTACCTCCAAAATTCCAATTCTTCGAGAAAGTCGGGGTATCGGGGCTCCAAATCTTCTAAGTCTTCTTCTGCAGCATAAGTATTGAAGACTATTTTAACTCAAAAAACAATAGTCCATCTTCATTTTCATATTTTAATAAGGACGAACACGATTCACAAAAAAGGCACACACAACATTAATATTTACAAATGGCCGTGACAATTTCAATATTACATCTTGGTTCTAAAACATTTCTAACTGAACTACAAAACAAAAAAGAGAGAATAAAAATTAATAAACAAAAAATGTTCTTAGCGGAATAAAAATGTTCGACGCATGCGCCGCACCTTTACGTAAGAGAGTAAAACAGAGTTTTAATCTTCATATTGCGCAATAGCTTTTTTCCTGAGAGGTGGTTTGGATGAAAAGGAATATGAAATAAGTTCCAAATCCCGACAATTTTCTAATTTCGTATTAAATTAACACATCTGCTCCAAATATAATTTTAAGCTTTTATTTATCTATAAATATAAAATATCATTTTCAATAATAAATGATCTCCTATAAAACAAAAATACATTTTAAATAATATGTTGTAATTGACTTTATGATTTTCATCTACAAAATATTTTTTAATTAGTTTTTAAATAACTTTTTTTTTTAAATAAAAAGTCAAATTTTTAAATAGAAATATTGGATCAGTTATTTGGTAACTCAGAAAAAATATCGAATACATGAATGGATGAAAATAATGTTGTGAAAAAAAATAACATATTAAGGGTTTTTTAAATCAAAAAGGGCCACTTTGTGACACATGCATTAATTTACTTTTGTTCGAAAACGCATGAAAATAGCAGGTGTAGTTATTCCGAAACTGTCTAATTGCACTCAATTTTTAGTTTTTTTTAAGCACAATAGACTTTTCAGAACAAGCCTTCAAAGTTGACCTTTTTGAGCACATTTCCCAACGAAAGCAGAAAAACCGGTCAAAAAGCACGAGAAAAACGGGTGATCACATGGTCGAAATAGCTTAGAACTGGATAGGTAATTTAACAATCATAAAATGGAAAATTAAGTTCGATTCGAAATCCCTTCCATAATCAGGCTTTCCAATTTTATATCTTTCCGTTAAAAATATATGTAATCATAATATATGTAATCATAAAATATATGTAATCATATATGTAATCATCAATTCTTCATAATGAAACTAAGTTTAATATTTAATATCATCTAAGGGTTAATAATTAAAATGAAATATCTATTTTAATGCAATAATAACATGAATAATAATATTTTGTTTTTTGACATTCCTATTATTTATTCTATTAATATTTTATCTATCCCACTGATCAGAATATAAAAAATTCACTCTTCGTTACCACTTTAATTTTTAGTTTTTATTTATCGACAAATTTATTATTTATAATTCCTTGTCAGTTTTTTGCAGTCTTTTTTCCCCGGTCACTTTTTTCCGTGTCACTTTTTTTCTCTTTCCCCGGTCTTCTTTTTTTTGGTAACTTTTTGTCCGGTTACCTTACCCTTTAAGATATTTACTAAACACTGCCATTATAAATGAAAAAAAAATGTTTTTGTCCAAGTCACAATAAGACGTAATGCAATGCTAGATGAATGTAGACCAAGTGTTTGTAAGTGTTATGACTATTGTCGCCAAGAGTTACGATGGCTCGATTTGCACCCAGAAGAATTTTTAGGAAAAAATCTCATTAAGGCAACCCTCAATAGAATGATGGATTACTTATCTCACCCCCCTTGAGCGCACAAGGTACAGATGGGAAAGAAGCTGCAAGCGCACTAGATGATGTCCTCCTAGTCGTGGGCGCACTTGATGTACACCCTAGAAAACTTCTGTCTTGCATTTAAATATTTAGAAGTTGCTTTTGTATTCAAGTCTCAATATTTATCCTAGTGTATGTATTTTAGAAAATATATAAATATGATAATAATAATGATAATAATAATAATAATAATAATAATTACAGGGATTTGCGCATGCGTGAAGTTAAACTTATCAGCCCTTCCAGTTTGAGGAAAGTCGAAGCAAGTCTGTATAGCTCAGTGGTTTAACGCATGAATTCGATCCCAACGCTCGCAAAATATTTTTTTAAATAATGATATATTTTACTAAGATGGAAAGTTATAAGATTTTTATTCTTTTGTTACTATTATTATTTTGATGCTTTATAATTAAATAAAATGTAACACTCATCAATTTTTTAAGTAACAATATTATTTTTAATTATTTTTAATTTAAAATATAGTAATTATTAGATATAAACAATCAATTTCCAGTTCAGGGCTTTAGAGATACATTTGTAAGAATAAAATTATTGAAAAGCTTTACAAATTGCATCCTTAAAAAACAACAACAACAACAACAACAACAAATACAACACACGCAATTGCAAAAATGTTGTAAAAATGAATTTAACATTTAGCAACATTAAAAAAAAGATGTATTCTAATTTTCTAAAAAATGTAAATATTTAAACATTATTTTGTCGGTAGGTAGTAGATCAATTTTCCACTTTCCTGTCATGTGCGTGGAAGCTTAGGAAAAGTAATCCATTTGTAAACTGTATTATACGGGAATTATATAAATAAATAAATGTTATACACCATTTAGACCATATTTTAAATAATTTTTAACTAAATCCCCGAGTGCCGTTTTGAAGTAATGTCTGAATCTTTAAAATTGTGAAGTATGCTAAAATATTTTAGAAATAGTTTAACAATTTTAACTTAAAATGTTTAAGATAAAGAATTTTTCATTTAATTATCTTTTGAACATATAAAACTAATCTACATTTTTTTTATAATTTGTATGAGCATTACAAGAAATACATATGTTTGTGTGCTTATAAGGAAAAGTATTAATTATTTTCCGGGGAAAAATATTAAAATAAAGAAGAGAAAACAGGGGGAAAGAAAAATAGTGATGTAAGACTTAAAATTGAACTACTTTGTGATACTCATGGTTTAATATTTAAATAATGTATGAAACGTTATAGAGAATTCAAATATATTATAAATAGTTACTTGGTAGCATGGAATTTTAAGTATCGGTATTTCAAATGAGACTGATAAAAATAAAATTAATAAAAACGTTTCAATATGGATTTTAAAAATTACACAATATTAAAAATTATTATTTTTTCAAAACACTCAGAAAATTCACCAAGATAGACATCAGTTCAATTAATTTTAGTTATTCTTCTGCTAAAAACCAAGCGCTGTTAAAATTCTTAAAATTCTGCTTGAAATTCTTTCAGATTATTACTTGGATAGGTTAAATTGACAGAACCATGAAACGCTCTGAATCTGTTGGAATCACACATTCAAATAAATCAAGTTCTCAAAACTTTATTTACAAGTAACTAATTAAGAAAATCAAACCATTATTCTAATTAATCTTTTAACATGTTTATCGTCAAATCTTGAAGGGCACCATCTAGTACTATTTATGTATATAAACACACTGAAAAAAATGAAGTACTCAAAAATGAGTAAATCAATGTACTCATATCGAATTGGGTATGTTTGCATAAACAATGAACACACTGCTTTCTCAATTTTGAAACATCACATGCTATAAATCCAAACAAACGATGATTCTGTGTCATGTTTTGGTTTATTTCATTCATGGCGGTATAAAAGATGCTTGTTAATGTAAATATTAAATTATGACCAGTATTTTAAAATAATTTAAATTCACTTGCAAATAATGCTTTTGTCATAAAAATATTCGATTTTTATATTTTGCTTATAATTTTGTTATTTTTCTTAATAAATACACTCTTAAAACGAAAGAGCTGATTTGGCTTCTCATGAAAGAGCTGTAATTTTTTCGATCCTAAAAGAGTTGTTTTTCAAACGATTAAATCTTCTTGATCTAAATTGGTTATTTAAAAAGCTCAACTTCATTTAAATTGGTTAAAACTCGAGTTATTTCAGCTCTTTTTTGAGAAGCTGCCTTTCAAAATTGAGATGAGTGGATTTCAGCTCAACTTGAGCTATTTTGTGGCTGACTTTTTAAGAGAGTAATCAGTTAAACATTTTTTGTTAATCATTTTGCACAAGAAATGAATGCCGGTATATTTTTACTTTAATTTGTAAATTTAGCTGGGGGGGGATTCATAGCGATTTATATTTGAAAAAAACCATGGAATCAAAAACGCGTATGTATCTCAGTTTTGAGTACATATGGATTGGAGCTATTTTGAGCATGTGAGGTACTTAAAATTGAATATTTTTTATTCAGTTTGGAGAACCCATTTTTTTTTCAGTGTGGATAAAATGTAAAAGAAAAGTGTTTAATTTTTAACACCTAAAGAGAATCTTTAGTTGATAATAAAATTTTTTTGTAATTAATCAATTTAAAATTTTACTTTATTCTAACGCTGTCAAATAACATCATCTTTGTTATGATCAACATTTAATCTCGCTCAAAAAAGGAAAATGCCTGGGAAATTACATTACTTTATTTCCATTCCATACTAAGACTCTTGAAAAATTAAAAAAGGAGAACTAAGGAAAAAGTATGTTTTTAAAAAAATCATACAAATTAAACAATTTCAGACAATTACTAAAAAGAAATTAGATAAAGAAAAAAAATGTCCAAAATCGCTTGAGTTAATAATTTACATAATATTATAAAGGAAACAATCAAACATAAGCAAAACTTAGGATGAAATTATTGAATAAAGTAAGGTATCATAAAAGTTTGGCGATTATTTCTAATGTATATTGGGATATACAGAGTGTCCGAAAAGTCTGGAAACGGTCGAATAACTCGAGAAATGCATAAGAGATTGAAAAACGAAAATATGCGAGTTAAATATTTTTTAATAAGCTACTCAGTGATACCAAATTTCCTGGGGATCAGAGGGAGTCCAACTTCGAAATCTTAAATAATAACCCCTACTTTTTATTGCAGATTCGGATTCTACGGACAAAAATACGTAACTTTTGTATTTGATGTTTTTTTCGAACCCTCGTTTATCACGGTGTAATTGAGCATATTATATCGATACATATTTCGGTATTCCCAACCAGGTTGTGCCTGATTGGCCAGAATTTTGACGTCAAATTCCTCGTCTTTTGCAGGAATAGTGTTTTCTTGAAAATCCCCCTTGGCGATGTTTTCGATAATGCTACACTGATAAAAAGTTTGACCCATTTGCTGTTGCGTCACTCCGCAGCTTTTATAGAATATCTCTTTTATGACCAATGAGAATGCTCCATAACACAGTAAAGTAACCGTTTTCCATAAAAGCGGTGGAGTGACGCTGTAGCAAATGAGTTAAATTTTTTACAGTGTATAGGGTTTTTTTTATGTTTTTCTCTACAAAAATTCATTGAAATATATTAATTTAGTTTTCTTTTTGGATTTTTATTTTATCCAGTAAATGGTTTCTAAATAACGAATGGTTTCTAAATACGGCTGATGTCGGTGTATATATTTTTTTATTATTTGCTGTAGTGTCACTCCATCGCTTTTATAGCAAACGGTTACTTTACTATATTATGGAGCATTCTCATTGGTCATAAAAGAGATATTCTATAAAAGCTGTGGAGTGACGCTACAGCAAATGGATCAAATTTTTAACTGTGTAGCACTATCGAAATAATCGCCACGGGTGATTTTCAAGAAACGCTATTCCTGCAAAAGACGAGGAATTTGACGGCAATAATTCTGGCCAATCAGGCAAAACCTGGTTGGGAAAACCGAAATATGTATCGTTTTAATATGCTCAATTACACCGTGATAAACGAGGATTCGAAATAAACATCATATACAAAAGTTACGGATTTTTGTCCGTAGAATCCGAATCTGCATTACCGAATCTGCATATGGGGGTTTTAATTTAAGATTTCAAAGTTGGACCCCCTCTGACCCCAGGGTGGCGGTTGCGAATGTCGAATTTGGTATGACTGAGTAGCTTATTTAAAAATATTTAACAGGTATATTTTCATTTTTCAATCTCATATGTATTTCTCAAGTTATTCGACCGTTTCCAGACTTTTTGGATATCCTGTATATGTCATATATATATATTGAAAACAATATTTTTGACGTCACTATTACAAAAATAAGTTTAATTTTAGTTCCGATTAAATTGTATGGGCATATTTCATAAGAAAAATAAATATGATTTAAACTATTACAATAAACAGAAAAATTAACCCATCACTTTTAACAGAGAATGCTTTTTATATAGTACTGAAGAGGAATACAGTTTTTTTCTATAATAGAAATCATCCATATTAAAACTTTTTTCAAATCTGCAAGTTAAACTTTAATGGTGCAAAGAAATTTGGAAAGTAAACGTGTTTATTATGATACGAAGTCTACAAAAATATGATGTGAAAAATGAGTTATTGTGATGTCATTGTAAAATCCACATTTTCCATTTTAACACGAGATGCAGATAAATCGGATCTTGAATCATCACTGTCGGTTACTACTACTGGTAGTAGTAATCAATCATTGTTGTGGTGCATTAGTCATTGTCGGTTACTACTACTGGTTTCCGTTAAAGTCGCGAGGTTGTGAAAGTCGCCACAGAGTCATAATTTCGCCATGGTATCTGTAACACCTGTGAAGACACTCTGTTAGATAGTCTGAATAGTGCCAATTTCGCACAAAATGTCTGGGGCCTGAGGCTGCACCTTTCCTTATAACTGCTGGCAAGAGGAATATACGAATTCCTTATTTTCTATGGCTGAAATGTGATTTTTCACGTATGTAATAAAATATAGATATTATTATAATACAAAATTATTGTTTTTTAAAAGAAAAGGTTAAAATAAGGTTAAAATTATTTATTTACCTGTAATTTTAATTAGCAGTAAGTCACCATTTTATAAACCATGTTAAGTTAAATCATTTTACTTACATATACATGGGAGCCAAATTTTTGGAATTAGTCTCGTGTTCAAATTTTGGAAAAAAAATCAAAAGTAGCAATATTATAATTCCTTAAATTTCGTTTTTTCCAGTATTTAAAAATGTCGATTCATATTAATGTAATGTAGACTTGCCAGAAATTAAAACTACATAATATATCCTTTTTCAGTCATACTATATATGTGTAGTTAATGCAGTGAAATTTTCATAAAAACACATACCAGCTACAATAATATATTAAATTTGATTACTTTAAGTTATAACACTGTTGTTTCTAATGAGCGATGTGAGGTACATTGTAAAAAAAATCATGAGGTTACTAAATTTTTTTTTGTAAATTTGTAATTACTCACAGTACAAATAGTAACCATTCCAAACTTTTTTTTTGCAAGTGAAACAGACATTTCTTTTGCAAACTGAACAAAAGAATTTTTTGGATAACTAACTTAAAACTTTTTAGTGTGAGCCACCAAGCAAATTTTAGTAACAGCTCCAAAGTTATTTTTAGTAACCATTACTCACAGATTCTTAGTAACTATTCCAAGCGCAATTTTAACAAGTAAAACAAACATTTATTTTGTAAAAAAATGTGGGAAAGAAGACAGACTTCTGCAGCCGAAGATTTTTGGCTAAGCCTCAATAGATGGCAGCATCAAACATTTGTACCTGCTCAATTTTGATATGCTTCTGAAGGGGATGAAAAGACCAGAGATCATTACCTATGGTAACTGCTACGACAGGATTTTCATAGCCCCTTTATTTAACGAGTACTTACACTGCATACACTCGGTGCGTCTTCGGTGGTGTCGAGCATCGAACCTGGGACTTCTAAGCCTGGAGTTCGGTGCTATGACCACTAGGCTATCACGGCCACACCAACTGAAATTTAATAATAGCTATTAAAAATATAAAAATTTAACTCTATTCGTTGCTAGCTTTTTTCAAGTAATTCTTACAGATTTTCTTGTAACTGTGTAAGATTATAAGAGATTTTTTAATAATTGCAAGGCTCACTGAGAGAAAGAATTTTTTTTGTAGATCGAAGCTTTTTTTTTCAGTGTATGCATTTAAAATACTTTTTTAAAGGAAAGTGTTTAAATAGCTTTAAAATATTAAATGCAGCTAAGTAATTATTAACACATTCGTGGCATTTGAAGTATTTTCGTTTTTTTGGGATCTGTGTAATATCGCTCACGGAAGGTACTTCTTCATTTTATCTGTTACGCTATTTCTGTAACATAGATATAATATTCATATTTATACAATTAGTGTTCTATACATATAAACACTTTAATTAGAAACGATAATATTAATTTCGGAACGAAAAAGTGTGGAAAAAATGGAGATAAGGGTTTAATGAACGTGGTATATCAGAAGAAGATTCGTAAAAAGTGAAATAAAAAGAAGAAAGTGAGAGTTGATTATTTTATAGATTATGGGTATATAGTTTATGGATATATCACGTTCATTAAACCCTTAATTCCATTTTTTCCTCACTTTTTCGTTCCAAAATTAATATTATTGTTTCCAATTAAAGTGTTTTGTTGTAATTAGTGATTTTTTTAACGTACGGCCCAAGGAAGGTTTGCGCGGTACCTATTATTCAATTTCACAATGTTATTTGAATGTTAACCTTTACACGGCGGATCGGTAGCATCTAGACGGCTTAACATGTATTCTAAAATAGATGCTATCCGAGCCTCCGTATAAAGATTAAGAATATATTTAATGATTTATTAAATATATTTAATGCTTTGAAGAATACCATTTTGATTAAGCGTTATAATAATTACTTAAATTCCACCGTTTTGTAGGCTCAGCCGGGATTTGGATGATTTAAACAACATAGATTTAAATTTCAATTTGAATAGTAAAGCTGTTTATTACTAGAGTCGAAATAGAAAAGTATTTTTTAAAGTAAAATTTATAATATGAAAAAAATGAAGGATTTGTCTTATGTATTAGGACCATTCAAATGAAACCCGATCAGTGCGTGTAATTTTGCATTAGACGTAACTGCGTGTATGGCGGCACCATCTACTGGTAGAGAGATTGACACGTGCGCCGTTTCACGTCAAGTCGCATAGCGATAGTGTGGTTGCATGCCGAAGAGAAGGTAGTCACACAAGTTATTACCCACTACTGAATATGAAAGCAAGTAAAGCTGGAACAACGAGAAGTGATTCGATATTTCACGACGGAGAGAGTTGGGGCCGTGAACGTATCTTACGTCTGAAAGCTGTGTACGGTGAGTACCGTCTGCGTCGTTCAAATGTTGTGAATTGGTGCAAAAGATTCCTTGGCGGGAGCAAATTACTGGAAGACGATGCTCGTACTAGTAAGGCTCATCGAGTCATCACACTGGGAATGATTGCGGAAGTGAATGATTTAGTGTTGGCAAACTGCATACTAACTGTGGACAAGGTCCATCGGTCACTGGGTGCAAAGAAAGTAGAACAATACAAGAACCACAGTTTCAAAAACACGTAACTACACCATCTGATAAAACCATGTTACTCGTGCATAGTAGGAAAGCAAACATTACAGGATGAAGCATGAAGCAGCGTGCGCCAAGGACGAAAGATAGTTTCCGTTGATATGCGCGCGCATTTTAGGTGAAAACAACTCGGGAGACGCTGCGTTTTTCCACCGATCGAGAACTTCAACACTTGCTGGTTTGGGTGGCGTGGGTAGCAATCTTGATCTTGCTTAATACTTTATTCGGTATATGTCGGCTCATAAAAGCAATGGATAAATTAAGAATTTTCAGCTTGTTAAAACAGGGTAAGTGACAGATGCTTATGTATATGTTATTTATTTAAATGTTCCCATAAGTTTCCATTTTAATTTAAAGAACATTATCGTACTATTGTGTGGTTAAAATATAAACTATGCCGTATATTATTAATACATTATTATTACGTATTTTTATACTAGTATTCATTTATATTAGTGTGCTTTTATATTATTATCTTGATAGTATTATCATATTTTAATATTATAATTACGTTATCAGTGATTTGTATTTCACAAATTTCAGTCTTGCAAAAGTGGACACTTCAAAATTTAAAACTTTTAATTCGACTTTTTAATAAACTTAATAAGAAAGGGAAAATTTAAGTTTTAGGAATTGTGTAGGGTCCATTTTTCTGAGATTAGATCTGATCTTGTTGTGAAAGATAGATCGCTGTTAATGTACAATAATGTAATAATATAACAACGCAATAGTATTATTTTTCTTTAGTTATTATAGTAGTAATATATAGAATAGTTTTATTTAGTATAGTAGTATTGTATAGAATAGTATTATTATTATTATTCTGATTTTTCTGACCTTGTGAAAGACAGATCGCTGATAATGTGCAATAATTTAATATAATATAACAACGCAATAGTATTATTATTCTTTAATTATTATAGTAACATTATATAGAATAGTGTTATATAGTATAGATTATACAGTATAATATTATTGTATAGATTATTATTATTATTATTTTATTACAATTTAAAATAATATTCTTATCACAATTTTTTTAAATAAAAATGGAAACTTGTGTTAATATTTAAATTGCATATAAATGTATAAAAATCTGTCGCTTACATTTTAAAATGCGGAGATGAATAATCCTATATAATTAACGGTTTTATAATTTGAGTGAAAATAATTAATTGCAAAGAATTCATTGCTATCACAAATGAACTAGAAAAATAAAACTAGAATGAAACAAAAAGATTTTTTTATTCCATTTAAAAATGAGTTAAAACGATGTCTCAAAAGAAAACAATAGTTTTCAATTGTTAAATATTTTTCTTTCCTTTAAGAGATAATGCAAGATCAGTTCTTTCATACATTTCCCCTTAATAAAACAAAAAATAATAGACACTCATTAAATAATAATAATAATACACTATACCTATTTTTATTACTAAGATTTAAAAAAATAAAGTTATTCTTTATAAGTCTGAAAACAAGCACGAATGTGAAAATACTATAAGATCGAAATACGCGGGTCTTCCCCCCCTTCCCCCCCATCATGTTTTTGTGCGCGCGCTCCTCCCTGCCCTGTAAAGTTTCCTTTCTAGCACTGCTCAAAGTAACATAGGTGACGTAGTTGGAAGAGGGGATCGCAGCTTGCATTGGGCCTATGAGAGCTTTCTATCTTGTACCCTTCGATATCTTTGCTGGGTGTTAGCGCGGGCACCTCTCACACCAGTTGACGATAACTTGTCTGAATAATTTCTCTTTGGCAAACAACTACACTGTCACTATACAACGTAAAACGTTGCGCATGTGTCAGTCTCTCTACCAATAGATGGTGCCGCCATACACGCAATTACGTGGCGCCTCCTTACATCTAATGCAAAGTTACATGCACTGACCTGGTTTCATTTGAATGCCCCTTATATATCTCAAAATTGTTGATTTTACATTTCTAAATTCAAAGATAAAAAATAATATACATATATATGTTGAAATTATAAGCTATTTTGAATTTTATGTTTTGTATAATTTTATTTTTGAAGTCTATGTATACAAAAGACCGTAAAAACACTCAGGCTTCTACCGATTTCGCCAAAAATTTCACACTTTTTATTTTGGAAAAAAATGTTTGTATCGTTCAGCTGGTTAAAAATTTTTTGTAGTTGATGTAAATCTAGTCTATTGAGATGCTCTGAAAAATGTGCTAGAATGAGGACGTTTAGTTACTTTTATTGTCGAAAGAAATATCGTCTCCATGGGCGCAAAGGGATCTACGTTCACCGGTGTATTCGAAAGGGTTAAAATGAATACATTTATAAAACTATTGCTCTATGGATTAGAAAAAAAAAATTAAGATTTAAAAGAATATTTTTTGTTTGTCTGTATCTCTAAAAGTTGTATCATGGAGGATCGTCGCAAAAAGAGAGAAAAACCTTTAAGGAAAAAGACCTTTTTTAATATCTGTTCTCATGCGACATTGTTTTGAATTGATTGCGCAAATTAATAGTTAAGAGTACGATCTTTCAAAATTTGTTTTCCAATTTTATCTATACCGAGTTGTTTGGTCAATTTAGATTAAATCAAAAGAATAAAAAATAGAGAAAAATATACTCGGAAACCTTTCTTCACAAGCTCCCAATGCGGAAATCAAGTTTTTATGCATGCGCCCGTGCTTGCTTTTACCTAAAATAAAATAGACAACTTTTGGATGAGTATGTGTTGCGAATGTTAATTAATAACTCAACTAAATATTAAAATTTTAAAACGCTGATACTCACTTGCATTAGTAGAGGATCTGGACTATTTTCACAAAAAAATATTTAGCCTCATACGTGCTATAGTCTTCGCTAACTATCGCGGGCACACACGGACAAAACGAAACCTTCAGTTATTAATATATAGATAAAAAAAAAATAAGGCAACATGAGTTATGTCCTCTTTTTAAAACAGTAAATAATTTAAACGTCAAGATTTTACTCCTCCTCCATTATCTCGAATCAACAGAAATCAATATGATCAACGAGAGCATTTGAAATGTACCAATATCCTTTGAGTTATCTATAATTCACTCAGACATACTTCATAAATTTAAAAATAAAATGGAAAAGTTTTACTGATAAACATTTTTTAAAAACGCCTGCTCTTATGATACCTAAATCGTTTGATGTATCAAATTTGTATTTAAAGAGATAAAAACTTCTTAAACGCACCATAAATTACTTATATTCTTGTCGAATTCAAGTATTTCAAAGTGTGTTTAAGGAATTTTTATCGCTTATATTGATTGACATTAGTTTCAGATTATTTTCTTTAAATTCATATTTATTTATTTTCAAAAGTTATTTATTTTATCATTATTCATCTTGAGGATGCCACATGTTGTGCGTACAAAACTAAGAGAGCCGTTTATGCAAAGTTTTTTTTTTAAGTTTTTACGGTATTGTTATCATTTTATGCATATATTTTTTTAATTTTAACAATAGTGTTAATGAAGGACTCGGCGAATTCTAACTAAAAATTTATATTAAGAAACATTATTATTTATATCTTTATAAAATGACGTGAAACATTATGAATATTTTTGCTTAAATGTATAATGCGCGAAAAATTAAATACAAATAGGTAGTTTATTATAGTGTATTTTCTTTTAATTAGTGAAATTATAATATTTTAAAAACAATTTCGGTTTTCATTTAAAATGCTTTTTCAATCATGAAGTTGATAACATTTTACTGCGTTAGAATAATTATACCTTTATCTACTTTTATTTTTCTAAAATTTAAAAGCGACTTACAATAATTGAAATTATGACATTGGGTGATTTTAATTTCAAATGTCTGCCGGAAAACATAAGAGTTTGTAAATAACAATAACAATTTAAAAACTTCTTTGTCTCATATATCATGATTGCGTACTTAAACTATTATTTAATCCATTAAGAAAATTAAAAAATGCATTTTCAAATCCTCAAAATGTAAATATTTCAATTAAGCATTTTGCTATTTGTTTTTCGAAAGAGTGTTAAAATTGTTTTATATGAATATATAAAACTTTCTAATTAACTTTCGGAAAGTTTCAAAGGTAGTTTCATATACATTTTCAAATACAATTTTTCTAAACAAAATTTAGTTGCTGTATTAAAAGTGTTAGGTTAGAAATTTGATTACAAACTGAATAGAATTCTTTTATTTATTTCTGTTATTACTTAAATTAAATAACTGTAAAATTTGTACGACGTTTGTCAGAATAAAGTTCAATTTAACATTCCTCCATCCAACTAAAATGAAATAAAAGTATATTTATGTTGCGTAAATTTACTGGAATTTTATTAAAAATTTATTAATTATCAAACGAGATAATTAAATGACAAATTAAATGCCTCTTTAATTATTATTATTATTTTTTATGTCTGCATGTGTGTCTGGGGGTGGAGAGGTATCAGAATATATTTTTTCTTTATAATTGCTATTTAAAATAATCAATATATATATAAATATACATACATATATATGTATATATATAGAAATATATATATAGATAAAATGCTAGTTATTAATGCAAATAATATAAATTTCAAACTCAATTTCGATTGTTTAACACAGTGGTTCCCAACCCACTGGTAAGTCGCGAAAATAATCAAGGCTTGCCAGAAAAATATCTTTTATTTCATATGTTTAAACAATATTACAAAAACAATATTTTACAGCTTCAAGAAACAAAAAAGCTATTAGTTTAAGCCCTTGAGGAGCAATGGGATATATTCCACATAATTATAATCCAGGTTCTCACCAAAAACTTTTAATTAAATTTTACTTTTCTAACTGTGAGGAAAAAAATTATAGAAAGTTGCTTTTTCTTATAAACCGGGAGACCTCATCGAGTTCATGGCTGAAATTCTAGAATTAGTTAAAACTCGATTTTCATATAAAATCTCAATCAGTTTGTCGAGTGATATCTTGGTGGAAAACTACTTAATTAACAACTTAAGTCCAATTTTAGCTCTTGCAGTTTTACCATTGCTTTTTTTCTGTTCTCAGACCTCCAAGTTTTTATACAGCTGCAGGAAAAAAGAATGGTAAACCTAGAAGTCAGCCTCTGAAATCGGGTTTTCAGGTGTTTTCCACCATGATATGACTTGACAGACCGATTGCGTTTTAATATGTGAATTGAGTTTTAACTTTATCTAGAATTTCAGCCGTGAACTTGATAAGATGATTGTCTGTGTTACCGTCTTCCAGCCTATTATTTTGAAATCAAATTCATCAAAAATTAATGTGTTAATACAACTTTACAAAAACATAATTATTTTCCCTTGAAATAGTTTAACTAAAACTTTCTGAGAAAACAGTGTTTTCATAAACAGTCAGTCAGTATTATGTTATGACCTCGTTGTAAGATATCGCAGCAATCGCGAGCTCGTTAAAACAACCCTGGACCTCCGAGCTAGTGGATCGAAAATCCTTTTCACTAACAACTTTGAAAACCCCCAAACTATCAAAACCAATAGAAGACTCATTGAATTATGTTGTGGTTCCTCTTTGAAGGCAGAGTCTTAAGAAAAAAATTCTTAAATTCTTTCTAGATGGATATACGACCACAATATCCAAAAATATCTAAATCAGCTTTGAGGTCCTTGATGTTGTTCAACTCGAAATACTTGTGTACACGTGCTGTTTCTAACTTTCTGTTTTGAAAAAGAAGTGCACAAATCTCAAATCTCACAAGTGCACAAATCAATACACTGCGTGTATTGATTTAACCCTGCAGTGCTTTTTATGTAACGGTAAAAGTAAAAATTCACACAACACAGTCGATTTCATGAATTTTTCGTGTTACCGTTACATAAATAATTCTAGGAATTCCAGTTTCCTAGAAAAAGTTCAGTAAATATACAGGTTTTTTCTAGTTTACTTCAAATATCTCTTTGTAACTATAAATTCTAATTGAATGAATTAAATATATATTAAGACATCAAAAATATACGTCGCGTCTGTCAGACGCCACGTGACCTTTAATGTAACAATATGCCACAGGAGCAATGTAAATTAAGATGAAATTTAACCAGTTTTATCTCTGAAATAGGTGCTATCATTGGTAAAAACCAGTGCCAAAGATTTTACTTATTGTAAAGTTGTGTTTTGAAAATAATTGAACGTATTTTTCATTACCTTTGATCATGTGTGTTATTTTAATTTTTATTGTACTTACATACATTGGAATTAGCGATTCTTTATTTTGTTGTTGCATTCTTCGTATGAAAATTTGCCTTATTATTAGGACACGATAGGCGATAATTTATAGATATCGTACAATATTTTCTATACTGATATCTGGTCATTTTCATATTAAATGGGTCGCGTTATTTTTTCTTTTTTTTTCTTTTTTCTTTTTTATATTCAAAAGTGGGTCGCATGCCAATAAAGGTTGGGAACCACTGGATTAACGCAGATAAGTGCAAGATAAGAAAATGTTAAACAGTAATATTTTTATGTGACGTAAATATGTGTGTTTAAATATAAGTTTGTCTACCATTGAGATATTTTGATCTCGGAGTTCACAAGAATTTATTTTAACTTGCGTTTTCTGTTTTTTTTCTATTCATTCTACGACTTACATTTGGCCTGTAAAAGTTGGAATTATGCTATTGATTAGAAATTTAAGATAATCTGTAGTATCTGCAATCAATGTTCAAAATACACTCTCAGAACTGCTTTCTTCAAATCATGTAAATGTTCCTGGCAATACTGTTACCGGTGTATATTCGAGAATGAAAGAAATTTCCGCCCTAGAACCAAAAATTTCCGTTATATGATTTTTTTAATGCGTCTTTTTTTTTATTCCGTGGGTCCGATTAGTATTGGCCTCGATATCGCGCGTTTCGATTAAAGTATCTTAACCACTCGGCCTGCAAACACTTGTAGAGAGCAAGTTTAACATTTCACTGCACCGTGTGCCAGTTCTAATCACATACCTAAAACGGTATAATTCTAATTATGTGGCACGAATTTGGCCAATATGATTGCTATAACATATAAAGAACATTCCAAAGAATAGAATAAAACTTATTTTGTCCTTATCAAATGGCTGCATTTGATACACACACACAAAAAGTAAATAAAGAAATATTTTTTCAGAAAAAAGGACAAAAATTACATTTATCATTTTTACTGAATGCTTAAGAATAGTAATATGAAAAATTCTGGGCGTTAAGCAGATATAATTAATTATTTTAAGCCCATTTAATTGCAAAATATAGAAATACAATATTTAAACATATCAAATGTGTACACAGAGCACACGCCATAAAATATCAAATTTTAACTGAAAATTTGAAATTTGATTTTTTTTACTATTTTTCCCCATTATTATACCGATATATAGATTTCAAATATAGATATATATTCTTCGTAAAAATAGAAAAAATCGTACAGCAAAAAGTTAAAATGAAGATACGGTTTTTTTTTTCCTTGGGAGATTGGTAAAACTTGTTAAATTTCTTGTTCAGAAAACTCTGAAATTTAAATTATGTAGCTGAGACTTTTCGTCTTTATAATGATTGGTGTTTTAACATTATAGGATAATAAAGGATAAAAATTATCACGTATTACAGATATTTTTAATATGATATAATTTGTTTGTTACATGCAAAAATGAATATTACAATTTGAATAAATTTGAGAAGAAATTTTGACTCTTTTGAATAATAATGTTTTTTTTTAAATTTGCCTGAGCTACTATACAGGGTGATTCATAAAAGATGGGCAGAACTTTAAGGGGTTATAGTACACTTAAAGACAAATAATATTAAATGGGAGACTAAGGGTCCCAGACGTATTCCCAAGGAGATAGGGGGCATTAAAGTTTAGGGTCCGAAATTTCAAATGATTATAAAAAATGGAAAAATTGGTCGATTCGTTTGCGGTTTTTGCAAAAAAATTTTTTTATGCCAGTATTTTCTTGAAATAAAATTTTAAAGTTCAATTTCAAAAAATGCCGATAGGGGGCGCTTTAGACTTTGGAGTAACAAACAACTATTTTTTAACGTTATTTTTTGTATTTCTTTAAATGATTTCGAAAGCTTAGACTTAAACTTAAATTTTGATCTAAAAATCTGAGTCCTAACGAGTAGTTAAGTAGCGTAAACTGAAATTTGAAATTTGAAACCCTTCTCCCCCCAGAACAAAAATCAGTTATTCCCGATCTTTGTGTCGTAGATTAGGCTCTAACTACTGCCGCGTTTTGCTAAAATTATTATTTATGTCAGTATTTTCTTGAAAATAAATTTTAAAGAAAATTTTCAAAAAATTCCGATAGAGGGCGCTTTAGACTTTGGAGTAACGAACAACTATTTTATACCGTTATTTTTTGTGTTTAATTAAATGCTTTCTAAAGCTTAGACTTAAATTTTCAGCCCAAAATCTGAATCGTTAGACGTGGTTAAGTTTCTGGGGAGAGGGGTTTGAAATTTCTACTCCTGAGCACAGTTCAGTTTACCATGTCCGCACATTGTGTGCTGTGATACGAGGTAAAAAGACACAAATTAGGATTATGTTACCAAAGCATATTTATTAACATGTAATTACAATAAATGTTCAAAATTGTGACCACCAGAGTTTATGCACGCAGAACAACGGCGAAGAATGGAACGGCGAACATTCGCGAAAACATCAGGCTTTTCGAGCACTTCCCCAACAGTGGCGGAAAGTCTGGCGACCAGTTCCTCGGGGGATTCAATGGGTGTCTCATACATAAGAGCCTTCAATTGTCCCCAAAAAAAGAAATCGAGGGGTGAAAGATCTGGCGAGCGTGCAGGCCAAGCAACAGGACCACCTCGACCAATCCATCTGTTCGGAAATGTGATGTCCAGATAGTTGCGGACGTCTCGTACGTAATGGGCTGGCGTTCCATCGTGCTGGAACCACATGACCCGCCGGATGCGTGGAGGAACAACATTTAACAGGTCTGGCAGCACATGTTGCAGAAATGTGAGGTATGTTTTACCGTTGAGGCGTTCAGGAAGAAGGTACAGTCCGATTAGGTGGTCTCCTAGGATTACTGCCCAAACATTGATGGAAAAGCGTCTCCGATGAGCATGTGGATACGTAGCATGTGGATTGACATCCGCCCATACATGTGCATTGTGTGTGTTAAATGTACCTTCACGTGTGAAGGTACATTCATCGGTGAAAAGCACAGTTCGTCCAAAATGTGGATTTAGCGCGTTCTGCTGCAGAAACCAGCGGGCGAATTCAATACGATTTGGATAATCCCCTGGAGACAGTTTCTGGACTCGTTGCACATGAAACGGGAGCAAATGTTCATCCTTCAGTACCCTCCAAGTCATGGACTGTGAGGTATCCACCTGCCTAGCCACTGTTCGTGTACTTGTACTTGGCTGCGCCGCTAAAACATCCAGAATGGCTTCTGCAACAACTACTGATTCGTCCTTTTTTGCACGACCTGCATTCGACCGGGAAGCGAGAAATGATCCCGTCTCACACAACTGTCTGTGCAAGCGCTCGAAAGTTTTGCGGTTAGGCAACCGCCTGTTGGGAAATCGCTCTCCGTACATTTGTTGTGCCTCTGCACCATTTCCATCTGCCGCTCCGTAAATTAAATGCATCTCAGACTTTTCCTTATTCGTGAAGGGCACCATCTTCCGATTCATTACTACAGCGACTTACACTTGACTCACCGTTCAGTGGTTTTTATGCCTGAATCGTGTCGAAATTTTGCATACGTGTTCTTCTTCTTCCCCATTTGACATTTGCATACTTTCTGTCTCCTTCTTCACCCGGTGACTAGCGTCAGGAATGGAGCTTTAACGTTTGCATGAGCGACGTTTCCAACTGTGCCAGTGCCTTTATGAGTGAATTCCGACTATGCAGTCCTTGACGAAAGTTGTATTTTTGCCTCGTATCACAGCACAGAATCGTTGGGCATGGTTAAGTAGTGCAAACTGAACTATGTTCAGAAGTTGAAATTTGAACCCCCTCTCCTCGCTACTGAACCACGCTCAGCGATTCAGATTTTGAGCTGAAAATTTAAGTTTAAGTCTAAGCTTTACAAAGCATTTAATGAGACACAAAAAATAACGGTATAAAATAGTTGTTCGTTACTCCAAAGTCTAAAGCGCCCTCTATCGGAATTTTTTGAAACTTTTCTTTAAAATTTATTTTCAAGAAAATACTGACATAAAGAATAATTTTAGCAAAACGCGGCAGTAGTTAGAGCCTAATCTACGACACAAAGATCGGGAATAACTGATTTTTGTTCTGGGGGGGAGAAGGGTTTCAAATTTCAAATTTCAGTTTACGCTACTTAACTACTCGTTAGGACTCAGATTTTTAGATCAAAATTTAAGTTTAAGTCTAAGCTTTCGAAATCATTTAAAGAAATACAAAAAATAACGATAAAAAATAGTTGTTTTTTACTCCAAAGTCTAAAGCGCCCCCTATCGGCATTTTTTGAAATTGAACTTTAAAATTTTATTTCAAGAAAATACTGGCATAAAGAAAAATTTTTGCAAAAACCGCAAACGAATCGACCAATTTTTCCTTTTTTTATAATCATTTGAAATTTCGGACCCTAAACTTTAATGCCCCCTATCTCCTTGGGAATACGTCTGGGACCCTTAGTCTCCTATTTAATATTATTTGTCTTTAAGTGTACTATAACCCCTTAAAGTTCTGCCCATCTTTTATGAATCACCCTGTATACATTTTTAAATGTATTCGTTTAGAATGTATGTTTGATGCGAATATATATATATATTTACTATTTTGAACAGTAAATTGAGATAACGATTTCCGAATGATAAAATTGTTACTTTATTAAATTCGAAAAAAAATATCCGTTTTAACTAGAAATTTTAAATTAATAATTTTTCGGTTTTTATTTTAGAATTAAATTCAAACTTCGATAAGATTACAGTCAGTATACATGCGTACAAGGAATAAACATTCAGATTTCTGGATAAAAGAAATGTAAAAATCATGTTTTCTAGTAGGAGAACGAAAATTTCCATTCGTCTACCATCGTGATAACCACAGAACTCACAAGAATTTATTTCAATTTCCATTTCCTGTTGTTCTCCTATTTATTCTAAAACTTGTAGGTAGCCTAAAATAGATAAAATTTAAGCCACATTGAGCCATCCATTATCAATTTAAGACAATCTTTAGTCTTGTACTGAATTTTCAAAATACACTCTCAGAAATGTTTTGTTCAAATCACGGAAATGATTTTGGCAGCACTGCTACCGGTTTATATTCGAGAATGGAAGAAATTTCCAACAAAACATTTCCGTAATCTGATATTTTTAATTGTTATTATTATTATTTTTAAGAAAACACCCTTCTTTTTCCTCCATGGATCCACTTGGTTTTGACTATGATACCGTGCGTTTCAATTGAAGTATCTTAACTACTCCGCCAGCGAAAACTTCGAAAAGAACGAGTTTAAAATGCAGATACGATTTTTTTTTTAATTAGGAGGTTGGTACAGCTTGTTAAATTTCTTGTTCTCAAAGCTCGGATATTTTAACTTATATGCAAAGACGTTTCGTCGTTATGAGATAATGTTTGGTGCTTTAGCATTATAGGAAAATAGAGGTTAAAAAGTATTACGTATTGCATATATTTTTAATAAGAAATATTGACTCTTTTGAGTATAATCATTATTTAAAATTTGATTGAAATACTACATATATGTTTGTATAGTTTGTTTTTAAACAAATTAGAAAAAAATAATTTATTAAATTTTCTGTTTTTGATTTTAAAATTAAAATCGAAGTTAGGTATTTTTAAAGCCAATAGCCATGCGTGCAAGGGACATACGGAATTTACCCCTCTTTTCCAGACTCCCGGGAAATTTTACGGAAAAAACATGTTGTCTCATTATTTTTTAACTTATTTGTTCAATTTATTTTGACATTTTATAGTGTATAAACTGTTTTAGCGTAAAGTATATAAAGTATTTAGTGTATTACTATATAAGTGTATGGAAATGTAATTCTGACAGTCTAATTTACAGTGTACTAAGCGTACAAATAAATAATAAAATGAAAACAAAATTGAAACTTGCATCATAATTTTAGAATAGCGCAATGTTTTCACTCCTAAAAATGATCTCAGTGTCATTTTCTAAATAAAATTATGACGCACTTCCCCTGCTTAAATTAGGCCTATAAATTAAAATAAACACTAAATTGAATTTTTATAATTATGATAATGGGAGTTTCAGTTTATTTTACATACAAGTATTAGGTAAATTTTCTTCAACAACATATAATATTTCAATTTATCCATGCTTTTATCAGGTTAAAGAAACACGCTCTAATTTATTATTTGTTTGATTTTAAATTAATGTTTTATTAACTGAAGTCATGTTCTAAGGCGAAATATAATAGTCTAAAGTGTTTTCTAGTGAAACATAAACGTTTAATGTGTGTGATAACGTTTAACCAAGTGATACATAATTGTTTTTAATAGTTGTGTTAAAATTAAATTATTTTGATAATAAATAACCCAATATAACTGTTTTAATAATAAAATATGAGCCTAAGGCATAAAAAATATTTAATTGAATAATTGAATTACAAAAAAAAAAAAAAAAAAAAAAATATTGGTACTACTGGTGTAAAAATTGGTATAAAAATGGTATTAAAATTGTTCAGATATCGAATCTGTTATCGATTTTTAAGAAAAAAGTTCAGTCCATGCCATAGTAGTTTATAACATATTTCCATCTTGAATTCTCTCAACAGACTCAATGGGCTTATAACGAAAATCAATAAAAATATAAAAAATTTACAAATACATAGGCTTACAGATCGTATTAGAAATATCAAATATATATATATATATATAAATATATTCAAAGAAATTAAAAATAAAAAGATACACGAAAACTTTCATGATTTTGGGTTTTGCTATTATTACAATGTTTTTTTCCCTGTACTCGGAAAATAGTTGAGAAATGTGCTAACAGGAAATTATTGCAATTTTAAACATTTTAAAAGTTGTTTATTTCATATTTTAAAAATAAGTAGTTAAGTAAGTAATTACTTCATGAGAAAAAATGAAACCTGTTTTAAAACATTAAAATGTAAATAAGTGGAGTAAAAGTTTTGCAGTTTCTTTCAAGAAATCTTTAAAAACCTGTTTCATATGAATAACTGAATAAAACTTGCTAATTAACTTCCGGAAAAATTCAAAGTTAATTTAATTAACCTTGTGACATGCTATTGCTTAAATAAGTACGTTTTGCTTTAATTGAGGCAAATAATTTCTCTTTAAACAAAATACCTTTTATTTTTCTATAGCTAATAAATGTTTGTTTACTCATGGTTAAGGAACTGATATTATAATCTTTATTTTCAATTTTAACTGCATGTTATCTATGTTTGTTTGCATCTAACTAGATAAAAAGTGTATGAAAAATAATTTTCTATCACTTAATGGAAAGCAACCCTGCTTTATAATAGGTTTTTGTTAAATTGTAGTAACTTGAATTATTGTATTTAAATAATCGGAAAAAATATTATTACATGATTTTAACATCTATGAAAAATAGTCGTTGAGGGCCACCTAAGTACTTACCCATCATGCATATGCATAATGTAATATATGATATAAAACATGTGTAAACTATCTATAAAGTGCACTGCAATTCCAAAACAAAATTCAAATGTATATTTATATATTTTTGATATACATAATAATGTTCTATTAAGGAATTGCTGATGAATGTATTTCGATAAATTAGATAAAACTACAAACTACTTAAGTAGTATTAAATTGTATTAAAGATACATCCTTATAACTGAAAAAATAATGATCCTATTTACTGCGTCGGATTAAGCATCTCATTTCCAATTAAAATATATCTTTGAATTAAAATTTGAATGAAATACAGTACCATGAGAAATCGAAGAATGTGGAAAACAGGATAATAAATATCTAGGCAACTAATAATCCGATCGATTTCGTCCTTTATGCTTCTGTTATTTTATTGCCTTTTAAGCCCACTTCTTAAAATAAAATATTCGAAAATTTTTATATGTCGTTCATCAGAACGAATTTTTCAAGAGTCCGAAAATATAATTCCGGATAACCGAAGTTACTGATATTAAATATAGGCTTCGTCTCATTCTTACACACTAAGTACGCGTACAAAGTTTTAAGTCTCTATCTGAATTTGTTCGGGAGATAGAGCATTTACAGACATAGTGGACAGAAAACCCTTTTTTTTTTTGGAAATAAATTTTTTTTTACATATTGCTTTCAAATTTTGTAGAATTTCAGCCTAAGATGTTTTCTAATGTATCTGTCGTAAATAATATCTTCAAAAGAAGAAGCCATTGTTAATATTTGTATTTAAAAAAAGTACGTAAATCAGTAGGAGATTTGCATTAAGTGGATTTAATTTATATTAGCTGTGTTTAAAAAAATACCTCTTGAGAATTAAAAAAAAGTATTTATTTGTTAGAAAAATTAGAAAAAATCTTTCAAAGTCTCAAAATTTAGATATTTTGAACGAAAAAATTACCGATTGTTATGTGCGGATAAATAATTAAATATACAATATATTTTTTGAAAAATTTCTAAATTAGCTTTATTTCCATTTACGCATACTAATATTTAAAGAGGAGTTATGTTCTTTTATAAATAGGTTTATCTTTAGGCGGTTAAAGATTTGATATTACTTATAGTGCTTGATATAGTACTTGCTTATATAGTGCTCACTTATTATAGTGTTTGATATTACAACTCTTTTTTTTCTAATTATTCTAGTTTTCTCTAATTTTTCCTTTCCTTTTTTAGCCTTGCTGCGAATAAAGAAGTTTAAATTGTGGTAAGTAGGTAAACCTTATTCTTATAAATAAAAAAATAACTAAAATCAAAGTTTTTTTTTTTTTACATAATGCATCATCTATTCATTAAATAATAATATAGAAATATAAAGTAAAAGAAATAATTAAAAAAATATTTAAAAGCTGCATTTATAAATTTAAAATCAATAAATTGTGCTATGGCACCACCAATGAATGAGAGGTCCTGAACTCGAAACAGGTAAACGGCAAGTGCTGGGTTCGGACCCCAATCGCAGCCGTCGGCCTGATCGTTCGTAGTTTTCCATGATTTTCTTCGATCCTTGGATATCCTTGCTTAAATACGGATTAAGTTTCCTTAGAAAGACCTCTATAGAGGGCTCTCCTAACTTAGGGCCTCATTTTTTAATTATATCCCTTGAGATAATTGGCCGTAATCATCGGAAAATACAATCAACCAACCTTGTGCTACGTTACATAAAGCATTTAGCGTTTTTTATGCTTTTACAAATAAATAAATAAATAAATAAATAAAAAATCGAAGAAGATTAAAAGTGAGTGCTACTTATCACCTAATATATCCTCGGCAAGAAAAAATATACCGATGCTTAAAGCAATTGTTATAATGTTATTATGCATTGTACTAAAACGTTGCATTATCTAGTGCGAAAATTGTCAGAAATGACATAATGTAATAAATTCACATCTAACATTATGTGATTATATCTAATTTATTTATATAAATTCAAAAATGTATCGTATAATAATATTTAAATACGTTGGGAAATTTAAGCTAATATTTCCCTTTTAAACATTTTAATTTAAATATAAAAGCTCTCGCTGTCTGAAACTATTTGAACAAAATTTTATTGATGCTTTTCGTGTATAGTACTTAATAGATTACTTTTTTATTATTTTTTAAATGTTTCATAGAAATATAATGAGATGAAAGTTTTGAATGTTTAATATATTTCTCCCAGGAAAAATATCATTAAATTGCACTCTCAATCTGTCACATATAACATTTAACTTTTTTTGAACAAGAAAATTTTATTATGCAGAATTTGACTAAAACTGTTTAGTTGTTTGCATTCAAAATTGTCTCAAAATAAGTGTTTACAACATTTAAGATATTTGAACAACTGTAAAAATCAAAATTGAAATATCCCTAATGAAATAGTATGGGATAGAAAGAAGGAGTAGTACAATACAATGAACAGCAATGCTTTGTAAGTGCTTCTTGTGCAAATGATTTGTTGAAGAAAACAGACAATGATAAGCTTGGTTTCATGAAGCGATTATTTTTACAAGTCAAATAAATTGAATAAATGTTCACTGCAAACGTGTGGCGAATGTGCCGATTTCATTTGAAAGTTCATGCTATTATGACTGCATAGCTTCAATCCGAACCAACGAAACTAAACTTCTTTTCATCAATGAAAAAAAAGAAATATAAAATAGTTCAATTTGTTTGTTGCTTCAAACGTTGATTTTTGAAACTCAGCACTAAATATTTTATGTTCACATGCAAAATGGAAACATACACACACACACACAAATATCTTCAAAATTTTAAAGAAACTAGGATTTTTAGAATTTTTTATGCAACGGTAACAACCAAAATTCTTCTAATAGATGTGCTGTACATAATAAAATCTGTAAGGTTACAAAGAATGTTTTAAGAAAAATTTTCTGTAACTGCAGGTTACATATAAAATTTGAGCAAGATAATTGTAATTTTAGAAGAACCTTTTATAAAATTACAATTTTCTGTAGTTTGAGAAAAGCTACATTTCTTGATTTTTATTTCTTTTTGTAAAGTGTACTAAGCATACAGATTTCGGTAAATTTACATATGTGCACCCTGAAAAAAAATCTATGTAGTTACTAAAATTTTTCTAGGAAACTGGGATTTATAGAATCTCTTATGCCAGTTTCTAACTTCCTAAAAAAATCTCTGTAGATTTTTTTTTTACCATATAGTAGAATTAAACATTTTTTAAACTGTAGATGTCTGTATGTATATAAGTATTACTGCTCATTTTAGAGTCCATAATGATGATAAGAGTATGATGTTACTGAATTCTTTTGTTATCATTCTTTCTCTCTACCGTGCGAACAACCGCATTTTCCGATCAAGTGGGGATAAGATTCGACATATGTGTATATTTCAGAGCGCCATATTTAGTTGGAGTCTGTAAGAAAATAAATCTGACAGTGTTTCAAATGTTCTTTCTATCAACAGTTTTTTAATACGTAGAAACACGAAAATTCTGATGTTTTTCTATCCTGAATTCGTCCTTTTTCGAACTCGGATAGCATTCTTCCTCCCCAAACCACCCCATCGTGTTTTTTTGCAAATTAAATAATTGTTTTCAAAATCTTATTTAAATGTTTTGTTGAATAATATGATAATAAAGATTAGGGGTTGTATCCAAATATACGTGCAATATTTTGTATGCCATATTGGACACTAATTAATGGATATACGGATACAGACCCTTATCTGTCTGCTTCATTTTGGAAATAATTGATTTTCAGTTTATTCTACCGACGATTATTTTCATAATTTTCAATTTATGCTTTTGAAACTTTTACAAAAGTTTCTCTATACATTTAGCAAACACATTATGCAAATTACATTTTCATGGCTGTGACATATGCACTGTGAAACTTTATTTAGTATACGTTATCATTTTTCTACACATTTTATTATTTTAAAATTCGGATTGCAAGGTATTATGTACGATAGTTTTTGACATATTTTCTTAAAAGAAAATTTTTTTATATTAAGAACTCTGGAACTTATAAACAAAAAAATTGAAAAATGTTTTGGCCTTTTTTTATAAAAAACTCAATTTTTCTACTAGTATACATGATAAACCTCATAAAAATAAGCGCAGTTTATTACAATAAGCCATGTAAACATAATCTTTAATTTGGATGCTTTTGCTGTACTAGCTTTTAGAGGGTTATGCAAAAGATCTTCGTTCTTTTTAAATTTTTTGACTGTCCCCTATAGGATTTCGAGAAAGAATCTTTACTGAAATATATGATCAGTACTGTTTTATTTACACACCTGAATTATAAGAATAATTACTGACTTATTTTTATAGATATTTATTAAAACATCTAAAATTGCTTGTAGTCGTTCACCTTTGGTGATATAGTCCATTTCTTATAAAACATACCACAGTCTAAAAACAACACAAAACGTTACGAATTTCATAAATTATACTTTATTTACATCATTTCACTATTTATAACTAAAAATATATCCAAAATATCATAATTATATGAAAGATTACCTAATTCAATAAATATACAATATTAAAAATGCAGTTTTCCTTTAAACCCCTTAGAAGCTATTGAAATTCAGAGAATCTATTCTGAGGTTAATTAGTTTCTTAGCAATTCATATTTTGATTTGTTTCTACATATTCTTGGTTACACATATTATTGAAAAAAGATTAATACATTTTTTTTCTAAAAAACAGAGAGTACTAACCACAATCTTTGAAGTTTTGCTAACTTTATCTTTTATAAGTGGTACTTGAAATTGATTTTTAAGAAGTTTTAAGAACTTATGAATGATTTAATAATTATAAATTTAAGGGACGCCAAAGTAAGGTCTATATTTATCCATACGTATGTTCTGCTTTTAAGTAACATAAAAAGATATATAAAAGGAGAAAATTGCGATATTTTTGCTTCAATGCTGGCTTTAAGAAGATTTTTACAGAACAGAAAATTAAGATCACTGACGATATTGATACTTTCAAACTAGCTTCTTCACATTTTTATGCTACATGTATTCGATGAAAGTGCTAAAAGTATTGTACCATTATGCTTTTAGATTTAGTTCATGGCGATAATAAGTTTCAAATATGTTTTAAATATTTTCCTTAGAAATACTTTTAATATTTTACATGAATGTATTTCTAATGAATAAGTTTTTCATGTTGTATGCTAAAATTATAGATATATGATGAGTTGGAAGAACTGTTCATTTCTATTCATTATTTGATTTAAAAAAGTTTTTGAAAATTATTATAATTTTCCTAAATAAAAGTTTTAATGAGTACATGCAAGGCTACCATACGCGAACGAATTAAACAATTAAATGTAATAGGAATAACGTGCTATAAATACATCTCATTATAGTAAAATCTGGTGAGAACATTGTTATTTATTTTTTAAGTATATAAATTATAAGTATATACATTGTATATACATTGTAAGTATATACATTGATATTCGGTAAGGGCCGCACATCTATTGAAGATGATGACTGTTAAAATGTTCACAAACAAAATAAATACAGATAACAGAACTTGCATAAATCACTATAGATTGCAAATAAATAAACAACAATAGCTAACGTAAGAAAGGAAATCTACAAATCATATGAAAATATATTACTGCGTGATGTTTCAATACAGACGCTATTTTCAGAAAAGTGACTTTCATCATACATCATTTGACATCAGAAAAGTGACCCAAAACAGACTTACCACCGAAATTACTTGCTACTTTAACCCCCAAAAAATCACCGATTATATCTTATTAAAGATAAATTTCAGTTAATTTGTTAGTTTATATACTTAAAACATAGAAATTGTTGTGTCTAGTAAGACTTTAATGTATATATGCTGCATATGCAGGCACCATCATACATAAGACAGAACCCCTATCGCTTAATAAATACAACAATATCAAAATGTAAACTAATCGTTGGTTTTGCTTTCATACTATAAAACATAAAAAATAAAGTATGTGTAAACTATTTATGAAATGGACTGCAATTCGAAAGTAAAATTTAAATGTATATTTAAATATATTTAATGCTTAGTAATGACATATTACTGAACTAGTGGTACCACTTGAACTCCCATCGACCAATTTTGACAAACACAAAAATTATACGATTTGGCATAATTTTTATTTTAAACAACGAAATGACAAAAAGTAGTAAATGATTGATAAAAATACAAATAAAACGACGATTAAAAATCACTTGATGACACAACAAACACGTGTGATGTATTTAACGTCAAATATATGACGCATTTTACAGTAAACCATTATTGCATTTAATCTTATAGTTCGACAATAGTTTTCTGGTCGATGGGTATAATCAAGTACTATCGAACTGCGTAAAAGAAACATCCTTGCAACTCCAAAAATGAAAATCATTTTAATTAACAATTTACTGCATCGGATTAAGCATCTCATTTCCAATTAAAATACATCATTGAATTGCAATAAAGAATCTTAAAAAATCGAAGAATATAGAAAATATGATTACAAATATCTAGGCGACTAAGTTACCTGATTGACTTAATTTTTTATGCAAAAGTTATAATTTATTCATTGTCATTTATAATCATTCCTTAAGATAAACAATTTCGAAAATGTTTACATACCTTTTATGAGAACCAATATTTCGAGAGTCCGAAGAAATAGTTTCGGATAGTCAAAATTACTGATATTCATTAGGCTTTTT
This sequence comes from Maratus speculifer, assembly GCA_964019185.1. Classification (NCBI taxonomy): domain Eukaryota; kingdom Metazoa; phylum Arthropoda; class Arachnida; order Araneae; family Salticidae; genus Maratus; species Maratus speculifer. The sequence continues at coordinate 297,353,512 of OZ025292.1, forward strand.
CCCATTACATACTAAATATACAGCTAATTTCAAGTTTCTCTCTCAATTTGTTCGGAAGATAGAGTGTGTACAGACACGACACACATGCCAAACACACACACACATTCCAATAGCAAACTTGTTTTCTATAAATATGTTTTTCGGAATCTCCATTATCTAAGACGTCTAAACCGAAATCTCTTGAAAACATTTTTCTTTTGGGAGCTTAAAAACGACTGAAATACAGGAATGTAATGTTTGTTGAATCTTTGCTTAAATTATTAATGATAATTATAAGGCTGCTAGTCATTCAGCTTTCAAATTATCCTCAGCAATAAGTCTATGGGTTTTAAATAGCATTCTCATACTTAAAATATCACCCCATGAAATAGTATTTTTAACTTCTTTTTTAATTATTATTTTTCATGCTGTTTTTTTTTCAAAATATTTCTAAAATATACGTCTTATTTAAGATTTTATGTTTTAATAATTGATGAACTCGGTGTAACCTTTTAACACTCCATACAAAATTAAGTTTAGATTTCAGAAATATTTTGAAAACTAAGAAGAAAAGAAAAATTCTATAAGAAAAAATTACAGAAAAATAGAAAAAAAATTCCTGAGGAGAGATTTTAAATATAAAAATGCATCAAACGCAAAAACGCTTAGTGGTTTTATATTACCGAAGGGAATTATGAAGCTGAATGACTATCGGCCTTAAGCGAGGATTTTTGTTTACCTTTTTAATTATAGGATACCTTTTTTTCATAACTTTTTAGACATTTTTTTCATACTTCGAAGAAATTTAAAATAATGTATTTATTATCTTAATATATTGCATGCAAAAGGTTCATGGAAACGCAAGTTTAGATTGTTTTGAAACGATTTTATTTGTTATCTTTAAAGCTATTTTAAGAAAAATTACAGAAAGTTTAAAAAGTTTTTTAAGTCTAAAGAAAGCAGCTATTGCATTTTACCATGCGTTTAATGATAGTAGTAATGATATTATTACTACTTTTTTTAATATTAATAAACATATTCATACTACTTACCAAACTTATGACGTTATATACTATAAAAAAAAGATCTATAAAGTTACTAAAATTTTTCAAGGACACTGGGATTTATACAGCTTTTTATGTAACAATAAAAACAAAAATTCATGCAACAAGTACACTTTTACAACGTAAATACGGTTGCAGTAAATCAAACTATCTGTATGTTTACTAATATATATTTTTTTACGAAACTTGGATACATAGTCTAGTTTTTATGAGTCTGCAACCTGGTTTACAGATAAAGTTATAAAGTTTTAATACGATTACTGTAATTTTAGTAACTTCTTTTGCAAAGCTGGACATTTCTGTAGAATTACGAAATCTAGTTTTGTATATTTACATATTTTTTTTGTACAGTGTACAAATAAAATTTGAATAAGCATACAGATTTCCATAACTTTACATCTATAGAGTTACAAATATATTTTTTCATAGTATTTTATTTATTTAAAAAAAATGATTAAAGCTTTAAAGTATTTGTTAATGACATTTGATTTATTAAAACATTAGTATATGTTTAGAGGTTCTAATTTTATGTACTTTGTTTCCATACATACAATAGATATATGGAAACAAATGGTTTTTATACAAGAAATTTTTATGTAACTACTTTGATTTTTCGATTTTCTCTTTGACATAAGTTTATCCAGGAGATGATTTGTATTCTGACCCTAAAGGCGAGGAATTTAAATGACAAAATCACAGGTGACTGCTTTCGAAATCAATATTGCACATCACAGATGCCATTTTTCTTACGTTGAGGGTTCTGCTCTATTTCTAGAGCTTAGAAAAGAAAAAAAATACTGAATTATCTATTCAATATGACAAAGTGAAATATTCAGATAATATTTCATTTTTGAGGATTGTTTCTTTTTTGCATTCTGTGATAAACTAAGCAGACTGTTTCAAGTACATAATATCTGTTATTTGTTTCAAGAAAGTGATACGCATTTTTTTTATTAGAATAAAGTATCTGTTCTATTTTGTTTTCCTTTTGTGCTTGTTTATAATTTCACGCTGCGGTGGGAAGACGAATTATTGTGGTCTATGGTAAAAACTATTTTAATCGTTACAGGGAAAAGTAATTGTGTTGAAATAGTGTAGTAAACGCATGGGTTTTTCATTTAAAAATAGATAAATATAGTTTTTGTTAAAAGAAATTGTGCTAACGAAAAAATTTATCTGTAAATTTGGGTGCAAATTGTTTGTAAAACTAAATAAAAATCACCACATTTTAAACAGTATCGGCTGTTATATGCGTAATTATATCTGAGATAATGTGTCTATCTACATAAATCGTAAGAAAAAGTTTAGTTTTACTAGAAAAATATTGAAGCTTTACAATGGCCGCTCATAAATCCTGATTTAAATCTTATCGATAACTTATAGGGAGATCTAGTAATGAAAACCATTTTTCTTCAGAATTGGAATTCAGATCAACAAGATGATTAGCACAAAAACAATCCCGAACTGTTCTAAAAGTTAATAATGTCAAGGACTGATGGAATATTTGCAATCAGTAAACTCCTTAGGTAACTGCATAACACATTAAATATTTGTTTCTTTGGTTACTATATTTAATTTTCTTTGGTGTCCGTACAGGCTTTACACAAGCAAAAATAGAAAAATTAGTTTCTTTTCATAATAAAACAGTGACAGTTGAATTTTGTTGACTTTTTTATTAACTTTTCAGCTTGATGATACACATTATGTGAAAAAAAGTTTCATTTGTTTTGAAATGTATCAAAAAAGTTAATATTTTTTGCTGTCCTTATAGTTTTTACACGCACTGTACATTAATCGATATCAGTAAAACAACAGGTTTTGTAGACTGTTTCAAGATGTATATAATACATGTGAAATACATGTATTATATACATTAAGTACATCTAAAATACATGTGAGGTATTCCTTTTTAAATTTTATTGGTGTATCGAATGTTAAATGCTTTGAGCATTTCTAAGTATATTCTGAAGTGATTTGTTGTCATTAACGTCATTCATTAGGTAATATTTTGAATTAGATACAGTTTTTATCAGAATTCTATCGATGAATAAAATGATTAATATCGTCTTCATAATAATTGAATTCGGAATGTACTGCAGGTAGAACATTGGCCAGATTAAAAAAATCGAATTGAAGATTCAAATGTAAATGCACATTGATTTTATTTGTTATAAGAGCTATCTATTTCGTTGAAATGTATGACAACATCTTTTAAAATTTAATGTTATTACAATATCTCATCCAAAACTTTTTGGAATAAAATGTGCTGGTAATACAATATGTATACTTTAATAGAAATAAGCGTAATTATTGATTTGTATATCATTGTGTATTTAAAATGTTATGCAAATTTTGTCCAAAATACAATTTATATAATTGTCGATTGATTTGATTGCAGGTTTTTAAGTATTAAAAGTCTAGCAAGCTGTCTAGTCATTCAACTGCTTTTGTAGATGACAGTTACTCGAATATATTATAAAATTTAATCATCAGTCAGATTTGAGATAAATTACAGATATTTAGCCGTTTTATTTAAAATCAATTAAATGATTGGTCAGCTTATTGCAAGTATTTAACGGTTTACAAAGTTTTATCTTTATGGTATAACCTAGTTAGAAATCACATAAATTTACTTACTATGTATTAATTAATTTACATTAGCAGATATTTCACATTTACTTACACATTTTATTAAAAAAATAATTTCTTTTGAAACTGTAACTGCTTTCTGTTGATTTATTTGATAAAAATGGGAGTAAAACTTTCAAATACTTAACCTCTTCAGACCTGAGGTGCACATTTGTGTACCTCTGACTTCAACTGCGTATCTCACTTAATATTTGAATTTTTTTATTGCGACGAGAGGATGTATTTGTGTACGATAGCCTTTTCTAGTTTCAGCAAGAAATGGCGCTAGCAGTCTTAATTCATATCATTTTGGAGAAAATAAACGAGCAATGGCGAAAAATATAAAATTTCGAAAAAGTAAGTATATTTTTACAATAAGAAAATTAATATTTATTCATAATATTTTTTAAGAAAGCTTATAAACTCTTCAGTATTGCGTAAATCATTTAATTTTTTTAACTAGATCATAATATCTATTTAAATTAGATGTAATTTGAAAGGTACACATATATCCACCTCCGGTTTCAATTCTGTGTTTTTGGAACGAAGTCATCTCACACAAAAAATTTGTACTGAATGGTATCTAATTACTGCAGTGCTAAAGTTGTTGAATTATTAGAAAAATATACTTAATTATAAATAAGAATTCATTTTGTTGATGTTTTAAATTAAAAATAAAGTTTTAAAAATCATAATTATTATATCTTCGTAAGAGTAAATAAACTGATGAGGCCAATGGTGATGGTGAGTCTTCTGGCAATGAAAATTTTGACGACACAGATATAACTATTGAGTATATTGCTCCAGCAAATACCCCGAATCGATGTAACAATAAAGTTTAACCTAAATGGCCTTTGTTATGGAAAGCTGAAAATAAGTAAATTTTAAAACTTATGTTACAGCACACTAGAATAATAAAATCTTATATTTTCGCAAATATTTATTTAATTTTTTTTTCTTCTAATAGTATTTCCAGGATCATTGATTGATGAGGATTATCTAAAAGCAGATTTTACAGCATCGTAAATTCTTTTGAATCATTTCTAGATTAGTTAAATGAAGATTTTTGGAAAAAGTTTCATATGAAACCAATTCCGTTCAAACAATTCCAATTCCGTTATATTCCGATCAAACACGAAACACTCGCTCAATAAATGCATCTAAATATGAAATTATAGAAGTTACAGGCGTACACATACTTGCAGGAACTTTAAAATATCTCCAAGCAAGGTTCTACTGGCAAAAAGACTTGTCAGTACTTAGAATTGCAGCTACTATGTCACGTGATCGATTTTTTGAGGTTAGAAAATGTCTTCATTTTGCAGATAAATGAAATGATCTTTAACCCTCTCGAGCATAAATTATTTTTTAATATTTTTCATTAATCACAAAAAATCTTATTTTTTGATAAATGAGAAACCATAATAAAATAATTTTGTTATTGTACTGCATGTTAGATATTATCTGTCAAAAAATCAAATCTCCATAAATGAATCCTCAAATTTTCTTTTGCTTAATAATGCAATAATTATACGACCTCATACGAGATCCGTATGCCCGAGATTGTTAAGCAGATAAAAATTATAGAAAGTAAATCTTTTCTTTAATGCAGTAAAAATAAAATGATTGTCCCTTCCCCGACCAAAACCTTTATCAGTAGATGAACAGACATCACTAGATCCCATTTGCTGGACGTTGTGGATCTAGACAGTTTGTGCCGTTAAAACCTAATCCTTTGGGATTAAAAAATTTTATTTTATCCGCCAATGATGGCCATAGCCTTGAATGTCAAATATATCATGGAAAATGAATTGTACCAGCTGATGATTCAAAATAATTATGATTAAGTCTAGGTGAAGGCATTGTCAAATTGTTTTTTAAATTTATATCAAAAGACAACACACGGGTGATTTACTAGGACAGTTTTTTACTAGTGTAAAATGTGTCGATTTTTTTTTATTGAGGAAACTACTAAACTAGAATGATTATGGACAAAAGACTACACTGTAAAAAAAATTCTGTAAAGGTACTAAACATTTTCTAGGAAACTGGGATTCCAAGAACTTTTCATGTAACAGTAACAGGAAAAATCCATGTAACCGATCGTAAAACTTGAATTTTTGCTGTTACCATTACAGGAAAAGTTCTTGGAATCCCAGTTTCCAAGAAAAAGTTTAGTACCTTTACAGAATTTTTTTTACAGTGTAGGAGGAGAAGATAAAGAAATCAAGAATGATCGAGATTTGTAACACGAAGAGTGGGATGAGTGACTAAGGGAATATGTGTATACTAAACTGGAAAGGTAACAAATGTGTAACTTTGCTTTTGATATTCATCGATAGCGATCCCAAGAGCAGTTGTGTTAGGTGGTCTAAAGATCAAAACTGTAAAATTAATGTAAAACAACCTGCAATTGTGAATAAAAACGTGTATGGGTGATACAAATTTAAATGTTAGTTGTTTAGCTTACTACCGTTATTCTATTCGCACAAAAAAGTAGTCAACAAGAGTTTCATATACATTTTATAGATTTGGTTACTTCTATTTGTTGCATAATGTATATCAGAAATTGCAAACCAGGTGAAGTTCCTCGAAAAGACATATTGTCTCTCTTGCGATATTTTTAGAGATTGCATAAGTACTGATGAAATGTAAGAACAAAGTTAGGGAAGAACGATGACCATGGAGACTACTCAAAATTTATTTTTCTGAAAATTATTCTGCAGATGATTTCGCAAATAAACCACAGCAAAAACAACGTAAGAATATTTAGAAGCTAATTTACTATGTTAGATATGACAAAATTGGACAGTTTCCTCGTTCAACAAATGATAACTTTGCTTCAAAATGCAAGTATGAAGGCTGCAAATCAAGAACAAGGGTTATTTGTACAAAATGCAATATATATCTCTCTCTCTATATATAAATATATATATATATATTTTTTCGAAAATAGCACGTAAAATAAGCTTATATGTATCAAGTGTCCATCAAATTCCTCGTTTAAATATACTTTTTGAAAAATGAAGTGTTTTTTTGCAGTATGAACCCGAGGTGCACATATGTGTACCTGCTAGTAAATAAAAACTAATAATAATTATTTTACTTTTTATTACAAAATTATGTTTCTATACGTATAAACAGATGTAATAAACTGTGAAATGATTTTTTCGATAGCTTAAAATGTGTCAGGTCTGAAGAGGTTAAAGATCTCTCATAATAACTCTTTTTAGAGTTGATATATATGAAAATTTTAAGAAATTATTTTTAATCCCATTTCTAATTCAAACATGAAGATGTTTATTGATTCAAGTATCGAGTGAGAGTTTTCTGTTACATAATATCAATAAATGAAATACTCGAAAAATATTCTATATACTTACTTAAGAAAGTTATATGTTATATGAAAGAATGTTAGATGTTTCACAAAAGTCTTTGATTTTTAAACATCAAAGGTTATAACTTCATTTCTCCAGTTTTCCTTGAGGTAACTTGAATTTTTTTTGTTTTTTCTCTATATTGTTTTTCTGTTTAAAATGTAATTTTATTATGTTTTATAAGAATAATATATAACAAAGGAATAGGATATATTTTAAATTTGCAATATTTTCTCTTTATTTGCACGTACAATTTGAATTAATAATGGCAATCTTAATAAGATGCAAATTATTATTTCTATGAATCCCTAGAAAAATAAAGCAATAAGAATACTGTTCAACAATTTCCAAAACAATATTCTGTCAGTATTGTTTACATTCGCCATATTGCATAATCTAGTTAATATTGCATTTTGTGAAGAATGTAGAATGAGAATTTTGTACATTACTGAACCAAAATTCATTTTTGAGTATATTACGAGTAAATGTAAGCGAAAAGAGAAAAATAAAATCTAAGACATATTTTAATGTTTTCACAAAATTTTAAGAAGTAACATTTAATTCCGTTTTTAACAGTTATTGCACATATATATGTGTACTTATATACAATTTAAACGTTAAACTATGTTTCAGTGCTTTACAGCAAAATGTGTATTTTGAAATTGACTCAAAATGACGTGTTTATGGCAATTTACACGCTTTTATACATGCATATAGACAAATCGTTTTTGTATAATCAGTATACATGTTTTAATATGTATATTTATGCATTTATTTTTAGATTGTAGAATTTATTTTATACGTAGAATAGCCTAATGATAACATTGCTATATATTTTATAAACATTCTAGAGCTTTTATTTATTTATTATAAAAAATGCTATAATTCTCATTACAATGCAAACATCAATTTAAATGGTAAAAAAGAATATGAGGCAAATTATTTGCATCTGCCTATTCAATTAAAATTTGTAATCTTATCGAAAAATTTTATAACAGTATGGGAGTGTTTGCATGTTTCAATAGCGCACTAATATTTGTTTTTGTTATTTATACACGCCATGCAAAATAAAAGAAACAATAGTTTAGTGGACTAAATAATAAATATAAATACAATAATAGGCACATTAACCATATGAATTTATTTTATAAATATAAATAGGCAGTGTAAACATAAGTAAACTTTGACAATTGCTATTATTACAATGTAATACATATCTTTGAAATCGATATCCTACAGCAGCCAAATTATAAGAATAGAAAATATATTTTTAAGGTTCAATAATTGTATATGTCAATTGTGCTTCCTTTGTGTCTGTTAACTTTGTTGTGACAAAGTTTGTAACAATTTTGTGGCAAAGACTTAATAAGATTTCAAATTTTTCGGGTAATCAAAAACATGCCATATCTCACGAATGCCAGATTGTATTTTTATTTTCAAGTTAAACGGGATCATTTGACAAATGTTTCGATAGATATTGTGCACTACAATACCTTAAAAGTACTTTATGAAATTTAGATCAAGACTATTGACCGACCAATCAAGTATTGGAACCTTAATACCCTTTAAACTGCTTCTTTGTTTTGCAGAGTTAATTAAGACATTGTTTTTTGAAAAGTATAGTTATATGTGGAGTCACCCTCACTCAATTCAACAAATGACATTAAAAATGAGAACAGACGTACACCTATGTTGTCTTTCTAATAAAGCAATTCTTAGCTTACTTCCTGATAAAAATGACATCCAAATCAATTAAAAAGTCTTCATCTAGTTGACACGATAAAAATACACTCTGTACTTTTAGGAGGTCATGCCAAAAACATAACTGCCAGCCTCACATAGATTATCCGTAATACCTGCGTTAATTTGACCCTGGTTTAATGAGTTTCGAACCTGAAGTTTTTCAAAGAAATGAATTTAAGTATATTCCACTAATAATTTTGAAAGATTCGTGAAATATATTTTCTGGTTTGAAATGACATTAACCTGGATCAAACTAATCCTGGTATTACGAAAAATTAGTTGAAAGTTGGCAGCTATGCAAAAGTAACAAATACCCTCTAGGGTACCCAAATTAAGCTTCTTTTCATCACTCAAAATAACTTAAGAGAAATTGGTTTGTTGCTTCAGATGTTTTTGTGCAAATTGCATGCGTAATTTCTTTACAGCTACATGTTAAACACGGACATCATAGTCTTTTTACATATTTAACCGCCCTAGACTTTTTATTGCATTTCTTCTCGTCTTTAATTCAAATAATTTCTATAATTTTAATTTATTTGCTGTCATTTCTTTAGAACCTCTTGAAATCGAACTTTGTGATACTTTTGAAAAAATTTTCGGGATTTCTGTAGATTTTGCAGAATTATAAGTAATTAGATTCGTAAGAAATAAACAATAAGGTACGGTATAATAACGGTGTTTAAATATTTAATTGTATAAGTTATCCTTTGAACTGACGTCCAAATAAAGCACATTCATCTGTCCCTATCGTCAGAAAGTTTTGTAAATGAAACGAATACTGTTTCCGCGTAATGGAAGAGGCAATTAATTTTTTTATAATATATTTCTAATGATAATTCATTGCACACTAATGAAAGTCTGTCTGTTGTTTATATTATGAAACATAATTGTAAAACTGATTGTTTTATATTTACAGAAAATTTAATTTGCTTACATTTTTGGATCTTACTGACCATTTAAATATAATTGTAATATGATTATTTCAAGATAATTTAAAATAGATTTATTATCTTTATAATTACTTGATATCAATAAGGTAAATATTATTGATATTTTTTATAATTTTCAGCTATTTTTTTATGATATTGAAATTAAAGGAATTGCAAATTAATTTGTAACCAGCATATTGTAATTTTATTATGATGTTTTTTGTTAAAGGTATCATCTTGAATGCTATTAATTCTAACTCAGGAACCAGAAAATAACATGTGCATATATTGGCTGTTTTTAAGGCAAAAGACAATTGGAGTAAGATGAAAGACTTTGAATAAATTTATTCATTAACTTCTCATGTTTCATCAAATAATAATTCAATTTTCATTTATAAACTATTTAACAATTATTTTTGAACACTATTCCTTTAGAATTACTCGAAGAATTTCATTAAAATGGATTGAAAATGTCATATACGAAATTGTCCTTCATTTACGAACCGCAATTTTGAAATATTTGCGACGCACTTATCACTTAGCTCTTTATGTCGGAATTATTGTTAGAACTTAGTAAAGTACATATTTTAAAATAGACTTTTAAAAATATATACATTTTTCGTAAACAATTGCTTTAATATTATTTGTAGAATTTAATTTTAACACAATGATTTGCTCATTTCATAGCAAACGCGAACCGACTCCTTTGTTTTTGTATCATTCATATTATTTTCCATATCTCTATATAGCTCCGAACAAATTTTTAAGATTTGATTTGAAAATAAATTTAACAAATTTGATCTAATTGAAATTTGAATAGGGCTATTGGAACAGTGGCTTAGATAAGAGAATTTCCTCCTGCATAAAAATGAGATTAAAAAAAAAACTAATAATCACTTGAATATAAATTTATATAGACAAAGAGAGAGAGAGAGAGAGAGAAAGAGACTAAATAAATAAATAAATAAACATTGATGTTTCTCCTTAACTTTCCTTTCGTTTGTTAGAAAAACCACAATAAGTCATCCGTCCAACCTCCAGTAGCAAAAACTTATTTGCGGCCTGCCTGTAAATTTCCGGCATGCTGGCTAATGCGGGGGAATACCGTAATATAACCACGAAGAAAAATATACCCTTACATCTTCCGTTTTACTCACGACTCTGAAACGAGTTTTAATTTTTGAATCCTCAGAAATCAAAAAATTATATTTTCGAGATTTAACAGAATATTTATAAAAAAAAATTTCTTTTGCTGCCACAGATTTTCGAAAGCTTTTCTGAGAACTTATTATAGTGCATTAAACTTTAATCCAGATTCTAGAGTTTGTGGATTTTATTAATTTTCAAGAAAAAATTTTCTGGTTTATTCGGGCGATTTTACAAGCAAATCAGATACGTGAACAAACAATAAGATTAACATAATTCTGTAAAAATATTAACATTCTTAAATCCCATTAGCCCAACATCTTTACAGGATAAATGTCGCAGAATAGTATTGTTGCATCGGAATGTAAATTAGATATTTCACAAACGTCTTTGTCTTTGACAATTCGAGAATTATTATTACATTATTATACCATATATTCTCTTTAATAGCGCATGGAACATATTGGCAAGTGAAATGAAACAGTTTTTGCGAAATATTTAACATCATGTATCTTACTTAAAAATAGAGATAGAAATTATTTTTCTTACAGTAAATATATACACTATAGCTCATATATAAATCAAAAGAAGTTGATTTAAAGCATAAATTATTTTTCAAGAAGTGATTAACTTTTTACATATTTTTTGAACAATATGTCAGCGCGATGAATTTTTCTAGAAAACTATTGAATATATAACCTCAAAATTTGTTATGACATCAGAAAATATAATTTGAGAATAATAAATAACAATTTTCATTTTGACTTAAAACAAATAGCTTATTTAATTTAAACAAATAACTATTTTATTAAAAACTTTAAAAATCCCCAAAAAATAATTTCAACGCAATAATTTGCGCGCATTTGCATAGCAAACGCGAACCAATTCCTTTGTTTTTGTGTCATTAATATTATTTTCCACATCTTTGCAAAGCTCCAAATAAATTTATAGATTTGATTTGGAAATAAATTTTAAGAAATTGATCTAATGGAAACTTGAATAGAATTATTTGTTCAGGCATCTAGTGGAGGCAATTCTCTCCTGCATAATATCTTTAGAGGACAAATGGCGCAGAGTAGTATTGTTGCATCGGAATGTAAATTAGATATTTCACAGACGTCTTTGACTTTGACAATTCGAGAGTTATTACATTATACCTTATATTCTCTTTTGTGACGCATGGAACATATTGACAAGTAAAATGATGAAGTTTTTGCGAAATATTTAACATTATGTATTTTACTTAAAACCAGAGATAGAAATATATATATATGTATAAATACTTTTATAAATACATCCAAAGTTATTCAGACAATACCATTAAATAAACCAATGAAACCAGTATTTTTACAATCATATTATTAAAAACAGTTGAAGTTTGAAGAGAAATAGAAGGCAGATTACCAAAAAACTACGAAATATATGGATAAATGGACATTATCGAACATAAATCTAAAAGTAGTCTCATAGTAAATAAATTATGCAATACACATAAACATAATGTCCTATAAATAAAGCCCCCATGTTTAATTACATATCAACTAAATTCCAATATTGGTAAAATCCGAAGTTATAACAATGGTAGATATTTCCAAAAAGTATTAAAGAAGCAGCAAAAATAACAAATTGAAGAAATACATCATTTCATGCGCTGTGCAGCATCAAAGTAATGTATTTTAATTTTTCTTTTAAAAATAGGTTAATTTATGCCAAAATGGGCCTAAAGTGAAATAATCCACAAAAAGCTGCAAGAATTCATCTTATCTTATGATAACATAAATAACATAAAATATTATAAATATATATATATATGTGTGTGTGTGTGTATGTGTGTGTGTATGCGTAAAATAATTTTCTTGGTCTAATTAACTTTTTACAATTTTTTTGAACAATAAGTCTGCGCGCTACACTTGTCTAAGTCACTGTTGAATATACCACTTTAATATTTGTTGTGTTATCACAAAACATACTATTGGAGAATTAAAAAAAATATATATGTCATTTTGGCTTAAAAGTAAAAAAAATTAAAAATATTGTATAAAAAACAATGACAATCCTAAAAATTGGAGCAACATACATTTTTTTATTATTTCAAAACTTTTTTCACTCAGATATATATAATGTCACGGTTTTTTTCTAATTAGTTAGACATTTCTAAAAATTTCAACGCTTTGTTTAAAAGCATTAAAAAAACACATTTCGATAAAGAGACAAATATATGTATGTATGTATGTATATATATAAATATATATATATATATACAGGGTGTCGCTAAACAAATGGTATATACGTTAGGGGGTGATAGAACACATCAAGACGAGTAATAGTAAATAGGAAAACAAGGGTCCCAAACGTTTTCCAAAGGAGATAGCCGCCATTAAATTTTGGGGTCCAAAATTTCAAATACACGTAAAAAACGGAAAAATTGGTTGATTGGTTTGCGGTTTTCACTAAAATTATTCTTTATGTTGGTGTTTTCTTGAAAATAAATTATAATGATAAATTTCGAAAAATGCCGATAGAGAGCGCTTTAGACTTTGAAGTAATGAAAAACTATTTTTTGCCGGGATATTTTACATCTCATTAAATGGTTTCGTAAGCTTAGACTTAAACTTAAATTTTGAACTCAAAATCTGAATAGTTGGAAGCGGTTAAGTAGCACAAACTTAACTGTGTTCAGAGGGTTTAAATTTCAAATGATTATAAAAAACAGAAAAATTGGTCGATTGATTTGCGGTTTTCACTAAAACTATAGGGGAAGATGGGGATACTTGAGCCATTTTTTAAATTTTAATTTTTTTAATTTTTTTGTAATTTCTTAGAATAAAATAAAATATTGAAAATGAAAATTTGATATTTTTCCTTCATCTGAAAACCAGTTTCAATACATTTTGACCTATTTTTCTATGTTTAATTAATTTTTACTTTTTTTTGTACATAGTGGCTCAAGTATCCCCATGAGAGGGATACTTGAGCCATTGTGAGGGGATACTTGAGCCAATACCTAAAAATACCTACAAAAGTAATTTTTTTCGCTTTACTTTTGCACAAACATTTTACAGAATGATAAATTATGATACATAAAGTCCTTCAAAACCAATTGAGAAAACAAAGCTAGTAATACGATCATCTTTTGTCGTTAGAATTGGTGGTCGAAGGATCATTTCAACTTGAGTTATGTCGATGGTAGAAACATCCTCAGTTCAGAGCCATTTAAATTTGGAATCTGCAATTCTTCGGGCAAATTTCATTTTCAAATTATTAAGCACTTGTCCAGCAAATCTTTTTACAGTTTTCTTTCCGGCATATTTTATTACTAACCAATCATCAATAGAAGGTTTTCTTTTCATATCATCACCATCATTGACAGAATTTTCCTCTAATTATATTGTCGAACGCATGCTTTTAATTAAGTAGCTGTCGGAATCTAAGACAGATGTATCATTCTACTATTTCAAACACTTTTTTGATATCACAAGAAAAGATTTTGTCTTCCCCTTTGGCTCCCTTTTTGGTAAATTTTAACTGTGATTTTTGTTGCTTTTCTTGTATTTTGTGCGCTCTTTTTACCAATTCTTCTGCAATTTTCTTAGTTAAAAAAAAGTTACAGCACATGAGGTTACAATTTCAATATAAAATATTAATCTCAATATATTATATTAAAAAATAAACATTTTAATATGTTGCACCTAACTAATTAAAGTATCAGAGATTATAACCTGTAAAACAGTTTTAAAAAGTTATTTTAATTTAATAAAAGTTAAATTGAAAATTATGTTTACATTTATCTAGACAGGGCGTTTTGTTAGTCGAAATGAAAAATAAAATGGCTCTTTTCATTAAAAAAATATACATTTTTAATCTTTTTTTTTGGTCGTTATTTAAAAAAATAATAATAAAATGAAAAATTACTCTCCCTTTTATCCAGAAAAAAATCTATTAGTGAATATAAGGATGTAATTTTATTTTTTGTTTGTTTCACCCATGTCTAATTTCATAGTGGGGATGTTTGAGGCATGGCTCAAGTATCCCCACTCTCATTGGCTCAAGTATCCCCACTACCACTATTTTTGTTTATCAGCGTTTTACTAAATAAAGCATGCAGCTATAAGAACTATTTTAAATCCAAAATACAATTGAAATTATACTTATTAAATTTATGTATGTGGTTGCAACCTTAAACAAAACTTTGATTACAAAAAAATAAATAAACCATGCACCTAAATATTTACTTCAGATAGGAAAAAAACAACATTTAATCACTATACTTTCAAAATGGTACCAAGGTGTGTGATTTCTTTTTTACATGTTCAGAACTATAAATATGTTACTATATTACCAATTTTAGAAAGAAAAATTAACAAACTGTAGAGATAATAGGGGTGGCTCAAGTATCCCCTATGCTCAAGTATCCCCACTCTCCCCTACTAAAAAGTGGAATACATATTTTTAAATATTTTGCGCTTTTAATGATTGCTTCAAACGCTGCAATCAGTCCGGAAATAAATCATTGTTATCCCTTTGATTTTCTTTTGGCAAATTTTCCTTTTTGATTTTCTCTCTATGAGAGACACTGCCTCAATTTTAGAGATACCATATACTAAATCTATTTTTTAAGATAAGACATTTTTCTCTTTAACTGTGAAATTGTTTTTCAATAAACTTTTCTACCAAAAATTGAACCGACTTCAAAAAACTACTGCAAAGTGAAAAATATTTTTTTTTACATAATAGTAATAAGAAATCAATTTAAGAGCCAAGTATTTACCATGAGTATTATTATATTTATGTACATTAATTTGATTTTTTAGAATCGGTGCCAGCCAAGCCAAGTTACATGTAATTTTCCAATAGTCACACGTTCAAATATCTACGAGTTTTTATGTACAATTTAATACTTATATAAAAGTTAACTTTATTCTTTTACGATTTGCATTGGATAGTTAATTTTAACTTTGAAATTGGCTTGGCTGGCACTGACTCCAAAAAAATCAAATTAATGTACATAAATATATTAATACGCATGGTAAATACTACGCTCTTAATTTAATTTCTTATTACTATTATGTAAAAAAATAATTTTTCACTTTGCAGTAGTTTTTGAAGTCGGTTCAATTTTTGGTAGAGATGTTTATTTTTCTCTTTTTAGTTAAAAGTTAGCGATTTTTACATTATCAGTTCTATCATGCCAAGCTTGGCGTCAACTTTGAACTGACACAGAAATGTATATAGTTTTATGCTTATGATTGACAAAACAGCTAAAACAATAAAAGTTAATTTAGGAATAAATTATTAGTATCTAATTTGTAAAATATATGTATAAAACTTATAATACGGAAAAGATTATTGTACACATGTATATCAGGAGTGGGGTTCGAACGCACGCTTTTTTCAGAGACACAGAGTTTAAATCACACGCATTAGACCGCTCGGCCATCCTGACTGCGTCCATGAGGCGAACTTATTCAACGTCCATGTTATTTTTAACTTGCGAAAAATTACTAATTTTATTAGTTTTTGCTCAATTACTAAAAAAATACTTAACCATTTGAGATGAAATGGAAGTGGTACCAATTCAAGAGTAACCTCTTTCATTTAACACAAATACTAATTAATCGGTTGGATAGTTTCGGCGTAACCGGTGAATATACATAAAAATACATCCGTGCTCGAATTGATGATAACCTCCTCTCTTTTTTTTATTCGGTTCAAATAAATTACAATATGGATGAAAATACTGCATATTATAAACGTATGTCAGGAGTGGGGATCGAACCCACTCTCTCTTTCGAAAAACAGAGCCTAAATCAGGCGCTTTAGAACGATCGGCCATCCTGACTGCGATTTATTTGGCGAATGTATTCAAAGTCTATGTTACTTTTAATTTGCAAGAAATCACTATTTTTATTAGTTTTTCCCTAATTACTAAAAAAGTACTTAACCAATTGAGATGAAATGGAAGTGGTATAGAGTAACCTAATTATTTAAATCAAAAACTAGTTTAATCGGTTGGATAGTTTCCGTGCAATCGGTGAGCATACAATAAAAAAATACATACTTGTCGAATTGTTGATAACTTCCTCTCCTTTTTTTTAAGTCGGTTAAAATATTATAATACGGGGAAAAATACTGTATATTATACACGTATGTAATGAGTGCGGTTAGAAAACACGCTATCGTTCGAGAATAAGATGCCTTAGACCGATCGGCAGTCTTGACTGCAATCTATATGGTGAACTTATTCAAAGTCATGTTACTTTTTCCAAGTCTATTATTTTAGTACTGTTTCACTAATAAAGTATTGTGTTGATAAAAGATCTCTGATATTCTGTGCTAATGGTTAAATGCAAAATATTGATAATAGCATAGTATTTAATTTGTAAAACATATATGTAAAAATTATAATAAGGAAAATATTATTGTATACATGCATGTCAGAAGTGGGGTTCGGACCCACTTTCTTTCGAGGACCAGACTCACCAGAATAAGGCAATTTAACCCGCTCGGCTATCCTGATTACACTCCATTTGGTGAACATACTGAATGTATACGTTACTATTAATTTGCGATAAATCACTAATTTTATTAATTTTTGACCATCACTAAAAAATACTAAACCAATTTCTATGAAACGGAAATGGTACCAATTCGAGAGCAAGCTCTTTCATTTAACACCAAAAACAAATCAATCGGTTGTATAGTTTCGGAGTAGTTGGTGAACATACTGAAAAAAAATACATACGCGTCGAATTTATAACCTCCTCTCCTTTTTTGAAGTCGGTTAACAATACAGCAAAGATTATCGTAAATTATACAACTAGGTCGGGAGTGGGGTTCAAACACATGATTTCTTTCTAGAACCAGAGCTTAAATCTGGCTGAACCAAAAGTACTGAACCAATTTCGGTGAACATACATAAAAAAATACATACTTGTTGAATTGATAACCCATTCTCCTTTATTGAATCGGTTAAAAATACGATCTTTAGCCATTCGAAAAAATTTCTGAATCCAGGTCACTTCGCGCCTCTGGCAGACGATTTTTTTTCTGAGTTAAAATAACTAAATTTCGGTATTTCAACACAAACTTTTAACTCCTTCTCTCACAACAGAATTTATATTATTTATTAAAATTTTGAAATGTTCGGACGAATAGTAATCTTAAAAAATAATAATAATAAATCAAAGAAATTTTAATAAAAAAAAGCACATTATTTCTATCATTTTTTTAAATTAAAAATGAATTCAAATTTTATAATTTAAGGACTTTCATTAAAATTTTTAAGGATATAAATTCAGTAAATTTCAATAAAATACAATTCAACTTCCAATGGTTAAAATAAAATGTGAATTATTAATATTTCAATCTTTTTTATAAATTATCTTTTACGAAATTTTGAGAGTTTTAAAATTAAACACTTTGCTTATTTTGCAGTTTCATATTTTCCTTCATACGCTTTTATTTTCTTGCTGTCTTGAATTCATTCTGTCGGAATTCATTGTTTAATGCGATAAGTAAATGAAACATCCTTCAAAATGATCCTGTACGTTCATTATTTCAGTGTCGACTTGAGAATATCCCAATTCCAAGGCTGAAACGTCATTTAAAAATACATTAACACTTTCACTCAAATGAAACAAGCTCCCTCCATGTTGTCTCGGATATTGCATGTTTATCTAAATATAAATGACATTTTTATTATCACTGGACAAAGAACTTTAATTTAAATTGATATATATATATTTATTTATTTATTTATTCTATGTATATATATAATACTGTAAGACGGTACTTTCTGTATTATAGAACATACTGACTAATGTACAATACAAAAATGAAAAAAAAATTGTTAGATATCTTTCGTATGAAATACTACGTATCGCTTTCGCCCCTATATTGTAATTTCTAAAAAAAATTCTCCTCTCGCATAAAACACATTTTCATAATTTTTCTCTCGGATCACATTGTTGGCTCATTTCTCTTTGTTTAATTGAATAGTTTTTGGTAGCTAATTTGATTAAAATATTCTCTGCACAAATGAGGTTTTTTTTCTATTTGATATATTTCTATTTGAAATGCTGCAGTATCGAAACAAATGAAAAAAAAAACTATTTAAAATACCAAATAACTGTTTCATTTATTATTTTTTTTATAAGACTTGTATTTTTAAAGAATTATGAATGAAAAGACCCCATAAAAATTATAAAAACATTTTATATATTTAAATACAAGCCAATATTTTTCATCATCTGCTTCGGTATTCCACTTAACCAATTTTAATAAATATTTTCTCTTTTTTAATTGAAAACGGTTTTTTTTGTAGATAAATTTGAACATGCTATTTTTAAAAATATTTCAAACACTCTATTTTTAATTAAAAATGTGAATGATTATATTTCTTTAAAATAACATAATTTGAGTTACTCATATTGTTGTCGACAAATGGGAAATACGAGGGGGGCTGAAAAGTTCATGGCATCGATTAAAAAGAAAATGGATAGAGATAGGCAATTAAATATTTATAATCATATTATCCCATGAAATTGATGATCTTGTTACATCGTAGTTGCAACTTTTCTAGTCCTGTGAAATACATGCTGTTTGAATGGTGCCGAAACCAGCTCTCAGTGTTAAATCCATTGTCCATGTTTATTTATTTTTATTTTTTATCCTTCCACCTTTAATGCTCATGACATTTTTGTACATCATGTAACATGAAAAGAAATTGTATTTTTTAATGTTTTGAATATCCTTAAGGAAAAAGGTAAAAGTTTTTACTACCAAATACATTATTAGCGCTGAAGAAGTTCATTTACTTCTTTTTTTACATTTTAAAGTTGTAATCGGCGTCCGAATTATATTCCGAAATCTGAGGTGTTAAAATAACATCTTTTTGAATGCTTTAGTTCACATTTTGGCAAATTAGCTACAGGGCAGTTTATAAAATTTACGTGTTATTCGCGTTTATCCTTGTTGAACTCATTCAACTGTACCAATAAGTGAGCATAATATTTCAAATTATTCTACATCCTTAAGCTAAGTAGACAACCTACAGAATGCATTACAGAATCATTATTGATGATTTCGGCTTATTTCTTTGGAAAATTTTTACTGCCGCTGAGATCGACTGTGGTGTTCTTCTTTTGACTGTTTCTTGTTTTCCGGATCATAGATGTAAAGCCAGGTTTCTCGCTCGGTCACTACCTTAACCAAAAAAGTCCTGAGTTGTTTAGAAAATGATCAAAAGAGCTTTACTGACTTTTCCTGTAGGAACAAATACTTCATGCTTTCTATAACTCCGAAAATATGAAGTTTTCTTGTGCCTCTGCCATCACATCTTTCACTTGTAACAGAAAACAATTTAATAATCAGAAACAACTGATATCATTAGAGCTACATAATAAAATTTTAAACTTTTTTTTTCTACTTCAAATGTAAGTAATCAAAGTCAGATATTTTTCAGCACCCCTTCGTAATAGGGTCATTACATCTTTATTGAATACATCACTATTGATGTCATTTTCTCAATACAGTAGTTAGAAAGGAAATATATTTTTAAATTGAATACACTCGAAAGTTGGATCTAATTTATTACAGTTAATGGTGCATAATCTAATGAAAATGTTTGAAATGAGGCAGTGATTGAATTTGTTAAATTTATGATTGTGAGGAATATATCTTCGGCTTTAGTTCATTGAAGCTAGTTTTTTTTTTCTTATTATCCATATTCAGAATACATTTATTTATAAAAACTTGTTTTATTCTGTGTAAATAAATTTGTTGTTTCTTGTGATTTCACATAATTTTAATTGCCTCTTTGGTTAAAGGATCATGGTTATGGACTATGAAGTCTCTTTTAATAAAATATCTGCATGCAAAAACTCAGTTACAAACCTGTCAGATGTGGCAATACCAAACCTTTCTTCTATCGTATGTATATTAATATTTCCTGAAAAAATCAGCATTGCACTCCCACCAGTTAAGTGGTTTAAATTAAAATCCAATCAGCAAAAAGTTGTGTCAAATTAAAACTGAAACTGAAGTTTGATGGAAATCGGTGCATTAGTATTTGAGGTAGAGCTGTTTCAGAATCTTTTAAAAAATCTGCTTAACAGTGCCACATGTTATTTGATGTACACCAAAAACTAATCAGGGTTGATTTATTATCTGATACTAACTAAATGTGAAGTATGATGAAAATCCATGCATTAGCTCTTGAGGTACATTTGTTGCAAAATCATGAAAAATGCAGCATTGCTGCGCCATTTGTAGGACGATTTACATCAAAAACTAAACAACACTAATCTATATTAGGGACTAACTGAATCTGAAGTTATAGAAAATTTTGTGCGTTTTTTCTTCAGATAGAGTTATTGAGATAATGAGAAATAATTCACCAATGTAGCGCCACTTGCTGGGCAATTTGCACCAAAACGTAATCAGCACTATATTATATCAAGTACTAAGAACATATAAAATTTTATGAAAATCTACCCACTAGTTCTTAAGATATGACTATTGTAGAAATTGTTCCAAAATCAATCAGATTTAATTTATATCAAGGTATCACAGAATCTAAAGTTTTTGAAATTTCGTGCATTAGTCTATGAGATAGAGCTATTGTGATAATCACGAACACAGCACAATGGAAGCGCCACCTGTCGAGCGATTTACACCAAAACGTAATAAATACTATGATATATCAAGCCCTGGTTCTATAGAAAGTTTTAGAAAAATCCATGGACTAGTTCTTTAGATATGGCTATTGTGGAAATTGTGAATAATGCAGCATAGACGCGCCACTTGTAGAGTGATATGCCTGGAAAAGTAATTAGATCTAGTTTATATCAAGGTCTAAAGTTTTGTGAAATTCCGCGCATTAGTTCTTGAGATAGAGCGCCCGCAATATTTTTGTCGCATAACGACAGACTGTGTGACTCACAGACAGATATTTTGTAAAAACCTGATTTTTGAGCTATTGACTCCTAAAACGTGTAAATCAGTAGAAAACCGTATCTCGAAAATGTTCACGAATCCAATATTTTCTTCTTAATGATAGACAAAAATGAAAAGGAGTTTGAGCATTATGTGGAATTGGGGATTAAATGGCTATTCCTCTTCCCCAAACAATTAGTTTTACTGCATGGTGGCTTTTAATCAGCAATGAACCAAAATAAATAGTATTCTCCTGTGTTCAGTTTCCAAAATAAACTCAATCGTAGAATGAATGTAATTAAGCAGAGCATAATAAGTTATTGCATAAAGAAAATATCCTGAAAGAAATCTGATTACGGAAGATACAACCTAAAAACGGAAAAGTTAAATGAAATATATTTGGTAGCGGTTGTATATCGAATGTAATACATAATCCTTGTAGATTATAATTCTTATATGATTAAATAGATTGACAAAAAACAAACCGAAAATAAAATGTCTATAATAAGAAAAGTATTCATTCAAAATATGAAACTGAAACATCTACCTATAACCTGAAACTTCTCCCTATACATGTCAAATTGACATAATCGGAACAAAATTCAGATTATGCCAATCCGACGCAGTTTCTATATAATGTTTAATTTTCATTGACTGAAAATAATGCATTGTCTATAAAATTGCTATTTTTAAAAACAAGTCGAAAACGCACACTTCCATTTAGAAAAAAAATCAGTTTTTTTACTACTATTATGGCTAGATGAGTCATATTATGTTGGCTTTACATTGCTTCTATGCTAAAAATTACGACCATAGATACATACATGATCGTACATTTCAAAGATTTATAATCACGGAAATACACTATTTTTCAGTTTTTAAAAATGAATTTTATTTAATTGAGAATGCCTCTTTTCGCGCATAAACTTTTAATTCCAATGTAGGTGGATTAAAAAGATTTTCAAGAGTATTTATTCAACCTCGTACTGAAATTATGTAAGCGAAATGATTATAAGAAATAAGATAGATTAAGATGGAAATAAGGTGTCTATAAGAAATTTAGTTATTTTAACGGCTTATGTTAAAATAGTAAATTTTATGAATAAAAATGCATATTTATCCCGACATTTTCCATTCGTGAAATCTGGAAGCCGTCATTGAACTAATAGCTCTTGATTTTGAAAAAGAGATTAAATACATCCCTGTGTAAATGACCTCTCTAGTGACAGAGAGGTTCCGCTCTCGAAACTTGTAAGCGGTAGGTGCTGGGTTCGAAACAATAGCGGCCGTGGTCCTAATCGTTCGGAGTTATCCATGGTTTTCTTAGAACCTTGAATTTACTATGCATTTCTTAATATTTTCAACTCTAAAAAATATATATGCCTTGTAATTCTTAATGCATCTAGAGAACATATTACAAATCTTGTCAGAGTATAAACGGATGACACTCTTTATGAGTTGCAGAACAAAAACTAGCAAATTGAATTTAATTTTCTTTTAGTTATTGTCCGTTGAATAATATTGTGAAAGCTAATCATTGTTTATCCATCTAACCATATGCAGATGAATTGATGGTTCTTTTCTCCAGGATTGCCCTTATAATCTAAAGCGAAAGCTGGGCTCCTGGGGCAGCCTTCTTTGTCATCCCTGCGTAAATGCGGGTTAGGTTCCCCTAGAAAGATCCCCACAGAGTTTACCCTCCCTTTGTGCCTGTATCCCTCGTGTCGATAATTGAACGGCATGAACACAGCCAACCGTGTGAATGTGACATCACATCTAACAAGCAGGGTTATTTTCTTTGTTTACGCAGAAATGTTTACGACTAAATAATGAACACTCTGTTGTACCGAAATGAATTCTGTTAAAATGGACTACAAAATGCGTAAGTCTTCTCTGAGAAAAGTAACTGCAGGAAAACATGGCGCCAAATTTTGCTTTTAATTATTAATACGCATTAGAACGGATCGTAAACATTCAAATTGTGCGTGAAAAGTTTGGATCTGTGGTGACGCCACCTCATGCTACAGCTTGTTCAGCGAACTTAATATCATAAATCATTTGCAAGGAACAATAAAGTTAGTCTTTTGATCTGCGCTCGTCTTTTGTGAATAAGTCCCCTGGTTCAATCCCAATAACTACATTTCCCAACTTTTACATTTGTGACATTGAAAATAAACACAAATCTCTACATTGGATGGTAGCAATATAAAGAATGCCCTTTTAAGGTGCGAAGCCTCACAGGAAGTTAAATTGCGCTATCCAATGTCTAAATATGTCTTTTTCACTGAAAGTAAAGTGTGTAAAACGTCATCTTCGAAACAACAACTTCAATAAACTGCATATAACGAGTGACTAGCATTGAAGAATAGACCTAGCCTTTTTGTTTGTGCACTGGCGCTCGTCTTTTATAAAAGGTCCTTAGTTCAATCCCAGCCAATAGGCTTTTCTAAATTATAGTCAAAACAACAGGCCTCCTAGGCCGGTGAAAACTATATAACATTTAGCTTTAATTACAGATTTTTATTTTTTTAAAGCATTAGCATAATTGTGTCAAAATGACTTAATGATTCACCGATGTTTTTTAGCTTTTTAACTGTCAAATGAAAATTTTGATGCTTCATTCCTTTTTTATTCATTATATTTCTTATTCTGCGTGTAGAAATATTATAACTATGTATTTCGCACTTTTCTTTAAGCCTTAAAAAATAATATTTGAATCAATGATGCAGACGATCATATTCCAAATTTCCGCTACATAGATAAACCTTTTTTTATTTTAATTTAAATCATATAGATATTCAAAATTGCTATGAATTGTGTGAATGTATTCCATATGTTTCTGAACATGTAAGTCAGGATTCATGAAATCATAAAAGCAATGCAATTTATTAATCACTATGTAACAAACAACCGGTATACGTATCCGCTAAGGTACTCAGAATCCTTCATTATTCCCACCAGTTACGTTTTTTATTGTAGAATTTGCCTTTCTTAGTGAGAGAATTTTTGCGATTCAAGATTTACAGAAAATTTACTGTTTTGGTAGAGAAAATTTACTGTGTCGGTGATAAAAGATTAAAATTTTAGAAATCTGTTCTCATTCGGAAGGAATATATAGTATCATTAATATAAAATAATAATGAAAAATATCATATTTCGTGTATTTACGTAAGTAAATATTAAATATATCTAAAAACATTTTAACACATAATTTCGTACAAATAGAACATAATACGATATTTAATTTCTGGCATCATCTTTGAAAAAATAAAGGGCATTAAAAAGCATGTAAAAATGTAAAGAAAACAGCACAGAATATAAGTTTTCTGTCTTTTTAATCTTTTCACATTGACTCCGTGAAATCTAGATCATTTCCAGGCCAGAACAGCTCCTGCAGGAAATGCTTGAAGTCATAAATCATATTCTATGACATTTTTGACAAAAAGCAGACCAAGGTATTAATCTTATAGGTTATAACGCTAAGGTAAAATATATTTTGACAGATTTCAGATGCTTGTAATAGAAAGATAATGAGGGTTTTTAACATAAATGTTTTTATGCTACATCTGAAATTCCAAATGGCATTTTGAGAGGATTCGGTATCTTCTTGAACTTTTTCAGTATTATTTAATACCTTTTTATAAAATTACCAAACGAATTATGAAGGAAAATGATTGAAATAAATACAGGTTTTATAGTTAAATTTGTAAATTTAATTAAAAAAAACTTTAAAGTCCACGCATCTACAATTTGAACTTTTTTGCATAATTTTCATAGAAAATCAGATTTATGTTCAGATGTTAATTATCTTTTAAAACATTAACTAAAATTACAATAAATATGACTTATCTTATTTTTTTTAAAATAAACTCTTCAAATAACTAAAAATCTTTAAATTTCTGAACTTCATAGTCTCCCTGATCAGTAAAATATATAGTATATAAAAAATGCTTAGAATTCTATTAGAATGCAAATTTAAAAATTTTGATTATATTAATATATTAAATATACAACACAAATCCTGAAAAATAAATTTTTAAGATTTGAAGAGTGTAATTCGTTTAAAACAAAATATATTCAGTAAAAAGAAAAAAAAATGCATACTTTTAGCTTTCAGATCATTACGAATTTTGATTATACTATGGATGTCTAAATTTACTTAAAAAAAATGGGATATTTATATTCTTCTTATTTTTTGCAAAATGAAGCTACCAAATACTTTGGAAGTTAATTTAAGAAAACTGAGGCCAAAATATTTTATACGGGAAATTCTGATATAATATATAAAGTCTTATGATATCTCAGACAAAAAAAGATATGAACGTATTGTTTTTACATACTTATATAGATAGAAACAACATATTTTAAAAGAGTGTTGCCTATGTCTTTTTATCTATGTATATCTAGAGTGGGAATTACAGCAGATGACTAAAAGACTTTTTTACCAAGCAAGCTCCATATTTTCTATTCGTACTATTTTTCTCATATTGATATCACAAATTTTAGAAAATCTCCATGGTAAAATATACAGAGAGGTGTAACAGAGAGCACGTATCGACGGATTCTATGTAGATTTATAAACCCACTCGCAATTTTTAACATAATTAATGTATTTATACTACATCCAAGAATTAAAAGAGAATTTTATTTTTTTATTTTTATGCAAGCTTCTCTTTTTTTTCTTTATAAAACTATTCTTATATTGACTCAGAAAAATGTAGAAAATTAACTAAAATTACAATAATTAACGGTATTATGTGTCATTTAAAAAATAAAATATTGATATTATTAAAAGTTTAATCTTTAAATTTATGAGCTACACCATCTCCACTCTAAAGTCATTAAAAATATAGAAAATAAAAAAAATACATGTTTAAGTTTCAGAATTTTGATCATACTAATATATTAACACAAATTGGAAAAATTAATTTTAAGATTGAAAGGATGAATCTTTTAAAACCGAATGAAATCAGTTAAACAAAAAATGCAATTTTTCATCTATTGGGTCATTATGAATATTTTTAAGACTAAAAAGAATCACTTTAAAAATTTTAAAAATAAATGTATTTATTATTTTAATAAATCTTTCATTAAATCTATTTGAAATACTGGGATGCAATTTTCCCACTTTTTATTCAAATAAACACAATTTGTAATAGAAATATTTGGTAATAAATTAAATCAAATTTATTGTCATCTGATTTTTTGAATGAATAAATTCTAGAAATTTGCAGTCTAAATAATTTTTAAAATAAAAATTTTATTTGTACAAAGTTATTCAGTTTAGATCGTTTAAAAAATATATAATTTTTTTGTTATTTTGAAAAACATAAATATAAAAATTTACTATTATAAAAGATATAAAAAATATTTATAAAATAGTAACCAATAAAACCATAAAGTAGAAAAGAAAACATACATTTTGCATCTGCAAATAATTCTTTGAACATTATCTCCATCTAACCATTATTTAGAGTCACATAAATATTTTAAAATAATGAGACACACTGTAGATGAAATAGTAAATTAACTTGTTCTCCATTCCATGTGTACTCAAATGAGAATGACATCATTATTTCTAAGCATAAACAGAAATATCGTAAATAAATAAAGCATCATGATAATTTTCACTCAAATTATCTTTTCTTATAAATACTTTAATAAATATAATATATTGCTTTGTTATTATAAAAAAAATCTAAAATAAGAAAGATATTAATTAAATGTTACCTATTAAAAGCATAAAGTAGGAAGAAGTGATACACATTTTGCATCTTCAAATAATTCTTTGAAAATTATCAGCATCTCACCATTATTTCCAGTGAAATAAATACTTAAAAATAATGAGACATGCACTGCAGACAAAATAGTAAATTAACTTGTTCACATTCCAAGTATATTCAACTTAAAATGACATCATTATTTCTAAGCTTAAAAAAATGTCGCAAATAAATGTAGAAACATGGGCCTTTTCACTCAAATTATCTTTTCTTAAAAATACGTAACAGTTAGATATAAATGTACGAAGTTTGAGATCATTTAAGTCTTCTTTCTTGAGGAAATAGAAAAGAAATAGTTTATTGTTGCATGGCGGTATATAGTAATTTCTCGTTATTTACAGTACTTTTTTTAATTCTTCACCAATTAAGTAATTTTCATTAGGAAGTACAAAACAGTTATTATCCAGCAGTTTGAATGATATTCATATAAAAACTCAAAAAAAAAAATCACCTGTTGAATGCTATTTTAAGTTATTATATTAAATTAAATTTTACCAAGATAAAAAATGTTCAATTGAAAATTATAAATGTAAATAAAATTACATATCTAAGTATTTCACATAGTTTTATAAACACACTCACAACTTTTAACATCATAGACGTATTTATACTGCATCTAAGAATAAAAAAAAAATTTATATGCTAAGTTTTTTTTAAATATTGTTACAGAAAAATCTATAAAATTAATCAAAATTGCAATAGTAATATCTGTTTTATTGCATTAAAAAAATTAAAATTACTGATATTATTAAAAATTCTATACTTAAATTTATGAACTGCAGCATTTTCATGATCTCTAAAAGTATAGTACATGAAAAAACAGATATGATATATGCAAAATTATTCAGTTTTTGGTATATTAAGTTGAATAGTATTTAAAAATATACACATTTTATTTAATATAGAACACAGTATATTTTCGACTATCTTGAAAAGTATAAATGTCCATCTTTACTATTACGAAAAATCTAAAAAACGAAAAATATTTCTAAAATAGCAACCATTAAAAGCATAAATTAGAAAATTAATGCATACATTTTGCATCTACATATAATCCTCCGAACGTTATCTGTCTCCCACCATTATCCCCAAACAAATAAATATTTTAAAATAATGAGACACACACTGCATATAAAATAGTAAAGTAACTTGTCCTCCATTCCATGTGTACTCAAATTAGAATGACATCATTATTTCTAAGCGTAAACAGAAATGTCGTAAATAAATGAAGCAACTTGGGACTTTTCATGCAAATTGTCTTTTCTTAAAAATACTTTAACAGTTATATATAAAACTACGAAGTTGAAGATCATTTAGTTCTTTTTTCTGCAGAAAATGATTTTAATAGATACATATTTTTGATTATCTTTAAAAGCATAAATATATAACTTTACTCTTATAAAAGATAAAAAATATGAAAGATATTTATAAAATGTTAACCATTAAAATCATAGCGTAGACAAGAATACTCATACTTTGGATCTGCAAATAATTCTTTGAACGTTATCTGTATCTTACCATTATTTCTAGTCAAATAAATATTTAAAAAAAAAAAAAAATGCGACACCCACTGCAGATAGAAAAGAAAATTAACTTGTTCACATTCCATGTGTGCTCAAATTAGAATGACATCATTATTTCTAAGCGTAAACAGAAATGTCGTAAATAAATGAAGCAACATGGGACTTTTCACACAAATTGTCTTTTCTTAAAAATACCTTAATAAATATAATATACTGCTTTATTATTATAAAAAAATCTAAAATAAGAAATTAAATCTAAAATAAGATATTAATTAAATGCTGCCTATTAAAAGCATAAAGTAGGAAAGAGTGACACACCTTTTGCATCTGCAAATAATTCTTAGAACATTATCAACACCTCACCATTTTTTCCAGTGAAATAAATACTTAAAAATAATGAGACATGCAATGCAGATAAAATAGTAAATTAATTTGTTCACATTCCAAGTATATTCAATTTAAAATGACATCATTATTTCTAAGCATAAAAAAAATGTCGTAAACAAATGTACAAACATGGGCCTTTTCACACAAATTGTGTTTATTAAAAATACGTCAACAGTTAGATATAAAAATACGAAGTTTGAGATCATTTAATTCTTCTTTCTTGAAAAAATAGAAAAGAAATAGTTTATTGTTGCATGGTGGTATATAGTAATTTCTCGTTATTTACAGGTTATTTTTTTAATTCTTTATCAATTAAGTAATTTTCAATAGAAAGTACAAAACAGTTATTATCTAGGAATTTGAATAATATTTATATAAAGACTCTAAAAAATTATTTATTTTTTCCATGTTGAATGTCATTTTAAGTTATTATATTAATTTAAATATTACCAAGATAAAAAAATGTTCATTTGAATATTATAAATGTAACAAAAATTACATATCGACGTATTTCATATAGATTTATAAGCACACTCACAATTTTTAACATAATAGATGTATTTATACTGCATCTAAGAATTAAAAGATATTTCTTATAAGTAAGGTTTTTTTTTGGGGGGGGGACACAGAAAAATCTAGAAAATTAATCAAAATTGCAATAATAATATCTGTTTTATTGCATTTAAAAAAATTAAAACTACTGATATTATTACAAATTCTATCCTTAAATTTATGACCTGCAGCATTTTGATGATCTTTAAAAATATATTGCTTCAAAAAACAGATTTAATATATGCAAAATTATTCAGTTTTTGGTATATTAAGTTTAATAGCATTTAAAAAAATACACATTTTAGTTAATATAGATATATATTTTTGATTATATTGAAATGTCTATCTTTATTGTTATGAAAAATCTAAAAAACGAAAAATATTTATAAAAAAGCAACCATTATAAGCATAAAATAAAAAATTATGACGTACATTTTGTATCTACAAATAATCCTTTGAACGTTATATGCCTCCCACCATTATTCCCAAACAAATAAATATTTTGAAATAATGAGACAGACACTGCAGA
This sequence comes from Maratus speculifer, assembly GCA_964019185.1. Classification (NCBI taxonomy): domain Eukaryota; kingdom Metazoa; phylum Arthropoda; class Arachnida; order Araneae; family Salticidae; genus Maratus; species Maratus speculifer. The sequence goes on from OZ025292.1 coordinate 297,384,084, forward strand.
TAAAAGAGTAAAGTAACTTGTTCTCCATTCCATGTGTACTCAAATTAGAATGATATCATTATTTCTAAGCGTAAACAGAAATGGCGTAAATAAATGAGGCAACATGGGACTTTTCACACAAATTGTCTTTTCTTAAAAACACTTTAACGGATATAAAGTACGAAGTTTGAGATCATTTAATTCTTCTTTCTGCAGAAAATGATTTCAATAGATACATATTTTTGATTATGTTTAAAAGCATAAATATATAACTTTACTGTTATAAAAGATTAAAAATATGAAAGATATTTATAAAACGTTAACCATTAAAAGCATAGCGTAGAAAAGAAAACATACATTTTGCATCTGCAAATAATTCTTTGAACGTTATCTGCATCTCACCATTATTTCCATTATGTCAAATAAATACTTAAAAATAATGCGACACACGCAGCATATAAAATAGTAAATTACCTTTTTCACATTCCATATGTATTCAACTTAGAATGACATCATTATTTCTAAGCGTAAACAGAAATGTCGTAAATAAATGAAGCAACATGGGACTTTCCACACAAATTGTCTTTTCTTAAAAATTCTTTAACAGTTATATATAAAAGTACGAAGTTTGAGATCATTTATTTCTTTTTCATGGATCAAATAGAAAAGAAATATTTAGATTATTGTTGTATGGAGATATATGATAAATTCTCATTATTTACAATATTTTTTTAGATTCTTCATCAATTAAGTAATTTTCAATATGAAGTACACAACAGCTATTATGTAGCAGTTTTAATACTATTCATATAAAAACTTAATAAAATGTTTTTTTGTTTTTGTTTTTGTTTTTTTTACATATTGAATTGCATTTTAAATTATTATTTTAAATTTAAAAAATTTAAGATAATCTAAAATATATGTGTGGTTTACTATATGTACAGATACAAACAGTGTATCTCTTTCGCCATTTTAAGAGTTAGTTTAATTTATAGCTTTAAAAATTAAACTAATACGTAATGATATAAAATATTAATACACAAATAGTGAAATACGTTAAAATATTAAAGTTACGTATAGGAAATACTTGTTATTATGCATAAAAAGCTCAAAAGAATAAACATAATAACTCAAACCTGCAAAATTTGGATTGTGTCGTGTTTTAACACTTCTCAATAAAGTTGAAAAACTTTTGAGATTTCGGTTCGTCTGGTCGGGCGCTAACTCTGGTAAGTGTACTTGGATTGCCCAGAAATTTTTGGATATTATTGATGTTTACCCTAGCACAATCCGTCTTTCAAATGATGCTTGTAGCGTGTTTAGTTTATTTACAGGTACAGTCAAACTTTTTTCGTTAAGTTACAGCTAATGGGAAAAAAGTTTCAAGTGAATTTTAATGATGTTACACACTTAAAAAATAATAAAATTGATATGCATTTGTGAAGTATATTACACTATGCATTTACTGATATGCATTTGCGAAGTATATTACACTGTGCATTTATTGATAAGCATTTGCGAAGTATATTAAACTATGGATTTTGTAGAACATGCGGTGCAAAGAATGGTTACTGATCACTGAAACGGCCACACAAAAGAATTCCGTTACATAATGATGTAGGGAAGGGGGAGGATTTTTTGCGACGTACTTAAAATATATTATACTGTTTTATATGTAATAAAATTTATATAAGTCGCTGAGGCTTTCTGTTAAATATATTATACGTAATACGAAGTGCACATTTACAGGGATGCACAAAGATTTCAGATTCTATATTATATCCGAAGTACTGTATATTAGCGGCGCATATTGGAAGGAAATGCATTCCTAATTATGATTTACGCTTATAAGTTTCATTATCTTTATACAAACTCTGTGGTGTGTATAAATGACATAGTTGATATGCAGGGATATACAAAAGAATTCTTAGAGGTTACTGAGTATGAGTGTAAATTGCTTAAAGGTGAGTTTTTATTGAGCTATTCTATTGTACTCTTAACTATAATTTAGTTTATTAAGAAATGTTTGTAGAATATAGATATAATGATACAGAGCCACGCAAATAATTAGGTACATGGCTGTCCATTTAATTTCTAGAAATGTAATTTTAGCAGTTTTAAAATATTTTTGTTTGAATTAAATGTTAGCTACATAGTAGCGTGTAATAAATGGCGAAATAAGAAATTGCAACTTGCGTGTTCTTGATGAACTAAACGTTAAACTTAACACTAGAACTACCGGAGTTTCATATATACCTAGTTTTACCGCGTCCGTCAAATTGACGGATTTTTCGTCACGGCTTTCATTGTAACTTTTGACTTAGTTAATGAGAATAAAAATATATAATTTAACAAGAACATCATTTATAATGATAATTCATTAATAATTAATAAAAATTCAATAAAAAACAGTTTCTATCTGCATAGTTAGTACATTTGCTATGCATGAAAAAACTATGAGGGACAAATTTTACATGTTATTTTAGATTAACACTTGCATCAAACATATGAAACTTAGTTAATGTAAATATAAGAATATAATTTAACAAAAACAATATTTAATATAATAATTCATTAATGATAAATATAAAGAAACTAAACAAAAACAGTTTCTATTTGTATTTACAGTATATCACATTTAATATGCACGAAATACTAATTATAAGGCAGATATTTTACAAGTGTCTCTTATCTTAGATGAACACTTTCCACAAAGATATTTGACTTAGTTAATGTAAATAAAATATACATATAATTTAACAAAAATAACATTTAATGTATTAATTCATTAATTATTAATTAAGAAAAACACTTTCTATTTGCATTTATAGTACAGCATATTTGATATGAATGAAATAATCACGAGGCACATATTTTACAAGTATATGTTACCTTAGATGAACACTTACCACAAACATATTTGTTGCATACAATGCAAGTATAAATCGCTTTGTTTTTGTTGCATAATCGAATTTGGCAAGATTTGCGATCATAAGGAATATTTTGTGAATTTTCTAGAACACAATCCATTGATTTCAGTTCTTGTTTTTGGGAGGAGGCCTTTTTTTCTGCAGCACCTATATTCACTGGAGAGTTCTTCAGATAATTGAAATAAAAATTGTTTTCTAGTTATATTTTTATCACAAGTCTCTTTATATAAAATCCACGCATTGATTGCTGCTAAGTCCAAAATATTATAAAATACCTGCAAAGGCCATCTACGTGACCCTGCTTTTACGCTATATTTGCGGGCCATTTGGTCAACTACGTCTACTCCAAACTTTGTCTCATTGTAAAATGTCACAGTTGCAGGAATTTGTTTTCGATTAGAAGCAATTTTTACAGATTTATGTTTTGAGCTAAGAAGTAGTACTTTTTTACGAGGCTTACTTTTGTAAACCGTTAAAACAATATCATTTGATTTGTAGAGTTTTGTGGAGAAAAGAGCCATGTTATCTTTTCTAACTTTAGTTATTTTCGGCAATTCTCTTCTATTTGCTCGTATAGTTCCAACAAGACTTGTTTTTTTGGCCAGTAGCTTCTTTGCGAGCTGCATACTTGTAAAAAAATTATCCGTTGTTATATTCCTCCCACAATTTACGTAGTTTTTTACAAGATTCAAAACTACGAATTCATTCAAATGTACTCCTGATGGTCTAAGTTCGTCTTTGCCTAAATAGGGAAAGCCATTTATAAGATATTTACTTCGCACGTCTACAGCTAACCAAAATTTAATTCCAAATTTGTCTGGTTTGTTAGGCATATATTGCAGAAATCTGCATCTTGCCTTTGTGGGAAACAATTGTTCGTCTACGCTTATATTCTGATCTGGTTTGTAACAAGCTTGGCTGTTATCAATAAAGGACTTCCAAATTTCGGAAGCTAATCCAAATTTGTCAGTTCATAAGCGAACACTCCTCTCACTTTTTTTGTCAAAACGAATGAATCTCATAATTTCTAGAAATCTATTTCTACTCATAGTTTCGCGAAAGAAAGAAGGTCCCCATTTTTCTGACCACAAGTAGGATAATTTTAAATTTATCGCTTCATAGGCTCCTCGAGCATACAAAATAGCTACAAACGCATACAATTCTTCAATAGTAATTTTCCAATCGTCCTTCTGTAAAACATTTCTGGCCTCTAGCTCAGTGCAAGTTTTTATGTGCTTCATCATTCGATTATCAATTATAAGTCTAAATGCACTGCTAACATTACCAAGCATAATGTTTCGTTTCGCATAACTAGTTGGGCCTGAAGTATTCTTGAATATAGTGTGTGATGGGAGTCTGCCAACACAACCATCCTCTATTTCTTCCCATTCAGTACCGTCGAGAGCAATTTCTTTTTCCTGTCTTTTTTCAGTTTCTTTTTGGCTGTCCGATTCAGTATCTGAAATTATTCGCAATCGCTTTCTGCGTTTGTGGCTCTTTTGGGGAATTTCATCTTCACTACCTGAATCTTCACTTTCATATTCTTCTTCTTCACTTTCTTCAATATCTCGTACTTCAATTTCATCTCCAGAATTTTCAGAGTCAATATTATTACTTGAATTAGTGTCCGAACAGTCTTCATTTATACTAGTGAGTTCTTTGTATTCTCCGAATAACTTTTTTCTTCCTCGAAATCGTTTCATTTTTGACTAGAATTTACAAAAAATAAATGTTATTTTTTTCATAAAAATATGTTCATACATTTTTCCCAGATTAGACTTTATACAGATTACACTATTCACAGACTTTTCACTAAGAACGTTATCACATTAGAAGTACAATTGATAATGATCGCATCCTAATTACATTTAACAGTTACTGATACGTTTGATATGAGGCCTGGAGCAGATTGCGCATGGGCGAAAAGGGCTAGACCATTTGGAAAATGGGGAAGTCCGCATTCCTTCGGGATGAGTTTGTTAATTGCCAAAGCCGTCAATTTGACGGGTCTTGGTATAAATAGGTATAGGTCATACTTATTACGAAAATTAAAGTGGGTGAGAGGGAATTGAATATGAATATTTAAATATTCTTATGTTTTATTAAAAGTCTTATCATAAAATTTTGCAACTTACCATAAATTATATCAAATTTTTAAGCACGAAATTTGAAAACCGTCAAATTGACGGTCTTGGTCGTTCTAGTGTTAAATATTAGGTTAACTTGGGATAAAATACCTTATTGTACAAGGTGCCATATCACGTAATTTTCATATGTGTAAGCACTGTAAAGAAGTGCCGCTCAGTTGTAAGGAACAGGGTTCCCTATTAATACTTTGATTTCAGTTTGAATTATTTTATTTAAGTGATGCTTTTTTATTGCTATTTCGTCTTAACAATTCTGACAAGTGCCCAATTCTTTTTGGTGACTTCTTCATTTGTATATATGTCTTAGTTTAAACACCAGAGAAATAAATCTGATGTTTTTAGAGAGTACTAGTACCTGATTTTCTGCAATGCATAAACAGCGGCTTGTTCCCATTTCTTTATGTTAGTGAAAGTAGGGGGAAGAGGGACCGGCGTCTTGCCCAATAGTTTGAGGTGAATCGACGAAACTTTTTGGAGGTATGAAGCCGGTTATTTTCACTCGTGGTAAGATGCAGGTTATTTTTTGTTGCGGCCGAATATTTGGCTGTTTTTTCTTTTTTTAAATTTCTCTGGGATATTAACTAACTTGTCAAGCGATTTTAATCATATAATTTAAATCAGTAATTAAATTGGGAATTTAATGAACCCAGTAAACAAAATTCATTGATTAAAATCATAAAAACACGCTAATTTGATCTGCTTTGATAAGATTACGGAAGACTAAATCGTAGTTAAATGATTAGTAACGATCTAATAAATATAGTTTAATTCATTTTTCATTATTTAAGGGATTTTAAGGCCAAATCCGTTATTGACAAGGCAGGTAACGACTAGTTTCAGAATGTTATTAAATAAAATTACCAGACAATTTAAAATTAACTTGAATAGAAAGGTTAAGTAAACAATTTTAAAAAGGCTCCACAAGAAATTTATTATAAATTAGATATTTTAAATGCATCGGTTTAAATATGATAAAATCAAAGTTTTTTTTACTATTTTATTATTCTCATAAAAATAATTGTAAAAGCCTACAAGAGCTAAACTAAATTGGTTTGACAATAAGAACAACGAATTTCTATGTGTCTCAAGCCTTTCTAAAACAGGAATTAAATAAGAAGAATGAAAAGCTAGAATGATATAGATGATGATTAAATTCCCTAAAGAGATTCAGAAATGAGATTTTTTTTAAGTGAATGAGAATGCGTATCCAGAGCGTCTAGCCAAGAGCAATTAAACCTCGTCTGTATTGAATCAAGTACATTCAGTAACACTGTCAATTATTTAAAATTTTCTGAAAGTCACTAAACAAGTGTGCAGTTATTGGCAGATTTGCTCCAAAGTGGCATATGGAAAACGTTAACAAAAAAGCTAGACTCTAAAGCACTTTATCGAAGTTTTTACTGTATTTAAATTTGTTATAATGTTTAAAAATAGGCATACTTTAGAGCCATAAATCTTTTAAATATTAAGTCAAACATAATAGAGCATAACTTATATATATATTAGTATGCTGTTTTATTAGTTGTCCGACGTTTGTTACATTCATATTTTTTAATTCCATAATATTAAGTAAGTTGGCAACTTTCATATGTCTAAAGCATTATAATTAATTTTATTCATCCCATTTCGTTTTACACCACTGCACAAAACATTGTTTACATTGAAACTCCAAAAGGCATCTTACTGCTTGATAGTTGGCCATCTTACCCATAAAATGAGGTAAGATGCCGAAATATAAGTCTTTACAAAAACACAATTTTCGGTGCTTTCTATGATTTATCATTCATAAAAATGAAAATTTTGAAAAAAAAAACAAACAATAAATAAAAACATCAAGTGATTTTTAAAACAGTTCAATTAAAAACTACACCATCTTCACGTATTTTACCTTACATATCAACATACAAATCAAATACAGGCCATCTCAAAATGATGTGAATAAATTTTTTACTATGAACGGTAACTGTTAAAATCAATATTTCAAATGTTTTATCTGTTTTCTAAAATGTTTACTTATTTATTCCGCGTAATCTATTTCTGTAAATTACGAAGTTTTCTTAAAGCACCCAGGAAATGTTGGAAAGTGTTTAATAATTTTTGCTTGGCGTATGATTTTTTTTTTCTTGTTTTAACCTTTTATAGTTGATTATTATGTATTTTGTAGCACTAAATGCAAAATCCTTTATTTTTTACTAACATTACACGAGTTTTCTGAAATTTCAAATTTTAAATATTTGTAAATATTTGAAAAAATTGAAAAATCTGGTACTATAAAATAGATGTAAACCTACATTTTTTAGCTCACAGGTCATTGTCAAAGCCGAAGAGCTAATTTGCCTGCAGATTATGTGTATATTTATGTACATATGTAAGGATGTACCTCACAGGATAATAACTCATGATAAAATTATCCGATTTGCTTTAAATTTTGTATATAGGATTATTTTGAAAAAGCAATTCCCTGATTAGTTTTGGAGTTCATTTGATAACTATAAAAGAGAGAGGGAGCTAATTCCCGTCCTTACTTTAAGTAAATGGGTTGTTATGCAGAATTATCAGACTTGCTTCAAGTTTTGGATATTTTTTTTCGATTAGGTTAATCCCTGAATAGTGGTAGTTTAATGGTTAAATATAAAGAAGCGTTTATCATAGCGAGAAGTCTTGATGAAATTATCCGGTTTGCTCCAAATTTTGTATATAGGATTATTCTGAAAAGGCTCTTCTCTGATTAGTTTGGAGTTTATTGGATAAGTATCAGGAGGAGGGACGAGAGTATATTCACGTTCCTTAATTTAGATGAATGGCTTTTTAGGCAGAACTATTCGATTTGCTTCAAATTTTGAATATATGTTTTTTTCTGATAAGGCGAATCTATGAATAGCGGTGGCTTAATGGTTAAGTATAAAAGAGGGAACACGTGATTATCTCTCCCTCTCCTGAAATTACATAAATAAGTTTTTATGCAGATTATTTGATGTGCTCCTAAATACGGATATAGGTTCATCTTGATAAAGAGTATCACTGATTAATTTTGGCCGTTTACAGGTTCATCATAAAAAAGGAATTGGGGGACTAACCCCCCATGAAGCGTTGGTCATTTAGTCTCATTTATTATAGTCATGTCATATCAAGTTATATTTAGTAAAAGTTTGCACTTATCATAGCAGGTATAATACAAAAAATTTATCTTATTAACTTCAAAATTTGACAAAGTTTTTAAATTTCAAAGTTTGATATTTTTACACATGAATTTGTCTTTTATTCAGGAATTAATTCAAAAATGAATTAATGTAATTCGAGATTGAAATCACAGCGAAAGCATCTTTATCTGGTACCTTGAAATTTAGGTATTACTTAACAAAGTTATTTCATCTTAAAATTTGAGCTGACTTTTAGGGGTCCTATACAAAACGAATATTGAAATATTGGAATAAAACATAAAAATAAATATTAATTTATTAACATATCAGAAAACGGTCTACCATGAAACATGAATACATAAACAGCCGGTATCTGCTAGAGATACCATTCAAAGTGTTCTCCATTGGTGGCAATATGCACTAATGAATGCGTGATATTGCGGAGTACCTGACAAAATGAAGCAAGGCAGGTGTAAAATAATTCGAGATAGAAATCAAAATGTAATGACCTTTTTATGACTCTAGCTGGTATCGTCGAAGAGAGTTATTTCATCGAAAACTTTAAGCAAAGTTTAAGGGGTTGAATAACATTTAAAAGTCAAATTAGGTATTATTGACATTCGGAAAATAAAACATACAACACTTGGAACTATATAAATAGCCATGGTTTGCACACAAACAACCAAGCTATACGAGAATGAAAATCTTGATTACGCAAAGTAAAATAATACCACAACGCCACGCCTTCAGGATTAAAAAAAAAAACATCTAGCATTAGGCATGCTAGTCAGTGCTGAAATCATGATGGCAGGCAATGTACATAGCGCAATATGCCGAAATGATATTTATTAAATGTGAATGCCAAAGGAATGCTAAAGAAACTGCGAGTGTTTATAACGGCATTACCTTATAGGGATCGACATTCGACGCATGAAACTATAATTGAGGCATGTCATTGTCTAAGAAAGACCATCTCTTTTATTTCGGGACAAATGGACGTGAAAGGTATAATTTTCAAGAGACACCGGAATAGGTATTGACATTCACCCTTTGAAATCCAGAAATGAGCAAGGCAGGCAAAAATAAGCGAGTCATGTAAAAACACTCATAAGCATGTCTAGTACTTGTTACATGCACATAGATCGCATTTATTCTATCCGACAATAGTGTTAGCATTGATTCTGGGTGAGCACGCATAATAATTTGATTACTGTAATTTCAATCTTAACACCTTAGAGGAACATCCGTCGTTTCTTTGTGATATTCTGTGAATTGACGAATCAACGTTTACACGAGGTGGCATTGTAAGGAACACAATGTGCTTCGTCTTTGGAAGTCCCCCCTACTGTCCGCACAGTACGACACCAGATACGCTGGTCAACAAATGTGTGGGATTGCATATTGCGATAACAGATTGATGGACTTATTTTCTATAATGGGACATCAACGGACCATCGTTGCTTGAATCTGCTACAAAATATGGTACCGAACTGGTGTTAAGAGCAGCCCCTCCGAGATGTATACCGGGTATAGTTTTAACATGATGCGATGTATAAAGCCTCGAAAGTACATAGGCATATATAGAGAAGAGTTTCTTGAGGGATTTTGGTAGTTGCATATATTTGTTAGAAGGTTTAGAAGAGGTATGATCACGTATATTAGTAGCTGTTATTCCGTTGGAATACTTAGAAGAGGCATGATCAGTATAGAATCAGTCCAGGTTCGGATGCTCGAAAAAAAAACCCACGATGATTGCTAAGTTACAATTTATTTAGACATATATTACTAAGGGGGGCACACTTACAGCACTCGGAGAAAATCTCCGAACCAAAAATTAGCACGTTGACAAGACAAGGGCAGAGAGTCAAGTGACCTCGTACATAGCAACAAACTGCCACCTTTGGCATCATAGAAAATCGCCAACATACACAAGTTCGCCCATGCACAATGGATAGTATACGCCAAATACAGTTAAAATGCAGCCGGCAAGATAAGAATTCAATATGGTTTCCAAGCTGGGATGGGAAAGGCAAGGTTGCCAAACGATAAAATGTTACACGTGTTATTATGTCTAATAAAGAGGCACACCAAAGGGACATCAGATTTTACTGCGCAGATGTTAAATTCTTTTTAGGGTTTTGTCGAGAAAGGAAAAGAAGCGTAAGCATAAATTTTAACTGTGAAACAGAGATGATGTCCATATAAGGTAATGCAGAATTGCCTCGATCGGAAATAGCAGACATCTGGAAATAGCTTTAAACGGTTGATTAATATGTGAGTGTATTTCTCACAGACAAAGTTAAGCAGCTGCCGATTTTTCGGTTAGAGAAAAACTAGTCGAGGGAAAAAAAATGGAAAGTGAATGAAGGACACTTAAAACTGATTTTGAATTGAAAAGAGACAGGGGGGAAGGAATAATTTAAGAAAATAACCAATATATAACGAAATAATCGTTATATATATCACCCGGTGCACCACAAAAAACTTTTGCTGTCCAATGTGCATAGGCTAGCATAAAATATTATAACATAAAAACATACATAAATGCAAAAGTTTTTTTTTTTATATATATATGTAGAAATTTAACGTCATGATAATGGAGACTTTTGTATTCAAAAACAGTCAGCAGTTCTAAAGTCTCTATATTTTTTTATATTTGTATTTCATGGATCCAAGGTAGTACTGTATTTTATATGTATAAGTTGAGTCGACTCAGACAGTACAAAAATATTACTGCAGCTTTGATTGTTATCATGACACAAGTAAAAATTTTGAAATATATATACAAAACATGAAACTAATACTAAATGAATATAAAATGGCAATACACAAAAATAACATAATAGTACTATATTTTTCAAAAAATTAAAAAGAGTAATATGATGTATATTAAAAAAATAAAAATGTTTTTGTAAAAAAATTGTTTCATGCCGAAGCATAGGATGACAAAAAAAAGAGGTGCTCCAAGCACGCCCATAAAAATATGCGTCACCCTGAATCTTGTGTACAACACAAGTATTATGGCATCGGCTTAGGGCCTAGCCTTAGATGAGGAGGGAATTGTGATGCTCCCCCGAAGACACTAGCGGTCTTCTGAAGGAGCCCACGTCGAATTACATGAAAAAAACTTGAATTGTTGTGAATTGGAATCACAATTCAAAAATTTGAATCGAAACTCCAATTCCAAAACTTTGTCTCTCAACACAATGAAGCTTGAACCCTTAGGGCCTTAATTTTGAACGGGAACAAGACTTCAAAGGGAAGAATTCAAAAAGAAAAAAAACAAAAAAATGTATATCATACAACTAATATGGGCAGACAATCCTAGAGTGAAGAGAGACGAAAAATATGTCACAATCGAGTGGGGTGATGAACAAGTCATATATAAAAACTGTGTTTTATTTAATTACATGAATCTTTTGTTTACTTTTCTAAAGTACAGTACCTGTTTATCTAACTATAATATGTTTGACTTACAGTACAAGAAATGTTAAGTGGGAGGTTAGTGGAAAAATACTGAATTAATGAGTATTGTCAAAGAAATTTTAAGTGTACTGCAAAAAGAAAACAAAATAAAAGTAAATAAAATTTTAGTGAGTATGAAGACATATCTAAGTGTTAAAGGATAACAATGATACCTAATATTGTTCCTAAGAGATCTTCAGAGCAACAGTGATGGACCAGCCATGATATTGTTAAAGATCAGTCAAAAACAACATACACACAACCATGAGCTCTTTGGTTGGATATGTGGTATCATAAAACAAGACATAAAAAATAATAAATAGTGTTTTTTACATTAGCTTCTGTTTCTTAGATTGTATGTGTGAGGTTGATAAAACGTATTAAAGTTAGTGTTGTTTATATGACTTGATGCATCAAATAAATGTCCATAACGAGGAGGTGCTAATAAAAGTCTATCAATATGTACCCGAAATGCTGTGTTATCAGGAGTATACAACCTTTTAATTGAGAATGACACAGGGGAATGTTTACAAGTGACAATATATGGACCAGTATACTTTGTTTTAAACTTGTCATTTGATTTTAGATATACAATGTCTTTTAAGAAAATGGATCTTAATTTAGCTTTCTGACCGTAATATTTATATCTTTTATCTTGAGCAGATTTAATGTTGTTATAAGCTTTGTGATATATCTTACTCAAATCATCAAGTAATTTGTGGACTTCAATATGTTTATCAAGAAAGGGTTGGTTGCACGACTGATCAAAAGTGTCAAAAATTAGAGAAAGTTCACGTCCAAAATGAAGAAAATTAGGAGAATATAATGTAGTTGCATGTTTCGAACCATTATAAAGTGATTTGTGTATAAATACTGCATTTTCGAATGAATGACCTTCTTGTAAAAGAATATTAACTGAATATTTGATTGACTTATTGATTTGCTCTGCAATCGCATTTGATTGTGGTCTCGAGGCCGAACTGTGTAATACCTTAATGCCCATTGTATCATTAAAAATGTTATATACCTGAGAAGTGTACTGGGGTCCTAAGTCTGATAAGACAACCGAAGGTCTCCCAAAGGTGGTTATGTAAGAGAATAAGCATTTAACAACCTTACTCGCAGATATGTCATTAAGTGGAAAGAGTTCAATATGTCTCGAGAAATGATCAGTGATAGTTAAAACATATTTTCCATTAGCAAACGGTCCAAGGAGATCTGTACTAATAGTGTGACCAGGGTACCTGGGAGTGTATGTGGGCTGCAAAGGTGCGGGTGGAGTTTGGTGATGTTTAGTTTGAAGACATTTGATACAGGATGCAACAAAGTTTAAAGTGTCTACATACATACCCTTCCAAAAATATCTACCTGACAAGAATTCATAAGTTTTATTAAAGCCAAAATGAGATAAATGTGAAATTGTTAAGACTTTGCTTTTAAGTGAATTTGGAACAATAATGTGATACGAAAAAGTGTTATTAAAAATATTTTCCTTCTTTAACATTAATACTTTCGAATCAGGATGAATGAAGTAGTTAGGAAATTTTTGAGAAGATCCTTTCTTTAAGATTTCTTTATAAACAACAGACAAAGTAGGGTCATTTTGTTGTTCAGTAGCAAATGTTTCATTCGAAATTTCTAATAAAGGGTCAGGATTTGTTTGTGTACGAGAAATAAGGCAGTTAACATGCATATTAGAATCACTCGAGCTGGAGTGTGGAGTATCACATTCTACAATAGGTAAGGGTTGAGTGTCATGAATAAGTTCAGGGTTTGTAGCTAAAGTCTGTTGATTATTTTCAAAGTTACAGCGAGATAAGTAGTCAGCGAGTACATTCTTTTTACCTGGAATATGTTGAAATTTGTATGTGTATTCTGAGAGATCCATGAGCCAACGAGAGATAATATCAGCCGGGTTTGTAGTTTTGTTGTACTTTTCTAATGGTTTACTATCTGAAAGGATTACAAATTCTCTGTTGTATAAATAATATTTGAAAGCAGTAACTGATTTATGAATCGCCATGAGTTCTAATTTAAGTGCAGGATATTTTTTCTCTGACGCTTTTAAAGATTTTGAAAAGTATGCAACAGGTAATAGTTGTTTATCATGTTCTTGTAGTAAGACACCAGAAATAGCAATATTTGACGCATCAGTATTTAAATAGAACTTTTTGTTCCAATCAGGTAATCTAACCATGGGTGGATTAAAGAATATCTTCTGTATGGTGTCCATAATTTTTTGATGTTTGCTTGTCCACTTAAATTTGGCTTTTGGAGTAGTTAAGTTTATGAGAGGTTGTACAAGTTCAGAAAAGGATGGAACCAGAGATTTGTAAAATGTAATGACGCCTATGAGTGCTTTTAATTGACGTTTAGTTGTAGGTGTTGGAAAAGATGTTATTTTTACAATGTTCGACTGAACAGGAGAAATAGTTTGATTTTTTATGTGAAATCCAAGATAATCTAAACTGGTTTTGTGAAAAGTGCATTTGTTAGGGGACAGCGTTAAATTATATTTTACTAGTATTGCAAGAATTTTATCCAACTTATCACACATTTCTTGATATGAATTGGCACCAACAATGAGATCATCTTGGTAGGTATAGACACCTTCTAACTGTAATTCATCAAGTAACGAGTCCATTAAAGCTTGATAAATTGAGGCGCTTGTTTTTAAGCCGAATACTAATCTCTTATACCGAACCGAACATTGTAGTAAATGTGAGCTGATTTTGAAATTTTGCAGGCAAATCAATCTGATGATATGCCTGATGAAAGTCGAGAGAAGAGAAAAAACGATATTGTGAAAGATTTGAAATAATAGTTTGAATTTTTGGAAGTGGATAGGACGAACCTTGAATTATAGTATTAACCATTCTGAGATCTAATGCGAGTCTATATTTCTGTATACCTGTACCGTCTGGTTTCTTTTTAACAAGGAGCATGGGGCAGGCCCATTCGGAACAATGACGTTCAATGATTTTGGCATCAAGCAACTGTTTGATTTGATTTAAAACATCCTTTTGCACAGCTCGGGGAAGAGGGAAAGGGAGTGTCTTTATGGGGTAGTCATTAATGAATTTCAAATCAGGTACAATTTTATCAGTATGACCAAGTGTGTCTAATGATTTGGAAAAGGCAGGATAATAATTAAGTAACAATTTAGTTAGGTTCTTTGCTTCGTCAGATTTTAAGTGAGAAAGTTTAAAATCATTAGCCGATAACTCCTGCTTTCTTTTTTGTAAGATTTCATTAGACGCCTGAATAAAATTTACAAAGTGCTGTTCTGAGTTATTTTGCTTGTCAGACATTTCAGAAGTATAGTCGCGAATTTCCTCAATCTCAGATACTTGACCTATTTTTGTGTGTTTAGGGAGATGAATGGTCTTTTCAGAAGTGTTTTTAAGTGTTATTGAGAAGAAATGATGTATTTGTGAAGTTTTCTTTCTTTTATTGGATAATTTGTTCATTTGAATAATGGCATCATTTCCTATTAATTCTTTTGTTTGTGCCAAATATTGAAATAGATAATTTCTGTCATTGTTGCTGTTATTGGAGGTGTAAACAGAGCACCATATTTGTTGTTGAGGTTCTACTATAATTTTTCGAGTAAAGAACACCGCTTGATTCATTACAACATCACTCAAAGAATTGCATGATTTTGATTGTTTCTCTTCAGAAGATTCTTTACTGGTTTTTAAAGGAACAGAGAAATTATTGTTGACATGGAGACACTTGTTAAAAGTATCAATGACAACATTGTATCTAGTTATGAAATCAAAACCTAAAATGCCTTCAAAACTGGAAGACTCAGGTATGTCAACAATATAAAAGTGGTGTGAAAACGCTTTTTGTTTTAGCTTAATGGATGTTCTGATGCAGGCGGAAAATGAGACATCAGAATTGACAGTTTTAATATTGACGTCAGTGGACAGTCTTTTATATTTTAAGACAGGTTTAAGTTGATTAAATAATTTTTGTGAAAGTAAAGATATACTACTACCAGAATCAGCCAACAAAGTAATATCATGGTTTGCTATAGTGGCTTTAACAAGAGGGAGGGATGGTGACATAGTGTTTACACTACAAATTATCTGAACATTATCACTTTCTGTTTGTGTACTGATGTTATTTGCTATTTTAATGGAGTCAAAAGTTTGGGAACCTACTGAATTAACTAGTCTCGAACTTGAAATTTTAGGTAAAACAGGGTCAAAAGCAAAAGTTGCTGATGTAGAAGTATTAGACTGAGACACAACACCATCAGCATAAAAATTGTATCTCTGTTTCAGTTTTCCTGAAATTGTGGCGTGGAGTTTGTGTAATTGTTTTTTCTTTGAGTATTTGCTCTTTTCCATTTAAAACAAGAGAGAGCGTCATGATTGTTTCGTCCACATAACTGACAAACAACTGGTTTTTTTTGTGAAAACTTGTGTGGGGAATAACGTCTAGTGTAGTTTCGATTTTTGTAATTTTTTTTGAAGCGTGAAACACCTGTGGAATGTTTTGGTCTAGTCTGGAAATTTTTTTGCTCAGTTTCGGTTTTAGTATCAGGAGGGACAAAATTATGCATTTTGTCCCTCCAGTAAACTACGTAGTGCCCCTCCTGATGCAAATAATGCATCAGGAGGGATAATGCATTTATTTTCTCAGAGATTTCTTTTAATTGCGATTCAATAAGATTTTCTGGTCTGTGTACTGAAGGTAAGGAATGTAAGATTTTCTCATTCCTTAAAATTTCATGAAGGGTTTGCGCTCTTTCAACTGCTGTTTTATAATCATTAATGCCTTCTTCCTGTACTTTTATTCTAATATTTGAAGGAAGGGCTTCTAGAAATTTCATGAGTTTGATAGTGTTGCGTGCATTTTCGTCGTTGATATCTGCATAAACTGTCGCCGCAAGAACATTTAGTCTATGGGCTAAATTTTTTATCGTCTCAGAAGGCATAAGTGCTAAACTGGACAGCTCAACAGAGGCAACACATTTACTAGGGGGGCGAAAAATGACGCAAATTCCTTTTCCAACAAATCGAGGTCTGTTATCTTTTGCAGGTCAGGATTTTGGGCTAGAAATTTTTGTGCAGGCCAAACTAACTTTCCCTTTAAGATTGCAATTGTTGTTTGTGGGTTATATTTATTAATTTCTGCAGAGACTCTAACTTGATCAAAGAAAAATTTAAGTAAATCTGGATCTCCATCAAATTGAATGATATTTATCGGAATTTGTTTTGCCGCCATGATTAGTTTTTTTTGTTTGTTTACGCTCACAAGTTTTAGAGAAATTGTTACACAGACCTAACTTATACCCTAAAGCACATTGAAAACAAGTAAATTTCCTAGCAAGTAAACTACGTAAACTAGCAAAATACATAGATCTTAAAAAATACCTCACTTTAAAGATATCTTATTTAAACCTTTTATAACAGTAAAGCAAAGGGAGACATACAAAAGTAGTTCATTTAGAAATTAAATAAAAGCAAAATAAATACACTTTGAAACATATATCTATATATTCCTTCACTTTAAAAAGTACTTACATTAGATAATAAAGTAAAGAAAACTCTATAGAAAACCGCAAAAACTGTTAGCAAGCAAGAAAAAAAAATCCTTTAACTTCTTTACTCAAGGAAAAAAAAATTCCTTTTTTTGTAACTTAAAACCTTCTGATTTATTTATATTTTTTGGATGAAAAAGAATGTTCTTATTTTAACCTTGTAATTAAAGTTCAAAACTGGTTAAACACATTTAAGCATATTAGAGAATCTAAATACAAAATTAAAAAAACAAAAAAGGGGTGGGACGTAAAATATGAAACAATAGCACATAAATGCAAATAACTGATAAAAACTGCATAAAATGTCATAAAAATAATAACTAGAAATGACAACAGTTACCGTGCTTTCGCAATTTAAAAAAATTTTGCAAAAACACAATAACAGGATTATAATAGTTATTGAATTAAATATGATTTAAAAACACCAAACTGCAATATCGACTATGGTGTACTGACTGTGGAAGCAGAACATAAAATAAACAAAATACTTGGGGTAACTTACAGATTGAGTTTTTTTTTTTTAAATAATTAAATGATTACTAATTTAATAAGACAAAGCTTAGGGAACTGGGGCACGATCTGCTCCCACATTCAAAATGTAGATTTTTTTTAGGTTGCATTTTCGTTGTTGTGCACTTTTTTTTTCTTTTTTTTTATCACTGGAGACTAGCAGTAAACTTATCAAAGGTGGTGACATCTCATTTAGAGAATTTTTGTAATTCTCTTATTTATTTATTTATTACTTTGTGCACTGTTAACTGATATCTACGATGAATTATTTCTGATGGATTTTCTCAGAATTGAAGACAATCACTATTTTTTTTGCACGATGAACGATTTTACGATGCATCACACCACAGGAATACTGTTATTCACTAAATTTTCTATGAGGCTATATGAACTTTCTGTAGATTACGTTCACTAAAGACAAAACACACTGGTATAGAAGCACACAATGAGGACATGCAGCCCTCGATGATATCTGGCTGCGATGAACACGTCAATCACACAGACGATGGAGATGACAAAAGGGGCACCCAGCGCTCAGGTGACAATCAGCCGCAGATTTCTTTTGAAGATGGGATTTCATGGGGAGACCCTCCGAAGCAGTTGTGATGGAGCACACAGGGGAGGAAAAGGGGGTGTCCAGCAAAGGAATTTCAGGACGAGAACAGCTCTGTACTTTTTCGGTTGACACTTAGCAGGCCAGACTAATAGCATTTTCTACCGGGGAATGCAGAGAAGAAAAAGAAGAACCGAAATGCATCACATCCACGGGAAAGTCGCAGTTGATTGTACCCCCCTCCATATATATATATATATATTTTTTTTTTATGTGGGGAAAAACGAAAGAGTCAAACGGTACCAGTTATTTATATAGAGAAGAGTTTCTTGAGGGATTTTGGTAGTTGCATATATTTGTTAGAAGGTTTAGAAGAGGTATGATCACGTATATTAGTAGCTGTTATTCCGTTGGAATACTTAGAAGAGGCATGATCAGTATAGAATCAGTCCAGGTTCGGATGCTCGAAAAAAAACCCCACGATGATTGCTAAGTTACAATTTATTTAGACATATATTACTAAGGGGGGCACACTTACAGCACTCGGAGAAAATCTCCGAACCAAAAATTAGCACGTTGACAAGACAAGCGCAGAGAGTCAAGTGACCTCGTACATAGCAACAAACTGCCACCTTTGGCATCATAGAAAATCGCCAACATACACAAGTTCGCCCATGCACAATGGATAGTATACGCCAAATACAGTTAAAATGCAGCCGGCAAGATAAGAATTCAATATGGTTTCCAAGCTGGGATGGGAAAGGCAAGGTTGCCAAACGATAAAATGTTACACGTGTTATTATGTCTAATAAAGAGGCACACCAAAGGGACATCAGATTTTACTGCGCAGATGTTAAATTCTTTTTAGGGTTTTGTCGAGAAAGGAAAAGAAGCGTAAGCATAAATTTTAACTGTGAAACAGAGATGATGTCCATATAAGGTAATGCAGAATTGCCTCGATCGGAAATAGCAGACATCTGGAAATAGCTTTAAACGGTTGATTAATATGTGAGTGTATTTCTCACAGACAAAGTTAAGCAGCTGCCGATTTTTCGGTTAGAGAAAAACTAGTCGAGGGAAAAAAAATGGAAAGTGAATGAAGGACACTTAAAACTGATTTTGAATTGAAAAGAGACAGGGGGGAAGGAATAATTTAAGAAAATAACCAATATATAACGAAATAATCGTTATAGCATATGCCTAACGAAATTGGTCAATATATCAATGGATATGATGGACTGGTAGAATGGCCATCGTATTCACCGAACGTGATTCCCATTGACTTCTGCCTATGCAATTACATCAAAACAAAGGTCTACATGACTAAGCGTACGCCTACGTTTCATCTGAAACGGAGCATAATCTTTGCTTGTCGCACAGTTATAACGGATTTATTCCATTTTGTCCTGAACTCACAAGGAAGGTCTCCATTGAGGGCATACTCAGATTTTTTTGAAAAAAATACGAATTAAACTACTCATGTGGGTAATAAAGGATCAGTGAAAATTAGCGGCGGAATTACATTATTAGATATGTAAAAAAATAAAATAGCTTGGAATAATTGGCGTGAAAAGCTGAAAGCGACGCAGGATTTGGCGAGCAGTGCATTTCCTCGCCAAAAGCAGACGATTTTAACGAATCTGAAAATTGATTTTAATTGACTTCACTGTTAAAAATCTGCAGCATTTACTGCAACGTCACTCCACTACTTTTATAGAATATCTCTCTTCTGACCAATGAGAATGCTCCATAGCACGGTGAATTGACCGTTTTCTTTAAAAGCGGTGGAGTGACGCTGCAGAAAATGGTACAGATTTTTAGCGGTGTTGTAGCTTGTGCAACACTGTTAAAAATCTGCAGCATTTTGCTGCAACGCACTCCACCGCTTGTATATAATATCTCTATTCCAACCAATGAGAAAGCTCCATTTCACGACCAAGTAACCGTTTTCTATACAAGCAAGGGAGTGCGTTGCAACAAAATGCAGCAGATTTGTAACAGTGTATTTTTCAATTTGGAACAATTTTGATCAATTTAAATTGTTTTTTAAATGGTAAAATATATTAATTTCATTTTGTTATAAGTACATATAAACGTATATGACAAAATTACACTTAAAGTAAAGTAAAAATGCAAAACTAAAATTACTTAAACTAAACTTATTTAAATAAATTGAACATAGAAAGTTTTTTCTTTAAAAAGTATTCGAAGCGTAAAAGCGTATTTTTCAAAATTTCGTTTTTTGCCAACCGGAGATAAATCGCCAAACAAACGAAATTTTTATTGTTTTTTTACGGACGTTATAAGGAGGTTCCGCCGAAATTTTTTTTATAAACATATATAACTATATGAGAAGAACATTCTGTAATTTTTTCAGATTTTTCTGAGTATGCCCGTATGGAGACCTTCCTTGTCAGTACTATCTTGCATTTAATTGTGTGTTGCCATCAAAGGAGTACACTTTGATTAGTATCTGTAGTAGATTCTTCTATTTGATGTATTCAGTTTGTAAAGCAGACTGTTTATTGATATGATAATAAATTGATATTTAATTTTTGTGTTTAACTCCAATAGTTCATTTTTCGTTTTATATACGACCCCTAAAATCAGTCAAATTTTTTAATGAAATAACCCTCTTTGGTGATAGCAGATATCGCGATAAAGATGGCTTCGTCGTAAAAAAATACATTGCAGCCTTTTTTCGATCTCGAATTGCTTTAATCCATTTTTCAATTGATTGCTCAATGAAAGATAAAATTATGTGAAAAATCTCAAACGTTGAAATTTAAGAACTTTGTCAGTTTTTGTATACAAGTCGAACGTTTTGTGTAATATCTGTTATGATAAACATATCTTTTATTAAATGTAACTATGGGGACTGGGGACAGTATAAAAAGTTTGATTTCATATTTTTTATAAAATTCATTTTTTTTTCTTTAAACAATCCCATAATATAAAATTTTAGCTTATTTGAAAAAATTTTCTAATTGAAACTATATGTTTATGACCAATGACAGAGAAATGAAAGGTTGGTTACAGAAAACATATTGCACCCTGTATGCATATAGTGATATCAATGGTATTATTTATTATTATTTCTTAATATTCTTCTAAATTTATACCAATTATGAATATTATTTTTATCAGGTTAACAGTTCATAGAATTAAATTACTTTCTCAAACTTTATCTATTTAAAAAAATATATTTTTTCACTTTTAAAATTTATTTTCCATTCAAAAAGTTTTTAATGACATTTGCATAGTATGGTAGGGTCGGGATACTTCTCAAACTCAATACTGATTAACAAGATGGTACATTTTATCGTAAAAAGAACCCCGAAAGTATTTGCAATACAGTCCATTCATATGCTTTTGTAGAACATAAAATATATAAGATATATAAAGTGACACTAATTCTCTAGACATATAATAAAATAAATTCGGCTAAGAAAAAAAAAGGTTGCGATAAAAAGGAATGTATGGATTTTAAACAATGATTAGTTACCAATGTCTAAAACTTTCACTAACTTCGTAATGATTCTGGAAAAACAAACAAAGGATTAAGGAAGATTAATGATCTGCAACGTGATATTACGGTTTGTAGAAAAAAAGTTTTAAGTTACTGAAGTAGTCTGAAAGAGACAGAGGGTGTTACATTTTTTTGGTGTTAGCAGATGGTATTATTTAACCCATTTGTTACGAGAATCTATACATTTATAACAGAAGCGCGTTTTTCTGTTATCTGCAATGATCTGTCTACTGAACCATCGTTCTAATTAAAAATATAAATTAGAAGCTATTATTTTCTAGGGGATTATCCCCACATTATCTATTTAAAAAAAACATTTCCACTTTTAAACTTTATTTTCCATTTAAAGATTTTTTAATGCCATTTGTACAGTATGGTTACAGTATGGCGTTCAGGATAATTCTATTTTACGAAGAAAAGAGAAATAATGGGAATTACTATATGTTGACAAGTTTGAAGATGTAGCCAGTTTAAATCATAAAACTTTTACACTTAAAATTTTTTTCGTTTCCGCTGCTACCTAGATGGACACGTCAGTCTCAGTGGGAATACAAATGCGTCAATGGCTTAAAATCAGGGTTGCAAAGTCGAAGTCAGTGTTGGGCCGATTATTAAATAAAAGAGTCAGTGTTGGAGTCACTAATAAAAAAAGCCCACTCAGATTCTGTCATTTTTATTAGCACTTTCCAACAAAGTTGAAAAGTGCTTATGCATTTGGTTTGTCTGTCCGTCTGTCCGCGCTCTAACTCATGTAAATATACTCCGGTTGCCATGAAATTTTAAGACTTTATTAACGTTTACCCTAGCCCGAACCATATTGAAAATGAAGTTTCTACCATGATTAGTTTATCTACAGGGAGAATCAAAAGTTTCCCATTACATTACGGCCTATGGGGAAAATCGTTTCAAAGAAATTTTAAAGTCCTGTCAAACATATTAAAATTTATATGCTTTTACGAGGTGCATTAAAATATGCATTCTATAAAATATAAGAAGAAAATGTAGCTATTATTCATTTACAGGGCCGCACAAAAGAATTCCATTAGATGATGGTAAAAGGGGGAATTGTGTGTGACATATTTTAAATATATTAAACTGTTTTATGCATAATAAAACTGATGTATGGAAATGAGGCTTAGTATAAAGTATATGATACTACCTTCCCTAATACAAAGTGCATAGTATTTACAGCAACACACAAAAGATTTCAAATAGTACATTCTTTCTGAAGTACTGTATATGTATATGATGATGGCTGATGGATGGATGAAATGCATTTTAATTATGATATGCGCCTATAAATTTCACTAAATTTATGCATATTATATGGTGTTTATAAATGCTATAGTTAATATACAAGGCTACCCAAAGGAGCTCGCCAACGTTACTGAATATGAGCATAAATTACTAAAAGGTGATTCTTAAATAAATTATGCATTTTTACACTGAACTGCATTAAATTTACTAAGAAATATTTGCAGAATCTAGATAACGTGATATACAGGGCCACGCAAAAATTGGGTACATGGAGCTTATGAATGATAATTTATGAGAAAGTGATTTCAGTTGTTTTATGAGTGTTTTTGTTTAAAATAAATTTTAGCTTAACATTGATGTATAATAAAGGTAACAGGCAAACTACAAGGCTGAACAAAGTATTCAAGCATGTTTCCATCTATTAGTATAAATTGCTGAAAGAGAAATTTCAAGCTACTAGGCATTTTTTGCTAAATTAAATTTTCCCATTATATAGTATGGATATTAGCTGACAGATCAAATACAGGAATGTTCTATAGTACTGGAATACATATTTGGCTTTATATCATTTTTTACCTAAATAACGAAGTTTTGTTAAAGATTTCATGAAGCGTTGGAAAGTGCTTCATAATCTAAGCTTAACACATGATTTTTCTTACTTGTTTGTTTGACAGTTTGAAGTGAAATTAAACCAATTATGTATAATTTGAAATCGATAAAAATAATTATTATCATTATTGTTTTATATGGGTCTATCCATGTTAGAGTATCCCAATATACTGTCCGGCGTACATTTTAGATGAAAATTATTTTTTATAAAAAACTCTAGTAGATCCCTAATTATTTCTGATATTGTAAAATTTTCATTTTTCTATATATTTTTTTTTCAATCGGCATTTTTCTGATTTGTAGAACACGTATAAACATGAAAATTGTAAAGCTTTCTACTTTCCAAGCCCACGGATCCGAAGTAGTAAAATGTATGTTTTGTTTTGCTCTGTAGAATTCGATAGATGGATTTTTGGTGTTTGTGGGATGTGTATTTGAAAATTTAGTAACCTGGAAAACATTTTTTTTTTCCTTTTTCGTTCAAAGCTATGAGAGCTAAATTCGTATAGAAACAGTGAAAATTGCGCCTCATTTTTCTTTCATTCCCTAAAATTTTAACTAACAGCAATAGTAGTATATTAATAGGACTCTTATAAGAACTTCTTAAAACACTATAAAATATGCTGTCGTAAAAATACCATAAAATATGGTCGACATGTCATGTCGTTGCTGACGGACGTCTTCTTTGCGCCTGGCGACGAAAGAGTTTGTTCTTTCGAAAGACCTAGCGTATTTTAGTATATTTTATGGTGTTTTTAAGAAGTTTTTATAACAGTTCAATTGATGTACACCAGTTCAAACTTATTTCCTTGATTAGTATGTTAACCACACTAGAGTCGGAGTTGAAGTCGTTATAATTTCCAGTGTCGGAGTCAGATTCGAAAAATTTTCCCACCGATTACGTTGCCCTAGTTGAAGTGACGAAGAATATTTAAAAGGAAACGAGCATTTACTTCGACAAAATTAACTGTTTTACTCTGAATGCGGATACAAGAGATAAAATACCGTTTTTATTTGTTTATTATGATTTTTTTATAATCATACATCAGAGATTAGAATTTTAAGTCAACAGTTCGAATAATCATATGGAAAGTTGTAGCTGGCAAATGTGAGTAGAAATGTGGAAATTGTATGAATGGCTTATTGCGCTTTAAAGTATTTTTCAAATGGTGAATAGGAATATGAGAAAGTATGCGAATAAATTTAGCTACTAGGAAAATTACTTTATGTTTAGATTTCAATTATGAAATTTTTGATTGTGTATTATCAAGGTACATTTTGATATGTTTCAGTACGTAAGACAAAGATCAAGGCCTCAATTTATGCCTTGTTACTCGTTAATTATACATACAAAGCTTAATTTTTTGGCAATTTTGAAGTTAATGGAAATTGTATATTCGTAATTTCGATTAAAAATAAAACTTAAATTTTACACTAGCGAATATATAGTTACTTTTTAATATTTATTGCTTTAGTTATATAGCAAATTCGATCTACATGTTCCTTTTTAAACATTTACTTTCAGCTGATTTCGCCACACACTATCACGCTAAAAAAGCATTGCATTTTCAATAGATAAACATTTCCTTAGTCATGCATTATACTGAAAATAAGGTTTTGCATTTATTGCTGAATGGTTTTTTTCTTTATTTTTCATTAAAAGAAAAAAAAAACTTACCAGTCAAAAATGGAAGTTCACAGAACATCATCAATTCCTAAAGCATTCGTTTTAGGATCGTAGTTACAATGAAATGAAGCTTCGGATAAAGATTTTTTGTTATATAAAAATGCATTCATATCAAAAAAGTTATTTTTTTTAAACTTAAAAAATTTCTATTTTTTATTTTATGTTGCATTTCAAAAATTTAAAATTTTTATTTCGAAAAAATTTTTTTATGTTCTTATATTGAAAAGGTATCAGTCATTTGTAAAACCACACCTATCGAAACAATATATTTTGAACTATATTACTTTTTGCCTTTTTCCCTTAAAACGCGATTCAAAATTTTTACTGTCAGAAATTGCGATAAATTCATAAATTAAAGATTATCATAACCCCGTAATTTTAGGCATAGGAAACTGATGCTAGTTTAAAGGTAAATATTGATGACAGATATTTTTAGTTAAATTATAGAACGTAGGGTTCATATACAAATTTAAATTTCGTAACTTTTCAAAATAAAAGAATTTTGAGGTAAGCAATTTTTTATACATTGAAGAACAATATTCGAAACATATTTTTAACTAGAGCTGTATATTTGAAACGCAAGCGGATTAAAAATTAGCTGTCAGTAAACATTAAGAATGCACACTCTGTACACAAAAATAAAACGCACGATTGAATGCGTTGAGAAATGCAGTTTTAAACTGAAGCAAATCTATGACGCGTATTTCTCTTACATGTAAAATAAATCATATTTGATTCATTAAACACTGTTGTAATTCATAAGACTGCAAAGATGATAAATAATCATGAAATACTATGATAGAAATATAGTTACTGAATTTTCAAACTTTCATTGAAAATAAAAGAAATTAAAGGGAATTAATGGTCTGCACTGAAACATCAAGTTTCTTACGGGAAAAATTTAGATTATTGCAGCTGTTTGAATAAAAATTTGAGTTATCATGTTTTTTAATGTATCACATAGCGGTAATAGGGGAGAATAGCCGAATTTGGATTATTTCACTTTATTACTTTTCCGGTGTAATTAACTCGATTTTTTGAGTATCTGCAAAATATCACTAAAATAATTTTAGAACAATTAATTTATAATAATATTGAGATTTCTTTTTTTAAATTTGTTGAAAGTGGTCCAATTTTAATGAGTAGTTGCCAAAGTCAGACTCTCTATCTCCTAAACTGGACCGAATTATATTAGGCTATTTAAATAAATCGGATGCAACTAATTTAATAAAAAGAAAAGTTGGCGATTAATGAAAAAATCCAAACAAAACTACAAGAATGAAATACTATTAAATCAAATGCCTGAAACCATTTTCAATAAAGATATACTCAAAATATAAATTAATGTTATAAGTAATTAAGAACAGAAATTATGGAACTAATTGCCTGTTATTTGAATATCATGTAGAAAGTTATACAAGGCTTGCGCATGAACTTATTTTGCTCATTTTTCAGTCCAGTGTACACAACAGGGAACCACCTTTATCAATCTGAACACTGAATCATTTCTGCTGCTTTATTTTTCTTACAAATTAATTAATATCAGTTATTAATATAATGCTTTTCCTTTTTAGATTTTAAATCGTTAGACATATTTAAAACAAAAGTATTCTTTAACTTATGTATGTAGTTCTTCCCTTTCTTCATTTTCTTTACAATTTAATTATGACAATATTTTAAAACTTCGTGTTCCAATTAAATTTGTACTTTGAGAACCTCTTTTATGTCGTTTATCTGCTTTTCATACTAAGTCTAATTAAAAACTATGTCTGTGCACTGACACAAACAGAGCGGCTCCCAAAGGCCATTTTTTTTTCAGCGTGTGTATAACCTTTAAAATATGGTACAAATAATTTTTTAAAGTATTTTTCGTCTGATTTTTTTTAGATTAACATAAGAAACGAAATATTTTAGAAGAAACTGGAGTCTAAATTTAAGGGATTATATCTACATTTAAAAGAATTTCACCTTCTGCAGTTAATATTTGTAGCCAGTGCTCATGCATAGTATCCAGGAGGCGTTGTACTGCGACTGAAAGTGCATTGGCATTAAGTGTCATTCAACACATAAATGCAAAAATGTCGTGCAATTACTAAAATTACCTTAAAATGAACAAATGTATTCAAAAGTAAATGTTTGTGTGATTCCTATTTGTTTGGTATTATATATATACATATATATATAGATATATATATGAAAGTATGGACGTAAAAATATTTCTGATATATTGTAAACTGGTGACAATACAGTTCAAGAAACCATGATCATCATTTTATTACCATAAAAAATGCACCATTTACGGCAACTCTTGTTGGATAAATTCCCGAGGTATTATACATTTCCATTACAGTGATACAATGATAAATATTTTTTCTCATTAAAAAATTTTCGCTAAAAAGTACTCGTTATAAATACTTTACAAATTACAACAACAGTCTGTGCTTAATGTATTTTCATCGGATCGATTTTCATTAACAAATATAAAAACATGCACATTCAAGGGTATCTGCTGCCAAAGGCAGCATTAGGCTCACTCGAAAGAAAAAATATTTAAAAATACAAATTCAAATATCATTTTAGATACTAAAAGAATATTTACAACTAAGCGAAAAGATGCTCAGTCCGTGAATCGTATCCTGGGCAGTCTTACAAGGTTATTTGAGGAAAATATATTCGCCGGATGTCAGCTCAGTCGCTTGAAACAGAAGAAATTTGACCCCACATGCCAAGGATCTCGGTTCGATTTCGAAGCTGGACATTTTTCGCTTAGTTGAAAATATTGAGTTCGTATGATAACATCGCCAATCACTTTGATATTGTTAAAATTCTTGTTTGAGAATTTGGACGTTTAAGTGATTTTATGATAATATCACAAACCTGGGCCCTGTGCATCAGTTATTTTTATATAAATATGATTTACTGGAATTATTATATATTTGAAATGAAAATCCAATTTATTTTTTAATTGTTTAACCCTCTCGATCATAAATTATTTTTCAATATTTTTCATTATTCACAAAATATTTTCTTTTTTGATAAATGAGAAACCATAATAAAATAATTTTGTTATTGTACTGCGGCTGCAAAAATCATATCTCCATAAATGAATCCGCAAAATTTTTTGCTTAATAATGCAATAATTATACGACCTCGTATGAGGTCCGTATGCACGAGAAGGTTAAGAGGCGCAAATGCCATCTAATGAAAAAGTTTCCATACCGGCAGTCGAAGCCGAGCCATCAGTATAGCGCGTTATTACATCTTGGCAAGGCTCGCCGCAATTTAAAACTTGTGCTGAATTTATGCAGTAGTGAGAGGTTCCAGGCTGAGTACCGTTCCATGGGATTTAATAGGTAGAAAACTCTACTGACGCTTTACTGACGGCCCGAGTTCGAGTTCCGGCATGGAAAGATTTTGACTAGGTTGGGATTTGCACCTCTGAAGAAATTTGAAATTTCAATTTCATTTGAAATATTGTATGCAAGGATAAATTTCTCTCTGCAAAAATTTCCAAGTATTTACTATAATTTTCAATCTTTCAAAACGTTTTTGAACTAGCATTTTTTTTATTTTCTTATTCGCATGGAACTTTTTATATTATGAATTTTTATACTTCCTCTATCAAATGTCTTTACAATATTAAATTTGCGGAATTAAACACAGTAAGAACCTTTCTGATACTATTGAAAACTCTCTGTTTCAGTTGTTCTTTGAAGTATCACAATATGTAAATCTTAGGATTTCCTTTTCAAGACTGTGAATTCTAAATTTTTGCAATTTCTTTTATCCTAAAAAGTTTCTGACTAGCTTTGTTTCTGTTCTAAGAAATTTTACAGTAGGGAGTTCTACCCATTCTTATGCATACATTTTGTGGTTTTTATTTAAAAATTAAACATGAAAAAAGTAGAAAATGCCTGCACAAAGATAAAAAATACAAAATACAAATCGGATTTACAATATTAAGTTAAAATTTAAGAACACGTATTAAAATATTTGTAACAATTTCTTTAAGGTTAAATTTGAATGGCAGCATTTCAAATTTCAGTAAAAGTTCATGATTGTGTGTTTTAGATTACATTTTAATAATGGATTTAAAAAATTGCTTGGAATCAGTTTTCAATAAAAAAGTAATGTATGGTGATAGTTCAAATGTTTATATATATATATTGTCCTTGTTTTTATATAATTGCTCAAGTTTTTCAAAAGAGCTCTTAAACGCCTAACTGCTATGTGAAAAAAATATTCTGTGATTTACAATGAAATTCTAAAAAATCTAATAAATTAGCCAAAGGTGGATTACTGCCTCATTAAAATGAACCCCAAGGGGAATCAAAATGCTGTTCATGCCAACAGTAATTCATGTTTTTTGTATCATATCTTTGTATTCGTTTGTATAAGGGATGGCTAAAACAGTTCATGTTAACCATTTATCGACCGCATTATCAATTCATGAAAATTTTACATTCTAAAGCTTTTTACGTAAATTGTTTGAACAAAATTAAAAAATTTGCATAATTATTTAATAAATTTTTGAAGGATTTAGAAGGATTAATTAAATTTGAATCTACAGGGATTTTGTGCATTTTTTATAGCCCCACTAAAATCTTTTATTTTAAATTGTTTTCTTAATATTTTGTAGAGTTATAAAATGTACAAATATGATGTTCTTAGGATAAAAATATAGAAATAATTCCGATTTGAAAAATATCCACCCCCCTCCCTAAGCGCCAAGAAAGCTGAAAACATACAAAGGCAAAATATATCATCCTTTTAAAAATATTTTTGTTTTGAGTAACCAATAATAAAACAAAACTTTTTGAAAGGAATGAATTAATGTATCAGTAACTCATCCGAAACAGTATTACAACTAATTGATGTATTAAACGAATTTTGTAATAAGTAATTTTAAGTTCCGTCGGTAGATAGGGGGTTAATGCGTGCTCATGTGCACTTTAGCGTGCTCATGTTAACGAGGTTTGTCTGTATATATTTCTCTGAATTGTTGTAAAGATATGCAAATTCAGTTTTCTATGATTATAAGTATTCCTGGGTATAAAGAAATTATCCAACATTAAATATTGATACCATAATATAGATCACCTAGTGAAGAATAAAAAAGTTCGCAGTCATACTTCCTTGATGGATATAATTAATTGAAAATATTGCATTTACTCAACTCACCGTAAAGTACTATCTCTGTTTTTATCTATAATCCTCTACCAGCGCAAAAAAAACTTTCGAAAAATTCTCCGAAGACTTGATATTCAGCGTTATGGTACACGGAGTGACTGTCTTATATTTAAATTCAGATGTACTTTTGACATGGCAACCTAATTAGGCACATTTGCAGGACATTTTCTCTGTCACCACACACATGTTACAACATAGCTGTATTGTAGGTTTTGTTATACTTTGACAGAGAGTGTTACTGATATTTATCCCCCAAACGCTGATTCTGTTTCTAGTTGGCTTACAAAATATATATATATATTTTATATATCCTTTAGAAATAATAGGTAAGAAGAAAATAAATAATTTTCTTACCTTGCTCAGCAGCGCAGTCCCCCACGATTGGCTACGCATTTACACAACCTTGTGATCACCACTCAAATTTATATGCGTCGTTTCAGCTATCTAAATCAATAAACAAAAACAGTTAAAATTAACACTGTGTTATTTGAGTGAAATGGATTAAAGGGAACTTGTCTTGTTTTCAGGTAAAACCATTTAATATCTTCTGGAATAATTTGATAATTAAAATTTATACATCGAGAGAACAGAAATAAGTTCTTCCCGACATGAATACAAACAGTCATCTGAATTAAATTATATAAAGTTTCTAAAAGGTCCAAAAGTCAATTAACAACACGGAACTTCACTTGAGCACATGTAAAGATGGGTTTGTCGAAACCACAAACATCTGTTCAGATGTAGATGTATTGTTCATTCTTCAAATAAAGTCAATTCTTGTATACGGGAATTAACACAAAAGTTAGTGATAATTTGTTCGAATATTTTACTTCAGGGATTATATTTGTTGCAATACCTCACAAGTTGAACACAATTGGCTACCATGGCACTATTTTTTTATTTAAAAAAAATCTCCATTAAAGGAATGCGTCTCAAATCACATGCACCTTACAGTAAAATATTTCCCTCTCATGCAATCCTAATTTGATATATTAGCACAGTCTTTTAACTTATTGATCCGAGCAATAATAAAATTCAGCAGTATAAAAGAAGTATATTATGTATATTCTTTTAATCAGTTTGGAATGCTTTATTCAGATATAAATTACACAAAAATCAAATATTAACATAATGTGAATTATAAATATCCGTTATTAAAACATAACATCAAATAGAATCGACCATGTATGTAATTCATTATTTAATTACTATTTTATGAAACTTTGAAAAAAAAACACATTCTTATTCATTGTTTATTTCTATTTAGATAGAACTACAATAATTAATTGAACATTATTCTACAGAGAATACTTTAATCTGATTTTCTGTTCCTTATTTCTCCTTCACAATTTTTCCTTAACTCAAAGAAAATGTCTATTCTGTCAAATATAATGAATTGTTTAATAATTTTTTTGCGTTAGTATTAAAATTTAATTAATAAAGTTAAAAAATAGGTTTTCTCTAATTTCTTAAAAAAAAAAACAGAATCTATATATTTGTTATTAAAATGCGATTTCTTTTTATTTCTATCTTAGAAAAATAATCTTAATAACTAAAAAATAAACTTCTACTCAGAAACTAACACAAATTGGCTCGAACACAAAACTTTATAGCAATCATACTCAAGATTTCCGCAAAATTTAACTGTTATGTGATTTTTTTTCTTTTATAGTTTGAAAATGATATACATTTCGCTAAAAATGTCTCATTTTAGTTCGAATTTACAAACAAAAAGTTTTAAGAATGACAGAAAAAGACCCGGATGATAATGTGAAGTCTATGGGGGCGTTTTTTCAAATATCGCGGTCAAATTTCAATATTTTGACATGTTTGTTTTTGCATAGGATAGCTGAGGATGATTCACAACCGGGCTAGTTTTTATTTTTTCGATTTAGGTTATGTTCTTTTTATATTAGGACACTTTCGTTTCATAACCGATTCAAACCGGTTCTGAAAGTTACAGTATTTAAAATAACATGTGAAACCCAAATCGAAAAATAAAAAACTAGCCGGATTGTGGATCATCCTCAGCTATCCTATACAAAAAAATCACGTCAAAATATTAAAATTTGAATGAGATATTTGAAAAGAAAGGTGTCAAATGGACTTTACATTATCATCCGGGTCTTTTTCAGCCAGTAGTATGGCATCTTATATCCAGCATGATGCCAACGATGCTACTGAGACTCTTTTAAAGGAAGAAATGTAACCATTTGTAAATTGTAACCTAAACTTTGAGCATTGTTTTCTCCTCTAATACTGAAGAAAAAAGCTGTTATTATACAGATGTAACATTGCAGAAATCTGTACGAATACTAAAATTTTATTTGAACACTGTACAGAAAAGATACAAATTAAGAAAAAACTATGTTTTGTAAACTTACAGAAATCTCAAGCTTTCGAAAAGAATCTACTAAAATTAGAGTAATCTTATTAAAATTTTATTTGTAAACCAGTCTTAGTTACATACAAAGCTGTAGATTTTTGCAGGTACCTAAAATTTGTTAGTAAACTTACAGATTTTTTAATTTACAGTAGAAATTTACAGTACAGTAGTACAAAAAAAATTTAGTAATCCCAGTTTTCTACAGAACTTTTGAGAACGTTACAGATTATTTGTACATTGGTGTATTTTGCTTTATGGCCTTCATATATTTTTATACTATATGTACATCATTGATACATAAACGTTCACAGTATTGTTTATCATTGTCTCGGGATCTGCCAATGTAAGATCTAAAATTTCCGCATTAGACTGGCTATTTAACTAGGACTGATGTCATATAATAATCGCAGGACACATAAATAGAAAATCCTATTTTATATCATAGATACCCAATATTTTAGCGATATTGAAATCATCAGAAAACTTCAAATGAAACATGAATATGAAATAAATATAGTCCTTTCACTAGATATAGTTACAATGAATGGATAATACTATAGAATTATTCGGTTTCTTTTATACTATAAACATTGATTTGAAATTACGAAATATTCTAAGAAACCTAAAACGATGTGTAAAAGGATATATTTCGTAAAATTGCATCGAGAAATGTGAAGACTTAGATTTGTTGCAATGTGAATTTGTAAAGAGGACTTTAATCCGAATTTCAAATGTTTATTTATCCTTCTCTCTTTCTATCTTAATTAACAAGAATTAAGTATTTATTTCAACAAATCTTAGAGAAAAGAGAACTTCTAAAATTTCAGGGAATATTTTATATTAGAAATACAAAGAGTTGCTTATTAATTTACATACGTAAGATTGATGTTGTCGTTGAAATTGGAATAACATCTAATTTTCTTTAGAAAGAAGAATTCAAATTTGTATTACAGGAATACGTTTAAAAAAAGAGTCGCAAAAGATTATTATTATTATTATTATTATTATTATTATTATAATTATTATTATTATTTTTTTTTTTTACCGGATAGAACACATTTACTTAGTATACAGGATGAGGAGTAAAACTTACTGAAATTCTGAATAAATTATACTCTTAAATATTTAATAGCTTTCAATATTATATTATATTATATAATATTACATAACGTACTTTACTATTATACTAGATATTATGTATTATTATAACTATGCATATTATTATGTAGTAGTAGCAAATTATGGTAATTTTATTATATATTGTATTAAAAAGTGGGGACATTAATGACATTTTTTCAAAAAATCACAAATTGTAGCATTTTTTGTGTTTGCCCATCCTCAATTTATTATCGATGCGAAATTTTTTAATACTATGGTTATAAGTATTTATAGTACACTTTTAAATCTGTAAAAAAAAAAAAAAAAAAAAAAAAAAAAAAAAAAAAAAAAAAAAAATCTAAGTAGGTTGGGAGGTAAAAGCAAAAACAACCACCTCATTGACTTCACGGCTGAATTTCCAGAATCAGTTAAAACTCCATTCGCATATAAATATGCAGTTTGCCTGTCAAGTCAGATCTTGGAGAAAAACACCTGTAAGCCCGATTTTATCCGTTAGTTAGGTTTACCAGTATGTTTTTCTGTACACAGAAGTAGGAACACATGGAGTACAGGGAAAGAAAAAAATTTTAAAATTACAAGTCAACTTCTAAATTCGGGTTTTCCCGTATTTTTCACCAAGATATCACTTGGCAGACCGATTAAGTTTTAAAATGAGAATCGAAATTTAACTAATCCAGAAATTTGATCTGCGAATTCGATAGATGCCTCTACTGACGCCTTCCGGTCTGTAAGATTTTTAAAGTTAATAGCATTTTTTTTAATCTAGAAAGAAGGTTATTTTAATTTTTTCCATGACTTTTTGAATAGAATTGATAGGTGTTCGTTATTGCAACTTGTGTAACGTTGAATTCAAATTCATGCTGAAGTCACATTAATGGTTTTTAAACGGCATAAATAACAGAAAAACAAGATAGGTAAAAATGAGTTATAGACTTATAACTTAAACACTGGTAACTTACATATCGATTGTAGAGAAGAGATGTCCATTCCAAAGTTTTACCACAAAAGAAATACTCGTTCGTTCTCTTTTGGTGTCTGACTAGCTTTGAAATTTAGCTGAGAAATTGCATTTCTGATTATTAGATTTTGTTATTTTCTTATAGATTCTGATCTTAATTATCATTTTTATTTGTATCGGCATACTAGACAAATGCTGAACTGAAATGTTACTTTATTTATAACATTTCCAATTTATCCCAAAATATCTGGTTAAATAATTGGATAAAATAATGATGAAATAATTAATTATTGCTTAACGTTTCCGCGTTACGCAGACTACACTTTATACAATAATAATAATAATAATAATAATAACAATACATTTGACATTTCTTTGTTACGTTTACTAAACTAGGTTTAATAGACTACGTATATTAAACTTTCTACATTGTACATGTTTCAATTTGGACATGTTTTACTTCATTTCAATGTCATACTTTACACATAACGAAATGTAATTTGAAATAGGTTTTTAAATATTCTGTAGGAAGAAAATATATGTGCTTTTATTAGTGTTTGGTATTGCATCAATATTGCTTTCATAAAAAAAAGCTTCCAATTTAACATTAATATTTTTAAATGGTGTCATTATATTGAAAGTGGTTGCAATGAAAATACCACTATAGCAGAAATATTGTTTTTATATTGGAAAGTTTTGACACTGAGAAATCTAAATAATTCTTTGCAAAGATAATACACGATTGGTAAACGTAAACATGGAAATGTTGGATTAAAATTTCATGTTATTCATACCTATATTTCCTACATCATATCATACCTACATGTTATTCATGCCCAAAGAAAACAATTTTCGATCAGCAGTTAGTTTGTTAATAGAGCTTTCTCTAAAAGTAATTATCTTGAGATTTGCGCTGACTTATGCAGAAACATAATAATTTACACAAAAGGAAATAATATATTGCCTCAAATTCCATCAAGAAGTCTAGATGCTCAGATTTGTTACAATCTGGTTCTCTAGTAAGGATTTTAATGAGAATATCATCAAAACTTTATCTTCAGTTTAGTTCTCTCATTTTATTAACAGAAAATATCTATTGTGTGAAACGTAAGATAAAAGTTTAAATTGGTCAAGTATGACAAAATTAAAATTGGAATTATCTTGAAATTTCTGTAAAAAGTTTTTTACTTACATTTGCAAATTTTAAGTATATCGATATTATTGAAAAAGTTAACGAATTCGGTCTGTCAAGCTGTCTGCACACTGTACAAGTTTAAAAACTACTTAAACTACAGAAACATGTAGCTTTACAAAAGGATTTAATAAAATTTCAGATATCTCACTAAAAGTTTATTTGGAACCTGCATTGCAGTTGCACAAATGTTAGAGGCATTTCAGTTTCCTAAAATTTTTTTAGTAAGCTTTCAGGTTTTTTGATTTACAGAGAACACATAATTGAGTTACATGGATTTTTGCTGTTGCCGTTATATACAAAGTTCTAGAAATCCCAGATTTCTGAAAAAAAAAAAAAAAAAATACGGTTTTATTTTTGCAATGTACGTATTCAAATTGTTGTAAATGTACTTGGATTGCTATATAATTAACATATGTTATTGAGGCTTACCATGGCATGCATTGTATTGAAATGTAAGTATTTAGCATTCATAGTTTATTTACAAGGACACCCAAAAGAATTTCGTTTATTATGGTTGTTATAAAATCCTGTATGTATTTTAATGATTACACTGTTTCTAAGAGATTGAATCTGATATACAGTACTGAAGTATACAACAAGATACATATTTTAAAATATTATGTGGATACTATTTATCGTTCATTTACAGAGACACAAAGAGTTTCTTTGTTTCAGTTAAAGTTTCAGTAATATTAATGAGCGCATTTCTGCTATGACGTGCGTTTTTAAATTATCAGATTTTTTGCATGTAACGTGGTGTGGATAAATTCTATAAATTATATACACGGTTACACAAAATAATTTCTACAAATAACTATGTGTGCGTGTGCGATCCTTAATTTTTTTGTAATTGATTTATGCACTTTCAGATGAAATGCATTTAGAGCATTCCTTACGTATATTAAGAAATGCGCATTGTAAAACTTTACATGCATATCATTTTTCGATCATTTGCATAGACACTGAAAAGTATGCTGTCTAGAGGCATTAATTTCCAGCAGTAAATAAATTGCATTTTGCGTTTTTAATAATCAGTAATTTTTGAAATATTACCGGGTGCATAATATATATGGATCATAAACAGGACTGCATAAAACAGCTGGAGAACGTTCGTG
Organism: Maratus speculifer; assembly: GCA_964019185.1. Lineage (NCBI taxonomy): Eukaryota > Metazoa > Arthropoda > Arachnida > Araneae > Salticidae > Maratus > Maratus speculifer. The sequence continues at coordinate 297,421,407 of OZ025292.1, forward strand.
CTTACAGACGAAATTGCTGAAGAGCACACTGTAAAAAAGAAAGGGTCGATCTACTAAAAAAACTTTAGTGATCCTTGTAATTACTAAAAAATTTTTAGTAATCTTAGTCGATTACTAGAAAATCTGTAAGCATTACTAGAAAAAAGTTAGCAATGGATAGTTTTACATTTTTTAATAGCTATTACTAAAACGCACTTGGTGTGGCCTTGATAGCATAGTGGTTATAGTAACGGACTCCAGGCTAAAAGGTCCCGGGTTCGATACCAGACACTGCCAAATACGTCCCGAATGTATGTAGTGTAAGTACTCGTTAATAAAGGGGTTATGAAAATCCTGTAAGAGCAGGTAGCAATTTTTTGGTGCTGCCATCTATTGCGGTTTTGCCGAAAATCCATCGCTTCAGAAGTTTGGATGCAGCTCGAAGGAAGCTGCTGTCCTTCGGGCGCACGTAAAGGTTATTAAAAATAACTTTGGAGCTATTACTAAAATTTTCTTGGTGGCTCATACTAAAAATTTTTAAGTAAGTTATACAAAAAATTCTTTTGTTCAGTTTACAAAAGAAATGCTTGTTTCACTTGCAAAAAAATAGTTTGTAATGGTTACTAAAAAATTCTGTGGAATACAAATTTACTAAAGAATTTTTAGTATCCTCTTGAATTTTTTTTTTACAGTGCACTGTTTAACTCTGGTATGCGTTTTGTGAATGAACCAAAAATCTAATCAAACTATACTTGATAATTGTTGAAATTTTGTTTTCCAATAGGTTATGGGTTTTCCCTATAAAAGGTGTTACTACAACCCCAAAAATATCTATTTCAAATATCCTTTTCTTTATCCAAAAATCACTGGCGAATCCCATCGTACTTCTACAATTTTAATAATGTTTTCTCTCTGAACTACACTTGTGGCTAAATAGGCAATTTGCTGCATTATATGTTTAAATGTACCATAACTTCACATTTTCATCTTAGTAAGGCACAATAAACACCATTATCTTCATGGTTTTCCTTAGTCTTGAAGAAGCCAACTTACTCCAGAAAATTATAGATTGCGTTAGACTAATTGAGCATAATCAATATATAAATTTCAAAATGTCTTGCTACAAATCGACTAAATGTTCCATTATTTTGATTAATATGTAAATTTTTCATAGCAACTTCCACTGACTACACTGTAAAAAAAATTCAAGAGGTTACTAAAAATTTCTTAGTAAATTTGTATTCCACAGAATTTTTTAGTAACCATTACAAACTTTTTTTTTGCAAGTGAAACAATCATTTCTTTTGTAAACGGAACAAAAGAATTTTTTGTATAACTAACTTAAAAATTTTTAGTATGAGCCACAAAGCAAATTTTAGTAATAGCTCCAAAATTACTTTTAATAACCATTACGTGCAACCGAAGCAAAGGAGCTTCCTTCGAGCTGCATCCAAACTTCTGAAGCGGAAGATTTTCGGCAAAACCACAATAGATGGCAGCACTAAACATTCCTTTCTGTTCCGACCGGATTTTCATAATTCCTTTATTAACGAGACACTACAGACATTCGGGGCGTATTTGGCGGTGACAAGTTTCGAACCCGGGACCTTTTAACCTGAAGTCCGTTACTATAACCACTATTCTATCAAGGCCACACCGACTGAGTTTTAGTAAGAGCTATTAAAAATATAAAACTATTAACTCTATTCGTTGCTAACTTTTTTCTAGTGATTCTTACAGATTTTCTAGTAACCGACTAAGATTACTAAAATTTTTTTAGAAATTAGAAGGATCACTAAAGTTTTTTTAGTAGATCGACCTCTTTTTTTACAGTGTATGAACTTATTATCCTAAAAAGAAAATAACTGTAAATAATTTTCCAATATTTTGATTAATATGTAATTTTCTCATAGCAACTTCAACAGACTATAGATTTATTCTCCCTAGAAAAAAATAACTGTAAATAATCAGCACATTAAACTTTGTAAAACTTTGCATCATTTTAAGGGTGTTCCCAACTGCTCCGCTCAACAAGTGGCAAAACGTTTTGGCAATTTCTGAAATTCATTTTTGAACAGAAAGATATAAAATTGGAATGCCTGACAATGGAAGCGATTTCGAATCGAACTTAGTTTTCCATTTTATGATAATTAAATTACTTAACCAGTTCTAAGCTTCTTCAATCACGTCATCACTCGTTTTTCTTCTGCTTTTCGACCGGTAGTTCTGCTTTCGGCGGGAAATGTGCTCAAAAACGTAAACTTTGAAGGCTTGTTATAAAAGTTCTATTGTGTTTAAAAAAAACAGAAAATTGAGTGCAATTTAACAGTTTCTGAATAACAACTTCTGCTATTTTCATGCATTTCCGAACAAAAATAAATTAAAGCATGTGTCACAAAATTACCCTTTTTGGTTTAATAACACACTTAAGATGGGAAATGTCTAAATTTCGTCGCTCGGTGGCGCTAATAAAACTTTAGCTTTGGTTAGGTCTCTTCACGTGGTTGAACCTTGTTTACTTAGACATCATATTTCACAAAAATTATCGATGACGGAACTAAAGATTTTTTTTTACACTTCTCTAAATATGTTGGAAAGTGTTTTCGTAATCCATGCCTGATGGATCACTTTTATTGCTTGTGTATTTATTCGCATTAAATTTGCATATTTAAAAACAAGATATAAAATATTTAGATTTTCTTATAAAATAAAACTCCTATGGAAATTTTTAAACATTTGTCACACTAAGCACCATTGTAACTTTCGAGGTAATAAGAAATTAAATTAAGAGCATAGTATTTACCATGCGTATTATTATATTTATGAACATTAATTTGATTTTTTGTAGTCGGTGCCAGCCAAGCAAGTTTCAAAAATTAAATTAAGTATACAATGCAAATCCTAAAAGAATAAAGGCTTGGCTGGCCCCGACTCCAAAAAATCAAATTAATGTACATAAATATAATAATACGCATGGTAAATACTGTGCTCTTAATTTAATTTCTTATTACTATTATGTAAAAAAAATTTTTTTTCACTTTGTAGTAGTTTTTGAAGTCGGTTCAATTTTTGGTAGAAAAGTTTATTTTTCTCTTTTTACTTAAAAGTTAACGATTTTTTGAAGTCAGTTAATAAAAATTATAATATGGAAAAAAAAAATATTGTAAATTATCCATGGTTGGAAATTTTGCCAGGAGTGGGGTTCGAACGCATGCTCTCTTTCCAGCACCAGAGCTTAAATTTGGCACTTTAAACCGCTGGGTCATCCTGACTGCGTTCCAATCGGCGAACTTATTCAAAGTCCATGTTATTTTTTATTTGCGAAAAATCACTAATTTTATTAAAATTTTCCTAATTACTAAAAAAGTACTGAACCAATTTTAATGAAATGGAAGTGGTACCAGTTCGAGAGTAGCCTCTTTTATTTAACACAAAAACCAAATTAATCGGTTGGATAGTTTCAGAGTAATCGGTTAACATACATAGAAAAAAAAAATACATACGCGTCGAATTGATAACTTCCTCTTCCTTTTCTGAAGCCGGTTAATAATAAAAATTGTAATACGGAAAAAAGTTGTAAATTTTACATGGATGTAAATTATGTCGGAAGTGTGGTTCGAACCCACGCTCTCTTTCGAGAAACCGAGCTTCAATCTGACGCTTTAGACCGCTCGGCCATGCTGTCTACACTCCATTAAACGAACGTATTCAACACTTTTAATTAGCGAAAAATCACTAAGTTTATTAATTTTTGCCTTATTACTAAAAAGGTACAGAACCAATTTCGATGAAACGGAAGTGGTACCAATTCGAGAGCATCGTCTTTCATTTAAAACAAAAACAACAGAAATCGGTTGAATAGTTTTGAAGTAATCGGTGAACATACATAAAAAAATATACACAAGCGTTGAATTGATAACTTCCTCTCCTTTTTGGAAGTCGGTTAAAAAATACATATGCGTAAAATTGATAACTTCCTCTTCCTTTTCTGAAGCCGGTTAATAATAAAAATTGTAATACGAAAAAAAAAATATTGTAAATTTTACTTGGATGTAAATTATGTCAGGAGTGGGGTTCGAACCCACGCTCTCTCTCGAGAATCAGAACTTCAATCGCGCGCCTTAAACCGCTCGGCCATGCTGTCGACACTCCATTCAGCGAACGTATTCAACACTTTTAATTAGCGAAAAATCACTAGTTTTATTAGTTTTTGCCTAATTACTAAAAAAGTACTGAACCAAGTTCGATGAAACGGAAGTGGTACCAATTCGAGAGCATCGTCTTTCATTTAAAACAAAAATAAGAGAAATTGGTTGAATAGTTTCGGAGTAATCGGTGAACATACATAAAAAAAATACATACGCGTCGAATTGATAACCTCCTCTCCTTTTTGGAAGTCGGTTAAAAAGAGGTTTTGTTAAATATTAGAGCGCAGTTGTAATTAAAAGAAATTAAAAGCAATTATTGTAGAAAACAATTACGCTGGAAACATCTGCAATAAAACTCAATTCCTAGACACAAATTACCTTCTTATCGGAAATATTTGGATAAAATATGAATAGACATAATTATTGAAAATGCATTGCAATTGTAGACAGGTGTTGAGTTATTTCTGGCCTCATACAATGTCCATGCAAAATTATAAAATATAATTTGCCCAATATTCTCGCTCTTTTTGTCAACACTATTAAAGAAATCCATGATGTAACCAATTCAGTTTATTTTGTTTTAATATTGTTATTCTACTATGGTTTTTTGAAAAAAAAAGAAAAAAAAAACAGTATTTTGTTTGTTACAATGAGGATTAGTTAAAACGAAGAAAATGGAATTGATAGTGCCATTTTGTTTTGTATAAGAGTTACTTTTTTCCGCAACTTTAATATAAAAAAAATAATTATTTTGAGATTTACACTGAATTACTAACATGTTTAATGAATCTTTCAGAAAGAAATAATATATTTTTCCTAATGCCGCTGATAAATGTAGGAACTTAGATTTGTTACAACTTAATCCTCAAGAGAGAACATCAATCCTAATTTCAAATCCTTATAAAGTTCTTATTTTTCGTATTAAAAAATATATTTTTAGAATCAAATATATTAGTAATGAAAATTCCTGGAATTCCAAAAAATACTGCGTTAGAAATAATTTGCCAACAAATATGACTACATATCATGAGAATGCTGAGTAAAACTGTATATCAAAAGTTAAACCACATTCTAGCAAAATTATATTACATGAATACTATTTGTATTGGCTTTATTCTGGCCAATATTGCCAAATTTTTATGTATAAGAAAATTTTTAATTAAATTTCAGCTTTACAAATTTCAGAAGTGCAAATTTTTAAACTTCTAAAAATCGCACATTAAGTTTTATGCCTTTGCGTAAAGAAAAAATGCTCTTTTAAATGAAATTTGTTTGAAAACTTTATCATAATTTGTTTTCCAATTATTAAATTCTTAAAAGTTTTTATTACTTTTTTTTATTATTGTGGTAACAAAAGTATTCCATGTTTGGACAATAAACATGGATCAATCAGAAAATGAATAAAATAAAATAAGTTCCGGAATTTAACCAATAAAAAGATTTAGATAAACTTCAGATTTCCTAATTCTCTACCGAGGTCAACAACTTTTTTTCCTAATAGTTAATGAAGAATTCATTAATAAATAAACAACAATAGCCGGATAGCCATATCAGGCAAAATAATGCTAGTTTGGCATCAAATGGTACCCTGCTGAGTACATGACATCCCTAGTAGCTAACCAATATTGGTCCAATGTTGCACCAATATTTTATTTATTGGAAATATTGCCAATAAAACGCCAATATTGGTTAAATATTTGCATTTCAATGGAAGTACTTCCAATGACTTCCAAATTTTGTGTAAATGTTGGCGTTACATTGAAAATATTTCCAATGAATTCCCAATATTGTACAAATATTGGCGTTACATTGGTAATATTTTCAACGAAACCCTAATATTTAACCAATATTGGCGTTTTATTGGCAATATTTCCAATTAAACCCCAATATTGGCATTTTATTGGTTGCAAATATTGGCTGAATAAGGGCAAAATGTAAACACCCCAATATGGGAACAATATTTCATGCCAGCATTGCGCCAATGTGCCAATATTGATCCAAGATGTAGCCAATATTGACCCAACATTGTTTGGCTATTTGGGATCTATGCCGATAGATTAATGGCTTCTTTTTATTAAACTATATAAATATAGAGAACTTGCTTCTAATATGAAATAGTAAATAGATTATCTGAAAATACTTTGCCAGTTTTTTTTTTCTCGCCAAGGACCTATACTGAAAAACATCTTTATTTATTTTATTATTGTACTTTAATTAAGTTGAATGAAAGGTGGTTATTTTAAATTTACTGATAAACGTGTTTTTAATTTATGTGTGTTAAATGAAAATTACTGTACTTCAAATGAAATCAGTGATCTGTGTAAGTTTAAAAGGAAAAATTGAGACATGATATTTGACAACTTACCATCTACGCCTTGCTAGCATAAGGCGGAGATTGACTCTCATTTTTTTCTCTTTTGAACCGATTTCCTTGAAAATTAAATGTGTGATTACAGTTGTAGTTGTTTGAGAAAAGCTGAAATTATAAGGGAAAATTTTAATTACTTTGGTAATTATTAATTACTAATTATTGAAATATTTAATTGAAAATGCTCCATGCGAATTTCTTTTGCATATAAAATAATATTTTTTTTATTTTTGAGATACCTTTCAGACCTAAGAGTAAAACTTAGTTTAAATCTTAAACATAAACAGAAAATAAAAATTAATAATAATAAGTCGAAAAACGAATTTTTATAATGACAAAAAAAAAAAAAAAAAAAAAAAAAAAAAAAAGTAAATCATTTGTTTGATAAACAATTTACGGGTTCCGAAGTACAATTATTTTAACTAGCGTTGCTTCTATGTACTATAAGATAATTACATGACAAATTTTGTAGAGCTCAGAAAATTAAGAATGCACATGGAACATTTTGAAAATTGGCATTGTTGCAAAATTTCATTTTGAGAAAATTTATCCAATGAATTTTCTCAAAAAATGAGAAAATGATCCAATTTTAAGTTAGACCTATTAGCATTTCAATAATAAAGACCATTAAATACTATATAATAAATGAATATTAGTTATAATATATACATACATAAATATATATATGTCTGTAATAAAATTTTAATAAATATCTAAAAAAAAAACCTCATTTGTATATAAAAAAAGATATTAATAACTTTACGAGATACTTTCACAGTAATGCTGCGTTTTGGTTGATCACAAAACAAAAGTGATCCATTCCTTTCGCGTATATTATGGTAATTTTCATTCATGAGATAACTTTCAGACCTACAAATAATACAAGTTAAGAATTTATTAATAATAATAGTGGTAATAATAATAATAATAATAATAATAAGGGAAAAAACGATTTATCGTCCAAAAACACCATAAATCATCTTTTGAGAAAGAATTTACAACCTATGAATTTTGAAGTACAATAAGTGTAGTTGTATTAATATTGCTTTTATTTACTATGAGGTAATTGCATAGCAAATTTTCAAGAATATGGAAAATTAGGGATGAGTATGAAACATTTTGAAAATTGACATTATTAGAAAATTTTTAGTTTGAGAAGACCAACTTATTAGCAACATTGGTATTTCAATCTTGATGAACTTTAATTAAAATATATGTGTATACAATAAAAATTTAATTATAAATATGTTAAAAATTCACTTTAAAAAAAAAAATATTTATCGCTTTACAAAATACTTTCGCAGTAATGCTGTGTTTTGTTGAGCAGAAAAAAAATGTTTCATGCGCGTTTCTTTCACGTATTTCACGTATCCACAACACAAGTTCAGGTATCTATAATTCAAACTATTGCGAATTACGATTGAAAAATAAAGACTAAGAGTTAATTAGGACAAAAAAAATCGACTGAAAACATTTGTAAACAAAGTACAAATTCATTGTAAATAAAGCTCAGCTGATCAACGCGAGCCCTTTAAATTTTATAAAAACATTAATAAAATCCATAAAAATTATGCAATTGCGAATATTCGACCTGCATACGAAGTGATTCATGAGTTGGGAAAAAAGTATTTTTCGAAAATTTTGGATGATTTTTGTCGATTTGAAGGTCTACATTCGCCTTAAAGTACAAAAAATTGTCTGGCACATAAAAAAAAGAAGCGGTCAACCATGAATTGTAGATGATAGTGTCAGGACTGTCATCAACAGGTGTCAGTTAAAGCTACACATAGATCAGAGTCTCACATAACTTGCATGAGACGGGAAAAAACGTTTTATTATACAGATTTTATGCAAAAGACTTTCAACTACGAAATACTTCTCAATCATATACGAAACAACCTCAATCTCCATCATACATTTATAGTCTATTTTTTCGTTAACGAAGCTTTTTACTTAAAACTTTTCTGCTGAACATTGATTTTGAGCACAATTAGCATGCAAATTAATATCCACATTACAAAACATATACTCTATATAACGAAATTTATTTTACTTTCTTTCGTGTATAACATTTAAATGCTCAGGTCTCTGTTGCGATGGAGTATCAATTTCTTTTAGTTGATTGTATGAAAATGAAATTATTTATGTATTTAATCACTTTCTTTGAAATGCTAAAAGCCTTTGATGAAATAGGAATGGTATTCCACTTTAACGAAAATATTACAGATTAATTGTTGAATACTTACAATGGCAATAATTTAATTTGTGAATAATGTAATTTTTATAAAAAAAACATGTACAAAGTAATATTATAGATTTTTTTTAAGTTAATAATTTGAAATACTGAGATAGAAATAAAAAAAATATGTTACGCTTCAGATTTTGTTTAGCACTGTTTGTTATTTGTTTTTCTAGACATTATTCTAATTGAAATTTATCATACATCTACCTACATTACATTAAAAAAAAGTTATTACATGAATTAAAACACGTTTTTCCTATGTATGTGTATTCTTTTAGGTGTATTTTTAATTTTTTGCATGCGTTTTGTATTATTATAATTTCATGAATCTAAGTGGATTTATACAGTGTAAATTCAAATAAACACATTTTAGAACCCGTTTTTCCCAAATTTACAACTCATTCATATGTTGTGAATTAAAGAACTTCATATACAAAAGGTTTTTTGTGCTGTGATTATATTCTTAATGCGTGGCTTGAGAAATATGTGCTTAAGAGTTGCAAATGTGTTGTTATCTTGATATGTGTGTAAAAATGCTGTTGTTAAATGTGTTGAAACAGTGTTGATAAGCATTATATCATAACATATTTCATATACAAAAGGTTTTTTGTGATGTGATTGTATTCATAATATGTTGCTATCTAGAAATTTGTTCCTAATATGTTGCAAAAGAATTGCTTTCTAAAAATGTGTTCGTAATTTGTTGCAAAAGTGTTGTTATCTTGATATGTGTGTAAAAATATTGTTATTAAGTGTGTTGAAATACTGTTCTAAAAAGTGTTGATAAAAAGATTTTTGGACAATAGTATTGTGCTGTACATCAGTTTGCCGCTAAATTAACAACATATTGTAAACATCACGCAATTTAAAAAATAATATAAAACAACACATGTAAAACATTTTCAAAACTCTTTCTAGATGGTGCCTTTAAAATTACAAAATTTTGAAAATAAAATAAAAAACAGTTTGCTTTATAGATAAAAAATGCAAGTGATTACTGATTGAGTTGATTAATTTACTAATAAATATCAATAGCAGAATGTCTGGAAAAATTAAGTAATTTTTAACAACAAATTTTGCGCAGTTTTTTTCCCTTGCACAATACATTTTCAACACGTTCACAAGACAATAAAAAACGAATTTAGATGGAAGTGTTAATTATTATATTCAGTTAGTGTTCTAAGAGTGCCATGAATTAGCAGTGTACCCGTAAGGCATGGTGACGTCACTGCGTCGTCGTTATGAAGTAACATTGTGATTTTGTGACCATCGATTTTGAATGTGACGTCACGTGACGTCGATGTGAAGTCACAGTGACTAAAATGTGAAGTCGTTATGGCCGTTTTAGAGCTCTTTTATGACGTCACAGTGTGACTACGTTGTGACAGATTTGTGAAAAATGTGTCATTTGTGACTACTTTGACATTAACGCTGTGACGAAACTGTGACAAAAGCGACGATATTTAAATTGCCAGAAACATGTTTTTTAAAGTAAATAACATGTTTTGAAGAATATTTGTAATTTTCTAATTTTTTTTAAGAAAGTCACATCTCAGTCACAATGTAATGTCACTGAGTGGTGCCATTTTGGTCACAGGAGTGATGTGACCAAAGTGACTCACAGTGACGTTATTGTGACGTCACTGTGACCATGAATGCTATGAGGCTATTTAACGAATTGTCTGCATAACAAAGAGTTTAAACGTAACCTTAAGGTTCGTTAAATGGAAGTTTCACTGAATTTACGTTGTATTTAAAAAAAATTGTGAAATTTCTGCTACAGTATTTCATGTTAGTTAATTTGATTATTCTTGTAAATATTTTACAAAAAAGAGCTTTAACTACTGATTTATTAAATCTCTTTTAACTAAAAAATATCTCAAAATAAAATTTTTAATATATAAGTTGTTTTGTATGTCGTCAAACATTATCGATTATAGTTTTTGAGGTGGAGCAATATTTTGATTCATAATTCGGGGCATAAATCGTAATTAAAATGAATATTCATATTACATCAAACTTAAGATGAATTAAAATCCTACTAACTAAACTTCAAAAAACATTTTAGAGATTATGTTTTGTTAAATGGACAATCACGATTTAGCTAATTTACAACTTATCATATGTATTGCACGTATGTGTTAATCAAAAATATATTTTTAAATTATTTATGGAATTTGTTACCCCGAATAAGGATGGCTAAAGTTTCAAACTCCAAAAACGATTTTAGAGATTATGTTTTGTTAAATAGACAATCACGATTTAGCTAATTTGCCGCCTATCACATATATTGCATGTATGTTTTAATCAAAAAATATACTTTTAAATTATTCATGGAATTTTTTTCCCCGAATAAGTATGTCAAAAGTTTCAAACTTTAAAAAAGATTTTAGAGATTATGTTTTGTTAAACAGACTACCACGATTTAGCAAATTTGTAACCTATCATATATATTGCATGTATGTTTTAATCAAAAAATATTATTCGCTTTTAAATTATTTATGGAATTTTTTACCCCGAATAAGAATGGTAAAAGTTCAAATAATTTTATTTTTTTTCTCTATTGGTTTTAGTTAATTTTTCACTTCTAAATTCTAACAATTAAAATCGAGATTTAAAATAAATTTTGACCGAATTTTGATTTATCTTAATACAATATGAATCATATATATTATGAATATTATTTTACAAGATTTTGAACATCATTTTATTTATGATACTTAAAAATATAATTGCCAAAAAAAAAAAAAAAAAAACCGTGAGTTAGAGTGTGAATTTAATATTAATTTTTTATACATATTTTAATTCTACTTTCTGGTAAAAAAAAATATATACGTCAATTTTTAAATAATAAATTAAAATTAAAATATGAGAAATCTTTCATTTAATCGCTATTTTGTCGATAATTTCTCTACGCTTAATCTATTTAAATTTTTTAAAACGTTTAGAAATCGAATTTTCTCGAATAAACTTATATAATAACTGCTAATATCCTTACATTTAAAAATAATATCTTAAATAAAGAAAGGCGAATTTATCATAGTTTACAGGTCATTGAAGTTATCTGAATGTTTTTTTTCTTTTAGTTTATTAGATTTATAGAGAATATATTGATGTTTTTTGCCACTTCATATCAAACATTTACGAAACAATCTTCCCCTCTATTTATTTCCTTTCTCTTCTTTTTTTTTCATAATAGCACACTTGAGATATTCCCCTTAACACTGCCACCTTTCATTTTGAAGCTATAAAATATAGTATGGGGAAATGAAAATACGGAAAACCTCAATTTAAACTATAAAATATAGTGATTGTTCAAGAATTGTTTGTTTAAAACAGAATTTATTTTCCCAAGAGAAGATAAAGGTTACAGTATATAAAAGTTTCTTTCCATATTTTCATGTTCGATTAAGTTTTGATAAATAATAATAAAAATAAAAAAAAGTAAAGTTTTCTTGTTTTATCAAAAACCGTTATCTTGAAAAAAATTTAATGTTATATTCTTTTTTTTTTTTTTTTTTTTTTTTTTTTTTTTTTTTAGCATTGGAGAATGTATTACTGATTTATATGGAATGAAATACTACTCATTATTTATAAATAAAATATATAAGCATTTAAATTATGTAATGCGATCTGTCTTTACCCAAAGCATTAATTAATAATTTATTAACGTGCTTATAAATAAAAATCATACATGTAGGGGAAGATGCCTACTAAATTACCAAAACTAAAAAAGAAAATATTTTATAAAACTTTATGATGTTATACACTACCCATACTTTTTTTAAAATTTTTATATAAATAATTTCCATGAAAATTTTTGAATAAAAAATAAAAATAAAATAGGACCGTGGTGAACCACTAGCGGTGTACCTTGGTCCCATTACTAAAAATAGAAAATAACTTGTTCTTCTGAAAAAAATCAACATTTATTAATCAAGAAGCTACACATATAAATTTTTTATACATTTCATTGTTTATTAGGTTTAAATATAAGAAATTATAAATAGACATAAAACGTCAAGAAATTTACACTTTAATCACAGAAGACATTAAAACTTATTTATATTAGTAATTATATTTATTTTTAGCCAAGATTGTAATAATATTAATCACTCGAAAGGTGAATTTACTTTTTTTTAAATTGTGCGATTAGTTGAGCTTCTAAACAAATGCCAAGAAATTAATTGAGACCTCTGCTGGCAATTACTACCTCTGACAATAAAGTTCTGTGATTGAATTCAGAACGACCGATATGGCAGCACTGGGGAAACAAACCGCTGCACCTATATAGAGGCAAGTGTAGACCCTCTTCCCCCACTGTTACTCAATTGAGCGTCGTTGATGTTGTGTGTAAGACGTGCTTTAATAAGTGCTTGTTCAATCTGTTGGTCCTTTACTGAGAACAGGGAAATGAACGAATAAAATATCAGTTTACAGTTTGGTTTTAAGCTTTGCAAGACATCGAAAGAAATTCATGAGGAATGGTGTAAATTAAACACCTACCATACTCGCCAGATCTCAATCTTCCAGACTTCTTCCTACATTCACGATTCAAACTCTCTTTGAAAGAGATTTAACCATATTGCTGGCATCCAACGAAACGTGACGAAGCTTTTGAAGTTCATCCCAAGAGAAGACTTCTCGCGGATTTCCCAGGACAAGTATAGCAGATCTCAGCGGTGCATAGTTATAGGAGATGACTATTTTAAAGGATGATATGGTAACTTTCGTTAATATTTCATCTATATTAAAGCTACAGGACTACACCGAACTTTATTGTCAGAGGTAGTATTTAATGTACAAATGTTCTTGTTTAATGATCTAAAGAAGTAAAGCTAGAATTAGCATAGATCCACATTAGCATAGAGGTACACATATATTCAAGGTAAATCGATCTCCCCTATAACTAAACAAGTCAGTTAAAAAATGTGCAAAATATGTTACATAAAAACTATACGTATGATATTTAGTTTTCATACATTTTTATAATCTGTAGTATATCCTGTTTGCACTGAGAAAGTTAAGTCACTTAACTTGAAGTTTTTTGAAGCGGTCGTACCCGGAATCAAGATTCTTGCTTCAGCAAGTTTCTGAAACTTGCTTAAGTGAGCTTCCTCTCTTAACTATGAGTTGAGCAGAAATATGCCTTCTGAATATTTAATTATTATTTTTGAATTTCAGAATATTTAATTCTGATTATTAAATTACTGGACTTGAGTCCTGTAAATAATTATAAATTATTTCAAATTGTTATTTATTCACTCCAATTGCTTAACACGTGTGTTTGTGTTTTTTTTTTTTTTTTTTTTTTTTTTTTTTTTTTTTTTTTGTAATCAAAGGTCAAAAAGGGAAAATGTTGAACCTGTTATTTTCTCCCGCAAAATAAATTGGGAGCATGACGAATTTAATTTTTTAATTGAAATATGGCAGGATAATTACTGTGTAAACAAAAAAGAAGTTAGCAGTTGCAGTTACAAATTTCAGACCTTATGTGCATGCCCAGATATGTTCGGCCAAGTTAAGTCACTTACAATATTTAGCAAGTGTGAACAGGTGAAGCCTAATTCCGGGTATCCCGCTTCAAAAAATCTAAGTGACTTAAAGTTAAGTGACTCAACTATCTCAGTGCGAACACTGTATTACGCATTTTAATGTATTTTACATTGGCAATATGCAAAGTATTAACAGATTTAAATGTGAATTTATCCCATTTACTCTTATATTCTTTCGTTTTCATCAAAAACTGTGTAGTTTGTAAGATGCATATTACTTTTTATTTAGAGGAATGATCTTGTATTATTATTTTACCTTGTATTTTTTTTTACTTTATAAAGAACTTTTTAAAATGTATAAATCGATCTAAAATTGGAAGCCGAGATTTTTACGAATCCAATACTTTATTTTTCTAAAGACAAAAGAAAGTAAAAATTCAGGATCTGAAAAGCTATTTTAAAAATATTGTGAATTAAAACATTTTTTTAAAGGGTATAGAGAAATTTATGTTCAAGCATACAAAAGCAATTAAAAAAATCATTTAAGTTTCTAAATAATAAAAAATGTAGCAGAATAAATGGTACATATAAAATTGTAATAATAAGCTTTAAAATTTCATGAATTGGAACGATATTTATCATACTTTCATAAACCGGAACAATGTTTGCTATATAATTTTACAAACTTCGGTATCATTCCGATTTGCTCTGGTACATTTTGAACTCTGGTCACACCTAAGTGTTTCACAAAAACCAATAAAAAATGCCCTATAGCAAATAAATAAATAAATAAATAAATAAATAGAAAAAAATAATAATAATCTAAACGTATTTAAAGTATTATTGATTTCTAAAAGAATCGAAACATTAAAGATTATGTTTCTTTTTTTAGCAGTCATAAAAAAGAATTCTTCGTGTTTTTTTTATATTTCAAAGGTGAACATCGTTCGAATATATTATGTATTTTTCTCGAAAGTTACTATGACCTTTTCTTTGCAGTTCATTCATTATGTATGAGTTAAATGAAAAGAAAAATCAAAATAGTTTTAAAGGAACAGAACAAAGTAAATTAAAGAATGGTTTCTATCTTTTAAATGTTTGAGGGACTTTTTTTAATTTAATGCACGGAAAAGCTTTTCAGAAAAAATGGGATTTTTGAGCTTTGTATTAATAGAAAAAATATTCTTTTAAATATATATTTTCATGTAAAATTAAAATATCATTTTTTAAACTTTGAAATTTGTTTAACTGATATATACATAAATTTTATATTTATGTATAATAAATGCTCTTTAAACCAATTTTAGCTTTTAATAATTTAATGTTTACTGTAAAAAAGTGTATTTGACAGTTTCGCTCTAAATATTATTCAGTTTACAAAATGTAATTTTATTTCATAGTAATATTAATTCAATAAATCTAAATACTCTAAAAAGACCAAGATGTACACAAAAATTAGCTATTTTAAGAAATTTCTTCGATTACATTACTTCTTAAATTTAAAAATAGGTTTGTTACTTATCAAATGTTTATTACTTTTATGTTTATTACTGTGTTACTTATCAAATGTTATCTTAATTCTAAAAAACTCATTTGTGTTAATATTTTTAAGTCAATAAGTTTTAGTTTTCTACAAATCATTAAAGAACAATAATAGTCTTACTTTTTTAGTTAGGTGACAAAATAGACAAAAGATTTAACCATGCATATTTAAACACTTACGGAAAATCTCAGAGCAGAATTTCAAGTGATAGGCATATTTATAATCTCTAAAAAAATAAAACAATGTTTTACACAACTAATTTTAAATGAAAAACAATTTATCACTTACTTCATTTGTAATATAATCCAATTATCACAGATATGAATGATGTTATTTTCTAATAATAGGGTTTTGAAATTCGAATATTTAATCTTTAAGGATTTTTTCGACTATTAATTTCTTGTAGGCAGTTAATACAAAAATATCACTCTTAATGAATAAAAAATAAATATTAAAGTATTATCTTATATTTTCCATATGAGGACGTAAATTTCAAAACTCGTCTTATCCAAAAAATAAAATTTCGGGAAAAGCGAAAAAAACCTCTGACAGCGTCCATTGGTTTTTATTGTAGATTTAACAATGCCAAAAATACAGCATAAAATTAGTATTTTTTTTCAGATTGTAGTGTTTTTAAGATTCTGGCAATCGAATATACAGCTCATCCTCAAGAAAATAGACACATTCGGACGAAAGTGAATTTCAGAGGGCAAGGGACAGAAAATTTTCGTAATTTTACTTCAAGATAAAATTTTAGCATTTGGCCCTGCATTTGTTACGAAATCGTAGCACCTGGCTATCTAGTCACGTGATTTGGAGAATTCGGCGTCGCGTCGTGTGGCCCGAGCGACTCTTATTATGTAATCCTGGTTTCAAGCAAAGCCAGGCGGCTTTTGTCTGAAGGCATATGCTTGTTCGAAAATAGCGAGAGAAAATATAACTCTCGTATATTTTGTGATATGCAAAATTTGTTTACGTGTTTTTTAGTTTTTTTGCGTGTTCCTCAATAAATAAGTAAACGGACATTTCTGGATGTGATGTAATGATTTAAAGTATCATTCAAGAATTAATTTTCAAGAACTGAAATATTCTCGAAATGAAATTTTTTCAGCATGCAGCAATAAACATGTGCATTAACGCTTGACCTCCTCAGTTCTGATGTTGCCCGGTGAGACACTAAACAACATCTTTTAAATCAACTTAAATGCTTCTAGAGTTGTTGAAATTACTTCCAAACTTTTAAAATAAATGTTTGAATTTTATAAGAATTCATTTATAGACAGATGCACCTTTGGAGATATATAATAGTAATTTTAAATTAGTTTTTGTAATTCCACGTGATATTTGTCTCAGGAGTGTGGAGGATAAAATCTTTAAGAATGAAAGCGTGGATAAAGTTTGGAGAGTTAGGTAATTTTACCTGACCCCATGATCTACCCTTCTTCTAAGGTCACAAATCGGCATATAGCGTAATAAAGTGAATTTCCTTATAATTACACTTTTGAAAGCCTTACACCCGTATTCACCAACGCGGGTTAATTCTTGAGTCCGTATTAAATGCTGCGCATAAAAGATTTCTCATGAAATAGCCTTTCGAAGAAGAATACCGTTCCGTGAAAGAAATTTGAAATAGGTGGCGCCTATGTAGAAAGGTTTCTTAGTTAGCGTGTTGTTTTACATTTATTCTGTTCATGTTCGCTACTTTCTGGAGGAAAATGTAGTCAAATTAACTAATAATTTTATTAACATAAGACTACTAGTTGATATGAAATAATTTTTTTCTTAATTCTGATATTCGTGAATACTGAAATGCATATAGTTATATGCTCCTATTGCCATTTTGCCATTTAGTTACAAAATTATGACTCATATTAATATATTGCAAGAGAAGTCTTTCTCTGTATCTTGGTTCATGCCCAGGATTTAACACGGACTCAGGAGTTAAACCGCTTTAGTGTATACGGGCGTGAGTGTAACAAGAAATATCTATGAAATATTTATTAGTGGAATAAAACACAAAATAAATTTTTGTGAAATGTGACACTTTTCTCGCAGGTGAGCGAAATTATTAAGAGAATTCAATCGATATTTTTAAATTCGGGACAAGAAGAGTTTTGAAACTTACTTCCCTATATAAAAGGTGTTAGTGAGCAAATAAAAAATGCGTTAAATGTAAATATCCATTACAATTTCCAATTAATCGGCCGTATATCGGTCTTTTTTAAGCTCATAAAAAAATTGGTGTAATCTAACTAATACATCTTTACAAGTATAATTGAGAGCTATTATGCAGCTGATTTTAAATGCTTTACCCACACCATAGTGAAGCAGCAAGACATCTCTGTTTTTCCTTCAAGAACATTTTTAAAAGCAAAGTGGAAATGTCTGCGCTACAATCCTTAATGTCAGTTAATTTGTACTTTTTATCTTTATTCCAAATCTCATTTTAAAAATGTAAGTAGTAGGAAAATAAGAGTACGGGGACAGCCGGAGGCGGGACTGCGGGACCGTCCCACCTCCGGCTGTCCCACCTCCGGCTGTCCCACCTCCGGCTGTCCCACCTCCGGCTGCCCCACCTCCGGCTGTCCCACCTCCGGCTGTCCCACCTCCGGCTGCCCCACCTGCTCCTCCAGCTGCCCCGCCTGCGGTCCCTCCTGCCCCCACCATACATCCCCCTCCACGAACGCCCCCTAGTGGAAAAAAGGAACATTCTATTATAGCAGAGAGGTGATCAACCTTCCCTAATTAAAAATATTATCAATCACATCTCAACTCGAAATCACACTATATGATGAAGATTAAATTTATATTTGAATTTTGAACAACCGTAATTTTAATGAGTATTATTAATTAAGCGAAACAATTAAAATCTCAGTTTTTAACCATTTTATTTAGATTTCTTCAACTACAAGATGAGATTATCAATTTAACACAAGAAAGTTAAACATATATTCGAATTTTGCTTGATAGACATCTTAATGAGTAGTATTAATTAAGTAAAAACAATAGAAAATATCCAGTTTTATAGAAAAAGACTGATTTCTTACGATTTTTATCAACTATATGATCAATGTAACGACTTAAAAGTTGAAAGTTAAACATGTATCCTAGTTTTTCAACAGCTATAGCCTTAATGAGTATCGTTAATTAAGTAAAAAAACAATGGAAAATATCAAGTTTTATGGAAAAAGACTGATTTCTAACGATTTTTATCGACTTACAAGTTGAAAGTTAAACATGCATTCTAGTTTTTCAACAGCTATAATCTTAATGAGTATCGTTAATTAAGTAAAAAACAATGGAAAATATCAAGTTTTATAGAAAAAGACTGATTTCTTACGATTTTTTCAACTCAAACTTCAGACTATCAATTTGATAGAAAGAAACTTAACCATGTATTCCAGTTTTGAACAACCATTTCCTTCACGAGCATTTTTAATTAAGTAAAACAACGGAAAATATTAAATTTAACCAATTTCTTGAGAATTTTTCAACTATAATATCAACTTAAGAAAGGAAACTTAAACATTTATCTTAGTTTTTGAACAGCAATCCCTTAATGAACATTGTTAATTAAGCAAAAAACAATGGAAAATATAAATTTTAACCGATTTCTTTAGATATTTTCAAATTAAAAACGACATTTAAACATACATTTTTAACATTCGAACAACTATTACCGGGACGAATTTTAATAATTAAGCATTTAACGAACGAAAATAGTGATTTATTTTTTTATTTATTTATTTTTTTTTTTAAGCAAGAAGGCCAATTGTATAAACTTTTACAGTAATTTGACATTTTAACATACTTTAAAAAACACTAGTTACGTAAGATTTCAAACTTTAGGTGACTAAATCTCAAGATATATTTTTCTCGAAAACAAATATAAAATACATTTTTTAAACTAATTTCCTCAATCTTACGAATTCAACAGGATTTTTACCGATGCAAACATTAGAAGTGAACAACAAATTCTCTCCCCATCTAACCTCAAAATTCCTAAAGGGGAGAGTACAATAGGTTTTCGACGTCACACTTCGTAAGGTTTTCATTCAAGAAAAATATCTTTTACGTTATAAAAGTCGTTTTCTTAGAAGGATATAAACTTGTGATTTTTGTTTTTGAACAATCATTATCTTAATAAATATTAATAATTAAGGAAAAACAATGGAAAATAATATTTTTTAAGGAAAAAGACGAATTTTATCGAATTTGATTAATTTTTACACTAGTATTTTCAAAAGCAACATGGAAATATCGATTTTTTTAACTGAAGAATTTAACGCATGTTTTAGCTTTAACAACAGAAACTTAATAAGTATCACTGATTAAACAAACAAAAAAAAAAAAAAAAAAATACTGATTCTCAAGAAAAGACGAATTTTTATACAAATTTTCAACACTTTACCTTTCTGAAATTTTTATGTTATCAAACACCAAGTTATTTAAAATATAAATATTATGCTTAATGTTTAGATAGTACACATGACGAATTCCACTTATTCTTTTCATATTATTAATTAAATTGACACATGTTTCACTCTACACTTCAATGATTTCTGAATTTTTACAATACTCACAACCAATTTTCTAACATTTTCCGATTATACATTCTTCAGAAGTACATTTCTAAATGCTACAATCACTTTACATATCGAAAAGATATCATTGAAGCAACTGTATTTAATATTTTTAATACCAATTTTCTAAGATTTTTTAACATTTTCCGATTATACATTCCTCAAAAGTTATTATTACGTATTCTAAACAATAGCAAATATTAATTTTAAGAATAAAAAGACGAATTTAAACAAATTTTATTAGTTTTACACTATTTTTTCTCACCTCCAACACGGATATATCAATTTTAACAGAAGAATTAAACGTATATTTTAGTTTTTAACAACAAAAATGTAATAAGTATCATTAACTAAACAAAAATAAATATCAATTTTCAAGAAAAGACAATTTTTTACAAAAATTTTCAACTTTGAAATACATTTGCTTACATATATTGTTACAGTATATTACTAAACTTAAACTTTTTAAAAAGTTTGAATGTCTTTACAAAGGTTCATACTTATATTTTTCTCGTCTTGACTGCATTCGAAATCTTACAACAAAAGTATACTTTTATTATTATTATTATTATTATTCTAGAAAACCTAAAAAATCGTTTCTTGCTGCTTTAGACACTTGACATATTAAAACTACTCTACCCATATAATTAATCAAATTAGGACATGATTCATCTTACACTTCAAAATTTCTGAATTTTTACAATACTTATTTTCATCAAACTTTATTCTTGATCCTATATATTTTAATAGCACAGAATTTTAACATCTGTTTTTATCTACTTATCAAAAAATTATTAAAACACCCAACAACATTTTCCAAATATGAATATTATCTTTACAATTTAATAATGCAAAACATACACGAATACAAAGTTTAATTTTTACAAACATTTCATATTTCAAATCAAACTATTCGAAATTTTCACAACATAAGAGCAAACATTAGACGAACTTTTTAACATTAATATTGCTTACATCTTTTCATCATAACTTTTAACTATGATAATTATCCATTTTTAGGTTGATTGTCGAAAAACTGTAACTGAAATTACATAAACTTAATGTAAAAAACCATGTTCTCACACAATTTCTTGAAATTCAACAAAGAATTGACTATTACTCCAATACTTATCTACTTCAATCTCGACTCTCGATAGTATATAGATATTGCATCATTACATACATACAACTCTTTTCAAACGTTTATCAGAAAATCAAGTCAATCAAAGTCTAGTAGTTATTACATACCTGTTCCTCAGAAATATTACTATCATATGAAACAGTAAAGAAAATTAATAGATATTTAATATTTAATAACTTCATACGTGAAATTACTGCTGAATAAGAATACTAATAATCAAAAAAATCAACTGTTGGACAAAAAAATAGTACAGATTACCGAAAATTCAAATCATTTTTTCTACAAAAATTACAAAAATTAACAAATGAATGACAAGTTAGAGAAATAACTAAAAAAAAAAAAAAAATAATGAACATATTTACAAATTTATTAAAATCACACCTTTTTCTGGATTACAAACCACAATTTCTTGAAAAATTTAACACCGAATTTGTAAGATTTTAATCCTAGTATTACATACACTCAATAAATATTCAAAATTAAAAAAAAATAATTTTTTAGTCTCATTAATAAGCAGAAATTCTATATTAAAAGAATATTTTCATAGTAGTACTTATAAAAATGAGAGTTTACAAACTGATTTTCATAATTTTATCACATTTAAACTTAATATTTTACATAAAACATTATTTAATCAAATTTTATGCTTTCTAATTCAGTAAAATTCAATACTTTTTTAGTTTTTAAACCAATACCACAATATTTATTTACATCAAACTTGATTCTTCACCTTTTATATTTCCACATTACACACGTGAGATAAATACTAACTTGGATCAGGAGTTGAAGTCAATTGATTCCATTCGATTTTCATCATGTACGCATTGCTCCTACACGAAATTTCTTACTGCTATAATCATCTAATGTATTAAAACTAATCTACTCATATTTTTAATCAATTCATCAGATGTTTCATCTCGCACTTCTGAATTATCGTGCATCAAGTTGCTTAAAATATAAATACTATCTTTATAGTTTTAATGATATACTATAGTATACATGGTTTATCTTGAGTTAGCACTTCCATAGTATTAATCAAATTATATGTTTCATCTTGCACTTGATCTTAATGTTTTCATCTTGCATCTGAATTATCGTCCATCGAGTTTTTTAAATAATAATATATTTATAGTTTTTGATTATACATAGCATGTACAAATACAATCTTTAATTTTAACATTTCATATTTCAAATAACCTATTTCCGAAACCAAGCTATGTGAATTTTACCACAATGCTTATTATCATAGAATAATTTGTGTTTCACACTTTTCTAAAAATTATCAGATATGTACCCCTCAGAGAAATTACTATCATATGAATAAATGAAGAAAATTTAATTTATATTAAATGTACACGAAATTGATTGCAATATACATGTATTTAATAAAAATAAATAGGCGATTATTTATACATTAAACCTTTACTAAATATATATTTCTTTCATTATACAGATGTTTCAACAAGATGAATCAAAACAGCAGCAAACTTCAGAAATTAATGACCCGAATGATTCATCCCTAGCACATGTAGCGTTAACGAATAACACATATGTGAGTACTTATATGAGAAATACTAGAATTCGTATATGAAACGTAATTAGAGTAAATACAAAATGATTTGTCTTACTACCTACACTTTAACAAGTGCTTTTTACCTATATTATTGAAGAGAATCCTAACTGTGTCCATTTATTTCTACTACAGATGTGCTCTATTTGCTACAAACACTTCTTAAGTAAATGGAATTTAACAGAACATACAAAAATCTATACAGGTGAAAAACCTTACACTTGGAAAGATTACCATAAATGCTGTTTTCAAGGAGACGTGAATCAAAAATACACACATCATCATATAAAGCATCATCAGATATATGTAAACTTAGCGAAGATATTCAAAAATTAGTCAGACTTTTGAAGAATTTAGAAATAAAGGAAGATATTTAGGCTATTTATCCATCATATTTTCACAACATTTACCACAATATCTCAAACTTAAAATTTGGAAGACATACACACTGCTGAAAAGTAATTTTGTGATTCTTCTAACCAGTATGAATGTATAGATGTTATTTTGCAGTGTATTCTTTAAATGCTCACATTAAATATTCTTTTATATGCATATATCGTTGTGTTTATTTTTCTAATACCTATTACATTAATGAAATACATAACATTTTAAGTGAAATAACACTCTCACAACTTAAAAAATGCATAAGAACATACAAAAATAAACAGATGTATGAAAAAATATGCAAGTTTACAAAATATTTTCATTGTTTTCTAGAAATATTAACAAAAAATATTTACAATATGAAAAAATTGTAAATATTTTTTGTTAATATTTCTAGAAAACAATGAAAATATTTTGTAAACTTGCATATTTTTTCATACATCTGTTTATTTTTGTATGTTCTTATGCATTTTTTAAGTTGTGAGAGTGTTATTTCACTTAAAATGTTATGTATTTCATTAATGTAATAGGTATTAGAAAAATAAACACAACGATATATGCATATAAAAGAATATTTAATGTGAGCATTTAAAGAATACACTGCAAAATAACATCTATACATTCATACTGGTTAGAAGAATCACAAAATTACTTTTCAGCAGTGTGTATGTCTTCCAAATTTTAAGTTTGAGATATTGTGGTAAATGTTGTGAAAATATGATGGATAAATAGCCTAAATATCTTCCTTTATTTCTAAATTCTTCAAAAGTCTGACTAATTTTTGAATATCTTCGCTAAGTTTACATATATCTGATGATGCTTTATATGATGATGTGTGTATTTTTGATTCACGTCTCCTTGAAAACAGCATTTATGGTAATCTTTCCAAGTGTAAGGTTTTTCACCTGTATAGATTTTTGTATGTTCTGTTAAATTCCATTTACTTAAGAAGTGTTTGTAGCAAATAGAGCACATCTGTAGTAGAAATAAATGGACACAGTTAGGATTCTCTTCAATAATATAGGTAAAAAGCACTTGTTAAAGTGTAGGTAGTAAGACAAATCATTTTGTATTTACTCTAATTACGTTTCATATACGAATTCTAGTATTTCTCATATAAGTACTCACATATGTGTTATTCGTTAACGCTACATGTGCTAGGGATGAATCATTCGGGTCATTAATTTCTGAAGTTTGCTGCTGTTTTGATTCATCTTGTTGAAACATCTGTATAATGAAAGAAATATATATTTAGTAAAGGTTTAATGTATAAATAATCGCCTATTTATTTTTATTAAATACATGTATATTGCAATCAATTTCGTGTACATTTAATATAAATTAAATTTTCTTCATTTATTCATATGATAGTAATTTCTCTGAGGGGTACATATCTGATAATTTTTAGAAAAGTGTGAAACACAAATTATTCTATGATAATAAGCATTGTGGTAAAATTCACATAGCTTGGTTTCGGAAATAGGTTATTTGAAATATGAAATGTTAAAATTAAAGATTGTATTTGTACATGCTATGTATAATCAAAAACTATAAATATATTATTATTTAAAAAACTCGATGGACGATAATTCAGATGCAAGATGAAAACATTAAGATCAAGTGCAAGATGAAACATATAATTTGATTAATACTATGGAAGTGCTAACTCAAGATAAACCATGTATACTATAGTATATCATTAAAACTATAAAGATAGTATTTATATTTTAAGCAACTTGATGCACGATAATTCAGAAGTGCGAGATGAAACATCTGATGAATTGATTAAAAATATGAGTAGATTAGTTTTAATACATTAGATGATTATAGCAGTAAGAAATTTCGTGTAGGAGCAATGCGTACATGATGAAAATCGAATGGAATCAATTGACTTCAACTCCTGATCCAAGTTAGTATTTATCTCACGTGTGTAATGTGGAAATATAAAAGGTGAAGAATCAAGTTTGATGTAAATAAATATTGTGGTATTGGTTTAAAAACTAAAAAAGTATTGAATTTTACTGAATTAGAAAGCATAAAATTTGATTAAATAATGTTTTATGTAAAATATTAAGTTTAAATGTGATAAAATTATGAAAATCAGTTTGTAAACTCTCATTTTTATAAGTACTACTATGAAAATATTCTTTTAATATAGAATTTCTGCTTATTAATGAGACTAAAAAATTATTTTTTTTTAATTTTGAATATTTATTGAGTGTATGTAATACTAGGATTAAAATCTTACAAATTCGGTGTTAAATTTTTCAAGAAATTGTGGTTTGTAATCCAGAAAAAGGTGTGATTTTAATAAATTTGTAAATATGTTCATTATTTTTTTTTTTTTTTTAGTTATTTCTCTAACTTGTCATTCATTTGTTAATTTTTGTAATTTTTGTAGAAAAAATGATTTGAATTTTCGGTAATCTGTACTATTTTTTTGTCCAACAGTTGATTTTTTTGATTATTAGTATTCTTATTCAGCAGTAATTTCACGTATGAAGTTATTAAATATTAAATATCTATTAATTTTCTTTACTGTTTCATATGATAGTAATATTTCTGAGGAACAGGTATGTAATAACTACTAGACTTTGATTGACTTGATTTTCTGATAAACGTTTGAAAAGAGTTGTATGTATGTAATGATGCAATATCTATATACTATCGAGAGTCGAGATTGAAGTAGATAAGTATTGGAGTAATAGTCAATTCTTTGTTGAATTTCAAGAAATTGTGTGAGAACATGGTTTTTTACATTAAGTTTATGTAATTTCAGTTACAGTTTTTCGACAATCAACCTAAAAATGGATAATTATCATAGTTAAAAGTTATGATGAAAAGATGTAAGCAATATTAATGTTAAAAAGTTCGTCTAATGTTTGCTCTTATGTTGTGAAAATTTCGAATAGTTTGATTTGAAATATGAAATGTTTGTAAAAATTAAACTTTGTATTCGTGTATGTTTTGCATTATTAAATTGTAAAGATAATATTCATATTTGGAAAATGTTGTTGGGTGTTTTAATAATTTTTTGATAAGTAGATAAAAACAGATGTTAAAATTCTGTGCTATTAAAATATATAGGATCAAGAATAAAGTTTGATGAAAATAAGTATTGTAAAAATTCAGAAATTTTGAAGTGTAAGATGAATCATGTCCTAATTTGATTAATTATATGGGTAGAGTAGTTTTAATATGTCAAGTGTCTAAAGCAGCAAGAAACGATTTTTTAGGTTTTCTAGAATAATAATAATAATAATAATAAAAGTATACTTTTGTTGTAAGATTTCGAATGCAGTCAAGACGAGAAAAATATAAGTATGAACCTTTGTAAAGACATTCAAACTTTTTAAAAAGTTTAAGTTTAGTAATATACTGTAACAATATATGTAAGCAAATGTATTTCAAAGTTGAAAATTTTTGTAAAAAATTGTCTTTTCTTGAAAATTGATATTTATTTTTGTTTAGTTAATGATACTTATTACATTTTTGTTGTTAAAAACTAAAATATACGTTTAATTCTTCTGTTAAAATTGATATATCCGTGTTGGAGGTGAGAAAAAATAGTGTAAAACTAATAAAATTTGTTTAAATTCGTCTTTTTATTCTTAAAATTAATATTTGCTATTGTTTAGAATACGTAATAATAACTTTTGAGGAATGTATAATCGGAAAATGTTAAAAAATCTTAGAAAATTGGTATTAAAAATATTAAATACAGTTGCTTCAATGATATCTTTTCGATATGTAAAGTGATTGTAGCATTTAGAAATGTACTTCTGAAGAATGTATAATCGGAAAATGTTAGAAAATTGGTTGTGAGTATTGTAAAAATTCAGAAATCATTGAAGTGTAGAGTGAAACATGTGTCAATTTAATTAATAATATGAAAAGAATAAGTGGAATTCGTCATGTGTACTATCTAAACATTAAGCATAATATTTATATTTTAAATAACTTGGTGTTTGATAACATAAAAATTTCAGAAAGGTAAAGTGTTGAAAATTTGTATAAAAATTCGTCTTTTCTTGAGAATCAGTATTTTTTTTTTTTTTTTTTTGTTTGTTTAATCAGTGATACTTATTAAGTTTCTGTTGTTAAAGCTAAAACATGCGTTAAATTCTTCAGTTAAAAAAATCGATATTTCCATGTTGCTTTTGAAAATACTAGTGTAAAAATTAATCAAATTCGATAAAATTCGTCTTTTTCCTTAAAAAATATTATTTTCCATTGTTTTTCCTTAATTATTAATATTTATTAAGATAATGATTGTTCAAAAACAAAAATCACAAGTTTATATCCTTCTAAGAAAACGACTTTTATAACGTAAAAGATATTTTTCTTGAATGAAAACCTTACGAAGTGTGACGTCGAAAACCTATTGTACTCTCCCCTTTAGGAATTTTGAGGTTAGATGGGGAGAGAATTTGTTGTTCACTTCTAATGTTTGCATCGGTAAAAATCCTGTTGAATTCGTAAGATTGAGGAAATTAGTTTAAAAAATGTATTTTATATTTGTTTTCGAGAAAAATATATCTTGAGATTTAGTCACCTAAAGTTTGAAATCTTACGTAACTAGTGTTTTTTAAAGTATGTTAAAATGTCAAATTACTGTAAAAGTTTATACAATTGGCCTTCTTGCTTAAAAAAAAAAATAAATAAATAAAAAAATAAATCACTATTTTCGTTCGTTAAATGCTTAATTATTAAAATTCGTCCCGGTAATAGTTGTTCGAATGTTAAAAATGTATGTTTAAATGTCGTTTTTAATTTGAAAATATCTAAAGAAATCGGTTAAAATTTATATTTTCCATTGTTTTTTGCTTAATTAACAATGTTCATTAAGGGATTGCTGTTCAAAAACTAAGATAAATGTTTAAGTTTCCTTTCTTAAGTTGATATTATAGTTGAAAAATTCTCAAGAAATTGGTTAAATTTAATATTTTCCGTTGTTTTACTTAATTAAAAATGCTCGTGAAGGAAATGGTTGTTCAAAACTGGAATACATGGTTAAGTTTCTTTCTATCAAATTGATAGTCTGAAGTTTGAGTTGAAAAAATCGTAAGAAATCAGTCTTTTTCTATAAAACTTGATATTTTCCATTGTTTTTTACTTAATTAACGATACTCATTAAGATTATAGCTGTTGAAAAACTAGAATGCATGTTTAACTTTCAACTTGTAAGTCGATAAAAATCGTTAGAAATCAGTCTTTTTCCATAAAACTTGATATTTTCCATTGTTTTTTTACTTAATTAACGATACTCATTAAGGCTATAGCTGTTGAAAAACTAGGATACATGTTTAACTTTCAACTTTTAAGTCGTTACATTGATCATATAGTTGATAAAAATCGTAAGAAATCAGTCTTTTTCTATAAAACTGGATATTTTCTATTGTTTTTACTTAATTAATACTACTCATTAAGATGTCTATCAAGCAAAATTCGAATATATGTTTAACTTTCTTGTGTTAAATTGATAATCTCATCTTGTAGTTGAAGAAATCTAAATAAAATGGTTAAAAACTGAGATTTTAATTGTTTCGCTTAATTAATAATACTCATTAAAATTACGGTTGTTCAAAATTCAAATATAAATTTAATCTTCATCATATAGTGTGATTTCGAGTTGAGATGTGATTGATAATATTTTTAATTAGGGAAGGTTGATCACCTCTCTGCTATAATAGAATGTTCCTTTTTTCCACTAGGGGGCGTTCGTGGAGGGGGATGTATGGTGGGGGCAGGAGGGACCGCAGGCGGGGCAGCTGGAGGAGCAGGTGGGGCAGCCGGAGGTGGGACAGCCGGAGGTGGGACAGCCGGAGGTGGGGCAGCCGGAGGTGGGACAGCCGGAGGTGGGACAGCCGGAGGTGGGACAGCCGGAGGTGGGACGGTCCCGCAGTCCCGCCTCCGGCTGTCCCCGTACTCTTATTTTCCTACTACTAATGTATAATTAAGTAAATAGAAAATTTATAACTTCATTGAAATGTAATACCTTTTACATTTTTGGGTGCAGAAGCTAGGCTGCAAAAACGACAAATGTCGTTCCGAATGCGAGCGCGACTAATAGCGTTCCGAAAAAAGACGCAACTATTCTCGAGTTTTTTTTTTTTTTTAAGTAATTCTCTGTTCTGTGTAATCCCGGAATCTAAGAATGTACAATATTCATAATATAATTTAAATTTGTTTTCCTTTATAATATAAAGTAACTTTACTCGTAAAGGAAAACTAGCCAATGCCATTTAAAAAAATGCTTTAGTAATAAGATTAAAATAATAATTCATTTTACAAATTAAATAAAAAATAATCTAAAATTTATAAATGAGTTTTTTAGATATTTTATTTTGAAAAAGAAACAAAAAATACATAACATTAACAACGAAATAATTACTGTGCTTTACAGATTATCATTATTTTTGTTTTCTTTAATTTAGATGTGTTATTTCAGAATTATGAAGATTTCCAGTATGTATAAAGCTAATTAACAAAAAATAAGACGAAAAACGGATTATAATTTCCTGGATCCTAGCGCATTGAAAAAATAACTTAATAGTATTTCATTTTTTGTGTCACTTTTTAATGAATAAACGTAAAAAAATTGTATCTGAACCAATTAAATACTAAGAATAAATTACTTCAAATTTCACGGTTATCATTTTTAATGACTGAAAAAATAAGCTATGTAGCTTTTTGTATTATGCATTTTGAATCGATTTGTATTTGTTAGTATGCAGAATTCATAATATCGATTAATTATTGCTTAATCTTATTTGTATAAACACAATTGAATAACAATTAAAATTATGTAAAAGTATAATTTAAAATTCGATTCTATGGATCTCATGTCTTCATTATTCGAAAAAAAAAAATAAATTAATTAAATAATTCATACTATGCATTACACGACAGATTAGGGATTGTAGTGAAAACATTAATTTAAAAAATAATGATATTTACGTGTAACACAATCCATGACAGGGAAATATGTCACGCCGAAGACAGTAATGCATAGAGCCACATAATGCATAGACAGTAATGCCATTTTATGTATTTATCCTTTTATATATACACATTTATTTCTGAATTCGACATGCACATGTAATAACACACAATTATCATATTAAAAGCAATTGCAGAAATATTTCTATGTAACACAGAAGGTTGGGATGAACTATTTTTTTAAAAAGAAAATTACAAGTGCATTATAAAAATGTAGTTACTGCTACATTCTTACATCATTTTCTCTGAACTGTAGAGATTTTGTAAATAAAGTTTATGTATACATACAGATTTCTGTATATTTACTTCTGTAAAATTACAGATTTTTTTTCTTACAACGGAGTAAAAATTTGCCGAATAAAACAAAGGAAATGAATTTTAAATTAAGTAAAGATATAGATTTCTGTAAATTTAATTCTGTAAAATTACACATTTTTTTAACGTAGCACAAATTTGATGAGTAAAATAAACGAAATGTGTTTCAAACTATCGAATATTATAACGAGCCAACAGATGTTTTAATAGTTAAAAAAATGTTTAAAACATACAGCGAGCAACATGTTTTAATAATAGTTCATCATATATTTCCGAACCACACTTCCCGCGAATAAACTTGCTGGACAGAACTGAGCTCCTGTAACGGAAATCTTTATTTCGACATGTTAGCATAACCCCAAATCCTAGAATGAATTATGTTAGTCACTCCTAAACCCTTTAATTCAGAGTATTCATAGTGTAAACTCATGCATTTTTTTTATATCTAATACAAAAATAACAGTGATCGTTCGTTTCAATCCTGGTTAATCCCTTCGATATGAGTGAGGCAACTGCCTTCATTACCAAATTGCGTTGTGAATATTTTTGAAGACGGAATTAACTTATGGATCGTAAATAAAACATAACTCTAAATTAGATCATAATAGAATTAAATAAAGTAAGACTCATGTTCGAAAAGATACTAACAATTCTTTAACAACTAACATATAAATTTATTTACAATTATCTTACAAATTGTTAGTGCGTCATAAGACACATTATTTTCAATATAGATAACACAAAAAAAACAAAATAAAACACTATTAATTCTACTTGTGTAATTATTGTTTTTAATACTATGATTGAATACCAATTGGAGCGTGCAGAACCCCCTACTTGGCATTTTGCCCTACACATTTTGGGAAACAATATAAATTATAAGAAAACCGTACCTTCATATTCTTTTGTGCCCCGCACTCAGTTAAGGCTCGCATTCGAAAACATCACAGGCGGTCACACATCAATACTGGCGGACATCACATTCGGATCCTCGGCTATCACACATCATTACTGGCGGACATCATTTTCGGATCACAGGCTATCACACATTACTGGCGGACATCATTTTCGGATCACAGGCTATCACACATCATCAGTGGCGGACTTCCCATTCGGATCATCGGCGATGTTGGTAGGTCTTCCTTGGAATTAATCACGTTTTTCTTCTAACACATCTTCGCCTCTCGGAGCGAACTTTTCATCTCCACTTTTTTGAGGAAAAAAAAAAGTCTATATTCTTTTTTTCTTTTTTTTATGGCGGGCGTGGCTAATCAATCTGCCCGAAAAAAATGACCATTCAGTCTCTCGCCCGGCCTGTTCCTGAAAAAAGATTCGTTGGCTCCTTCTTCGAGCGTGGGGGGGCTGGCCCCTCTTGTCTGCAACGCACTCCCAGCCGGAAAAATGACCGGTAGCCTCAACTAGAGAAACGTGTGGGGTCTCGCTTAATTGGCTTGTAAATCTACCAATAAACCATTCTTGACGTAAATGTCAAGCGATTGTTACGCGAGAGCCCAACTGGTGCCTTCTAGATACCATCTGAGATAGGGGTCTGCCTTGCTCCTGACATGAATAGCGTTAAACATACACTAGTATTTACAACCACTATACAAAAACATCAAAGGATACAATATGTATAATATACCATTTATATATATGTATCTATAAATCACGGAAGATTGCTGGATGCTTATGTTTCCAGCAAAACTGATGATTAAGGAAAAATAAAACATAAGAAATATAAAATCATAAAAAATAACTTATGTTTTAGTAATTAAATCAACGTAAATTAAAAGCAGTTTGAAAAAACAACACAATCTATACAGTACAATTAGTTTTTGCAGTGCTCTGTTATTATAGAAAAATGCTATGCCAACTACTGTGCCTTTAATATGAAATTCTCAGAGACACTGTGTTAAAATATGGTGTTACATGATCTTACTCTGTTTTATAAGAACAAAATGGGAAATAAATATATTGCGCACTAAAAGAGTATTTTTAAAATTTAATTTTGTGATCCTTTTTGCTATTTTGCACTATTTATTGGTCTTTTGGTGACCTATTATGTGTTACTTCCATGTGATAACATGCATTTTTGGTCGGTATGTTCACAACGTGTGATTTTGATCTGATTTGTTATCCCGGAGAATTTATAGCGTTTTTTGATGTCACAGCTTGTAATGTAACTCATCTACAATTTATGTATATGTTTATAAGGTAGTAATTATTAATTCTGCAACCTATTAAAAGCATTATAAAATTATTAAATCGTTGAAAAGTTGTTCTGGAGTAGTATACTTTAAAGTGAGAATCATAGCAAACGTGGCATCGTTTGGTATAATATGGTTAAGAAATGGAAAAGGCAAACGTTTTTTTTTTTTAATTTAAATTTCTGGTGAACCGGTTAACGTACGAAAGTGATTTATTTCAAAAGATAGAAATCAACCAGGCAAATAAAAAGATAGTATTAAAAAATATCACAGTTTACTGCAGTTTTTTTTATTTAACTTTTAACGAAAAAATGAAGACGTAAAATTCAACAAAAGATAGCTAACGATCCTTGTGGATAGATTAACTTCATTTTTGGTTTATTTTAATCCTTTTGGTAAAACTTAATTTAGATTTTTTTTCATATTTGTATATTTGACGATTGCTAAGAAAATCAAATTTGTGTCTTAAAATTCCAGTTGAACATTGATTCTTGTTGTTGTTGTTGTAGGTTTTTTTAATTGATTGCCACCAAGTTGAAATAAATATACTTTTTTATGTATGTAGTATAATTCTTTCAAATTAAATAAATCACGTAAAAAACATGGTTATTCGTATTTATTGCTAAGCATTTAGTTCCAGTTCTTTGAATAAAACTGTGAGAACATTGTAATTTTTTCGTTCGACTCCTTTGCTTATTTTTCAGACATCATGCATTTTATATGAGAATGCAAAAACTTTCTTAATTATTCAAATACAACAATAAAATTTTGGCCGCAGCAAATATTTTGCTTTTCAAGATATAAAAAAATCTTCAGTTTTTATCAAAAAATTTAAATGACAAGTATTAAAAAATGCTCTGGTGGGCAGCAAAAAAGGTTAATATGTTTTTAAGTATGAAAAAGTGTTTGACAAGTGCATCTAATTGAGCATGAGAAAGGACAAGTTGTCCGTTCTTGGCTGCAGCTCACTGTCAATGCAAAATTTGAAAAAAGAAAATCATATTTGCGCTTTTTTCATATAAAAGAAATTTGCGTAAGACTTTCCTTCGTTCTTTTTCGTAAAATTCTCAATCCTGGTTTACACGTGAACTGCACTGTTGACTATGCACTGCAACTGCATTATAAATAAGTTTTCTGTGCAGTTCTACGCTTCGGGCATGCTTGGTGCACTGAATGAGTGTGATACGCTGCAGAAACTAATGTTTCTGTTACTATTTCGCCTTTCATTACGCTGTGTTTTTTCTGACTACTTCTTTGCACTACACATTTTTATCGTAATTCTGACTGATTTCTTTTATATATGAGAAAAGCGCAAATATAATTTTTTGAACTTTGGCATTGACAGTAAGCTACCGCCAAGAAGAGACCCCTTGCCCTTTCTCATGCTCTATTAGAAGTACTTGTCAAGCACTTTTTCATACTTAAAAACATATTAACCTTTCTTGTTGCTCACCACAGCCTTTTTTAATACTTGTATAACATAATTCAGTAGTGAAATTATAAGATTATGTCCAACAGAAAAATATATAATTTGCGATCAATATTTTTCTTCTTGACAAATATTGAAAATAGACGACATGTATAAGGTTTTTCGAACAAAACAAAAATCATTGAATGGACTAACTAAATATTAACATGATTTATGTTTATAAAATATCTAAACATAAAGAGAAACATATTATGAAAAAATCAATAAGTATATTTAATTTTTAGAATCAATGTCGTCAACATAATTTTAAATCCTTAATTCGTACTGTAAAGAGAAATGATACAATAGCTCAGGAGCAGATGTACAAATTGTCATACTAATTCCATGTTTACAAGTCATGACATATATGTATATATATTTTAAGTTAAAACACAAGTAACAAGATGTATGCATTAAAAACGCAAAAATTTGCTCAATCATACACATAAACACGACCTTTTATATGAACTTCTGCAAATAAATTTTATGGACAAGCATAATATTGAAGTTTCAATCTGCTCAGCATCATTCCATTTATATTAATGATCAAGATTCGACATGAAACTTTCTTCTCTAGACTTTTAAATATTTCAACATCATATTTATCCTGAAGACGAGTGCAGAAGCATTTCGAAATGGTGACGTTATGTTTTTTCATTCATTTTATTTGTACAGTTTCATACAAAAGTTCGATTAAAAGTCATTTGATAGTTGTTATAAAAAAGGAATAATAAGGAATATTTTATGTTGTATTACGTGGCTTGTTGAAAAAGGGATAGTAGAAGTTTTTTGTACAAGCGAAAACATAGTACCTTCATTTGTGAAAATGTGTGTTTAGAAAACATTAACTTTTAATGCAATTATTACTAATGTGATTTTCAAAAAATGGCCTTTAAAAAATAAAATAAAAGGTCACTCATGTATTATTTAAATCTTTTTTTTTCCAATCTTTTAATAGAAGTTCTTAAAAGTGAATCATAAAGATAAAAAAATATATTTTTTAATTTTTTATTTGAAGAAAGTTATTATTTTTTACGCAAGGTATATAATACTAAATTTAAAAATAAAATGTAATGTAATTAATTATTAATTAAATGTAAAAATAAAATTTTACAAAATGCCGCTAAAAAGTTTTTTCAGCAAAAACTGCTGGCAACATTGCTGCTAGCAGTTTTTGCCTTAAATTTAACGAATTTTTTTTACAGTGTACAAACTGTTCTACTAAAATGATTTGTTATCCAAATGCAATAAATGGAATATGCTGGAAACAAACTATTAAAATATTTATGCTTGGATTTAAAAAAAAAAAAAAAAAAAAAAAAAAAAAAAAAAAAAGTTAGTGAATTGAGATACCAATTTAAAACAAATTGAATGGTTAAAATCTAAACGATGGCGTAAAAAATTGAAACGGCGCGATCTTTAGAATTTATAAATTTGCGATAAATGAGAAACAGATTTGTTGTGGCCCAAGTTTATAGTATACCGGTGCGTCGTAACTTACAGGTATGTTTTATTATTATCATTATTCAAACTATAAATATTGAACTTGAAAATGACATTATTATTTCATACAGTAAATAGAAAAGCCATAAATACATTAAAAAGAATGGGGTACTTTATACAAATTGGCATACTAAAAAGTATTGTTATTGAAATAAAGAACAAAGCAAATGGAATTGAAAGGAAACAAAAACAATATTTAGTGTAATTATGTATGAAAAGCTCCTAGTGTCCTTTTGATAGAGATAAACATATAATTATTTCGTATGTTTTAATGTTTAGGAAAAACTTTGCCTTCCTCTCTATAGAAATTTAATCTTAAAACAAAATCTTTAAATTAAAAAAATATATTTACTTATTTATTTATTTTTGACGATTAAAAAAGAAAGTATATTTATTTTTCAAACATTTATTTTGTAATTACATTTTTTCGCTTACATCTGGCACACATATTACTTTCTTCTAACGTTAATAACATATTATAATATTATTTGTCCAACAAAATATTAAAAAATGATGGAATATGAAATGCAGAAAGATCATTTGTTCCCATTATTTCTGTATTCAATTTAAAAATGGCATCATCCGGTGACAGAGTAAAAGCCATAAATTCATTAAATAACCTTGGAAGATTTAAACAGATTGTTGTGCTTAAATGTATTGCTATCAAAATATCAAACGAAGCTTGAAGTTGCTTAATATATTTTCATGAAAATAAATATATATATATGTAGTTTAACGTTATATAGAAAAAAATGGTATTTTTTCTTCAGAAAGACATTTTTAATTTATTGACATGTTTTATTTATTTCTTTTAATATTGTCCTGGTATATGATATCTTACATTTAAAACAACTAAGCATTTTAATTGACATAAATTGCAATTTTTCTTTGAAAAACGAAATATAAATGTATATGGCCTAAAATTTTTTTTTTTTTTTACATTTATTTTAAGTACTTACGATTGACATTATGTTTTTGCAGCATTGAAGAAATATAAGATTACTTATGTGAAGAAATGTTTTTTTTAAAAAGGGAGTATATATTTCAGAAAAATATTTTAAATTTATTTCTGTTACTTAAAATTTTTTTTAAGACATAGCCTTATTTTGAAGAATAAAAATTAAACTAATCAATAAACTAAGTATTTTTAGAATGCATGCCCAAAACTGCAAGAATAAACATGTCATTATAAAATGGAAAACGAGCTTGAGATTTTGAATTAATATACGTAAAAATATGAAAGGAAAATTTTGTGTTGGTAGGTCTTCCAGAAAGACAGCGCAGTTTAATCATTTGTGATATTTTAAAGGCAAAAATTATATTTTAAAGAAATTTATTTTTAAAATGTGTCGCATCTTTAATCTCTTGAGGTCTAGGGGCTTTTCCACAAATTTTATTTGGTTGGCACTCCTTTTTTTAAAAAAAGAAATGTACTTCTGATACACAATTTCAAAAAAGTGCTAATTAAAGAAGGTGAAATTTGTTTCCTTTCTTTACTGGTACCCGATTACTTTCAGCACTGGCAATTATTATTGACGTCTATTCCCAAAAGCTGAATTTGAAGAAAACACACAGAATTTTAGATTAACATATAATGTGCATGTGACGTCACGAAAACACACACACACAAGAAATAAAGTCCATTCCAGTAATGAAAAATCCCTGCCGGCTCGGCCTACAGTTGGATGTAGATTTTTTGAAGTTAGGTACAAATTTCAGCAACAAAAACTAAATCAATGTTAGATATAAACCCAGATTCATCATTAAGAATGAGCTCTAGGGACCTAAACTTTTTCTGAAAATTCTAATATACACGCATACACATACCAAATAGATTTAAAAATGGCGAAAGCAAAGTCAGATAACATTAAAATGTTAAAATATGCCAATATTTTTATAGTCTAGTTTTTATCAAATTTCATTACGTTTTCACAAACTCATAAGACATTATATATTCACTTGCTTTTCGTCCATCACATTTCCAGTATGGTATATTATATATGGTATGTGCTTTAAAAAAATCTGTCCACCCGTTTATTTCATTTTTCCTTTTCATGCGGAAATCTTGTTAAAGAAAAGATATGACGCAATATTCAGTTTTTCTTAAATTCGTCTAAACAATTTTTTTTCACGTGAAAATCATGCGTGTAAAATAATTGATGTAGTAAGATTTTTTTTAAATTGTTCGCAACTGCCATAACGAAAAATATTTATTTTTTCCTTTCATTGTTGTGTAAAACATAGTTTTCTCAAGACCATGTTAAGGCTGCATTCAAATTTTTAGAAACCCTCCCCATTTCCATCCCTTGGGCCAATTTTGCTCATTTGCAGTTCCCGCCGAGATAGTAACCATCTCAATGTACAGTCTCAGCAAAAAAAAAAAAAAAAAAAAAAAGACACTGGCGATTTTTGACATTTTGTTAAATATCTTAGAAATATACATAAGTAATTATTTTGAAACTCCAGATATGTAAACAAAATAGTATACGTCATATATTTTCGCGAAGAGTTTTCCCCGAAATCCAACAAGGTTCCGTTAACAAATTGAAAAAGAATGAAGATCTTTTATATAATCCTGTCAAAACTAATGAAGCGAAAGAGTTCAAATTGTAGATTGCGATTAGGTGGCTTATTTTTATAAACTGTGTTCATTTTTATGAATATAGCATGTAAACTCGTAGAGAAATTAAGGTTTTTATAAAAACGGTCCCAAATTTTTCCAAGTATTTTTGCTTATAATTTGCAGAGTTCTTCATAAAGCACAATATTCTTTTCAGAAAATATGACAATTAACATTGTACATAACACCCTGTAATCAGAATTAAAAAAATAATAAAAATTGTATGAAAAATGAGCAGGTTTAGTAAATATTTTTTTACTGCGCATGCGTGAACGCTATTAAAATTTCATTTGCATATTGTGTTAGTTAAATGTATAGAGCAACTTTTGTGAAAGTCTCAAAAGCATAGCTTGAAAATTCTGAAATTTATCGTCGATAGAATAAGATAGAAATACGTTATTCCCAAAATAAAGCAAATCAAGGGAATGTGGATACAGACCCTCATGGTCTCTGCAAATTATAAGCTAGAAGCTCCGAAAATTTTGGGACCATTTTTATAAAAAAAAAATAATTTCTCTGTGAGTTTACTTGCTTTACTCATAAAAATGAACACAGATTATTAGAATAAGCCACTTAATCATAATCTGTAGTTTGATATCTATTGCTTCATTAGTTTTGACAGGATTATTCAAAAGATCATCTTTTTTTCCCCAATTTGTTGACGGTTCCCCTGTGTGACGATCCGTAGTGTAGGTGCTCATAGGTGAGCCAGGAAATTCTCGTAGAGCTTCTTTTTACGAATACATTTTATAGCTGGACAAAACATCACAAACACGATAAATAACATACGGTAAACACAAAATTAACAAACATATAACCAATATTATATTTCTTTCTTGTTCTACATTACTTTCGATTACGATCGGAGCAATCCGGACCGACTTTTGCGTACACCTTCACAGGTGGAAATTATTCCTCGTTCTCCTACTTTCCTCCTTTTTTCCAAGAGGGGGCGCTACTAGAAAAAAGGGGGGCTACTTGAGAACAAAAAATATGCGCGGACATCGCACCCTATTAGATTTCGGGGGAAATTCTTCGCGAAACTGTATGACGTGTACTATTTTGTTTACGCACTTGGAGTTTCAGAATAATTCCTTAAGTTTATTTCAAGATATTTAACAAAAGTCTGAATCTGCAAGTGTTAAGATTTTTTTTTTGCTGAGACTAATTGGCGAGTTCGAAGACGATTCGCGCAAAATTGCGATTTTTATCGTGTGGACAAAATTTAACGCATAAATACATACATATATATATATATATGTAAACTTTTTAGTTGGGTTCCTGTGGCCTTACAATGTACAGTTATGAAGAAATTTTTCGAAATTCGTACCATAGTAATATTGGAGCAAGTGATACAACTCGCAGAGTTTGTAATTTAATACGTGCTTTTTCCTACATATAATATACACGGACCCCTATATGCAATTTAACTATGCATAACTATGCATAAAATAAGAACATTTTACCATAATTTCAAGAAATTTAGTTCGCGTTTTTGCCTACGTTAAGTGGAATTGTCATGCAGCAAGACAGTTCGTTGACAGACAAACATATTACGCATTATTACTATTATTATTTTTAAGTTGGCAGTTAAAACGGGTCACATGGGCGAAAAGTGTTAAACTATTTATCTAGTAAAAATGGCATAATTTCCCATCTTCATATTTATATATTCAATTTCAAAAATAACAATATTTTGTAAGAGTAAACCAAAAAGACAAACATAAATTAGGCACAGTAATATTCCTATACAAAGTGACATGCTTAAATGTATTTTCTTCGAAATAGGAGATGAATTCTGAAGCCGTTTAATGTACTAAATAAACAAAAAATCTGCATTTAGATTAATGTAGCATGAAACAAGATGATATATATTTCCATAAAGACAATTTAATTTATTCCATTAATTTATTTTCTTAGGAAAAGAATTTCTTGATTTATGGAAATTTATTCTTAAAACAATAATTCTTTTTTAAGGCAATAAATTATAAAATGCTGTTTTTTAACTTCGCTGAAGAGATAAAAATTATTATATTGTGCAAATAAATACTTTTTAAATTATATGAAGCGTTTAAAAGTTTCTCCCATGTATATAATGTATTTTCCAGTGTCATAGAAATACTTTATTCACAGTTGCCAATGTGTGAATTTTTTTGTACATATCACTAATTAATGAGTAAATGTAGTTTGTGGCAATATAGTGTCAAACGCACACCCATAAATTTTTACAATATAGACAAATCGTTTTTTAAAATCCGTGTACATGTTTTAGTGTGTGAATTTATGCAATATTTTTTGAGTGTGTATTCTACATTTTAAACTTTTTTCTTCTGCACAAATGTTTTCATATTAACATATTGCTTCAGCGTGTCAGCTTAATCGATGCACAGGGAATAATTAATTTCGTCATTTGCAGAGTGTTGATTGAGATTATTAAAAAAAAAAAAAAAAAAAAAAAAAGGATTTAGGTGCAAAATATAAATGCTGAAATCTTTGTTAAAGTATAAAATTGTTATCCCTTCAGCCTGTGAGATTTTAATAACAGTTAACAACAGTTTAGGAAATTCAAGGCTTTTTTTGCCTTAATTGTATGTATTTTCATTTCATTATAATCTATCTTTAATTTTTTTTATCATCTTGCTTTTTTCGCCCTGCTTCATTGTGTTTGATTATACTCTTCCGTGATAGGCTGTTGCCTTGTACTTTTCTTCATTATAGTCTATCATTAAGGGTTTTTGATATCATTTTGCTTCCATCCCCCCTCCCCTTTTTTCACTGTGTTAGCCGTAAGGTTTGATTATACTCTTCCTTGATTTGATGTGTCTTTCTACATTCTTATTGGCTGTTCTTTCAGCTTGCTCCTTTTTCCGCCGTTTTATTTCAATCGTGCCTCTGAATTTATACTAGACAGACATCATTTATGCGCCTGACGAAGAAAGACTCTGTTCTTTCGAAAGGCGCATTTTTATATATTTAATGGTGTGTTTAAGACTTTTTATAACAGTTCGAGTTAAAAAATTGTTTGTAATTTATCAGATCAATGATGTCTTTCTATAGAAAGTAGAGCCTTATAATTTCTTGTTGTATCATTGAATGTTTTAACACTGATTTGTCATTAGAATAGGAAAGGGAACTCTAATTTTAAAGTCTTTATAAAACCTAAATCCCGGCTGGTTGGTAAAATTTAAGCAAGGTTCATACTCTGCAAATCTTAAAATCACCGCGGGTAAAAGCAAAAGATACCGCCTGAAAGAAAAAGCTGAAATTTTGATAAAAATAGTAAAGATTCTAAGGAAGCTGATGACTGAAGAAATAAATCGCTTTAAAAATCTACATTTAGTACTATGTGGAAAAAAACCGTGAATATGAGAAAAACACAAATATAGTTAAGAAACTGAGAAAACCAACGTTTTTTGAAAGGGTGCCCACTTCAAATCCCTTGGGAAGCTAAGACAGACAAAAAAGACAGAATTTTTTCGACAAAAAAGGTTAGATATTTAATTTATCCTTAATGAAAAAAAAACGTGTAAAACTATTTCAATGTCTTTATAACATTCGATTAAAGCCCTACACATAGTTTAAAACATTTAGAGTATTATCTATTATAAGACGTCGTAAATAATTTAACAGAAACCTTGGATATAACACACCAGTTGCTATGTTTCGGTCAGGTTTAATATAGGCGAAATCAACACAGTTTATTCATTAATATTTATATTGAGAATGTCATCAACTATGGATACAATACCTGTTAATCATTTTATTCAAATTTATTTAACGACCTTTTAGTGTACTGTTATCCATTTCAACAAACATATTTTTACTTAAAAAAATATAAATTTTCTACTGTAAGAAATACATTCTTCTTAGAAGAAAATATAATTTATTCACTCGCTTTATTTTTTAAACAAAAATAATGTTCTGCCTTATAGAAATTTATATTCAAAATAACAATACATTTATAATGCGATAATTTAAAATATATGTTTTATAAACAGCCAAAAAGGGGTAAAAATATATAAGAAATTTGCATGTTTTAATTATTAATTTGCATAAACTGCAACACAGATATGTTATTTTTTTTGTGTTAGAGATCTTTTATAATTAGTGTTTTAAAGCTGGCTATTTTATAATATAATTTAAATTCAACTAAAATTTTTATAATGGTACTTTTTATTTCATTAAAGGAAATAGCCTCCTTAATTAAATAAACAGCACATTAGAATTTGAAAGTGATAGGTGTTTAAAAAAACTATGAATTTAAATGTTTAATAAAAGAATTTGTTTCTGAAAAAATACTTATATTTAATGGAACACATAGCAGAATAAATTGAGTTTCATCATCTTATTTGCATTATTCATATATTCCATTTACAGGAAGATTACTTTGTTGACTAAAATGAAAAGGGATAAATAACTTAAACATATTGGGATTTCACGTGCCAATTGCCTTGCTTAATGTGTTTTTATCGGAATAAAAAATGATGCTTTATCAGTTTCACCAAAACAAAAGTATACGTAGTTTAATCTTGTGTGAAAAGATTTGATATGCTTCATTTAAAAAACACAAATCAATTTATTATCTTCATTTTTTAAGAAAATCTATAATGTCCTGATGCATTAAAACTTATTTATCAAACTTTCTTTTTGGTAAGTAATAATGCTAAATATGTTGTTTTCAATCTACATCTAAACAAAAAGAGAGAAAGTAGGAAATAAAAAAAAGGGAAAGAATAAAAATAATTATTTTAAAAATAACTTAAAAGTTTTAAATTTACCAACACTTAAAATAATTTTTCGAACATTAAAAAATTATAATTGTACTTTTTTTTTTTTTTTTTTTTACAGATAATGGGGTAGCTAGAATTTCGTTTCAGAATGGGTACAGAATTTGTATATAAAAGTTAATTAGAATTATTTATATAATAAAATTTTCCAAGATGAAATCGTAAACGTTGCCAATAAATTACGTTTTGCTCAAGTTTTTTTTTTTTTTCGTTAACAAGTGCAATTATTTAGTATTCTGTTTGAAATCATTGTCTGATATTCCTGTTTAAGACAGAATTCCGTTATAGCCAAGTATCCTTTTTACAAGCTTTGCTGAATTTATATAAATGTACTTATTTATGTCATATGAATAGTAAAACCTGCCAAAATAGTAATTATCTATGGAAGAATACTGCCTTAAGTGGAAGAGTTTCATCGTCTTAATATTAACGGCCAAATATTAATATTTCTTAAAACTTTTCTGAAAGTGTATTTTCACCGCTCTTTAATGGAACAGGTAAAAGTTGTGACAGCGGTAAATTCCTATAACGGAATACTGTCGTTTGGATCCTCAACGAAACAAACACCAGATCTTATTAAGGTAATGTATCTTAGAAGTATAATTATGTGCCCTTCTTTAAAAGGAATTATGTCTGAAATGAAAAAAAATCTAATACCTTGTAAACACGTCTTGACAGGATTTATTGCGCATGTACTTGTATAATAGAACTATTTCGAGTAACTTTAAGAATATATTCTTATTTAATTTCTTAATTTAAAAATAAACATGATAAAAAATGGTCAATCTCTATAATTGCGACTAATAATACATTGGTGTAACATTATTTTTACCAGTGAAAAAAATATCACAAACATTGTGATGGAAAAAACCGAGGATTTACTGAACAGTTAAATTTATTTAAATGAAGTTTCATATTATTTAATATTTGTCTACTATAACTTTACGATCAAGTGGTCAAATTTAAAACAACTTTTCCGTGTTTAATCTCATGCCATTGAATTAAGAACTTGAGCAGTAATATATGTAAT
Source organism: Maratus speculifer (assembly GCA_964019185.1). NCBI lineage: Eukaryota > Metazoa > Arthropoda > Arachnida > Araneae > Salticidae > Maratus > Maratus speculifer. The sequence goes on from OZ025292.1 coordinate 297,465,792, forward strand.
GGATAATTATTTCACATAAGTGTCAATCGTGTGAGTCATTATTTACCCACGAGAGTTCTTGAAATAAGATTTTAATCTTAAATATAAATATATTTCTAGAGAAACTACTGATGTAAGAATCACACGAACCATATATTATGATTAATGCTGAAAAAAGTATTTTTGTTACAATTGTCTAAAACAGCCATGTTTCTTTTGAGTATGTTTTATGTCTCGCCATTTTTTTACGATATTCTATCTAATAGTTGCTTCCGACACCTGGTCGTCATTTATAACAAATTTATTTGCGATTAAATAACCCTTTTTGGGAAGTATTAGGATGCGTAAAAATTAATGGTGGTTTATGTTATTATACTTTTGTGGCACTTTTTTTTACATTGATCCTATTACTACTCTTCCATAAAAAAAAATAAAAATAATAATCTTTTGACTGATGACATAGGTTTTTGTGTTGTCGACTCTTCGACCATCTTGGTATATTTAAATGCTTCCATTTACGACAAGATTCTGTATTCACTGAAAATACGCCAAGGAAGAATCACAATATGAACAAATTCCGGTTCAAATAGCTTTTAAACTTTAGCAAACACAAATATTAGTGTTGTTTTCGACTAATCTTGACATGTTTTCCTTTGAGATAGATCGTTTTTATAGGTTTACTCTAATACACGTACATTAATTGCTTTGCACAGGTGTACTATCTAGTGAGTACGTTTTAGCAGTTTCAATAGATACCGTGAAAACCGAAAATGTATGTAAAAAAAAACCTGTCAAAGTTTATAGTCACAGCGAAATTGGGAAATCTGACTCGTTTTATTGGTTTAGTTCGGCAACTTATTCGTTTTCTGATTGGTTCATGTTTAATGACCAGAAATGAAATACTTCTGTTGCTACGAAGACAAAAAAAGTATTAACAAAAGCTGCAAAAAATTATTAACTTAAAAACAAATTGAGGTAAAGGTTTAAAAGAAATTGCATTTAAAAGTACATTTTTTGCACTATATAACGGTATAAAAGTTGAAAATGTGCGATTTTCGAAGTTTAAAAATTTTGAGCACCGAAAATTGTGAAACTAACATGTAATTTAAAATGTATATTAGGGTGGGCCGAAAATGCACTTTTGCACAAACTTTCGAAATCGATGAGGCTTGGGGGCGGAAAAGTTGTGTATTGAGTTGCTCAGTAACTATGTAAAAATTTTTTGAAATCGAACAATATCTTCAGGTGGCGCCGGCGCCTTAAAAATTTGAAATTTTGACTAAAACAGACCTTTTTCTTCTAAAAACACGATTTTTGGCATTTTCGAAATAGATTACGCTCTAGTGCGGAAAAGTTGTGTATTGGGTTGCTCAGTAAACATGTAAAATTTTTTTGAAATCGAACAATATCTTCAGGTGGCGCCGGCGCCTTAAAAATTTGAAATTTTGACTAAAACAGACCTTTTTTTTCTAAAAACACGATTTTTTGCATTTTCGAAGTAGATTACGCTCTAGTGCGGAAAAGTTGTGTATTGGGTTGCTCAGTAAACATGTAATTTTTTTTAAAAATCAAACAATATCTTCAGGTGTCGCCGGCGCCTTAAAATCGGAGATTTTATTCAAAACAGACATATATTTTCATGAAAAGAGAATTCCTTATCGGTTTTCTATTTCACCCCCCTTCTTCTACTAAATGAAATGCTCTCGCACCTGCAGTCCACGTGACAGTCCACGTGACCCTCAGTGGTACAGGATTGTCTCTTACATTCCTTATCAGTTTTCTATTTTACCCCCCTTCTTCTACTAAATGAAATGCTCTCGCACCTGCAGTCCACGTGACAGTCAGTGTGATAATATGCAATACACAGTTATCGTTTAGTTCAGTCTAGTACAGAAGCAATCAATAAGCTTACTTTATGTCGTTTGTTCATCGAAGAGCAGTCTCTTTAGATATTTAAATGTCATTAACTAGTTAGTTATAGTTATACTTTTGTCACAATGGCCGGTTGTCATTCAACTAGAAAAGTTACAGATTGTTTTGTTTTTGGTTTGCCAGAAGAGCTGAAACCTAACGTCTTACCAACTTACAGTCAAGTTATGAAATTTTACTTCCTTATAAGAGAACAAGTGAAATCTTCAAATCACGGCAAAGATCCAGCTTTTACTGACATTGCCAATGTTGTTGCTGAGAGGGTAGCTGATTTGTGGAAGAAGTCCTCGATTCATACTATTTCTCATTGCAGAATTGTGCGCATCCTTAAATCATATCATGCTAAGTATAAAAATATCCTGAAAAGTAAAAACAAGTCTACGGAATCCTATAGGAACAAAGTAAAGGAATTTTTGGAAGACGCCGAGAAAACTCTCTTTGACATTGCCACATGCAAATGTCATTCCTTTAAAGCATGCTGCTGTGAAAAGGATAGAAAAGTGCCACATTTAGAAGAACCATTTTTGATTGATCAACGAACCGTCAGAAAAAAGATTATCGGGGGCATTGATTTAAAAGTAACTGAGAAGCTGCTCCGAAAGCAAAATAGGCAATCCAAGACAGTGTTGAAAGCTGCTACAAGTGAACAGCAGTTCCATACACCAAAGTCTATGTTCGAGTCGCCTGAGTTCGAGGATTGTGAGAACGAAGAATTTGAATATGAAACGCGTAATGATGAAGAATACACTCCTCCTAGATCCAGAGAGAACCATTCCAGAAAAACGAAAAGAGAGACCAAGGTAATCAGCCAGATGAGGATAAAACTGCCAACCACAGCACTCGCCTGCGATAGTGCAGGGATTGGAGACAGGCCTGCAGCGAAAATTATTTCTGTAGTTCTTGAAGATGTCGGAATGATTTCTGATAATAATCGTTCCAAAGTTACAGATAAAAATAAAATAAGAAGAGAGAGAAAGAGAAAACGAAGGGAACTACAATGTAAAGGAAAACCAGAAGAGCTTCAAGCCCTCTTTTTTGACGGACGAAAAGATAAAACTTTAGCAGATCAAATCAAGGGAAACAAAAAGCACAGGACAACGGTTATTGAAGAACATGTAGTTTTAATACAAGAACCTATATCTGAATATATCGGCCATGTTTCTCCAGCTAGTGGTTCTGCAAAATCTATTAAGAGCAGCATCGCTGAATATCTTTTACAGAATGATATCAACACTGAAAATCTTTTGGCAGTTGGCTGCGATGGGACACCCGTTAACACAGGTTGCAAGACTGGAGTTATACGTCTCATAGAAGAAGATGTTGGTAGACCTCTTCAATGGCTCATATGCATGTTACACGCAAATGAGTTACCGTTGCGGCATCTTCTAAAAAAGCTAGACGGTCAAACAAGTGGTCCTGAAACCTTTTCTGGTCCAATAGGAAAAGATCTCGAAACTTGTGAGCTGAAACCGGTAGTCAATTTCAAAAAGGTTGATGTCGTAGAGTTAGTAGCAATATCAGAAGAGCTTCGAAAAGATCTGAGTACAGATCAACGATACATGCTGCAAATTTATGAAGCTGTAACATCAGGTTACTGCTCTGTTGCCCTAGCAGAGAAAAAACGAGGAAAGCTAGCGCACTCCCGTTGGCTAACGGCAGCATGTCGAGTTTTGCGCCTGTACATTTCAGTTACAAATGTTTCAGCAGAACTGAAAACCTTAGTAGAGTTTATAATTAAAGTGTATGTGCCGATGTGGTTTGATATAAAATCCAAACCGCATTGCAAAGATGGTGCTAGACACTTATGGAAGATGATTAGCTTGTCACGTTATCTCCCAGATGACTTGAAGACTGTCGTGGATGGCGTAATAAGCCGAAATGCTTTTTTTGCGCATCCTGAAAATATTCTTCTTTCGATGCTTACGGATGAACGAAATTACATCCGACTGCTTGCAATACGAAGAATTTTAAAAGCTAGGGAAAATAAACAAGAAGGTATCCGGCGGTTCACTGTTCCTGTAATAAAATTCGAAGCAAAAGATTATACGGACCTAATTGATTGGCACCAATCAGTTGTTACGGAGCCACCAATGCTTCGTGCAGTCAGCAATGAAGATTTCCGAAATATTCTAAAGGAGAAAATATCTTTACTAGAAATAAAAGAGTTTCCATGCCACAGCCAAGCAGTGGAGAGGGCAATAAAAATAGTGACAGATTCTTCAGCTTCTGTGGTGGGACAAATCGAAAGGGATGGCCTTATAAGGGCGAAATTAGAATCACAAAGAATAATTCCTTCATTTGAAAGCAAAACGAAATACAAAAAAGGCCAAGTAGATCAGGCAACAGAAAAGTGAAATATTTAATAAAATCTTAGTGTCCATTATATGGTTGGGTGGTTGGGAGGGCACGGGTGGAACTCGATATGCAGCCACCTCCTCGTGGTGAGTTCTGGGTTATCTCAGTGAATTTCCTCTGAGATAAGCAAAGAGCTGCATTGCTTCATGTTTGTTTTCTTACTTGGCACACATGACAGCAGTAAAAGATGAATTCAATTATTATTTATGTGTTTATTGACGTTTCCTTTTTTCTGCTGAACAAACCGAATTTTAAAGGCTCAGGCTCCACCTGAAGATATTGTTTGATTTAAAAAAAAAAACTTACACGGCTACTTAGCAACTCAATACTAAACATTTCTGCACTAGAGCGTTATCTATTTCGAAAATGCAAAAAATCGTGTTTTTAGAAAAAAAGGTATGTTTTAGCCAAAATTTCAAATTTTTAAGGCGCCGGCGCCACCTGAAGATATTGTTCGATTTCAAAAAAATTTTACATGTTTACTGAGCAACCCAATACACAACTTTTCCGCACTAGAGCGTAATCTATTTCGAAAATGCAAAAAATCGTGTTTTTAGAAGAAAAAGGTCTGTTTTAGTCAAAATTTCAAATTTTTAAGGCGCCGGCGCCACCTGAAGATATTGTTCGATTTCAAAAAATTTTTACTTGGTTACTGAGCAACCCAATACACAACTTTTCCGCCCCCAAGCCTCATCTATTTCGAAAGTTTGTGCAAAAGTGCATTTTCGGCCCACCCTAATGTATATATGATTGGTACAGGAATATTAATTTTTAATCCATGGTGCTTGTAATATAGGACTCTGTTATTACGTAAACCACATTTTGATCATCACAAAAATTATGTTTATTATTATTATTTATTTAAGTATAGAATTTTTTATAAATCTAAAATTATAGTCTTTGAAAATATAATTTTCCAAATAGCCGTTGTAGTTTGTTAAACTGCATTTTTTATTTTTAAGAACAAAGAAATTTAGTTAAAAGTTGCATTGAAATGAGAAAACATGTGTTCTTTATGAAAGACAATTTAATTCATCCCCTTGCTTTAATTTCCTGGAAAAATATATGCATAGTCATGTTTAATGGGAACTTATGTTTAAACAAATATTGCTTTGTAATCTAATAATTTGAAAATGTATTCCAATGAGACTGCCATGTGGTTAGATAATTCTTAAACATTATACAAATACATATTTAAAAATTGTTTGAACCATTTAAAACTTTGAAACACATTTACTGTTTTTTTTTTTTTCAAGATTTACGATATCTCTTTAACGAGTTGTTTGTAAACTGCTGGCTTCAATATTGCCGTAAAAACTGCTGGCAACACTGATGCCAGCAGCTTTTGCCATAAATTTAATGGGTTTTTTTTACATTGTAACCAATTTGCTAATGCGCACTGTAAAAAAAAAATCGGTTAAATTTACGGCAAAATTAGATATAATAAAAAATTAAACTGCAATAATTGCTGGCAGTAATGCTATTAGCAGTTTTTTCCGCAAAAATTGCAGTAAAATTTGATGTGGTTTTTTTTTTTTTTCATCAAATTTTACTGTAACTTTTACGTCAAAAACTGCTGTAAAATTGCTACCAGCAGTTTTTGCCGTAAATTTAACGCCTTTTTTTAATCTATGATTCAATAAACCGGTTCTTCACTCGGACTTCGGAGTTCATCCCCTCTCCTATCTGGTTGTCTGTAATAAGATATAAAATGTTTAGAATTGTGTAATTTCTCTTTTGTTTGCTTTATTCATACATTAAGTATGGAATATAAAAATGGGATCATTGTTTCGTGCAATATTCATTTTTTTCATAAAATAAGAACATCTTGATTGATGATATTTTATTTTGAAAATAAAAATGCTTTTGTAGTGAGATCTTAACTAATGTATTTTTATTAATTAATATTTCAAGAAAAAATTTATAAGTATTTTTAAACATTTATTTTTATTTATTTATTTAAACATTTATTTTTTTAGAAGTGGCACAGGCTTACATTTTCCAGTGTTAACAAAATATTACGGCATTATTTTTCTAGTTTTCTAGTCTAATTATGTATCCCATTTAGAGGTAATGGAATACATAATGCATAAAGTTCAATTTTTTTCTTCAATTATTTCTTATATTCTTTTGAAAAAAAATGACATTAGTTCGTAGAATAAAATAAAAACAATGAATAAACAAAACATTAGTTTTACATGCGCAAATATTCATGCATAAATAATCATATATTCAGTCACAAAATGGCTCATTCTTTCATAGACTGAGCAGAAAAATCAGATAAATAATCAAACAGTGCTTGAGATATCACGTACAAGTAGCCATGCTTGAGAATATTTTTTATAGAATTAAAAACTAAACATAAAGCCAGATTTTTATTTTATTATTAAAAAAAAAAAAAAAAAAAAAAAAAAAAACAGTTTTGTTAAAACATGCGTGAAAGGAGAATATAGATATTCTTTTTAAAGACAATTTAATTCTTTCACTTGCTTTATTTTCTAGAAAAATATATTCATAGTCATGGTTTATGGGAATTTACGCTTAAACAAATATTGTTTTGTAACGTAATAATCTGAAAATGTGTTTTAACGAGAGTGTTATTTAATTTAGAAAATACACACACCATATACAAATACATATTTTTAAATTGTTTGAATCATTTAAAACTCTGAAAAACATGAACGTTTTCAGTGTTTACGATATCTTTAAACGAGTTGTTTCTAATGAAACATAAAAAAATAATGGGACACTTACTGCTAAACATTCAATAAATTCATTTCATTTGAATTTTACATGCAATATTAAGTTTGAAAATGACATTAATTAGCGCCCTTTGCAGGTTTTCTTGGCGCCCGTTGTAAGGTTTCCTGCTTTTAGTCTTTTTTTAAGTAAAAATCTGTCGTAAAGGATAATTTATTTAAAATCCTTGATATATGCTTGAGCGATGATAAAAATCTTTACAAGTGTATTTCATAGTACGCATCTGCAATTATACTCTACGCAACGTTTTAAAAGAAAGGCAACAGCACATGATTAGTTTTGTAAATACAAATTATGTTCTGTTGCGTTTCTTTACTGATTTCTAGTTATTCTTTATGCATTTTTTATGGAAATAATGCCAATAGAAATTAATAAAAGTCAGCAATATATATTTTAATATGTTGAGAAGTAAAATGCAGAAAAAAATGAATGATCCTCCCCTTCCTTCATGCATGAAAGTTTAGCATGTTTGTTATCATTTTTGGCGTTCTTTCATTGGCCATTTGACTGCTGTATAAAAATGGATAAAGGCTGTCTTTTTCTCCTCCAGTCTATTGAAATTTTAGGTAATTTGGATGATTTTGTTTATTAAAATATCGATAAAATCATACGAAAGGATTTCAATCAATGAAAAAATTTCCAGGCTCTCTCTTTGGAACTACCCATGACATTGTTTCTGTGCTTTTTATAATAGCAAATTTACACCTCCAAAAAATTGCAGTGATTGCAGAGTATATGCGTCCCCCAAAACTCTGACAATATATCTGATTACCATTTTATTTTAATAATTGGTGATAGTTCAGATTCATCATAGGTGATATTTTAAGGCTCCTTCTAAATAAAAAAATGTTTGAAATAATTCCTCGCAGAAAAATATTTTATTCAATATTTATGACAATTTTCAGTTACTTTTATTTTTATTTATTTATTTATTTAACATGACGCTTTAGCTCTTTAAGGGCATTATATCTCTTATTGCATTATGCATTTGCCTATATGTATTGTTACTAATATTAATACATAATTTTCTTGCATGATTTGAGCCATTTTAATAATGGTGTCCTTCATTACTTGCTAAAAGCAGATATGCGCCCCTACTTACTAAGAGGTTGTAGAAGCCTTGATATAACACACGAATTGTCATGCATATATGCATTTTTGTATAAGGTGTATAGTAAATGACTGACGCATTTTGAAGGTAAATAACAACAAAACAATTTGAGAAAAAGAATGCATCTTTTGCTGCAATGTTATTGGAAAATCAGTAAATTTATTAAAATACACTTTATTCAACTATTTCAAATTTCAGCCAAAAGATGGCGCTGATGGCAACCTGTTATCGGAATACAGACATTAGTCCAGTTTTTATCAGAATGAGCCTCTCAACTCATTTCCACTGTCGATTCTGAGTCGACTTACTTATTTCATGAGTCGACTTTCATCTCACCTGCTGAAATAGGGTTTGTTGGTTGATGAGAGCGTGAAATATTTATGTTTGAGCAATGTCTATTGTACTTTTTGTTATATATTTCTATTAAGTATAATAGAGATTGTTCAATAATAAATGCCATTTTAAATATCTTTCCAACCAGCAAACACTTTTTCTGCAGGTGAGTCAAAAGACGACACATTAAGTAGATAAGTCGACTCACAGTCGAATCTGCAAAATTAGTCGAAAAGCTCATCCCGATAAAAATTAACGTAATGTCTGATTCTGACAACAGGATGCAGCCAGTGCCATAATTTGGCCGAAACTCAAACTATTTGAACAAAATGTATTTAAAAAAATATATTGACTTTCTAATAGCTCTACAGCAAACAGCTTATTTTTTTCAAACCGTTTTTTTAATTTACTTTTAAAATGGATCATTTATTTACTGGACACCCTGTAAGAATTAAGGACAGAAACACAAGATCCTTTAACGTATTTTTATAGAAATTAAAATGGAATACATAGTTTAATGAAGTATAAAACAAGATGATATGCATTCTTTGCGAAAAAGGATTTAATTTATTCACTTGCATTATTTGCTTCAGAAAATATATTGTTTCACTGCCTAAAAATTTACGTTTAAGTATTATGCAATCGTAATGAAAAAAAAGTAATATCGGCAAATTGTTTTAAAACACAAGACTGTATTATTAAAATAATATTAATAATAAAATTAATAATAATAATAATAATTGAAGTTAAAGCTTTTAAAATAGTGAATAAAATGAAAATAGCAACAAGTAATATTATTCTTTGCAAACCTGAAGTATCTTATAGGATACATATCTTTACAGTTTTTTTTTCACGTATAGAAATAATATTTAAGACAAAAACGATGTGATTGCAGCCTAACAGATAGAAGAACTAAGCAAAATTGCAATTTGTTTCTTATAGCGTTTTTTTAGCGAGAAGCGTTTCACATAAAAATGGTTTGTAGCAGAAACGTACGAAATTTACAGAAATGAAAGCGTAAATAATTATGATGTGCGTTATGATATCATTTTACAGTCCATTAAGAAGAAATATTATTAAATATATATATTTATGTTTTTCAAAGTTTTAGCTTTGCATAAAAGTAAAATAAAGTAAAAAAATATCCTAAGAAATTGTCAAAAATGTATTTTTTTAGTCCTCGCGTTTTATCAAAATTTACTAAAAAAATAAATTTTAATTATTTCCGCTGTTCAAATTTTCTTAGTTATCAGTTTGTTAATATAAATCCATAACAGAAATTTTAAGTAATAAGTACATAAATAAATACTGGGTTCTGAAGTGGCTAAAGCAAAGCAAAGCAAAGCAAAACAAAACAACAACAACAAAATAAATCCGTGATTTCATATGAATATTTTTTAATTTTTCATCGTCCATAAATAAACTTATATATAAAGTTTTTCAATATATTGTTAAGACTAAAAATGGGAATAACAAATATCAAAAATGTTTATTTATATTGGGAACGGATGAAACACAAATTCAGAACCATATAACAGTAATAAAATATTATCAAATGTTAGGAATCAAATATTAATTTAAAAATCTATTTTACTTTAACATTCTGGCGAATTTTTAATGAAACAAAGCTCTTGTTTTTATACAACTTTATCCTTCAAAAAGTATCCCAATTTATGTCTTTGCACGTTTGAAGAATATTTAAAACTTTGAAAAGTCACACCAAAACTTCCAAGATTCATGAGACTTTTCTCATGATTGATTAAAATCTTCTATTTCCCAATAAAGGCACCACGTTATACATTCTAACTTACAATCTAAATCTAGAGATCCTTTCAAAAATGTGGCATCAAAAACTTAATGATGGACTTCGAAACTTTAATAAAAGACTTGCGAGTAATGTGAAAAAAACTCATGTTAATAACATTTTTTTTTTAAATTTATTTATTTGCACAAGTTTATGTATTATAACAAAAGACGTTTGGAAAAATAGAATATTGTGCATGGCAACCACATCCAGCTATTTCTATGTTGTTGATATTCGAGTATCTTGAAATTTTTTTAATGTGGCAGAATTTACATGGGGCTCATGTACAGATTAAAAGTTTCCACCCAAACTTTTACTAGCTACATTCATGAACTTGTAAACACTTGCTTGAAAATGTGTTGTTAAACCAAAGGGTCAACAAATATTATCTTGGCGAAAATGGCAGGCTCACAAATTTATTAATTAAACATTTATCCCAATCAAATTATGATTATGAGTTTCTAAAATTGTGTAAAAATGCTCAAGTGGTCTAAGATGTCTTACTTTCTACTTGGTGGTGCAATTTAGCTATATGTTACTGTTTCACCTCTTTTTTCTCAATCAATAAAATTTTAAACATCAACAACTTAAAATCTCTTTTGTTTAAAATATTTTTTAATAATGTATATTGAAATCCTATTTCATTTTTTTATGTTTAATTCTGACGAAAAATTTTATTATTATTTTTAATTTGCCTCTACTGCACGTAAGACTGTAGAAAAACTATTCCCCCAAGATATTGATAATGACGTAAGAGTAAAGTGTCTTGAACATATACATCATTGTAATTAATTAATTTATTTATTTAAAATTGGCAATTTTTCAATATTTTCCTTTCAAAATTTTATAATTTAAATTTAAATTTCTAATAAATAAATAAATAAATAAATTGCATAGTAATGCAGCACACGTTCAACATATATTAGTTTCATACCATTACCAATATATTTGAGGGCTACTGAACCATAGTTTTCATACAGTCTTTGGCGCAGTGCATGCAAGTAAAAAATAAATAAATAAATAAAAATAGGTTTATTATCAAAATTAAACAAACACACACGTACAAAAATATAAAATTTTAATATGCAATATTTTCAATAGAAGAAATATTAAGTTGTCTATGTTAAAAATTTTATGCATTTATGCTTTATAGACATTGAAAAAAAAATTAAACGTAACCTGTTGCTAAATTGCGCCGCCAGATGAAAAGTAAGATTCCTGAGATCCCTTAAACCATTTGTGATCTAATTATACGTAAAATATACCCCAACATAAAATTCTTTTCGCTTTTCTAAAGCTAAAAAATTAAAACAAGAGAGAGATGACCGCTATTTATCGAAAGGATAATATTCTAACTAAACAATCTCTGGTTTATTTATATTGCTGATTCATGAGTTTTAAATTTTCATTTTTTATTAACAGCCAGGTAATACTTCTATTTAAACTTTTGATATTTGAACTTTGTAATAAGTGCATCTAAAATTTTTATACAGATTTATAAACTTATAATTGAACTTACTGTTTTTGACATTAGAACAGAATTAGAACTTAATATGTAATAATACCCAATATATGTAAGTAACATAAACCACAATTTTATATGTTATATCGTATTTATTACTTATCTCCATGGCTGGAGCTTTGGTACTAATGTATATACCTCCTATCAAGTGAGGAATTTTGAGCTTAAGCGATATGGTAGGCTTTCGCATTTGGTCGTCTCTCTATTAACAATCGGAGAAGGTGAAACAGCTACAATAGCTAAATGAATTGAGCTGGTATGATTTATTATAACTTTTTCAAAAAACTTTGTACAAAGAAATATTCTGATTATTTTTAAATATCTGTAACATTTTTGTTGAAATTTAGATAAAAAAACATAAAAATTAAATAATTTCATAATTTTTGTAAATAAAAAGTTTCGCAGCTGAAATTTTTTTTTTTTTTTTTTTTTTATTCTTCGCGAAATATAATGCGAAATTCGTTCCGTAGCATTTGTTTTTCTAAAAGGCATTTAATATACAGTATTTTGAATTTAAATAAAAAACAACTTTTTTCTTGAAATGATAAACAACTCTAAAATATTTGGTCAGAAATAAGCAACTACGAAAGTTTAAAGAGTGCTTGGATGTAATTACTCCGACATTGGTGTGGATCAGCCGTTTTGCCGTGAATTTTGATCACTTCTTTAAATGTGAGTTTACATGTCTATTGAAAAATTCTCAACGAAAAGAGAAAATGTTCTTTCTTTTCTAAAATTTCTATTGTCATCAACAAAAGGAGGGGTAACCTCAACAAACGAAAACGGCGGAGGTAAACATGTCAATGCCGTCTACTGGTATCTTCCGATCTCTGTTGGAAAACAGGAGTCATATAACTTGAAACAGAGCGTTTGAAAACGTAAAACGATCAGCAAAAAGAAACGTAATCTGTTTTAATTTTTAGGCATTTTCTATACAGTGGGTGTTATGTATAATTCACGATTTTACACAAAAGCATTTTAAGATTATAAAATTTTATTACTAGCAGAACAATGATTTCTTATTAAGAAAAGTTTATTAATTTTATTTCTAATTTGTATGTTAAAATGTACACAATCATTTAAATTTGAAAAGCTATATCTGAATCATAATCCATGTATCACATATCCATTCCTGATATTTAACGATACACATTGTATTTAAATATAGTACTTATTTATCACATCTAATACCATTTGAATACTTTTTTGTAAATGAAAGCATATATCCATCGTTAATATCGTTAGAGACAATTTCTGTTATATCAATCATTTTTACTCAAGTCGTATTTCGATATAATGTATCAATATTGGAAAGATATATTTCGGCAGTTCTTTTATAATATTTTTATAAAACATTTCTGAAATACCGATGCTCCATTAAATATATTTACAACGTAAAACTGTAATATTAGCGTAATAGTGGCAATTTTAAGCATATTTGATCTTTTAGAAATTTATGTTTAATATTTTTCATTAATAGTTCATTATAATTATGTGAAGAACAGTTAAATAAGTTTTTTTTATTAACAAGCACTTTCAAAACTTAATAATTACAATCAGGTTTTCACGAAAATAAACATTAGCTTACTTGAACGTTTCACGAATTAAATTTTCAAGAACTCCACTGATACAAGTCAAAAAATATTTATTAAAAAGTTTGTTTCCTAAATTAGAGAGTTGATTAATAATTAATTTTTATCGCATAAAAGGTCAAGAAGTAGCTATTCTAGTTGAAACATTTTTCAATCAAGTGTAGGAGATAAAATTTTAATTAAAATTTGTAATACGATTATGTTTACAGAAATTTTGATGAAAAATACTGCGTTTAATTATATGTACCTTAATATCAGTGAGGTAAACAAACGGAAAAATATTAAAAAAATTAATTTTGAAAATAATTTTTTTCAGATTTTTTATTAAAAGAAAAAAAATCATTGCCACATTTTAGATAAAACTTGCATGTATATTTTTATTGATTAAAAATGACATTATATATTTCATCAGAAAAGCCAAACCTCTTGGATAAATATTTTGTATGACTTTTAGTAATAATAAAAAAAAAATAATAATAATAAATAGGCCAATATTTATTATATATTTAAATTATAACAAGCAAATATAAACTATTTTTTTTTTAAATATTACACGCAGCATATATTATGTATTATATATTATTTAAATTTTATTATTATTATAATATTTTTTATATATTTTGATAATATCTATCAAGATAACAAAATGGTAACTGTTTAAATAAAAATGAGTATTCTTTACCTATCTTGAAACTTGTGAAGTAAAAAGAAATAAAAATGAGGCAATGTAATATGGAGGCACACATAAATCCGCAAATTTATGATCCTTTATGTGTGTTTTACTGTCAATCTGCACTCAATAATATTTCAAAGTATGTTTAATAATTTATTATTGTGGGACATTTTTATGTTATAAATATAATAATTTTTATGAAACTTATACACACTATCACTTATTCACATTCTATACGAAAAGAGTGTAATTTAAGCATCAATGCAATCATATATATTAAACGAGCAAAACAATTTCCTCATTACGGATGATATCATAAAATACTGGGCGAATTTCAACGAAACTTGCCTCTTATATTAAACCGAGCACGAAAGAAAAAAAAAATTGGCTACTATCTGGACTTTAAGCAATTTTGTGTTTACAGTATAAATTAAACACTGCGCTAAAATGTCCGCTTGCTATAGATAAAAAATTTGTCATGCGATTTCTATTAAACATGTTTTTTATACTAATTTGAGTATTACAAACTCGTGCAGCTAGGCTTCAAATTCGGGAAAATTCGTTTTGGCTGATTAAAACAATCTCGGCACTGAAAATGATGATATATTTCAAAAACAACTCTAACGATTTTCATAAAACTTGGCTTCTATACGGATTCGAGCATAAGAAATCGGTCTGCCACAGTCGCAAATTCCAGACAATTCTTTTTATATGGTTGAAAGGCACTTATTTATCCAGGCCATGTGAGATACAATTTCGCCAATAATATTAATTACATAAACCCTTCTATTTTATCTCCACCAGAAGCCAAGATGTTTTGACCTCTAAACTGGTAGACGATAGGTGCTGGGTTCGATCCCAATCACGACCGTCGGCCTAAAATGTTCGGATTTTTCCGTGGTTTTCCTTGAATCTTGGATTTCTTTGCGTAAATACGGGTTAGATTCAGTTGGAAAGACCCCAACGAAGGGCACCCCTTTATTTAATGGCCTATATCCCTCGTGTAGGTAATCAGCCGTCATAAAATAAACCAAACATTACATTATGGCAAGCCCATAATTTGTCTATTATAGTTTTTTAACTTATTGTGCATAGTTTATTTATAAACTATAATGCATATTTTATTTTTATTCTAATTTGTACGATTACTTTTTATTAATGTATATATTTTTATAGATTATTTATCATTTATATTTAAATTTTATATTATTTAAAGTTTTAAATAATTCTATGTATTTTATAACGTTAAATAACTACTGTGAACGGGATTGGCATCGATATACAAGTTTAGCAATTGTTAACCATTTTAGCGGTCTATCATTTGGATCCGGATAAAGCAATTTTCATAACTGTCCATAAAAATCATTAAAGAGAAATATGCCCATTTAGATATATTTATTTAAGATTACTATAATATCCAATGCTGTTTACAATTATTTAAAAAAATAAAAAATAACTTTAAATCAAAACATTTCTTGCCTGCTTTATGGAAACTATTTTAATACTGTTTTTAGTTTAAAGAAAATAAATTTTATGCGTTTCATAAAATTGGTACAAGAGAAAAATGAAAACTCTTAAAAATTTTATACTACTCACAGTTTAACGAAAAGACATTTTAAGCATTTGATAGAATAAATAAAAGAAATTTTTGAAAATTCCTTCAACTTTTATGTCAATCACAAAGCAAATTGATCTTCTTTCTTTCCTACGCATTGATTGTTCTCGATACCACATTAAAATTTTTATGCACAAACCGCATAATAAAATCTTGTATATTTTATTTGATATCTGGCGTTTTATTTCTTCTATCAGGTGTTCATACGTTTATTTTAATTTTAAGACAATTTCTGTTAAAAAAAAAACATGAAAAAACAACAATGTTCTTATTTATTTTTTTACTTAAGCAAATTATCTGTTAACAATCAATGTATCTTCAACTAAGTTTTAAAAATTCTATTATTAATTTATCCTAAAGTTAATTTTATCATTTTTCTCAAGCTATATTTATTTGAATTTAATAATACGTTAAAAAAATTATAAATTTACAAAAAAAAAAAAAAAAAAAAAAAAAAAAAAAAAAAAAAAAAAGGAACAGCTTCTTTACTTATAAATATACAGTATAATTGAAAATGTTCAGTGATTATAAATGGCTGTAACTACTTAAGTGAAGGTAATTTATCGATAATAATTACACAGAATGTAAAAAGAAATACAAAATTTCGTTTATATATTTTATAAATATTCTATGTGACTACTTCTAATCACACTGACAACATAATCATTTTGGTATATATGTATATTGAAACAAGCTCAGAATATTTATTTATAAATTTGATAAAACACTGTTCAATGGAATAAAATATAACAGTTCGTATGACCTTATCATTTTGTATGACGGTTAAACATTAGAATCAATGATAAAATTATCCCGGCGGTTTCAATGGAACTACTCGGCCTTTCTCAAAGCAAATCATTTTGGTTCAAACATCCGATACCACAAGTGTATGTTATTAGTATTTGAGGGTGCTTGACTGCACCGCTGACGAAATTTTTTCTATACTGTTGTGACAAAAATGACGATTGTGAAATTCTTACACAGAGAATTTTCCAAAATGACAAAAATGCATGCAGTTGGTATCTGATGGTTGAACAAGAAGGATGTTTAGATGTTTTTCTTGTAAACAATGGAAGTCGCATAGAACATTTATAAAAAGTCTTAACAAAATTTTGAACTTTCTTTTATATACTGCATAATTCTCATAGGTAAATTCTTTTCAATTAAATAGATATTTGTATTCGCTATATTCGTTTTGATTTACTCTGAATATATTTGTAACATATTAAACATGTTGAGTATTGTAACAATATATTGTATAAACATGGCAAATGGTATACGCTCGTACTTAGATAAATTTAATAAATTTAGAGTCATTTGTGAAATAGCTGTTGCATTCTTTTATTAAAATATATGGATACAAAGTATATAATGGTCATATTTGATTGGATTTAAGAGAATAAAGAAAATTTCTATTAATATATTTTACAGATTTTATTCGATTTTCATTACATTGAAATTGAAATGACTCGGCAAATTTTGCAAAGATAATACATGCCAAATTTCAAATCTTTCATTTGGCTAGTTTTTGTTATAAGTTGACAGAAGAATCAGACTACGATCATAGGTGTCTAATATTTATATTATTATCTATGCACTTAAAAAAGGGAAGAATATGGGTTTAATTGACAGAACATTTTTAAACCCTTAAGGGGTGAACAATAATGTTACTGTAATATTGTATTCATACCGGGAAAAATCACCGAGAAATGGCAATTTTTCAATACGCTAAAGTTTTTTGTCGACAAAGTTAAAAATATAAAATATTAAAAGTTTTTAATGAAAATATCTTTAAATTAGGTGGGATAAAATGTATCCCATAGTCTCTCAAAGGATTAAATAATAACTATACATGGTAATTAAACAATACTTTAACTGTATATACAAAAATAAAGGAAAAGTTTAGTAATGATTAGTGAATGTGGTTAATAATAAAAAAAATCATAACTATTTCTATTTTTCAAAATAAAATTTTCCAATAAAAATGCAGCTCAAGAACCACATTAAAAGTATTCTCGATTAGAACATCCTCGAATTTCAAACAATAATACATTAAATTATTCTTGTTCTGAAAACAACACTGATCGTTTCCACCTTGTTACAAGTGCAGGTAATGGGTAAAAGTAATAAAACTAATTATTTGACATATCACGGTAGCAGCTACATTGAAGAATAGCATGTTGCATCACTAATAAATGCATAATGAGACATTTATAATAACATTTATAACACGTATTTATACTTAATTTTTACATGCAATGATATTAGAAGGTTTCACAATGGCAATAGACAACAAACATTAAATTTTTATTATACCTCGTTTATGAAATACAGTCGAACCTCTATATAACGAAACTCCATACATCGAATTTCTCCATATAACGAATTTTTAGTAAGAACGGTCCCCTTTTCGCATGATTACATTAAAAACAGACTCTATATAGCGAAATATCTATCTCCATATAACGAATTTTTTCATAAATTGTTCTTAATTTATTCAGTTTTAAAAAAGCTTCGAAATCATATGGAATCAATTTTCCATCACTTATTTTTGATTTATCGTTCAGTGGAGAGGTTTTTTTTTTTTTTTTTTTTTTTTTTTTTTTTTTTAATAAATATTACTTCTCTCCTTATTCTTTAAATCTAACAAGTTCATCCCACCTCCCACACACCTTTCAACATCCTTCTCAAAACACAGTCAATTGAATTGTTACACATATAAGAGAGGAATCAATGAGAGCACATAAGAGAGACCTTCAAATGGAGGAAAATATCAACTACAATTTTTCATTCCTTGCTAAAATTTGAGAATTTTTTTTTTGAGAGCGTAACAATTGTAATTTTAAAATCAAAACAACAAAAAATTACAGATTTCTTCCTCTGAAATTTATGTAAGTCTTCCTCATTTGATTTTCATTAAGCTTTCAAATAAATGTCTTTTCTCTTTTTTGAAACTGCTTAAATAAGTAAGAAATAAAATGTTAGGTTAATATATACATTTAAACATTTCAAATTCTTAATTAAAAAGATCAAAAATAATATTTGTTCAAAATTTACACATTAAATACTATTTTTAACATCATACTCTATACATCGAATTTCTCTATATAACGAATTTTTTACTGGAACGATGGATTTCGTTATATAGAGGCTCGACTGTAATTAATACAGAAGAAAAATTCCAGACGGAAAAAAAATTTCAAAAATATATTTCCAAACAAAATGTTGAATGTCACATTTATTTTATTATTTCAGTTTTCTTAAAGTAATAAAAATAATTCAAAAGCGTATTTTCATGCAAACACAGCGAATGTCATACTATATTTTCTTAAATTGATTTGAAATATTTGAAGCCTTGTCTACAATACATTTTTATACCATACCTTTTTTACCATATGACTTTGTAGGAATTTATTAATATTTATTTTTCTTTTCCATACATATTGTATTAAATATTGTGTTTTATTTCAGGACCATGTAATCGGATTTATGAATTTTTCCTCTAACAAGAAGGCAAAAAAAAAAAAAAAAATGTAGATAAATGTCAACTTATATATTATTTAAAATAAATGTCGAAATGTGAAAGGGAATAGCACAATGCTTGTTTTATTTAATATATATTAAGTTATGTGGGAGCAAATTAACACCAATTTTAAACAAATGAAACGTTGCGCCGATTTTTTATTAATCAGAAAAATGTTAATAAAAACCAATACTGGTGAATAGTGACATTAAATCGAGATCATTACCAATAACGGGGCGATATTTTAGTTACAAATTATGGTTACTATCACCAAACTTTTAACATACCAATGTTAGCGATAAATCTTCATATCAATATTGCGTATACTGACCAAGAATTAGATATTATAAACTATACTGTCTCAGCATTTTTTGAAAAGAGACTAATTTATTTCTTTTAATTCTCTTTTATTAATATTTGTATTATGATCAGGATCGGCAAAATTTTTATATTCAATTTTGTAGTACAATTTACAGGAACATTTCTTTTGTGGTAGGTTTATTTTAAATATATTCATAAACATTACAGAATATAACATAAATGTAAGGCAGAAATTGTTTTTAAAAAAGTGGTTTGGTCAGAATAGAAAATAGTCCACTTGAACGTTTATTTTCCGTTAAGTACTCAAAAGATTATAGATACAATTTAGTCGAATAATTCGTGACGGTTATAATTAAAAATTAGAGTAAATATTACCTTTTACATTTTAGCCTTGTTATTTAAAAAATACATTAAATTTAGTGATTTAAGCTTATTTGCCTAAAGTTCTTATCTTTTTATCTTAATTAATTAATAGATAGTCAGTGAAAACAAAACTATATATAATTAATAACAAGTATCTCTCTCCCCCCCTCTCTCTCCATATATTTTACAAATTTTAATTTTTTTTTGCCAAAACTAACCTTTATACTATCTTAATTTTCTTATAATAATATTCCGTACTTACTTCAAATTATTAAATTAAAATCTTGTTTCTAGATCTAATTTGTTAATCTTTATGCAGACAATATAAATTGTTAATTTGCCTTAAAAAACATTATTCCAGTATGCGTAAATTTAAAAAGATGGCTCTAAATTAAAAATAATTTTAATTAAACTTTATTTCTTAATATTCCAAATAAAACTCATTTCTTCTATGTTTTTATCAACCCTTTTAAAGAAAGTCTTATTAAATTTATTCCAAAACCATACCTTTAAAAAAATATCATTATTTTATTTTATCTATTTATTTATTTTCCCTCCGTCAACCTTTGATAGTGTGCATATCAATAAATTTATTTCTTTTCTTTTTCTCTTAAAATTAATCATCTATAAAAATCGTCTGCCTAAGAAATTCTGAGTCGATTATAAATTGGTTAAATAATTTTTTTTAATAAAATTATCATCTGTGGAAAATAGTCTCGTAGCTGGACAAGAATTCTGTTTATCAATAAATATAAAAACTTTGTTAAATCACCATAAAAAGAAAAATTAAACAGGACGCGTTTCGAGCTGCAAAATTACCGCTCGTTATTCGCTGGTCCAAACACGTGTCACAACGGACAGAGTGGAAAATGTCCACTCTGTCATTTTCCACTCTGTCCGTTGTGACACGTGTTTGGACCAGCGGATAACGAGCGGTAATTTTGCAGCTCAAAACGCGTCCTGTTTAATTATTCTTTTTATGGTGATTTAACAAAGTTTTTATATTTATTGATATATATTTATCGCCAGTATTTTCGGTGTTTCTCAAGAATTCTGTTTACATAAAAGAATGACGGTTTGAGGTTAGAGAATGTTCTAGAATTTTCTTTTTAGATTTAAAAGAGGAAGCTCGAGAGGTGGTAAGGGAGATGAGAAGAAGGATTCTTGGGTGCGCTCTTGCGTGAGTACGACTTGATGTAGTAAAGCATGGAATATTTTTTGGATGTTTCGGTAAAATACCGTCCGCAACAGGAGCTTTTCCCTCTATTATAGCTACAGTTTAATAAAATGAACTTGCAGCAGCCAAGGAGTGATTATTTTGACCTTCTACATTTATTTGTCTATTTATTTTTCTCGCTGGCCATGACTTCTGTGCGGAGAAAGGGAAACCTGGTGATGATGTTTCTGCCCCCCTAACTTTAAATTGTCATATATATAAATGTATTACAACATCAAAATATGGAATGAAATCAACATCAAAATATGGAATAACTCGTTAATAACAAATTATATCAAACATAGGAGATGGCAAAAATTGGAAAAATATTGGAAATGTGGTATTTAGCTCGTTATGAAAGGCAATGCTAAATAGACACATTAATTGGGATTAATTTCTGAATAGAAATCAGGATAAACCTAAAAATGATTTCTATATTGCCCAATTAATCGCAATTGAAAACATAGTTCAAACAAAAATATTAGAAAAATAATAAAACAATAATTGAATTATCAAAAAGATAAACTTTATATCTATGCGTGTGTGTGTGTTTGCCTTATTTCAAAACGAGAAAAAGGTTAAATAAAACAGGGGAGATGACAGCTATTTTTATGTCACAACTTTTCTAAAAAAATAATTGACATTCGATGTAAATCTGACTTTCAAAAACACAATTTATAAATAATTGCTATACGTTATACAACATGTAAAAGTTAGTTTCTCATGTCAAAACTTCCCTGCTAACTTTATAATATTTCTGTAAAGAGAAGCAGTTAATTAAACATGATTAATGATCGATATCGTAATACGTATGCATGTTTTATAATAAACGAGAAAAAATTTTCTTCAGGTTTAGAAAATAAGATTTTAAGAAAACATTGACTATCATTTTTTTTATAATATAGCTCTTTTGCATAAAAATTAAATATTTCTTTTAATAATTTTATAGCTATTTTTTTTTACATTATATTAATCCCATGTTGCAAATAATGAAACTATTTTATAACAAAAAGGATTATTGAAAATATTTTACCGAAAGCATTTCAAACAAGGTTATCTGAGAGAAATATACGCGTCTTATCAACCAAATTAGATTTAACTGTAAAGCGTTGACCTCGTAAGCCAAGGATCTGGGTTCGATACCCAGGATGGGCAAATTTTCGCTGTGTTGCAAATATGCAATTCGTATAATATCTTTACCAATCAGCTTGATTGTGTTAAATGAATAGTTCGTTAATAATTTAATAATTTTTATCTTATAAAATATCTACAATACAAAACGAAAAAAGATTATTTAACTAATTAATAAAATTATGTATTTATATCTCTTATAAAATTTTAATATTTTATTAATGAAATATTGGAGATCACTATTTTCATAAAATTTTTCAAAAGATTTGTTTTAGTAAATATTGTCAATATTTTTTTTAGTTTTACAATAACTTGAATCCGAATTTCCTATTAAACTTTGACGATATTAAAAATATTTTAACGTGATTTTCGTCATATTAAATTTTCTTTGAAAAAAATATGATCAAATCATTAGAAGTAATTGAACGCTGTTTAATAGCAAAATAGATGTACTGCACCGTGAGCTGTATTTGTCTAATGTAATATCTAGCTTAGTGTTTGGTTATCCACCACTTCCATCACTTATCGTCCTGCTGTTTATCATAAACAAATCATTCTATTAATTATTAAAAAATTCCAAAAATTCAGAAGTATTACTTTTCAACGTATGCAGCTGAAAGAAGTTTCATGTGTTCAAAACAGTTTTTAAACTAGGACTTCCCTCAGAGGGATTAGTCTGAGCGATATTGCTTAGAACAGAGTTTTTAAAACAATATGCTAAAAGTAAAAAGAGATTCTATCTTTAACTGATTATATATTGTCACCAATTGAAATGATAAAAAAGAGCAAGGTGAATGTTACATTTGCAAAATATTACATACAAATTCCTATACACGGTTAAAAAATGGGAAATCAAACTATACAAAACTGTCACGCATAAGTATAAAATTTGAAGAATGCAGCTAACAAAGCGCTAAAATATCTTATATCGGAATTTAAACTCTTTGAAATGGCGTAAAGAACATACACATCAATTTTAGTACCTAAAATTGGCGCAAATCATGATGGTTGAGTGGAATGGGGGATTTTTTTATATGGTGTGTAGTGCCCTTAAATAGGTAGAACAAAATAATTAATATAATAATATAATATCTACATCTGTTTTCAATGTATGCGATGAGGTTTTTGATAAAAAATTGGGGTATTCTCACTTAAAAAAAATACATAAAAATCCCGAAAACGCCAACAAAGGAATACAATCTGTCGTTTCGTGTGTGTTCCAGATATGCTCAATCTGATTTAAATGGGTCGTGCTTGCTGGCCACTACATACGCTGATTTGTTTTCGTTTTAAACCCATTCCCATGAAATTGAGCTGTATTTCGCTTTAGCATACATAAAAGAAAACGAATCGGCAATCATGAATCTAGTAGAGAGTTTACAGAGGTATACGCCGCATACTTTCTGGTTTTTTTAAGAATCACCTCATCTCCCTCGCCCTCTTTCTCAAAAAGCCGCAGTACATACATTCTAGGATATATTCTATAACTTGAGCGTATACTCTCTGCTTAGAGTGTATATTCTCTATTTGTTCCCACTGTCTCCCACTGTTGGCAATGACAATAGCATAAGATATGAACGAGATCTGAATATCTCGTCTGTATAAGCTTTGAGCCGTCAAAGTGTCATCACAAGTGATTTACAAATCTGAACATATTTTTTTCAGCATAACATACTGGCTGAAATACGCCAATGTGAACTCGATTACGCCGTTTTACCGGAAAAAGGTTATTATTTAAAAGGCCTGCTAGTGGCAATTGAGATAATGATTCTATGATAAAATTCCTAGATTAGTAAAGCTGAAAAGTTAATGTCCCACCCCACTCCTCATACTATTTTATAATGGAATTCTTTTGTGGTGACGTGTAAATGAATAATAAATATTTTTTGCGTGGCATATTCTACAAAATATGTATTCTAGTGCTTTTCATAAATTCATATCTATTTCATTATGTTTCGATGGGTTTAACATCATTAAAAAGAGCTTGGAACTATTTCATCCCATCGGCCGTAATGTAACGGAGTACTTTTGATTGTTCCTGTTTTCAAATTTATCCGATTTTATTAAAATTTGCAACGACTCAACAAAATTCGACAACAAATAGATATTTAAAATTTCAAACGATTCCGTAGGATAGTTTTTGTGCTGTTATATGTGGAGATACAGACGAACGGATCAGACGGCGACTATAGTTACTAAATATTTTATATTAATTAGGGACACACCTAAAAAAGCAGTTAAATTTAAAAGCGCACGCCGAAATTGAAAACGCTCTTCCAGAAATTATTGCTCAAAAATAGCATTGTAACCGATTTCTTTTGTGTGTCTTTGTAATTGGCTTAAAAATGCTATGAATATCCTGTTATAACTTAATCGCAATGAAATCCAGTGGTTTATATAAGTTTCGTAAATTTGCAATAGCGTAATTTCATTAAAATACTCTGCAAAGGATTTCCTCCAATAGACCATACTGCAATGAAAATCTTTTGGGTGCCCCTGTAAATAAACTATTAATCCTACATACTTCATATACAATATCAAACATGCCTAGGAGATCCTAAATAAGGTTTCCAATTGCATATAAATCGGTGTATATTTACGGATGTTCGAGTGTGGACAGACGAATAGACAAACCGAATGCATAAATATTTTTCAGTTTTGTTGGAAAGTGCAGAAAAAAAGCAACCTCACAGGCTGAAGATCACAACCACATCGATTTATTTAATAGCAAGTAAAGGTACTTCTTGGTTATCCTGTCGATCAAAAAACTATCGCCAAACTATAAGGTTACATGCCAATACTGGATAATAGTAAATGTTACTTTCACTTGTCATTAATTATGATGCGCGTGCTTGTTACGTCATAAAGTGATTTTTAATTCAACTTTTAATGTGTATTTCTTATCGCATTTTAAAAATGTATTTATTCTTCTGTTATTTAAAATACAAATTAGGTCAATTTATGTAATTTGACAAACAGTTTGGCGATTTGTTTAGTTTGGCGCAATTGGTCTACGAAATAATCAAGTTTCGAGAAAGAAAAAAAAAAGCTCGCCAAAAAATTTAGAACAGGATATGGAACTTTTCCATATAATTAGCGCCAAAATATCATTATTTGCATTGCATGGTGATCTGGCTATTGTTGTTTGTTTATTAACCCTTTCCAGCACACTGTGCCCGTTCTGGGATACCTAATTTTAATTTTAAACTTGCAAACGGTACCAATAATATTTTCGTAAAATTTTGCTTTTACAATATAAGCGTAAATTAAAGAATTTAAAATACTTAAAAATTTCGTTTGTGAATTCCGGTGACAGTCGATAATTTCTCAATTGACGAACAGATTTTGCCCGTGCCGGGAAAGGGTTAATAAATTGCTTATTTTTTTCTATATTTATGTAACCTAAATTTAATCGTGCTTTTTTTAATTGTTCTTACTTTTTAAAATAATCGAAATTCATTCAAAAATGATTTTCGCAAAATTTGTGCCAAACCCGATGCGTATATGATATCTCTGCTCTAATTTCATGATACTTTTCAAATAATATCTTTACCAAGGCCCCCTTATCATAATATCATATATGATAATATGATAAGTTAGCCTTGATGATATTATGATATTATGATAAGTTAGCCTTGATCTTTACCTAGGCGTTTTTATAAATTATGGTCCAGTTTGGGCTTCAGAAATTGAGATTTCAAATCTGATGATCGTTTATGCTTATTTTTACTCGTAAATATGGCACAGATGTCATATTTATGAGTAAAAATATAAGCTACATTAAGCGCGATTTTTTTCCCGCCAAATTGATGAAAACGTTATTTTTGAATATTGCTATAAGTGTTTTACGATTTACGATTTATTGTGATATTCATATTTTTTATATTCATATTTTTTATTATTCATATTTTTATTCATATTATTCATATTATTTTATATTTATTTTTTATCATATTGTTTATTATGCTTATTACTTATAACTGTTTATTCTTCGCTTCAACTATAGTTCCTTTTTTGATATTACTTGATTGTCTTGTAGACCAAAAAATTATCGCCAAACAATAAGATAAAATGCCAATCAATGTCTCGTTAAACAATGTAAACATGTGTTTAAAACATCATCAAGTGATTTTTTATACAGCTTTTTATTTGTATTTTTATCAACGTTTCACTAATTTATTTCTTCTTTCGTTATTTAAAATAAAAAAATATGTGAATATGTACAATTTGGCGAAATTGATCACGCGATAACGAAGAAGTACCAATATTTTATTTCAGCACATATTTTATTTAAACACGACATAATTGTTTCCAATTTGCATGTGCGAAGGTGCGAAATATAAAAGATGCTAATGGCGGCTATTAAGTGCTATTATAAAAATTATCGCAAAATCTCAAATACTAATACTAAGTTACTAAGAATTAAGACTTTTTTCTTTTAAATTAACAACAAGAACAAAATTATTTTTCAGTCTGTTTCTTAAGTTTAAATATAATTAATTGTACTTAAAAATTGCTTGCGTATTTTCCTTGCTCCATGTGCTTAAATTTGGGAATCTAACGAAAATATACAACCGGTAAAAAATGACGCACACAATATTTCTGTGACGTATGCAAATGAATAGGGCTTTTTATCAGTTTTTTAAAAATAGTTTTAAAACTATTTGGAACTAATTTTTGAAAGTAGGTGCATTCAGTAGGTTACTCTCATGGGTACCGTTTGGTACAATCAAAATCGCAATCCGATATGTATTTTTCCAGGTTTGCTTAACGAAAGAGTTATGCTTGACTTTTAATATCGTTACGTACTATGTGTATTAGTATATGTATTATGTCTTCTCTTCGTCAAGACAACTATTTACTCCATGCACTCTGATTCGGTTCTCTACGAAAATATCCAGCCAGTGAAAAATGACGCACACCAAGTTTCTGTGACGTATGCAAATAAATTGTGCTTTTTGATCAGTTTTTTAAATATAACTTTTAAACTATTTGGAACTAATTTTTCGTATGTAGTGCATTCACCAGATTAGCTTCATAGGTACCTATTGGTACAAACAGAATCAAAATCCGACAAGTACTTTTTGAGATTTGCTTGACGAAAGAATTTTTTTGACTTTTAATATCGTTACGTATCTCTGAGTATAAAGACTTCGCTTCGCTCAGACAAAAATGCAGGCAAAATTTACGTTTATAAGTGTAGCACTGCATTCGATTCAACACAGTTTATGAACTAAGCCGGGTGCAGTAAATTTGTTTAAATCTGGAAAAGATATTAAAATCAAAGAAACTGGTACCTCTTTAATCGGTTAAAAAATTATTTGTATTTCACAAAACTGAGACATGGGCTGATCTAGCACCTGAATTAGTATTGATAATAAACTAAAGTTCTATTTTTTTTTTTTTTATGACCATTGAACTTGGTCTATTTTGTTTGTTATAATCTGCTAACTAAATATTTGCTTTTTTGCAAAGATAGCTACTATAGTAATATAAATTTAATACAATATTTTTAATATTTAGTATTTTAATATCAAATAATTTAAATATTTGTGGTTGTTTTGCCAAGTATTACCAGGGTCCGTAATAATAAATTTAAATATACCTAAAATCAATGTTGAATGTTTTTATATATTCAATAGAAAAGCTTTCTAAATGATCATAATGCAAGTTCCACGCTTTCAGTAGTATACACGAAGAAAGACTTTTTAATTTCAAATAGTCTATCGAAACGAAATAAGGATAGCGATTCCTGTTACATTCTCTCTTAAAAAGTCAGCCACAAAATAACTCAAGTTGAGCTGAAATCCACTCATCTCAATGTTGAAAGGCAGCTTCTCAAAAAAGAGTTGAAATAACTCGAGTTTTAACAATTTAAATGAAGTTGAGCTTTTAAATAACTAATTTAGATCAAGAAGATTTAATCGTTTGAAAAACAACTCTTTTATGATCGAAAAAATTACAGCTCTTTCATGAGAAGCCAAATCAGCTCTTTCGTTTTAAGAGTGTTCATGAGCGTAATTCGGCTATGTACGTCCCATGCACATTTATGCAAACGGTTTACATTTATTTTGTATTTTTAAGCGGAAAATCAGGAGAGATCAGGACTATCAGGTACTAAAAATCAGTGATGAATCAATATATGGCATAGATTAGGGAGTGTTTTCCAAAGGGGAAGCTTGATCCATCCCTCAATTTTCATATTTAAAAGAATTTCAGTTTTTTGACAATAGGCACCAAAGCTACTGAAATGCTGAAACAAATGTCTTTATTTCATACAGAAAATCAAAATAACTATGAAAATCAATCATGTGGCGTTTTGAACGTAAACGTCATGTTTTTTAGAAATATTGTTAAAGCTTTTTTTCAGATAGAATACATTATAGAATATTAAGTAAGTTTTAATTAATAAAATATCGAGCTTTCATTCCAGGCATAAAAGTTGTACTTTATGTTAGGCTTAACATAATAAAGTTCTAGTTTGACCCAATCATTCTGAATAAGGGTTGATCAGACGTCAACCGCATAAGTGATTTTTGCAACTACTTAAATAAGTGGTTTTTTGATCTTTTTATTATACACTGTACATAATGAAGAATAAATGTTTTTACATAAAAAATAATGGAAATTTATTCTGTAAAGTTACAGAAAAAGAGGCGATGAAAAAGAAAATGATTAAAACTGATTAAAGAAAGATGTGCAAGAAAAAATTAATGAAAAGTAAATGGGAAATTTGTCAGGAACTTTTTTTTCATTTAAATATTACATTCAGAATCCGAATAGAAACGGTGGAAAAAACTAGAAAGGACTAGAAAAAATAAAAGCAGCTGTCTTAAAAGTTGGTAACCATTAGTTAAGTTTTCTTTTCGGCTGTTACAGAACATAATATTGATTGAAAAACTTTTGGAAGGTATGTAGACAAATATCTTGAAGTTGAACACATTGAAATGAATGCAAACTATGTGTAAACAAGTGTTGTCAGGTCGATAGTCATAAATAGTAGGGCAAAATGACAAAAAAGGACAATGATTTTAAAACCAAAACATATAAATCCATGAAATGCCATGTAAAAATTGAACCTCTCTCTAACGGAATACTGTTTTAAATGTAAAAATTTTATTTTCCTTGCTATAGAATTATACTTGCTAATAAAGTATTTTGTTTACAACGGAATTTTTCTCCTGTAAATCGCAATTCTGTCTAAATAGATTCGTTTAAGCATCATATTTTCAAAAATAATTTCCATAAGAATGAAAGCATGTAGCATAAAATTATTTTTCTATTTTTCAACTGATTTTATTTCTCTTAACAAGTATTTCAATATAAAATAAAGTGACTTAAACCTCCCACATAGTAGGTCACCCATCCCCCGTAAGTGGAAACCTTGACTCATTGTTTTTTCGCGATTAAAATAAATCATTTTTCAAGTTTCTTCAATATTTAAATAATAATAATAATAATAGTAAAAGTAATAATTTTTAAAAGTTTGTTAACCCTAGTTTTCACGCCTACAATTTTTAGAGAAAATCTTTTAAAACAAACTTGGTGACCCTATTGAAGCTTTCTGACAGCTAAAACGTATTTTATTCCCGTTTTTATTTTTTATTTTGTGTCCTTTACCATTTAAAAGAAAAATGAAATATTTATTAAAAATTATACCCTTGGTTTGATTTTTGAAAACTATTGTTTTTCATTTACCTTTCTTTTTTTGCGCGTAGACATTATACGTGAATTTTTAATTGTTCACTTGTTCATTTTCAATGTGAATATTATAACTAAAATTTATTAATTACTAAACAATTCTCTAAAATTGTGGAGATATCACGTATAGGAGTATTGCTGCTTCAAGGGAATAATTATACAAAGCTGTATCATTTTGTATTAACAGTACTGTCTAAACAAGATATGTATTTTTCTCCCTCTTGAATTTAAACTTAAGAAAATAAAGTTGTAAGATTTTTGTTTACAAACTTCTATCTCTAAAATTTTATTTTATTGTTGAATGCTTAAAAAATGATGTTGCTTTAGTTTATAAGCTTTGTTTTATTGAAATTCTTCAGCCGAATTTATTAAACTGTTGTAATGTTGAATTCCATGTGATGGGGAACCACTGAACAAAATTGGCGAACATAAAAAAAAAAACGCCGAATAAACAGGTGATAAATAATAATTTAAATAATTTAAAGAGAACACTTAAAACTATGAAATAAAGAGCTGTTAATGTATCTAAATATTATTATTTCTGGTTTTTTATGTGAAAAGATGTTAATTAATAATGTTAAAGAACATGGACTTATACTGCTAAACTCTGTCTGTATGATGGAAAGTTTCAAATATGAATTGAATCAATTATAAATTCATTTATTATATAATTGCAAATCTTGGATAAAAAATAATAATTCATGATTTAACAGGTTTCCAATCATTATTTCTGGTTTCCGTAACGGATAAAACGGAATTTTATATCAGGTCTCTTAAAAAAATAGCGAATTAAAAGTTTTAATGTTCCAGAAGCATAAGATACCATATTGATGTATTTCAAGGTTTCATTGTTTTTACAACCAAACACAATTGGAGGGACATTTCCTGTTTTATCATTATTGAGTTTTGACATCAACTTTCATGGATTTAAGATTGGTTAAATAACAAAAATTTTGTAATTTCAACAAAATGTAATTATTTAATTTTATTCATATTACTTTATATTTCTGTAATACATTCAACTTTTTATAAAAGCACTCAATATTTTCATATTTTACTCATTTGTTCAAAGGTCTCCTTACTTGTTCAAAGGTACCCCTACATGGGCCAGGTTTGAACAAAAATCTTTCAACTTTTTAAATCCTCACAACTTGTTTAATTACTTTGGAAAATATTTAATTTATGGTTCATATGATGAAGAAAAGTGTTGTTTTTATAATGTTACATTTAAAAATCAATAAATATAATTCAAGTAAAAAAAAAAATATTGATTTTCTGAAAAAATGTTCAAACGTGCCCCCCTATCCCCTACTTTTTTTCATGATGGGTTTTTTCACCATTTCTCTTATGTAAATTATTAAAACTGAAGAACTGTTAAAGATATATGGTTCAAACGTGAAACATGTCTTTTTCAGTTGTTTTACTTTAGTTTTGATACAGTAAATAAAAAAAAAGTTTTTACTTTTAAATATATGATATCGTTTTTAAAATTACATTTATGTTTAAATTTTTACCTAAAATATTTTTGCTTCCTGTTTAAATTTATCTTTAACAAAATGTTAAATCATCATTGAAGCGTACTTATTTTTGTTTAATAAAATGAAAAAAAATGAACTTCTGCAAATAATTTTTCGAGTTATAACAATTTTAAGCTACTACACTTTCTTAATAAATTTTGAATTTTAAATTAAAATAAAATTCTGTGAATTTTTATCGTGTGATTTTGTTTTAAAATAGTATAGTTAACTATCACAAAAAAATTCAAAATTTAAATCAGTAAATAAAAGTTATTTTAAAATGTGTCCAAAACCCTTTTAACTTTTTAAGTGAAAACAATTTTCATTTAATATGTATAGGGGAGAGTGGGGATACTTGAGCATAGGGGATACTTGAGCCACCCCTATTATCTCTACAGTTTGTTAATTTTTCTTTCTAAAATTGGTAATATAGTAACATATTTATAGTTCTGAACATGTAAAAAAGAAATCACACACCTTGGTACCATTTTGAAAGTATAGTGATTAAATGTTGTTTTTTTCCTATCTGAAGTAAATATTTAGGTGCATGGTTTATTTATTTTTTTGTAATCAAAGTTTTGTTTAAGGTTGCAACCACATACATAAATTTAATAAGTATAATTTCAATTGTATTTTGGATTTAAAATAGTTCTTATAGCTGCATGCTTTATTTAGTAAAACGCTGATAAACAAAAATAGTGGTAGTGGGGATACTTGAGCCAATGAGAGTGGGGATACTTGAGCCATGCCTCAAACATCCCCACTATGAAATTAGACATGGGTGAAACAAACAAAAAATAAAATTACATCCTTATATTCACTAATAGATTTTTTTCTGGATAAAAGGGAGAATAATTTTTCATTTTATTATTATTTTTTTTAAATAACGACCAAAAAAAAAGATTAAAAATGTATATTTTTTTAATGAAAAGAGCCATTTTATTTTTCATTTCGACTAACAAAACGCCCTGTCTAGATAAATGTAAACATAATTTTCAATTTAACTTTTATTAAATTAAAATAACTTTTTAAAACTGTTTTACAGGTTATAATCTCTGATACTTTAATTAGTTAGGTGCAACATATTAAAATGTTTATTTTTTAATATAATATATTGAGATTAATATTTTATATTGAAATTGTAACCTCATGTGCTGTAACTTTTTTTTAACTAAGAAAATTGCAGAAGAATTGGTAAAAAGAGCGCACAAAATACAAGAAAAGCAACAAAAATCACAGTTAAAATTTACCAAAAAGGGAGCCAAAGGGGAAGACAAAATCTTTTCTTGTGATATCAAAAAAGTGTTTGAAATAGTAGAATGATACATCTGTCTTAGATTCCGACAGCTACTTAATTAAAAGCATGCGTTCGACAATATAATTAGAGGAAAATTCTGTCAATGATGGTGATGATATGAAAAGAAAACCTTCTATTGATGATTGGTTAGTAATAAAATATGCCGGAAAGAAAACTGTAAAAAGATTTGCTGGACAAGTGCTTAATAATTTGAAAATGAAATTTGCCCGAAGAATTGCAGATTCCAAATTTAAATGGCTCTGAACTGAGGATGTTTCTACCATCGACATAACTCAAGTTGAAATGATCCTTCGACCACCAATTCTAACGACAAAAGATGATCGTATTACTAGCTTTGTTTTCTCAATTGGTTTTGAAGGACTTTATGTATCATAATTTATCATTCTGTAAAATGTTTGTGCAAAAGTAAAGCGAAAAAAATTACTTTTGTAGGTATTTTTAGGTATTGGCTCAAGTATCCCCTCACAATGGCTCAAGTATCCCTCTCATGGGGATACTTGAGCCACTATGTACAAAAAAAAGTAAAAATTAATTAAACATAGAAAAATAGGTCAAAATGTATTGAAACTGGTTTTCAGATGAAGGAAAAATATCAAATTTTCATTTTCAATATTTTATTTTATTCTAAGAAATTACAAAAAAATTAAAAAAATTAAAATTTAAAAAATGGCTCAAGTATCCCCATCTTCCCCTATATTGGAAAAGAGCATAAAATAATATTTCTGAAAAATATTTCTAACAAAAGAGTAATTTTTTTATAATAAAATTTTACTCCTGCTATTAAAAATTGATCGACTCTAACGTTCATAAACGAAATTCTATTTATTGCAGAAAGTAACATTTTTTAGATTATGAAATTTCAAACTACTGCCCTAAGGAAAATTTTCCGTTTTGTATAATTTATAAATAAATGGTGATAACCTGTTTTTAATTAAATTTTATAAACACCTCCTTTTCCGATATTAAAGTAATTAAAACATCTATTGTTTTTCATATCTCAGAAAAATCTATCTTAATAACTTCCAGAGTTTGCACTTAAAAAAGTAATAAACTGCATACTTTTAATTAATATTTCGAAATTATTAAGCTGGGAAATCTATATTTAAAAAAATACTGTGTTAATATAATGTAAAATTTATTTTATTTTATTTTATTTTTGTTCAAAATAATGAGAAGTTTATGTAAAAATAAATAGTAAATGGTTTTTTATAATAAAAACATCATTAATTATTATTCTGTCTTGAAATTTGTTTAAAATGAATAAAAAATATTATAAATAGATAGTATGTTAGAAAATATTCTGCATAAATATATAGAAAGTAATTTCTGCATCAGAAAATATTCTAAGTTTTATGTTTAAATTTGTTTTATTAAAAGAGTTTTAAAATATTTTTTAATGAAAAGTACAAAAATACTCGTACTCTTTCTGTGTTTTAATAATAAAAATATTTTTTTATTTTATCGAAAAAAAAATAAATAAATAATGAAACTTACATCTAAAACCTACTTACGCATTTTCGTAACGGACCGAAAAACTACATTCAAAGTATGCCAAAAAAAAAAAAAAAAAAAAAAAGGCCCAACCCGAATCCAAAAAAATGCTTTTTGTTAAACTGAAATTTATTATAAAAGAAATTGAGTGCCGTAGTTTTGGGATATGGATGGATATTCATATGGATGTTATGTTGCACACTACAGCATAAAATTTGGAGTACAGAATCTAAGATCACAGTCAATGAAAAAAAATCTGTCTCTAACCGAATTCTGATTTTTTTTTTTTTTTTTATATAAAGTTAAGAAAAATGAAGGAGCTTTAACCATTCATTGCGCGTTTTTTTATATTTTTATAAAAAAATCAATTGAAGTCTATTGGTCTATTAATGAGAAAATAGTAATAAATAAATAAATAAATAAATAAATTTCAGCTAAAATTAAATATTTTATGGCTTTTAAAATACACAGTTATGGATTTTAAATATTGTATTGCTCTATTTCTATTTTGCCATTTAATGGGCATTTAAGCCCATTAATTAATTTTATCTCCTTAAAACTTTGAAATGTTATTTATACTCATACTTTTATTTATTCACCAAAAAGTAATAAAAGTAAATTTTAATTTAATAGCTTGATCGATTTTTGTTGTTGTTGTTGCTGCTGTCGTTGCTGCCGAAGAACAAATTTTTGGTTTTGTCTAAAGCTGCCATCTGTAATAGTAAAAAGTGTCCTTCTATTTTTGGACTGTTCCTGACCCATTACAGCGATCATATTAGCCGATTTCATAGCACATAATGATAATTTCAGTGTTTTTAGGTATGTGCCAAGTGATGGATTAAAACATTTAAAAAATATATATGACATGTAATGTTATAATATCACGATAAAATTAAAAAATGAATACAGTTATTGTCAAATTAGTGTAAAACTGATATTCCTTATTTCCCAATGTTATTGACAATTCATAGAGCTTCACTTATTTTAAAGCTGTAGACGTACAAAACTGTTTGAGGTACCATTTCTCTCAAAGCAACAAAAACCTATTATAAATTTCTATTAAAAATTTTTACATAATTTAAAATAATAAACGGTTTTATGATTGGATATGAATGAACACTTTAAATTTTCTAGTGAAAAAAATAATTATGACTTTAGTTTCTCATACAAACTGTTGCTTATTTGTTGTAGCAACTACCATCTCTTATAGGTCCTCCAATCTTTTGTTAATCATCCTACAATAATATTTTTATAGCAATTAATATGTATACATTTGCATGTATGTATATTAGGATATGAATTTCTCAACTCTATTTAAATAAAATTTAAAAAATCGTGTTTCCTCTACCAATCTCTTCTATTGGTAAAACTTCACCAAATAAGAGTTAATATCACAAGATATCAGATTTTGATCTTCTGAGATACTGAAAGTATAAATTGAAATCAATTAAAAATTTTAAGAGGCAAATTTATTTTCTTTTTGAGAATAAAAGATTTTCCATGAAGAATTAGTAAATTTTGAAAAACTTATGCGATAAACCAATATTTTATGTAATTATATGTCATTTTTTGGCATATGTATGCCAGGATAATGACAATTTCGTTCGCAAATATTTTTTACATTGTTTTGTATTTTTATTTTTAAGTGAACATTTTTATTTCGTTTAAAGGAACATGCTTTCAATATAGTAGCTCAAATTCCATGTAATATTAAGTTTTATTTCTTAAATTGTGGAAGGCAATAAGTAACATAATAAAATTGTAACCAAATTCTTCAGCGATTTTAATCACATTATTTTCAAAGAAATATCTAAAAGTTCATGCTTCTAGCAATGATTTTACTACTTCAGACTTATCTATGTAGTCACGAATAAGGAGAATTTCTCTACAGGGTCATATTTATACATGATAAAGAAACAAAATGCAGTCCAGGAAAATGACATTCATTTTCAGTGATAATCACGTTTGAATTATGAAAAATTATTTGTAAAATATAGAATTTGTTACTTCACTCATATAAATTTTAATAAGGCATAAATATTAATTAGAAATTAAAACGATTAGAAAAAGATATTTATAATGTATAACAGAAGGCGTTTACTTAGCATACATCAAAGTGTGACATGCCAGGAAAATGACAATATGAAATTCTAAATCTTAATTTTCAAATATAAATTGAGTTTTGTGAAATGAAATAAACACGTAAGAATATATTTCACAGTGTGCTTAAAAATATGTTTCTTTAATGTCAGATAGAACTTAAGCAATGAAATACCCATTGTCTACACTATATTTCCATAATCCTAATGAAAGGAATTTATGTAAAAGTTAGCTATATATACAGATGGAGGACAAAATAATCCGAACACCTGTGAAAAATATGGCATATTTTACACCTACAGTACAGCCGCGCCACCTACAACAGAAGTCCGCCACCTAGTGAGCGTGAAGAGGAAGGTATCAGTCTCTCAACAGCAGTCAACTACGTTTCATGCATAGGTGTATTAATAAAGATTATTATTAATAAATATTATTATTGCAACCCCGTATTAATAAAGATTTTCCACTACTTCACAGGTGTTCGTATTATTTTGTCCCGAATCTGTATATGTTTTATTATTATTTATTTTTTTTTAAAATTCAAATTAGTATAATATTACGAAACATGTCTATTTGATTTGACTTCTAAAAAAAGGAATTTATATAAGAATTATTTAAAAATACATCATATCTGTATTTAAATTAAGTTCACTTTCGGTAAAAATGAATTTTTAAAAACATGTTTTGGTACTTTCCTGTCATGTATATTTATTTTTATGTCATTAATGTAAGTTATTTCGTTGAAACTAGAGCAATTTAAAAACCTGAACGGTTTTTTACATTAAGTGATTTACAACAATATATTTCCTGTTTCTTCTTGACAACGGATAGAAAGGACAAAATAATTTTCTTATACATTTTAAATTTCTACTATACTTCAAATAGATCCACTTTTAATAGTTTCCGGAATCACTTTGTTGTAAAAGTAAAGAGCATTGCAAAAACATTAAATCGTTGAAAAGGAAGCTATTGAGCATCTATAGACAAAATATTCTGTTATGAAAAAAATGTAAAGTTTTCATTAGAGATGTGTAATTTACATATTTATTTATTTGAATTTGCATATCATTTTATCACATGATTTTTTAAACTATCGAAAAAAAACGTGAAGAATAATTATGTATGCAATTTAAGTATTCCAGAAAACAAACAGGAATAGTTTTTTTCTTCGAATTTTTTTTGTTTTTATAATCATTTCCCTAAAGTTTGTCTTTCACACATTATGAGTTAATTTGGAATGATATGTAAATCTGCTTTCATAAAATAAAGATTTGTGTTGCATAAGTATCGTAACAATTCGAAACATCTCTGCACAGGATATAAGAAAAAAAAGCGCAAAATGTAGATAGGAGCGGTATAACGAGGTATGCGAGAAGCTAATTTATATATATAAAAAAAAAAAAAAAAAAAAAAAAAAAAAAAAAAAAAAAGGCATAACTAATGCTACGATGTTTTCGATTTAAAGCTAATTGAATAAAATTGCATGTTCAACATAAAAGTGGTGGCAAAACTTTGAAAAATACAAGATCTCACATATACAATATACATTTTTGCTTACATTTTATGTATTTTTTTAAAATAAAAATCCACAGTTGTTTGTTTTTATTCATTTTTATTATCTGATTGCTATTGGAAATAAAAGAACATAAATTGACTAATTGTACTTTATATAATGTGTAGATTTCGATGTTTAAAAAGTTTTATACACTTTTTTTCAGAAAACTGAAAAACTTGGGCTATCGTTAGGTATGAAAACTTGAGTCTTCGTCTTTTTAGTTCTCTTCTTGAACTATAGAACTGTTATCTCCCTGAATTGCAGGAACAATTTCTGTGCAACACTTAGAAAAATATTTAGTTCAGGTATCTAGAATCTAAAGTGTGGCTTTAGACAAAATAGTTCTATGTCATCCTTATAAATTCTAATTCTTCTAGCTTGAGTGTTCTAGAGTCTCCTACTGTAATTGAAAAGCATTTTTCTATATTCTCGTTCTCAAACTCATTTAAAAATTTCCTCAAATAGATGCTAATACAAGAGGTTTGATTAGGTTAGTGTAATTGAAGCGAAAATTTCTCGTTACTGAAACGATTCAATATCTTTTTTATCACCTAGAAAACCAGAAACTAGAAATGCTACGTCATTCTATGTGAAGGTTGTATATTTTTTTTCAGTGGATTCAATTTCGAAATATGTGCTCGAAAAAAGTGGGGGACATATAAATCGTCATTAAAAAATGCAAATGCGCGGAATAAAGCTAATTTCTTTCGTTTTACGATTATTTTACAGGCAAATCCTTTATTTACCGACGGTACACATAAGTGTCATTAAAATAACATATTATAAAATTCTTTTAATGCGTCATTTAGTTGTAATACTGTTTAGAATGACTTACAGATATATTACTTTATCTTGTTCTAAAAGCATTATTGGTTACACATAACAAAAATATTTTTAAAAGGATGATTTATTTTGCCTTTGCATCTTTTCAGCTTTCTTTGCGTTGAGGGAGGGGGATGGGGATATTTCAATGCGGAAATATTGTAAGATTATCATATTTGTACATTTTAAAGTTCTACAAAATACTAAGAAAATAATCAAAAATAAAATATTTGAGTGGGGTTATAAAAATTGCACAAAATCCCTGTAAATTCAAATTTAATCAATCCTTCTAAATCCTCCAATAATTCTAAAATCCTTCAAATATTTATAAAATGTTTATGGAAACATTTTAATCAGTTAAAACAATTTTCGTAAAATGTTTTAGAATGTAAAATTTTCATGAATTCAAAATGCGGTAGATAAAGGATTAATTAGACTATAAATATTCCTAAACAGCAATTTGCGCAATATTTAATATCCCGTGATTTGAAAAAACTATTATATATTTTTTTGAACTTATAAACTTTTAATGACTGTTTTACTTTTAGTATTATTATTCCTTTACTTGGAATGTAAACGATTTGTCTACTTTCTGCAACATGTACCTGTTCTGGATGGAAGGCGTAAAAAAACCCTCGAATTAAATGTTAAGATGTCGAATTAACATGCCGGTTGATCTAGTCATTAATCAACACTAACGTTAATTAATTAAATTATGTTTTTTCAGGTGTATTATACATTAAGAAATAAGTAATAATACATTAAAAAAAGATGACTTGAAGTTATATTTAAATTTTGGATACAATTGATGAAATCTATTAAACAAAAGGTGGATTTTAAGAAAAAAAAAGTCGTTTAAGAATTGGTAAGTACCAATTTATACCCTTTAAGAAGAACTTTATTTGTGAATAAAAACTCATTTATAATATAAATAAAGCATCATATTTACACCAAAAGAAGGTATCAAAAAACACTGGTGACTATTCACTTTTTTTAATTATTTATTTTTTTATCAGTAAAATGGAA
Source organism: Maratus speculifer (assembly GCA_964019185.1). NCBI lineage: Eukaryota > Metazoa > Arthropoda > Arachnida > Araneae > Salticidae > Maratus > Maratus speculifer. Next base: position 297,505,549 of record OZ025292.1, read on the forward strand.
ATTTTTTGTGGTACTTTAAAAAGGGGAAATAGGTGAATGGGGGATATATCAAGCGATTTGGCAAGGGGCTATTGTATATAAACTGCATAAAAACAGTGTAGGAATGATTTATATTCCGTATTATTTTACATGTAAAAAATATTTTTGTAAAATATCTTTTCATAAAGAAGATTAAAATGTTATTTTGAAAATTACATATATTTATTTCATATATTATTATTCTAGTTTTATTTATGTAAATTTTCATGTTGATTGAAATAAATAAAAAGGGAAAAAACATTTTCCTTTATTTTTAACCTACTTTTATTAAAATGTTTAATTTTATATCCAGTAATAATCATTTTTTTTATAAATAAAGTAGAACCTCCATAACGAACACTCCCGAATAGCGGACACCTCTATTTAACGGACAATTTTCCAATCCCCACTGTCAAAACCTACATTTTTGTATGCTTAACCTCTGAATAACGGACATTCCGAATAGCGGACACTATTTACGGCGATAAAGGATGAAAACGTATTTTTTTAAGGAGAAAAAAAAGGAAAAAGGCCTCTATATTTATCAGAGAATTTTATGATCACAGATAAATGGGCTGGGACACCCCCCCCCCCCAAGTTCAGTGTTGAATTGAAGTGGTTTCCTAAAAGGGACATCTTCCAGAACATTTAAATATTCCCTCGGAAAATTTTGAGATTTTATGCTTTTAACAGTCAAAAAGAGCAATCCCCCTCCCCGCCCGGAACTCTATAATGTCACATTGAAAAACAAATTGCTTGTAGTCGCAAGCAAAAGTTAACTTTTGTAACAGGTTTTTTTTTTTTTTTTTTTTTTTTTTTTCCCCATAAGTATGTAATAAATAGTGGATAAAGGTGTGTACAATTTTATTTCAATCCCATTGCTTAAAAAATAATTTTAATTTCAGATTAATCACATAACACAGATTTTAGGACACATAAAAGTCAATTAATGAAATGTTAAGCAATTCTTCGCGGTTTTTGAATTTCTAATGATTTCCCAATAGCGGACACCTCCGAAAAGCGGACAATTTCTGCGTTCCCGAGGTGTCCGTTATTCAGAGGTTTTACTGTACATAGATAAATTGTTCATGATGATGATATATAAAAATATTTCCATACAATTATAACAATTATGATAATCATGACGATATTACTAAAAAGATAATTTATTAAATGGATAGGGGGAACTGGGGTACATTGATACAGTTTTTTTCTAAGATTTTTTTTGGTGTCAAGAAAGTAGAAAATTCAAGTTTTTTTTCCATGAGGTGACAGCAAAACTTGTGTAGTATGTTATAAAAATGTACAATCATTGTTTTATATAGTATTTTTGCATGTAATTTAAAAAAAATCAAAAAAGTCATTTGTATCAATATGCCCCATCCCCGGGGCAGATTGATACGTTTGAGAAAAATGACGACAAAATAATACCAATGCATATTTTTCATAGAAAATGAATTAGAAAACCATTTTATATTTATTTATAAAAATTCAAATCACCCACAATTTATTTTTAAGCAATATTAAAGCAATCAAAATTAAATTTATTATGACCTGATGTTCTGGCTGTTTCTTGTCTGATAGTTGGCTGTGGTAACTTTGTCATATCTAGCACTTCAACCCCAGCATTATCTTCTTTCTTATGAAAGATGAAAAAATTACCAGTTTTCCTATTTATAAATAGGTTCATAAACAGAAAATAAAGGATAATTATATTAAAAATTCTGTTTATAATATAAGTATCATTTTCTGTTCTACAGTTTGTTTCTCTTACTTAACATTTCGCATGTCGAAAATACTTTTTTCTCTGGAGAATCGATATAAATTCGATATTTGCCAGAATGGCGTCCTTTTCTTTTATTAGTTCTACTAGCACTAGATGCTGGGTAAGTTCCTACGTCTTCTGTTTTCAAAAATACTATAAAATGTTCTAATATAAAGAAATTAGAGCTATTTCACTTCAATAAAAACTAATATTAGAAATTTTTCGTGAAAAAAAAGGTTGGATTAAGGAGTGTATGGTAAAAAAAATATTAAAAGATAATGAAAATATGAACTATTAAAGGATTTAGGCTGTATCAATGTGCCCCGTCATAGATTGTATCAATGTGCCCCATACAGCGATTTTGAATAAAATGAGTCTCAAATCCAACACTTCACAATATATCTAACAATAAATAATGAAGAACTGATAAAGAGTAGCTGTACTTACCAGGGAGAGTATTCATTTTGGTTGAAAATACTGGAACAGTTGTATAATAGCATTTCAATTGTACAACTCATATTTACTTTTGAACAACAAAAACAATAAATCACCCGTCCCATTTCATCAAACTACTGAATCATTCCAAGATTTTCTGTATGTAGTTGAATACACTAGCATCAGCTTTTGGAGCTGTTGTGAAACTTCCTGTAATGACCCTGTGAGCGGTAGAGGGGGTGTATCAATGTGCCCCATGTATCAATGTACCCCAGTTCCCCCTATATATAAAACAAAAAATACCCTGTAATTATAAAACACTGTTAAATTTTCTTATTTTTTATTACATATCACAACTTTATATATATATATGTATACACTAAATGGCCATTGATGTCCGTTCACTTGCGATTTTAGACAGTTTCTTAAACATCTAGAAAACTAAATGAGGAATTATCCTGGAACTCTTTGTGTATTAATATAATAGTACATACATTTCCGTGTAGTAATACATTTCCGTGAAGATTTTTTCCCGAAACTCCATAGGAGACCGTCAATAAATAAAAAAATAAATGTCTTTTGGATAACCCTGTCAAAACTAATATAGCAAAAGCGCTCAAACTATAGATTATAATTAAGTGGCTTATTTTAATAAACTGTGTTCGTTTTTATGTCGATAACATGTATACTCGTAGAGATATTAAGGTTTTTATAAAATCAGTCCCAAATTTTTCCAAGTTTTTTGCTTATAATTTGTAGAGTTCTTAATATAAAACAATATCCGTTTCTGAAAATATGACAATCAACATTACACATTAGGGGGGATCGAAAAATCGAAATTCGGATAATCGAATAGGCGCGGGGTGCTAAAGTTACTTTTTATGCATACTAATTCACATATGTTTTTTTATTGAAATCCATTCATATCTTCTGGTGCCCCAAACGCCTCAAAAATAGTTAAAAATTGAAATTTTTATAAATTTTATATATTTTTTTTGCTTCTTAATGTTTTTAAATTTATTTTTGGCGCGGGTTACGAAAGTTGCCTTATATATATATTAGTTCAATCTTTTTTTTATATATAAATCCATCCATATCTTCCAGTGCCCCCAAGCGCCCCCAAAATGGTAAAAATATTGAAATTTTTATAAAAATTTATAATTTTTGTTTTTTTAATTTCTTTTAAATTAATTTATCAGCGGGATAAAAAAGATGCATTTTATAGTATATTAGCATGCATCCAAATAACTTTCGACTTTGATAAATTTCTTCCAATGCCCCAAAACGTTTAATTATTTGCCGAAAATCGAGTTTCATGCAAATTGGGAGCTAAAAAATACACGTAAAATTAACAGTTAAAGAATATGTTGTCTAACATAAAAGATAGATCGAGAGAATGAGAAATCGTTTATCGTATTTTATTAAATGTATAAAATAAACTTTTTATACTTTATTATTTGGAAGAAAACATAGATAGAAGAGTTCTCAGCAATGACCAGCAATATTTATATGATATTTGCATAGCAATATCACGTGGTGAATGTGGTTCCGATCTGGCATTAATGAAACCTGGTCCAGTTTATCACTCAAGATGGCTAACAACTACGTGTAGAATTTTAAGGTTATAAGCGGCTACAGAAAATCCTTCTGATAATCTCATTACTCTTACAACATATATTATGAAAGTACATGCACCTGTATGGTTTCATGTCAAAACAAAGCCATCCATAACTGAAGGAGCGCGTCATATTTGGAAACTTATCACACATTCTAGATATTTGGAACCCAATATAATAAAGATCGTAGATGCTGTTATTCAACAAAATAGCTTTTTTTGCCACCCTGAAAATGTGCTATTGTCAATGCTCACAGATAACAGAGATCATATCAGATTTTTAGCAATGCGAAAGCTAATTTATGCTAGAAATAAAAAGAGAAAATCACCAGAAGTGGGAATTTTCAAAGTACCCCAAATAAACTTCAAAGCGAAGGATTATTTTGAACTTATTGATTGGCAACCAGTTGGACGTTTTGAACCACCTCTTTTGATGAATGTGCCTTGCATAGAAATTGAGAATATGATAAACGTTGTAAAAACGAATGAATGGTCAAAATATCCATGCCATACCCAAGCGGCTGAAAGATGCGTTCGACTAGTGTCTGAGGCATCAAAAACTGTATCTGGGCAAGAAAAGAGACACGGTTTTATATTCAATAGAATAAAATCAAGAAGCCATATAAAACACTTTGATACCAAAAAAGATTACAAACTTTAAAAATATGTAAATTTCTAAATTGAAGGATGTAAAACTTTTCTCTACGTAAGTTCGATTTTTTTAATTTTTATGATATAATGCTTTGATTTTTAAATTTATATGTCACTTATTATTGCAAAATTAATGTTTTTTATAACCTTATACGTTATTAATTAAACTGTTTTAAAAATTTGTAAGTATTTTTCGTAAATTATAATTTTTAATACATTTTTGAAAAAATTTCAGTTTTTAATTATAATTGGTGCATCAAAGATGTGAATGGATTTTGATTAAAAAAAATATATGGGAATTGCAGAGTTATGTAGTATTGTAATAACAACTTTCCAAGCCAGTGCCAAATGAATTTCAAAAAGTAAAATAAAATAAAACAAAAAATATTTTTTTTCAAGAAAATTTCAATTTTAAACTATTTTTGGGGCGCTTGGGGCACCGGAAGAAATGGATGAATTTTATTTTAAAAAAATATGTAAGCTAAGATAGATTAAAGATAGATTTTGCACCCCGCGCCAAAAGTAATTAAGAAAAAATAAATAAACAAAAAAATATAAATAAATCATAAAAAACTCAATTTTTAATTATTTTTGGGGCGCTTGGGGCACCGGAAGATATTAATGGATTTTAATAAAAAAAAAAAAAAAACCTGTAAACTAGTATGCACAAAAGGCAACTTTTGCACGCCGCGCCGATAGTGATTTCTAAAAAAAATTTTTTTCCTTATACTTTTCGATCCACTTATTACACATAATACTCTGTAATGAGAATTTAAAAATAGTAAAAATTGTATGAAAAATGAGTAGGTATACTAAATAATTTTTCACTGCGCATGCGTCAATGTTTTCAAAATTTCATTTGCATATTGTGTTAGCTTAATGTATAGAGCAACTTTTCTGAAAATCTCAAAATTATAGCTTGAAAATTCTGAAAGTAATCGTCTATACAATAAGCACAAAATCCGTTGTTCCCAAGTTGAATTTAAAAAAAATGAGGGATTTTATCCAAATGTAGTAAGTAGTACGTCCAATATTGTGTATTCTATATTGACACTAATCAATGAATATATGGATACAGCCCCTGTTGATTTTGATTCATTTTGGGAATAACAGATTTTCAACTTCTTCTATTGACGATTATTTTCAGAATTTTCATAGCTAACATATTATCAAATGAAATTTCGATACTGTTGACACATGCGCAGTGAAAAATTATTTAGTAAACCTACTCATTTTTCATACAATTTTTACTATTTTTTAATACTGATTACAAGGTATTATGTGCAATGTTGTTTTTCATGTTTTCAGAAAAGAATGTTATTTTATATTAAGAACTCTGCTAATTATAAGAAAAAATTTTGGAAATTTTGGGACTGATTTTATAAAAACCTTAATTTTTCTACGCGATACATGCTATCGACATATAAATGAACAAAGTTTATTACAATAAGCCATTCAATCATAATCTATAGTTTGAGCGCTTTTGCTACATTAGTTTTGACAAAGTTATCCAAAAGATATTCATTCTTTTTTAATTTGTTGACGGTCCTTTATAAAGTTTCAGGAAAAAAAATCTTCACGGAAATATATGACCTGTACTATTATGTTTATACACTTAGACTTTCAGGATAATTCCTCATGTATAATTTCTAGATATTTAACAAAGTGTCTAAAATCGCAAGTGGACGGTCATCAATGTCCATGTAGTGTATGTATCTATGTACATATTATAGTCACATATATTAGTAAAAATTACATATTTAAGTGATATAGTTATGTGTGTATAATATGCAAAATCCATTAAAATTTATTAAATAAATTTAGCATTACATAAAATATATTATTACAACTATTCCTCAACTTTTTTTCCTTCAGCATTTTTCTGTAAGCTAAAAGGCACGTTTTGGATGAAATTTTTTGATGAAATGAAAAGCAGATTTTGGAAGCGGTTTTCCAACATTTTTGTTCATAAATAACATACCTTATAAGGGGATATTTTCTGCTTCTTCTTCTCAAACGATTTAAAGGGGAAAAATCAAGGTTCAATTCATTTTGATCTTTTCTATACATCAAAGTCATCACATTTATCCCTTACAGAAAACTTTTTATAAAGTTAGAGATGGCAGAGGATGTAAAAGCCCAGATCATTCATTGAATATGTCCGGACAAAATATATATATTAAAGTCTTTTTTAATAGATAAAATAAAAATCTTCTTTTAGACATGTCTCCTTTGAATGATTATTTCAACTTACATATTCTTTTATCGGCTATTTAGTTTTGAGAAAAAAACTTAAGTATTGAATATTTGCTATATAAAAAAAGGTTTGAGTGGACAAAATATTATATATTTTTTAATGTACAGAAGAAAAGTTTTCTTTTAGAAATAACTCGTTTTCATGGTTGTTTAAACTTGCATATTCGTTATTTGGGTTTTAGAAAACCATTAAAAATTGAATATATGATATATAAAGACGCGAGTAGACTAAATATTTATGCATTTTTTATGTATATAAGAAAAAATTGCTATTTAAAATAGTACAATTTCTTTGGCTTTTAGAAAACCTTTGAAAATTCATAGGTTGCTATATAAAGACACGAGAAGAGAAATTTGGACGATAAATTTGCATTTTTGTATGAAACTAAAATATTATTTCAACATTTATTCTTGAAATAACTTAATTTACAAATAAACTTTTTTATGTTCGTATTTTACAAGTGATTTAAAAGACAAAGTCGGTGGTCTGAACCATTTACAGTCTACTTTATACCAAGATCATATCTTTCCATCACTTTCATTAAAACGTTTTTCTGAAAAAAAAAAAAAACTTTTGAGATCACAAGGGATGCAGAAATGATGTATTGATTGAATCTGTCTAGACGAAATATTTACGCAATGAATAAAATATTTTTTTTTAAATTAAAAATGACTGATTTACATGGTTACATAAACTTGCATATCATTTTATGAGGTATTTTTTTAATCCATAAGAAATTAAATAGGTCTGTGATAAAAACTTCAGAAAAGAAATTTGAAAGTTAAATTTTAAATCTTGGTTTTTTATAAACAATTTTTTTTCAGAATATGTCTTTTACGTTAATGCGTTAACTGTGTATGATGCATCTTTATCTTTCTCTGAAAATAAATAATTATCCTTTATTTTATAGAAAAATGAAATTGCATCACAATTATTATACCTGATAATAAAATAGTTTAATTATTTAACTGCCTATAATTGAATGATTTACAATGATATTTATTACAAATAGAAATCATTTCTTGAGGTAAGTTTAGCTAGAGAAATTAAACACAGGAGGTAACTGGCCCAAAGTGTATTTTATATAAAAAAATCGTTAAAGACTTTTAAGTTTTAACTTTCGTCAACATTGCACGCCCATCTCTACTTATTAAAACCACATGTAAGAAATCAGTCATAGCTTTGTCGTTGCTGAAAATTTAGGAAAATTAGAATATTAATCTTCAACACTTCCCAAGACATTTGAAAAGAGTTTATGATTTTGATTTGTCTGCCCATCTGTCCGTCTGTGCGCGCTTTAACTTCCGTAAATGTACTCAGATTGCCCTAAAATTTTTAAAGTAATTGAGAAAATAAAGTTTGTTTTCTTATTTCAAATGACGTTTCTAGCATGATGAGTTTATATACAGGGGCATTCAAAAGTTTTCCATTAAATTACTCCATAGAAAAATTCATTTCAAATGAATTTTACAGAGTTACATCCTGTCAAACATGTTAAAATTTATAAACATTTGCAAAGCCCACTAAAATAAGCATTCTGTAAAATACGCGATGAAAAAAAAAAATTATTTATTTACAGGGCCACGAAAGATTCCATTATCTAATGGTAAAGAGAGGAATTGTTTATGACATATTTTAATTATATTAAACTGATTTATGTATTATAGAATTCATATTGTCACTGGGGCTTAATATACGTTATTTCAGGCATCATACGAAGTAATATGAATACATACGTAAGAATACATAACATTTACAGAGGCACACAAAAAATTGAAATCGTTTATTCTATCCATAGTATTATGTATTATTGTTTATCGCTGAAAGATGGACGAAATGCATTTATTATTAGGATATGCGATTTTTAATGTCACTTAATTTATGCATATTATATAGTGTGTATAAATGCTACAGTACACAATACAGGGTACACAAAAGATCTCGTGAACGTTACTGAATATGAGCTTAACACTAGAAAGACGGCAACTTGCCTCATACGTAGAAAGTCGGAAAGAGCCAATTTGGCCCCTCGATGTTTCTTGAGCTCTTGAGTGGGGTAAATGGTAAGTAATAAGAAAAAATAGGGAAAATCAAAGAAAAAAGAAAACAAACTTACTACTGGCTGTTATTTCTTTGAATATTACACTTTATACATTTTTAAAGCAATTAGTACATTGAGCTTCTCTAGGTTCGCATTTGCTGCAAACTGATCTTTTACATTTGACGCAAGTGTTTCTAGTATAATTTTCTTTACAGTATTTTTTTTTTTTTTGACTTTGCGTTTCGATCTGTCCATTCCACTGTTGTCTTTTATATTATTTGTTGATGTCGCAAAAGATGTTATATCGCATGGGGTTGCTATATATGGAGCTCTCAGCTCTTCACATAATTGAGAGTAAAATTTATCCGATTGAGTTTCTCCTTTTCTGTCACTTATTTACATAAAACATAAGCATTTATTGTAGACATACCTAAAACATCACAAAAGAAGTGAATATGCCATATACGTGTTTCTGACGTAGTAGTACAGAGGGCATCAGAAGCACATTGTGTTGACTGTAGTTTCGATGATAAAAAAAATTAACAGATAAGGGGCTTTTTTCTGTATTTTAAACTAGTTTCTCCTAACTTAATTTTATTTCCGCATTCATGAGAGCTTTGCGTAGAAACAGTATTTGGTAAAATTGTTCCAATATCATTATCAATGGATTTGCTGATTTCCATGTCTTATTTTGGAGGAATATATTCACTAATTTAGAGGAATATATTTATCTCCATGTAAACTTCTTTCATCATTGACACCGGATTCCATTTCATTTAATCTTCTCAATTCTTTTAAAATCTCTTCGTGCGTGAGACAATATTTACGAGCCATATTTTCCATTGTTTGTTATTTCAATAACTGAAACTATATTCTCATTCATTTGGTTACGTGAGTAGATCTTCAAGCTGGCTGTAAAACACATTTTACGAAGGGAGTTGGAATGTAAACGGCTGTAAAGGGGAAATATGAACTCGATTAACTGGGAATGATATTTATAATATCATTCCGACAGTGAAACAATGAGATACGAATGCAACAAATGGGGGAAGTTATGAAGGGCCCTTCCCGTCATTCTAGGTATATTTTGTTATATCGGTGATTATATTGAAGTTAGAAAGAATTTATTTCAAATATAGTGACAGTAAGCCAAATAAATAAAATTCAAAATTTATCGAAACATTTACTTAATTAATGTAGAAAATACAAAGTCGCAAACGACGACAAGGACCAGATGGCCCCTTCCGTCATTCTAATGTTAAATTACTTAAAAGTGGTTTTAAAATAAATTATGCATTTTTACGCTGATGTACATCAGTTTAAAGAAATGTTTGTTGAATATAGAGAAATTGAATTGATACAGATAAATTTGTTTTCCTATTTATTACAAGTCCACGCGGAGAATTGGATATACATGGCCACCTAGGAATAATAATTTCTGAGAATGTTATTTCAGTAGTTTTAAGAGTGTTTTAGTTTAAAATAAATTTTAGCTAATAAAGGTACTAGATAACCTGCAGGTCTGAACAAAAGCATTCAAGTATGTTTCCATCTATTAATATAAATTGCTGAAAACGAAATTTTAACTCGCTAGGCATTTTTTTGCAAAACTATATTTCCCTATTACACAGGAATATGTATCAACCCACAGATTAAATACTGGGTTGTTCAAAGGAATTATAATGCATATTTGGCTATGGACGTTACTTTGACTATGGGCATTACTATGGACATACAGGCTTACTTCCCAAAGTAACAAAATTTTATTAAAGATTTCAAGTGGTGGAAAATGTTTCATAATTTTTACTTAACTCAAGATTTTTGTTTCTTGTTTAAAAACAACGTTCATTTCATTGAATTTCTGAAACTAGGACCATATGAGGCACTTTTCTAACAGCGCATTTTATACTTCTTTTATAAGAGTTTTAAGAGACGAAATCGAGTGCATTTTATATCACTGCTGTACACAAGCGCTATTACTTTTTATTCATTTCCACAAACATAATTAGAAATGTTTAGGAGTATCAATTATACAAAAACCTTTAAACGCTCATTTAATGTGTTTATATGCTGTAGTTATGTAGTTATTAAAGAGTTAAATATGTTTTTATAGAAGACTAATTTACGCGGTTATTTATTTGACATTTCCTATAGGTGAATCAAATGTTTCTTTTAAATTTTATCCATAAGTTTGTCATTAAAATGACTTGTCATGAAGAAGTATTAAAGTATAATTTTCTAAGGTAATTAAACTGTTTACGAAAAGATTTAAAAGTTTGTCTAGTCTCATGATAAATATTTTGTTTAATCCAGAGCATAACAGAAAGTGTTATACACGAAAGAAATGCTCAATCGCTAAAACTTGAAAATCGTTAAAATTTGAAGAGGTCCCATGTCTGTGAAATAATGTCTTCTGAAAGAAAGTGGAATTATAATTGGTCCTTCGAGTCTTTTAACTTAACAAACTTTTTACAAAATGCCATTTCTTTGGCATATTAAAGTTTAACTATGAATGACGCATATATTTCATTAAATATTTTTGATTGTCAATCTTGTAAATAAATAACTATAAAACAGATAATTAATGCATCTTATATATCATGAAAAAAAATTAAATGAAGGAATTATATGTACGGTGATAAGTAATACATATTTCTGAGTATATTTTCACAACATTTACTTATTATTCAGCGATAACTAGTTTCGATATTCTGAAACAAATTTGGTCATAGAACTGCATTTATTCTGATATATATATGGCTATAGGTTATGCATATCACAAAAAGCAAAAATGCCACTTGTCACTATAAAAAAATAATAAAAAAATAATCTTGGTCATATTTATCCTATAATTATTTAAAAAGGGCATTTATTTTTTGATATCATAAAGACATTTATTTGATACAAAAACATTTTTCATGGATGTAAATAATGAATTTATATCAGTCAAAATGCATTCTACATGTGTAATCTACAATGCAACCTAAACACATTCTACATGATAATTTCTATTGTTTTATTTGGTTTATTAGTAATAGGAAAGCTCTATAAAAAACAGAAAAAATATGTCATTTGTTATCACATTATTATCGTGTCATGTATCAGTTTTTATAATATAATACTTTATTTTATCTGAGGAATCTAAGGCTCAGTTCAAACTGCAACAATCCTTCCTGAAATTGAATTCTTGGAAAAAGTGGGGAAGTCTTTTGCATAGGATTTTTTGCGGTTTCATCATAAAAGAACGGAGGGGCAATAGCAAAAGTATCGGGAAATAATCAATCTACCCTACTTGACAGAAAGATTTCCCTTTTGCCGGACAACCGTCCTTTTTCTATAAAACTCATAAAGATAAAAAACACCACGTCGCCGCAATAAACGAACCGACACCGAAATTCAAGAAATGGTCAAAGTGTTTGGGCCTTAAGACGGGTTACAGTAATAAATTGATAATTTTTCGATTAGTGAAACAAATTGGTCAATATCACGGCTTTATTTCTATTCGATTAGGAAAAAAAACAGAGCTTTTTTTTGTTGATGTTCATTTATATATGATAAAATCTAATAAATAAACAAAGCAAAAAAAGTTTAATATCTGGGAGTGGGGAATATTTTCCGAACATACTATTCATGAAAGATTTCATTGTATCTCTGAACATTTATTACAAATTCTTATGGGTTTAATTAGTATTTAAAAGTTAGCTAAAAAATATGTGGGAGCGACAGTTTTGCTCCCACTAGCATGAATATTATAGGTCTCGTAGCTTCCCCATACCATATCTCTGAGACCAAGGTTCTCCAGCAAGGCAGACGATTATAGGATTAGATGAAATTCAAGCGAAATGCCGAAGTAAGCTGAAGAGAACGTTTTATGGAACAGTTGTTGTGGGTCAAAAATGAATGTTCCATGATGATGACTTCCCGCGTGAGATGTGTAATAATTAACTAAAATTTATGATGATTTGAATTGTAAATAGAACTTTGTAGATAATCTTCTTTTCTTGTAAATATTTAATAATAATAATAGAAGTTCTAAAAGTTTAACGATGTCAGAATTTATATCTCTGAATTCAGTTGTGATTTTGAAAAACTTTGATTTCTACACATGTAATTATTGGAAGTGCATTTCTATGAGATTGTGCTCAAAATTAAGCACTACAAGGAGTTGATGAGTAAGAATATTTTGAAACACGAACAAAAAGCTGCGAGTAAACAGTAGTTCACCACAAGAAAAAATCGCACATACAGATACAGATAATTCCAACATAACCCATCACCATTTTCAAACTATTTAGACAGATACACTATTGCGCTTACCTTTGTGAGCGCTGGGAGATGTATTCTGCTACATGGGTGACCCGCTATATCTCATAATCTCTTGAAAGGAAAAACGAGAAGAATGAGGAATCAAATGATCAGAAAGAAATAATTTAGTCATCGGTGTTTTGGAAGAATTGTTCCGCAGTTCTACCGGAATACAATATTTGTGAACTCCGAGTAATTCCGACATCATTTAAATAATCACTAAAATAAAAATGTACCTAGGGGCTGGTCTCCTGCGCAAATTAAGCATCTGTTGCTATACAGAGCATAAGTGAAAAACATTCTTTTGAAGAGGAAAATTGTAGTACATATTTTTTACATCTTTTAGATTTTCCAGTAACGAAATCAAAAAATATTTGAGACGCATATAAACATTTTATCATTACTGAAATCTATATATATATATATATATAATGTTAAAAAATATTTTACGGTGCCAGTCACAGGATCCTGACGCGGCCTAATTGGAAAATTCCGTGTCATTTACAAGGGCATTCAACGTGTTAAGGACAGCCTTTTTGTTTCTGACTATTTCAGTATTGAATTTCGCAGTTTCATTACGTATCTGTAAACATTGTGTTTTACTTATACTATTTAATAGTTTGTAGTACAATTTTGTAGTTTGTTTTGTAGTCAATTTTGTAGTCCTCTGGTCACTATGTGATGCACTTCCATAGCAGTATTTTTCAGGAATAGTTGGTCGTCCGGATCGCAGACTATCACAGGTGCAGCCAATTTCTTCGAATTTCATTACTAAATCACGAAAAGCTTGTGAAATGAATAGACCACGTATTTGGCGATGGTTTCGATGTTAAAAGCGCCAGGTTTTCGCAGCATTCATTTCATTTTGATAATAGTTTTACCAACTCACCACAAACGAAGTCATTTTGTTGGCATCTGCGAGCTCCAACTGAAGAACTAACATTCCCACCCCACTTTTTACCCGTTTTCTACACTGACTATCTGACAAACGATGTTCAATGATTGGTATTTTGTCTTTGTCATATTCAAATTTTCATCGTGCGCCTTGGTCGTGTTTTTTGGGGGGCCGTTCGTAGAGGTGATTTTGTGCGAACATAAAGCGTCCGTTTATTGCAATAACCATACCGCTCCAACGCTCTTTAGGGCATGCGCTGAGCATTTTGCGATTAAAAAATGGGTATTGCCATTGGAAAATTTCGAGTTTCTGTAACTATAACCGCAACCGTGAGCGCCATTTTGTTGCTGTTTACAGAATCTCGAGCTCATACCTCTGAACAGTTATATCTGAAATTTCACCTCGATCGGTTGAACGGACTGGCCGCTAGAGCTTCATATATCGGCAAAGTTTTTTTATGACCATCTTGTATATCTATATATAATATTTAAAAAGGAACTTTTTCAGGTAATCGGCTAATACGCACTCTTTACATTTGTAGAATAAGCTGTACAATGATGAAATAGGAAAAAATCATTTTTTTTTTAAATTTTTAGAATGCATTTCAAACGTTTTTATCAAGTAGAATAAAAAAAGAATTTTGAATAACTGCATTTTTTAAAAGAGCTATATGGTATAGAGTATGTATTTTTCAAACAGCATATTTTCCGTACCTTCTTGACAAGAAGTTTAAAGAACAAGTTCATGGTCGGATGCGTTTTAAATCTCTGCTGTATATCAACATCATCACTTTTTATCCTTTCCAGAAATACTTTACTCGAAAAAAAATATATATATCAGTGGCAACGCAGAAAGCTGAATGATCCATTGCATCTGTTGAGATGAAATATTTTTGGATTCTTAAATCAGTAAAAGAATATATTCCCTTTAGTGTAGACAAATATTCAGGGTTATTTATTTCTTAAAAATTGCATCTCTTTACATTCTGCTATACGTTGTTGTACATCGGTTGAAACAGATTGATAAATTCAATGTATAGAATGATTCTAAATTGTTTTTACAAAAAAGAGCAGTGATGGTACATATCAAGACTAACAATATTAAATAGGAAACCAAGGGTCCCAAATGTTTTCCGAAGATGACAGTTGCAATTATAATTTAGGGTCCAAAATTTCTAATAAACATAAAAAAAAACGGAAAAATTGCTCGATTAATTTGCGTTTTTCACTAAAACTATTCTTTATGTCAATATTTTCTTGAAAATAAATTAAAAAAAAAATGTTGATAGATGGCACTTTAGAATTTGGAGTAAGGAACAACTATTTTTTGCTTTTATTGTTTGCATCTCATTAAATGTTTTCGGAAGCTTCCACTTAAACTTAAATTTTTAACTGAAAATCTGAATAGTTGGGAGTGGTTAAGTAGCGCAAACTGAACTGTGTTCAAGCGGAGGGGGAAGGTTCAAGTTTCAAATGATTATAAAAAACGGAAAAATTGGTCGATTCGTTTGCAGTTTTCGCTAAATCTTTACTATATGTCAGTATTTCCTTGAAAATAAATTTTAAAGATAAATTTCAAAAAATTCCGTTAGAAGGCGCCTTAAATTTTAGAATAATCAACAACTATTTTTAAGAGTTTTTTTTATATATATAATTAAATGCTTGAAAAAGCTTAGACTTAAATTTTGAGCTCAAATTCTGAGTTGTTGGGAAGGGTTGAAATTTAATCCCTCCACCCTCGAATAAAGTTCAATTTTGTGCTTCTTAACCCCCCCTCAACGATTTAGAATTTGAGCTCAAAAATTAAGTCTAAGCTTTTGCAAGCATTTAATTAATTACAAAAAA
Source organism: Maratus speculifer (assembly GCA_964019185.1). Taxonomy (NCBI): domain Eukaryota; kingdom Metazoa; phylum Arthropoda; class Arachnida; order Araneae; family Salticidae; genus Maratus; species Maratus speculifer. The sequence continues at coordinate 297,521,375 of OZ025292.1, forward strand.
AAAATAACGGATAAAAATAGTTGTTGATTACTCTAAACTTTAAGGCGCCCTCTAACGGAATTTTTCGAAATTTATCTTTAAAATTTATTTTCAAGGAAATACTCGCATAAAGAATAATTTTAGCGAAAACCTCAAACAAATCGACCATTTTTTTTGTTTTTTATAATCATTTGCAATTTGAACCCCTACCCCCTCCCTTGAACACAGTTTAGTTTGCGCTATTTAACTCCTCTTAACTATTCGAATTTTGAGCTCAAAATTTGAGTTTAAGCCTAAGCTTCCGAAAACATTTAATGAGATGCAGATTATAAAAGCAAAAAATAGTTGTTCGTTACTCCAAAGTCTAAAGAGCCCTCTATCGGAATTTTTTAAAATTATCTTTCTAATTTATTTAAAAAAATACTAACAAAAAGAACAGTTTTAGTGAAAACCGCAAATCAATCAACCAATTTTTTTCAGTTTTTTATGTTTATTTGAAATTTTGGACCCTAATTCTTAATGGCAATGCCGATCCAGTGGCGTGGTTGGTAGCGTCAGCTCCTCCCACACCGCTGGACCCTGGTTCGAGTCCAGCTAGCGTCATGGGTGTCTGTGTTGTCCCTATGATGTGTATTTAAAAAAATGTGTGTACTGTATTTCCTGTAATAATAAAGTGTTCTGTATTTGTTTCTGTGCTTTATGGATCATTCGAGGTAACAGCCATTGTAGCTATAGACCTCAAAATATTGTTCACTCAAACTCTTAATGGCAGATATCTCATTCGGAAAACGTTTGGGACTTTAGGTTTCCTATTTAATATTGTTTGTCTTGATCTGTCGAGCCTTGCTTAAATACGGGTTAGGTTCCCTTAGAAAGAACCCAGTGGAGGGCGTATCTCCCTTTAGGGCCCACAGTGTAGATAATTGGCCGACATAAAATACAAACAAACAAACTTGTCTTGATCTGTAATATCACCCTTCTTTTTTGTAAAAACAATTTAGACTCATCCTGTATATGCGATATAATATGTGGGGTTTAATGTGCTTAAGCCATTTGGTAGGACTTCCCATCTAGCTGAAACTGATATGCGGATATAAAGTGTTTTTGAAAAACGAAAAGAAAATAAATAAATAAATGAAAACCATAATTTACTCTGTTTATTGTTCTAGGCGAAAATATATTTTTAAATTTGTTGGTATTTTTCTCATTTTTTTCTAAGGAGAAAAATATTTTTTAAAGTTGTCTTTGTATGATTATAATAAATAAATAAATAAATAAATAATAAAACCCATAATTAAGTCTGTTTGCTGCTCTAGGTTAAAATATGTTCTTAAATTGTTGTTACTCTCATTTTTTAAAAAAGAAAAGGATTTTTCTAAAGTTTTAGTTAGATGATTAAAAAACTAAAAGCGATTTTTTTTTTTTTTTTTTTTTTTTTTTTTTTTTTGTTTAAGCACAGCATAATTCTGAATGAAAAATCCTGGGGAAAGTTTAGGTCCATCAATTCAGTTTTAATTATTGTCAACGATTTTTAAAATGAGCTTTAAAAAATAGATTTTAACGTTTTGTGTTTTATTTCAAATTTGATTCATATTAGTATTGTAAATAATATTAACGATTTTTTTCGCGAATAAAAAACCCAAAATAAAAAAAATATTTTTGAAATTTATTAATATACCGGATCTTTTAATATGTAATAAATAAAAAATTAGATTATATATATGTAATAAATAAAAAAAATCGTCATTTTGGCCGCCCTGAGTTTATTCTAAAGTTTTATGGAACATACATTTTTTCTCAGTTTCCGTAATGTATTAATATTTTTTAACGGCTAAAGTTCTTTTTATTTATTTTATTTAACTTAGCGTAATCTATTGATTATTTTCTTAAAAGAGCTAGAATGTTTCTTGAATGCCAATATCTTATTGAGAAAGCTGAAATTCATTACAAAAATCAATTTTCCTTTTTAGAATTAAAAAAAATTATCGATACTTTAATTTTGTTTTATTATTTAATTAATCGTCTGCTAGGGATTCATACGCTTTTCATGTGGGTAAATTACGCTATTACGCGATTCGTTAAGGAGTTCGTGCCTCTAGTCAAGTCTAGCGTCCAATGGTAGAGAGTGGGCTGGATTATCTTTGCGTTTAAAACGATCCTAATGGATCCTTAGAAGCCTTGTGTAAAAAGGGGAGGGGGCTAGATTATCTTGGAATTTTGAGAGAGTCATTTTGGCTTGGAAGAGAGTTAGAATGCTTTTTGACCTTTCATGTGCCAGGATTCCTTGTGTCATCTTCGGAATAATGTGGAACGTTTATGGTGATGCAGGCTTACAGCAAGTTGTCTATTAGGAATTTGGGGAGACTGGAGAGATGTAGAATAACTGATGGTCTTGCTCAAAAATAATAAAGGACTAAAAATTTATTTTCTTGCATTTTTTCTGGAAAAACTCCCATAGAACACAACTACATTGCTTCCAACTACGGCCGCTAAACCAACAGTGATAAAAAATACAGATGTTATTCCACGATAATCGATATATTATTTCAAGCAAACCTGTTTATTATTTCAAGTAAATCGACTTATTATTGCACACATATATATTTATATTTTGACATGAAATTAGTCTACAACATTGAAATGTATTAAAATGCAATTCTTATTAGATTTAATATTGTTTTTCTATCTATCTATACATAAAGTACATTCTTTAAAAATAAGTGATATCCTAAATATTAACATAAATTTCATCATGTATGGTTTATTCTCTCATGCGGAAGATTAAAAGAAATATTTACCTTTAAGCGTGCTCAATTTTGAGATTTATGGTATAGATTATATGCTTTTCAAACTAGATATTTCCTGTTTTGACATGTCAAGCTATTTAATGGGTAAAATCACAGTTGAATGCTCTTTGAATTTCTGCTATATATCGAAAGCATCAGATTTTATCTCTTCTTGAAGAAACATTATTCAAAGAGTTTGAAAAAAGCAAAAATGTAGGAAGTTGGAAGATCCGTTTAGTCTGTTTTTAGTCTGTTAAGATAAAATATATTTATGCATTATTTTATGATTAAACAAAAATATTTCCTTAAATTAATCCAATATGTCGATTTTACAGTTTTTTATGTTTAAAATTTGAATATTAATACATCACGTGTTTTTTTTATAGAAAATTACTAAAAAGTGAAAGAAATTCATATGCGCTATATAAATCTTACTTAGGATAAAAATAAGCAATAATTTACGTTTCAAGCATTTTTATGTATTTTTTTTTTTTTTTTAGATTTGAATTTTCTGTGAAAAATGAATTTACTTTTCTGTCATTTATGAACAGCTATTTAAATTTTAATTTTAGAGATGATAATTAAACCGTATATGACTACATCAGAAACCAAGGGGGTGCAAGTGATAAAAATTCGATTTGGTGTAAATTTAGTTAAAAGATAATTAACGTTAAGTTTGAACATTAATAATAGTTTATTGAATCTAAATAGGAAACTCCTGTTTGCTTCACGGTGGTTTTTGAAATCTTATTTCAATAACTGTAAAAAGTGTAGAGCACAATTTTCTTCGAATTTTTGATTAATTAATATTGATTCTTATTTGGTAAAAGTGGTTTATTTCTAGAACACAGAAAATAATTTGAAATTCTAATATATGTCTTTGCCTGACATCGTATCGTAAAAATTGTAAAAATCGTATTTTCAGGTCGTCTGAGCACTTATTTCATTTTTTTCGATTTATATCGGTCAATTATATCGGTTGGCTTCTGGTGTCTTTATATATATGTAATAAATATATAATTCGACGAAATAACTATGTTGCATAAGCTCTAGGAATTTGCAGCAGCACGAGCAGAGTATTCGCTCCAACCGTTGGCGAGCAGTGGAAGAATTTCATTGGGGTATTTCCCCATTATAAAAACAAACACCATCAATCTTCAAGTTCTTTATTGATGAACTCATAAAATAGGTAAGCCCTTCCCCGCAATCACCTTAGCACACATCGACACTACAACTTTCGTTATCCAGTCCACATCATCAGATATTCTAATTCAGCGGGAAAATGAAACGGGCGTCTTGATAGTTTAAAAGGCAATTGCATTCTAACGCTCCTCAAAAACCAAATGAAAAAAAAACATTTTCACGACAAAACTAGCTCCCTCCTACTCCGCGTCAATCATTTTAAAAATCCAATTAGGATTAACTCGAGTCTCAACGTAAAAAAATGATCAGTTCTGATTGGTCTTAGCAGGCGTGTCCTCAGCAGGATCTATATTTTTCCTCGCAAATAACAAGCCCTTTAACAACGCGCATTAACACATGTCACGCGATGTTAAACAAAAAATAAAATTAAAATCCCGGGAATATTCCAGAAAGTAAAAGGATTACGAAATACTTCCCACCTTTTTTGAAAAGCAAGCAATAATTTATTACTAAATAAAATAAGAAAAAGAATTTTAGCTGTTACAAGTTAATACATTACGAAACTAAGATTGAAATATGTTCCACAAATTTTAGAATTGAAGTTAAGAGAGAACAAAGTGGCGCACATATTTTTTGTTTTATTACAAATCCATCCTCCCAGAAATACGCGTGAAAATGTAGGTCTGAGACCTGCAATTTCACAGAATAGGAGATGATGCAGACTTAGCTCACGAAGTTGTTGATATAAGTAATAATAATTAGATACTAAATAAAAGAAAAATTAAATTAAATTATTATTTTTATATATAAATATAGAATTCAAATTTAGGAACACTAAGGTGATGCGTGGAATAACTTTAAATTTAAATACAATAAAAAAGGCATCAATAAAAATACAAGATAGGTTGTTTAAAGTACACATCATAAAGTAATTTGAAAATATAAGCAATTACTCATAGTATATTTTTAACATAAAGATGAAAAACAATAACGTTGAATCTTCCTTGGCAACAATGAACCTAGATAGAATGGAGAAATTTAATAGAAATTCATGAAATCAAATTTAAAATTTGGTTCATAATGTCCGTCTAAAAAGTCACATTTGGAATTGTATAGTTCACTACCTCCTTTCAAGGAGGTATAATTATATCATTATAGACCATCCAATCTTCATCTTCTAACATCATTCTATTAGTTCAGTTTGTTTTTGTAATAAAGTCCTAGAATAACCATGATAGTTCTATTTTTGAAACTTTTTGTGAAAATATTTCTTATAATCATATTTTTAGATAATGACACATTTTATAATATAGTAATACAGTAATAATAAATTTTAACAATGTAATAAACAATCAATATAATAAAGAAACATAATAAGGAGAAATATCAATAATAATAAATATCATAATAAGTATAAGTAAATCTCATAATGCGTATAAGTAAATTTTTGAATAAGTAATAGTAAATATTTCAAAAGACATTCTTTGATTTCTAAATTGTATACTTAATCTCGTTTATCTCATCTCATATTTTTGGTATGAAATATAGAGAGAAATGAAATAGAATAAAGAATATAATCAATTGTGTAATCATTTACATAATCTTGTAATTCGAGTGCAAGATTAAGTAGGACTATGTACAAAAAAAAATTAAAAATAATATGATAAAATAATATAAAATAAAAATAAATAAAATTTTGTTCATGTTTGAGAATGCACGTGACCTTTAAACTACTAAGATTCTTTAAAAGAAATATTAATAAATAATAAAATGACGAGATTTATTTATGTCAAATAATTATGCAATAAATATTCTCTCGGTGTGATAAAACATTGCAAGATGCAAGAAGGAAAGAGAAAAAGAAACAAAATTAAATTCTAATTGACATGTACTAGGACTGGAATGCAGAAGCAAAGAAAGAGACAAAAAAAAATAAAATAAAGTGATAAAAATTTTGTTACTTAGCAAATAATTAATTTATTAATTGATAGATTAAATTATTATTACATTAGGTTCAGTTGAAAAAAAATTGACTTAATATTTACTTGTTTTTATATTATTCTAAGTTATAACTAGAGTAATTCAATACAGAATAAGAAATTTTCACTTTGTCCGTCTACGCCGGCATAAACAGACAAATATAAAAATTTCCAGACAAGTGACAATCTCATTGCAGTCAAGAGATATCATTGCCATTCTGTAAGAATTACAGGATATTATCTGGGTTAAAATATGGGAAGTAATTTACTGTTTAAGAAAGAGAAAAAAAATTATAAAATGATAATAAACTAGAGATTAAATCTAAGCTACAATTTTTACTTGAGTTTGTTGTTGTTGATTAGGGGGTTTTTGCTCATGACTTAATTTAAATTTATCAGGGGAATAATAAGGCCTTAATTTAGATACATATACTATTTCTGAACTTTTGAACTGGTTTTGCCTATCAATTTCAAAATTTACTTCGGATAATTTGTTAAGAATTTTATAAGGGCCACTAAATACTTGTGATAACTTTCTAGTATTAGAGTACTGAAATTCTTCATAGATAACTAGATCTCCTATTTTAAATTTTGGTTCGATATAATCTTTATCATAATATCTTTTATTTTTTAAATGCAATTCATCAGTTCTTGCTTTAGCAATTTTAAGTGCTTCATGAACAGGGGGATAATAATTTTGTTGTAAAGGGGAGTCATAGGGTAATTGGCCAAAAAGCAAGTAAGCAGGTGGAAATTTAGTTATAGAGTGGGGTGTATTATTAAATTCATTAATTACCTCAGTTAAAAGCTTAGTCCAGGGAATTTTAGAGGTAGTGGAGTTTACTTTACATTTTAATCTAGTTACTATTGTCTTATTTACACTTTCACATTTCCCATTCGTTTGTGGATGATGGGCAGTGGTCAAACGTTGTTTAATATTATGATTTCGCAGGAATTTTTTGAATCTTGAAGAAGTAAAAGCAGCATTCCTGTCACTTAGTATTTTTTGAGGGGACTGTACACTTGAAATCTTACCAAAACAGTATAATTGTTGAGGGATTTTGATATTGAAGATTTGTTTTAGACAGTTTGTATAAGTTTCTGTAGTGACACTTTTGGAAGGAAATGCCGAAACATATCTTGTAGCATGGTCTATTATAATCTGGAGATATTTTTTTGTAGAATTATAATAATTGAACCCTCCTACAGTATCAACCTTTTGACAGACAGTCAAAAGGTTGATCTGTATTGGGCATAGCTTGTAATAAGCCAATTTTTTTCTGTCTAGGTTTTTTATTTTTCTGACAAATATCACAGTATTTGACAAAGTTGGTAATGTCTTGGGTCATATCTGGCCAATAATAGTTAGGAGAAATTAAATTTTGCATTTTTGAACACCAGGGTGATCAAACTGTTCATGAGCAACATTAAGCAATTTTTTTATTAGGGACATGGGAACTACCACTTTACGAAAACCTTTTCTTTTAACTATAATCAGTCCATTGCCATTAATATAATTTAAACCACAAACATTTTCTCTTTTTTGCATCTCAAAAATCTCTTTAATGTCAAGAAGAAAAGTAAGGGATTTACAAAAATGAGAAGTAGGGTTTCTTGACAACATGTCGGCTGCGACATTTGTAGATCCCTTTAAGTACTCTATTTTGTAATCGAACGTACTTAACTTCAATGACTTCAATCTTAAATGTTTGACATTTTTTTAACCAAACAAGAGATGCATGATTAGTATGGATAGTAAATTGTACACCGTGAAAGTAATGATAAAATTTATCTAATGTATCAATGATAGCAAGACACTCTAATTCGGTAATAATAATTTTTCTCATAACTTCTCAATCCTCTAGAAAAATAAGCAATCGGATGTAAAAAGTTATTATGGTCGGGTTGTTTGGAGTGGGTCGAGTCCAATGTCTGGGCTGAGGATAGGGATTGTGCATAGGTCTAGTTTGTTGAAAATTTCTATTGTTGTTATTAGGGTTGTGAGTTGGAATCGCTGCTAATTGTTTCGCAATGCGAAACAATTCACCAGTATTAGAAGGAGGGTTAGCCATTAAAATATTTTGGTACTCCGGCTTAACCCTTTCCGGCACGGGCAAAATCTGCTAGTAAAAGGAAAAATTATCGACTAACACCGGAATTCACAAACGAATTTTTTAGATGTTTTGAATTCCTTATTTTACATTCTTATTGTAATAGCAAAATTTTAGTAAAATATTATTGGTGCCGTTTGCAAGTTTGGAATTAAAATTAGGTATCCCCGACCGGGCACAGTGTGCCGGAAAGGGTTAAGTCCATCAGTTAATCCCTGTATAATTACGACAAAACTAGCTCCCGCCTACTCCGCGTCAATCATTTTAAAAGTCCAATTAGGATTAACTCAAGTCTCAACGTAAAAAAATGATCAGTTCTGATTGGTCTTAGCAGGCGTGTCCTCGGCAGGATCTATATTTTTCCTCGCAAATAACAAGCCCTTTAACAACGCGCATTAACACCTGTCACGCGTTGTTAAATAAAAAATAAAATTAAAATCCCGGGAATATTCCAGAAAGTATTCAGGTTACGAAGTACTTCCCACCTTTTTTGAGAAGCAAGAATAATTTATTAATAAATAAAATAACAAAAATAATTTTAGCTGTTACAAGTTAATACATTACGAAATTAAGACTGAAATATGTTCCACAAATTTTAGAATTGAAGTTAAGAGAGAACAAAATGGCGCATTTTTTTTTATTTTATTACATATATTTGAAATGTAATTTATGAAATTATTAGAATTTATATATGCCTGTAATAGCTTTTTTCCCTATACTAAATATAAATTTTTAATTTTTACACATTTATGGGGTCTTTTAAATTATGTTATGATATTGTTTTTTTTTATTTTGCTCTAAGAATGAAAAGCAGTAGTTTTAACCACTGTCAATGTTTATAAAAAAAGCTTTTAGAAGATCTAGTTTAACTTTTTGTGTTTTATTTATAGTTTGATTCCCATTATTGTTGTCAATAATATTGTCTATTTTAAATTTTTTTCTCAAATAAAGAATCTAAAATAAAAAATCGATTTTTTTAAATTTATGAATATTTCGGATCTTTTAATTATATCCTTCTATATATAAATAAATTACATTCTTTAAAAATAAGTGATATCCTAAGTATTAGCATAAATTTCATTCATCTTTGGTTTATGCTCTCATGCGAAATATCACATATTTATTTTTAAACTTGCTGAATTTTGAGCTTCACGGTTAAAGTTTACATATTTTTCAAACAAGATATTTTTTGTTTCCTCATGTCAAGAGATTTAATGGCTAAAATCACAGTATAATGGTCTTTGAATTTCTGCTATACATCAAAAGCATCAGATTTTATCTCTTTTAGAAAAATTTTATTTAAAAAGTTTATAAAAAAAATAGAATGCAGAAAGTTGGTGGATCGGTTCAGTCTGTTAAGATAAAATATACTTATGCATTATTTTATGATTAAACAAAAATATTTATATAGAAAAGTCCATTTACATAGTTTTTTATCTGTAAAATTTATCAATAATTATTAATCAATAAATTACGTTCAATATATGACGTGTCTTCCTATAGAAAATTACAAAAAAGTGAAAAAATTCATGCGCGTGATATAAAGCTTGCTTGAAATAAAATTAAGCAATAATTTACGTTTCAAGTTTTTTTTAATATAAAATTATTTTTATTTATGAATTTTTTGTGAAAAATTTGTTTACTTTTCAGTCATGGATTCTCATTATCAGTGTGAATAAAAATAAAATCACTGTCGGCTCGGCCTACAAGCGCGGTAGATTTCGAAGTTAAGTTCTTATTTCCCTATTAAAAAGTAGAATATGATTAGAGATAAACCCAATTTAAGAACTTTATTTGGCCGTTTTTAAATTTCTTTCTTGTAAGAGTTGGTTCTATGAGAATCATCTTAAGGGAAATTCAGTTAAAAACGCACATTTTGACAGCATAAAAGATATTTTTAGCCTTTAAGAAAAAATTGACTAATACAGTGCATTATATAGTTCCTAAATAAGAGAAACTGACAATTGCATGAGTTTGAGTACAAAAATGAATTTAAAAATGAGTCAGAAAATAAATTTGTTATTTGAATACATTATCAATTCTTCAATCACGATCACTTCTGAAAAAGCTGTTCAAAATGCCCAAATGGACAGCATTTAAAAAAAAATACAGTCAGCCTTTATCAAAAATCTGACCAATACAACACATTATATACTTTCTAAAAAAAAAGAACATGCCAAATGTATTCTATTGAGAGCAAAAAATGAATTTAAAAATGAGTCAGAATATAAGCAGTTTGCATTAGAGTACACACTTAGTACGTTTCATTCTGCAATTCATATTTTTGCGTAATTTGTTTTTGTCGTTAAAATTGATTCTATCGAAAACTTATCACTATAAAAGTTGAAGTTATTATTGAGAAGATGCACAATAAATTTAATTATATTTGATATCTTAAGAATTGTTGAAGTTATGGAATTTTTTCTTGTTCCTCCACGCCTTTTTTTTCGTTTATTTCCTAATTAAGAGTTGTTCTTATCAAAACCTTGTCAATGCAAAAGTTTTAGATAATATTAAGTAAATATATAATAAATTTAATTGGATTTGATACCTTAAGCGTTGACTAAGTTATGAATTTTTGCCCTCTAATCCGATTTTTGAACCTATTTGAAAACGCTATTTTTTTCGCTCCTTGAGCCCATTTGTTATTTTATCAAAAATTTGCCATGCATGTATTTTTGACTCATCTTTTAGAAGTAAACTAATTCGATATCTGTTTTAATTTAGAAGTTATGGGGGTCTTTTCATTTTTCGCAAAAACTCTCCCTATCTCCATCCCCTTGGTCCGTTTTTTCGCATTAACGAATTTGACCGAAATTTTATGCCCCTTGATTTTATGTATCAATTTGGAGGAGATTTGTACAGAATTATATAAGTTATCGTATCTGTAAAAAGTGATATATATACATATATACATATCTTTTAGAATATTATGCATATATATTCTGTTTTTAATGGTCAAATAATTTCTGCTTATCGATTTCATTATATGATTCACATTGTATGTAATGTTTTATATGTCCTGGTTTTTTGACTTACATATTTTTTAGTTATGATTAATCGGACAGTGTATAAATTATGCATTAGGCGTTTTTCTGATTTCTACCTAAGAAATTATTTTTTTTATGACTGTGTGGCATTACTCTTGATAACGAGTCACGTATGACAATCTAAAATTTTATTTATAATTTTTCCAATATTGCTAATTCTATTTGATTCTCTTATCTTGTTTGAGTTTGTAGTACTAAATAGTAGTATTATATAATGGTTATATACACTGGTGTCCAAAAGTCAAGCATAATTGGTAATTAAGTAATTATTTTTAAGTAATGAAAGAAATATGAATCGGAATGTGCTGAAACTCCAGGTGTGTAAACAAAATAGTACGCGTCGCATATTTTCGCGAAGAGTTTTCCCCGAAATCGAACAAGGGACCGTCAACAAATTGAAAAAGAACGAAGATCATTTGGATAACCCTGTCAAAACTAATGTAGCAAAAGCTTTCAAACTGCACATTATGATTAAGTGGCTTATTGTAATGTACTGTGTTAATTTTTACAAGGATAGCATGTATACTCGTAGAGAAATTAAGGTTTTTATAAAAACAGTCCTAAGTTTTTTGCTTATAATTTGCAGAGTTCTTAATATAAAATAATGTTATTTTTTGAAAAAATGACAAACATCATTGTCACCCTGTCATCAGAATTAAAAAATAATAAAAATTGTATGACAAATGAGCAGGTTTACTAAATAATTTCTTACTGCGCATGCGTGAACGCTATTAAAATTTCATTTGCATATTATGTTAGTTAAATGTATAGAGCAACTTTTGTGAAAGTCTCAAAAACATAGCTTAAAAATTCTGAAAGTTATCATTAATAGAATGAGATCAAAATCCTTTATTCCCTAAATGAAGCAAAAAGATTTTTGGGCTGTATCCATATTCCATTGTTTAATGACTACACAATATTGCACGTACAACTATATTTAGGTAAAACCCCTGATTTTTTTGCTTCCTTTAGGAATAACGGATTTTGAGTTGATTCTATAGGCGACCATTTTCAGAATTTCCAAGCTATGTTTTTAAAACTTTTACAGAAGTTGCTCTATACAATTAGCTAACACAATATGCAAATGACATTTTGATATCGTTGACGCATGCGCAATGAAAAATTATTTACTAAACATACTCATTTTTCATACAATTTTTATTATTTTTAAATTCTGATGACAGGGTATTATGTATAATGATGTTTGTCATATTTTCAGAAAAGAACATTATTTTATAATAAGAACTCTGCAAATTATAAGCAAAAAACTTTCAAAAATTTAGGACTGTTTTTATAAAAACCTTAATTTCTCTACGAGTGTACATGCTATCCTTATAAAAATAAACACAGTACATTACAATAAGCCAATTAATCATAATGTGCAGTTTGAACACTTTTGCTATATTAGTTTTGACAGGGTTATCCAAAAGATCTTCGTTCTTTTTCAATTTGTTGACGGCCCCCTGTTTGATTTCGGGGAAAACTCTTCGTGAAAATATATGACGCGTACTATTTTGTTTACATCCCTGGAGTTTCACCACATTTCGATTTATATTTCTTTCATTACTTAAAAATAATTACTTAATTACCAATTATGCTTAACTTTTGGAAACCAGTGTATATATGTATAAAACGCAACATATAACAAACTTAAACATTATCCTAATTTGACAAATGTGATAGGTTGGTTTTTTAGTATTCTGACACTAAAGAAGATAAATACCGCGCAGGCCAGAATGTAGTAGTTAGTTGAATAATTGACGGGTTGTTGGTGTATTTTAGAAAAAAGACGAGGATGTTTGTGTCTGCGGAGTTGAATCTGTTACGAGGTCTCTTAAGTAATTGGAATAGAGAGACAATTTAATCAATGATTTTTCTACAATTTATACATGTAGGATGGATGAAACATTCCTCCTCAAACATATTATTGGACTGCAATAAAATTTTGGACTTGCTTTCCGAATGTTAATTCTTCCTTGGAGTAATCTCCATTTTTTTTAACTACTCGGCCCGAATTCTGTACAGAAAGCGGGGAACATGTATAACATTCTGCCTGTTAGCTTTTTCTTAAGCTCCCAGTGCTACAGTACCACATATATTAGCATGTTTCAAAATCATCAGAACGACTGTAACTAATAAGTTATATATAATTTGTCATAACGAGATGTTAAAAGTTCAATAAAAATTATAATTAAAAATTCATTTGAAACCTTATTAAGAATTAAAGATATGCCTTTAATGGCATATTGCCATTTAATCTTCCAAAAACGGAAATAAACCACTTTTAAAATTATTAATTACTTCTTCACCGGTTAATTTCTGTCGTTTACTTTTTATCTTTAGATGCCACCATGATATTACTTGCATCTTTCCATGTCTTTTACTCTTTGTTTACCCTTCTCTATGCTTTTCAACTATTCATCTTGAAGCTGCAAACGTTGCCAGTTGTGTCTTTATATATCTATAAAGAGAGCTTTAGCCGAAATGTTTGAAAGAATTAGTCTTTTTACTAAGATTTTAATGATTATATTCTACACTGCTTTTAGCAAAGTAGAAGTACAATTGTTTAGAGGTTATAGTTTTTATTTAATACTAATCAATGGCGTAACATCAATCTTTAAATTTTAATTAAATATATAAAACTTTATGCATCTGTAATGTAACATTCCTAAGTTTTAAGACAGTTTTTTTTATAACAGATACTAATGAATATTCAGATTTTGCACTTGTGATTATTACATGTTAACATACGTTATTCATATGTGTTACTCTGATTCATTGTCGTAGATTCGGTAATGAAGAGGAAATGTGTAGCATTTGCAGTTCATTTTCAAGGATACAACAAATTAGGTTACATCCCTACTTAAGTTGAAATACAGTTTACTGTGTATTTAAATAAAATTGCTCTATATAAACATAATTTGATTCATATATTTACATATTCGAGTGCACTAAAAGATATCCAAGTAAAAAAAAATAGCGAAATTTTTTTTAAAAAGATAAGATTTTAGGTTTCTGCAGGGATTTGGAAGGCAAATTTAAAGTGCAAGTTTATCTGAGGGAATGTACTGTTTTACAAAAGCTTTTATGCAGGCTTTTTTTCTGATCTTTAAGTTACTAATAAGGTATTTTGAAGTTCTCTTCAGATATTTTTAAGAAAAATGAAAACTGCAACAAAATGTACAGTATTTTTAAAGGTTGTTTAGAGGATTTTATTAGTTAACAGACTTCAATTTACCTTTATTGACTTAATGACTTAGTGAATATTTACAATATCCTATCTCTGAGTTCTTTTGGTCACGTGCAGAAGTGTTTCAGACATGCTCTTAAATATAAAAGGATAGGCGCGACCCAAGACCCACGGGCCGAGGCCCATCTATTGATTTATTGTGAATATCATAGCTGCGTTTGAGGTAAGTTGCATGTTTTTATAACAAATTTTAAGTTATTAACAATTAAAACAAGATAGCGTCCCCTTCACCCCTGCCGGCAACAAGTCAGACCCCGTAGCAATCACATGGAATTTCTGAACTTTGAAAAAATCACGAGATTCTAAAACTACAAGACAATACAACAGCCTCAAATGAACACAGTAATTAAATAATTATATTATGTAATTATATGAATTTATATAAAATACTTAAACTGTTCTCCATTTTTCATGTTTTAATTTCTAAACTTGGATTATTTTCCGACTTTTTTTCATTTTTTCGCAAGAATTTTTTTTTTCGAATTTTTAGAAAAAATTGGGAAATTGACATATTAATAAATATTGAAATTATAATAACAAAAATAAAAATTTCGACATCTCTCGGAACATTGGCAATTGCAGAGTTTGTTTTTAAAAAGTGTCGTGCACTCTTTTAAGAAATATTTTGTCAATATTTTAACACTATTCTGAATACATTCCAAAGTGTTTTACAAACTTTGCTGTCGCATAACTTTTCTATTAATTTTTTTACAGGATATTATTGTACTGGTATTAATCAAAGAAAGGAAATCTAAATGTGAAAGTTATTTTTAAAACTTTAATACACACACACACACACACACACACACACACATATATATATATATATATGTACAGGGTGATTCTAACTTTTTTTTACAATAAAAGAGGGGTGATAGTACACATCAAGGCAAACAATATTAAATAGGAGACCAAGGATCCAAAATGTTTTCGAAAGGAGATAACCGCCATTAAAGTTTAGAGCCCAATACTTCAAATAAACATAAAAAAAGGAAAAATCGGTCGATTGATTTGCGGTTTTCACTAAAACTATTCTTTACGTCGGCATTTTCTTAAAATTAAATAAAAAAAAATTTCCAAAAATGCTGGTAGAGGGCGCTTTAGACTTTGGAGTAACGAACAACTATTTTTTGCCGATATTTTTTGCATCTTTTCAAATGTTTTCGTAAGCTTAGACTCAAACTTAAATTTTGAGCTTAAAATCTGAATAGTTGGGCTAAGTAACACAAATTGAGCTGTGTTCAGAGGGTTCAAATTTCAAATTACTATAAAAAGCAGAACAATTGGTCGATTGATTTGTGGTTTTCACTAAAACTATTTTTTTTTGTTTGGTATTTTCTTGAAAATAAATTATAAAGACAAATTTCAAAAATGCCGATAGAGGGCGCTTTAGACATTGGAGTAACGAACAACACTTTTTGGCTTTATTTTTTGTATCTTAACGCTTTTGTATTAAACGCTTTCGTAAGCTTAGACTTGAACTTAAATTTTGAGCTCAAAATCTGAATAGCTGGGAGTGGTTAAGAAGACAAACTTAGCTACGTTCAAAGGGTTCAAATTTCAAATGATTGTAAAAAACGGAAAAAATTGGTCGACTCGTTTGCAATTTTGGCTAAAACTAATTTTAAAATCAGCAATTTCTTGAAAATAAATTTTAGAGATAAATTTCACAAAATGCCGATAGAGGGCGCCTTAGACTTTGGAGTAGCTTACAACTATTTTTAACTGTTATTTTTTTAATCTTATTAAACGCTTTCAAATGCATAGATTTAAATTTTAGGCTCAAATTCTGAATTGTTGGAAGTCTTTAAGTAGCGAAAAATTGAATTGTGTTCGAGGAGGAAGGAAGGTTAAATTTCAACCCCTGAGCACACTTCAGTTTGCGCTTCTTAACCCCTCATAACGATTCAGAATTTGACCTCAAAATTTAAGTTTAAATATAAGCTTCCGAAAACATTTAAAAAGCTTTTGCAAGCATTTAATTAGAGCCAAAAAATAATGTTTAAAGTGAATTGTTGGTTACTCTGAAGTTTAAGGCGCCCTCTGACGGAATTTTTTGAAATTTTTCTTTAAAATTTATTTTCAAGAAGATACTGACTTAAAGAATAGTTTTATTTTAAACCGCAAACGAATCGACCAATTTTTCCCCTTTCTATAATTATTTTAATTTTGAACCTCCCCCTCCCCCTTAAATACAGTTCAGTTTGTACTACTTAACCACTCTCTACTATTCAGATTTTGAGCTCAAAATTTAAGTTTAAGTCTAAGCTTCCGAAATCATTTAATGAGATGCAAAAAATAACTTAAAAAAATAGTTGTTCGTTTCTCTTAAGTCTAAAGCGCCCTCTATCGACATTTTTGAAATAAATCTTTATAATTTATTTTTAAGAAAATACCAACATAAAGAATAGTTTTAGTGAAAACCACAAATCAATGAACCAATTTTTCCGTTTTTTAAAATCATTTGAAATTTGAACCCTCTGAACACAGTTAATTTGTGCTATTTAACTAATCCCAGCTTTCAGATTTTGAGCTCAAAATTTAAGTTTGAGTTTATGCTTACGAAAACATTTAATGAGATACAAAAAATATCGACAAAAAATAGTTGTTCGTTACTCCAAAGTCTAAAGCGTCCTCTATAGACATTTTTTGAAGTTTATCTTTATAATTTAATTTCAAGAAAATGCCGGAATAAAGAATAATTTTAGTGAAAACCGCAAATCAATCGACCGATTTTTCCTTTTTTTATGTTTATTTGAAATTTTGGTCCCTGAACTTTAATGGCGACTATCTCTTTTGGAAAACGTTTTGGACCCTTGGTCTCCTATTTAATATTGTTTGTCTTGATGTGTACTATCACCTGTCTTTTATTGAAAAAAAAATTGATAATCACCCTGTATATATATTATATATATATATATATATGTATCGTCTTTTCATTTTGGGTAAAATATTAGATTTTACATTTTAAAAAGGAAATTATATTTGGATTTATTTACAAAAAATAAAAATCCGTTTAAAAATTTTCGAAACATTTTTTTCTTTTAATTTCTTAATAAAAAACTCCCTGTTCCTAAAAAAGAAAGAAGTAACAATTTTTATTGTTTATTTTGATTTAACTACTTTTTCGGTATTTAAAGAATTTATCTGCTTAATAAGAATTTAAGAATTTATCTTCTTTATATTACTCAAGTGGTTTCGGAGAAAAATTTTAATAACAAAGATATTTTTTTCATATTTTAAAGCACAATGCATATGTTTTATGTTAAGAGAAAGTAAAACATTCTTTTCAAATTTTGGAAGATTATAATCTGTTTTTCTCAGAAAAAACAACCACAGTTAGTGAAAAAAAATTACAGCTTCAAATAACAGAAATAAAAGGAATGTTAATTTTTTAATGGATATTTTGTTAAGACTGTAATTAAAATAATAGTCACCACTATGAATATTTTGTAAAAATTGAGTAATTTTTATTCTTTATTATTTTAGATAACTTGTATATAGAATCTTTCCTAGTATTTTAATAAAAAGCAATTTTTTAATGTGCTTAAATTTATGGGAGATTAAACTGGAAGACATTTGAAGAAAAATCTCTATAAATAAAAGGAATAAAGAGGATAATTAATTAATTGAGGCACAGATAGGCTCTCAAACAGTGAATGCATTGCATTTGAGTGTCATATTTTTTTTCTTTATATTTTACACAGCTTAGGTAAACGCAGAAGAAATATAAAACAGATAATGTATTTATCACAAAAAATCGTCTGCTAAGAAAATCTTTTTTCATTTTGAACTCTATAAATAAAAGGAATAAAGCAGAAGAAATATAAAACAGATAATGTATTTATCACAAAAAATCGTCTGCTAAGAAAATCTTTTTTCATTTTGAACTTCTATAAATAAAAGGACAGATAGGCTCTCAAACAGTGAATCGTCGAATATAATTGAAGAACAAATGGAAGAACAAATGGAAGAACAATTGGAAGAACAGATGGAAGAACAGAAAGAAGAACAGATGGAATATATATAAAACGCAAAGTTAAATTTCACTCCGGACGCTAATAACTTAAATTCTACTAGATAGTTTTTAATGGAACTTACATTGTTAGTTGGATATTTTTTCAGAAATTTTGTAACAAGTGAAATATATCATTCTACGTTGTTTAATTGAATACTTATGGAGATGTTTTAAATCAGATGAACACAATTATAAAAGGTTGGCTTTAATTTAAAAGTTCCGCTGAATGAATTTTTATGTGATTAAAATTGTTAACATGTTGAGCGCTACGTCATTCATTGGTGACTAACACTGAACTTTCCGTTTAGATGACTGACTTTTCACCGATGACAGAGAGTCTAAAATACGATATAAAACTAAAAATTACTATGATATAAAAATTTCGTTTGATTCAAAGTTTCTTTTAAAAAAAACTGACCAGCGTTAGCGGGCGAAGGCTGCTAGGGAAGATAAACAACTACTTTAACAATTCCTATTTAATAAATGAAAAGATTCTTGAATACTTTTGTTTAATCTCGTAGTTTACCTAGTATCTTTATTACACGCTAATATTTAGCTAAAACTTATTTCAAACTAAAATACTCTTAAAACTACTGAAATCACATTTCCAAAAATTATCATCCATAGATGGCCATGTATCTAATTCTTTCCGTGCCCTGTATATCATTTTGCCTATATTCTAGAGAAAAATTAATAAGGTAAATGCATTTCAGCATAAAAATACATAACTCATTAAAAAACCACTTTTAAGTAAATATCCGTCATACTTAGTAACTGTGGTGGCAAATTATGAAAAATAGGCCACATTTTATGTGCTAGGCCACGATCGCAGTACTATTTTGTGATGAACGCCAGGTCGATATTTACATTTTTTTCTGGAGTCAAACAATGAAGACACTTTCATCAAGGAAAATCAGTTCTCAGAGATATTCTTGACTATTTCTTTATTTTCAAAGGACAAGAAACTGAACACCTATAAACATTGAGAATGCAGCACGCTAACATAAAAAACGCTCGAACATTATATAGAAAAGATTCGTCATCGTTGACAACAGAGAGAGCGCATGTTTATTTTACCATGACAAAACGCAAAACTGACAAAAATTTTCACATTTCACAAATGCCAAAAAAGTCTTTTGGCATAGAATAGATTCCCAATCCGAGCAAAAAATGTACAGGTAAAAAGGACCGTTACATGATAAGCAAAGGGGAAATTTTAAAAATGAGTGTTGTCAAGAATATAGCATTTATCGCGCGTGGCGAGAACGTACAACACCCGGCAACCCTAAACGAAATTACTCAATCGGTAACAAATTAAGTTCTTTATACAAGTAAAATGAAATGATTGGGAAATAAAAATAGCAGTTATTTAACGCAGAAAAAATATTTAATTCGTTTGATATTTAATCAACTGAAGAACAAGAAAGAAAAATCTAGAAGTGGAGTGATATTTTAAAACTAATTTATTATTATTATTTTTTATTTATTATTATTATTTTATATGCACTTGGAGACGAACAAACAATAAAAATACCTATTAAAAAAGCTTTTCTTTTAAAATTAAATTTTAAAAGAGGGGGGGGGGAACTCGCATTTGAAAAAAATAATAGAAATATATAAAATAGAATATGTGTTACATCCCAGTAACCTTTACGAACTCTTTCGTGTAGCCTTGTTTATCAACCGTACATTTATACGCACTATATAATATTCATAAATACAGTAAAATATAAAAATGTATCTCATAGATCCATTTCCTGCCATCATCACTAATGTACAGTTCTTTGGATAGAATAATATTATTTGAAATAACATACACATATTATGTTATCCGTGTCCCTGTAAATACTATGCACTTCGTATTATACATGCAATAACTTACATTAAGCACTTGGGACGTATATCAATTTCATTATACATGATGTTTTCTTTAATGTAATTAAAATACAAGTTGAATGTAGGTTCCGCCACAGCAGAATTCAATTTCGCCTCCGATTAAAAAAAAAAAAAAAAAAAAAAATAGATAGAGGTTTTTTGTAGAAGGTCGACCCCGTTTAGAATGCAATGCACTAAATTCACTTTTCTTGTGTTTATCAATATAATAGCAAACAGAACGGCGTGAAATACTCAATTGATTAGTAATTTCTCTCTGGGACATTGGAATTAAGGAATAATAAAGAGATACAATTTGACATGCTACTTCTTCATTGACTAGATTTATCAAAAACGAATTTTTTCTATAGTTTAAACGCTTTTTTATAGACTCTGAGAAAAAGAAAATGTATTTTATCAATAAAATTGTATGAATGTCTCGTTTTAACGGCCAGATTAAGAAACTAGTCGTTGGGGGCCACTGTAATACTTACCCATCATGGATAAGCATTACATAATATGTGAAAATAAAATATGTGAAAACTATTTACAAAATGCATTACAACTCCAAAACAAAATTTTAACGTATATTTAAATATATTTAATATACATAGTAATGCTCAATTAATGAATTGCTTATAACGATTATTTCGTTATATATTGGTTATTTTCTTAAATTATTCCTTTACCCCCCGTCTCTGTTCAATTCAAAAATTAGTTTTAAGTTGTCCTTCATTCCTTTTCCATTTTTCTTGCTTATTAATTCTCTAACCGAAAATCGGCAGCTGCTTAACTTTATCTGTGAGAAATACACTCACATATAAATCAACCGTTTAAAGCTATTTCCAGATGTCTGCTTTTTCTGATCGAAGCAATTCTGCATTACCTTATAAGGAGATCATCTCTGTTTCGCAGTTAAAATTTATGCTTACGATTCTTTTTCCTTTCTCGACAAAACCCTAAAAAGAATTTAACATCTGCGCTGTAAAATCTGATGTCCCTTCGGTGTGCCTCTGTGTTTAGACATAACAACACGTGTAACAATTTATCGTTTGGCAACCTTTTCCTTTCCCATCCCAGCTGGGAAACGAAATTGAATTCTGATCTTGCTGGCTGCATTTTAACTGTTATTTGGCGTATACTATCCATTGTGCATGGGCGAACTTGTGTATGTTGGCGATTTTCTATCATGCCAAAAGTGGCGGTTTGTTGCTATGTACGAGGTCACTTGACTCACTGCTCTGGTCTTGTGAAGTTGCTAATCGCTGTTCGGAGATTTTCTCCGAGTATTGTATGTGTGCCCCCTAGTAATAGATGTCTAAATAAAGAATAACTTAGCAATCATTGTGGGGTTTTTTTCGTACATCCGAATCTGGACTACTATACGTAATCACGCTTCTTCTAAGTACTCTAATAAAATAGCAGCTGCTACCAAACTACGCTACAAGAATCTCCATTACAAAAATAACTGGTGCCGTGCTATTAGTCTTGCCTGCTAAGTGTCAACCGAAAAAGTACAGCGCTGTTCCCGTCCTGAAATTCCTTTGCTGGACACCCCTTTTCCTCCCCTGTGTGCTCCATCTCAAGTGCTTCGGAGGGTCTCCCCTCGAGATTTCATATGCTAAAAGAAATGCGGCCAATTGTCACCTGAGCGCTGGGCGCCCCCCTTTTTTCATCTCCTCGCATTGTCTGTGTGATTGACGTGTTCATCGCAGCCAGATATCATCGAGCGCTGCATGTGCGCATTTTGTGCTTCTATACCAGTGTGTGTTTTGTGTTTTTAGTGAACGTAATCTACAGAAAGTTCATATAGCCTCATAGAAAATTTATGGAAACAAGTCTTCCAGCGTAGTTATGCATCGTAAAGTGATACATCGTGCAAAAAAATAGTGATTCATTAATTGTAGTCGGCAAAAGAAAGTAAAAAAAATCCACATATAATACATATGTCTTCAAGTATTTCATCCAGATATGCAAATGAAAAATATATCCACCTAGCAGGTGGCAAAGTTAAATAAATTTTATACAGGTGTGAAAATCCATCAGAAATAATTCATCGTAGGTATCAGTTAACAGTGCACAAAATTAATAAATAAATAAATAACAGAATTCCAACTAAAGCCAAAAAAAGATGTGTCACCACCTTCGATAAGTGAAATGATATGCGTCAGTAAAAAAAATAAATAAATAAAAGTGCACATTTTCATATCTTCGAAATACGACAGCTGTGAGTGTGGGAGCAGATCGTGTCCCTTTTCCCTAACTATTACTTTGGTGTATTTAACAATATAATAATTAATTGTTTTTGTTTTTAAACAAAAAATAACAATAATAAGTTACCCCATGTATTTTGTTTATTTCATGTTCTGCTTTCACAGTCAGTACACCACAGTCAACATTGCTGTTCGTTGTTTTTTTTAAATCATATTTTATTCAATATCACTATTATAATCCTGTTATTGTGTTTTTGCAAAGATTTTTAAATTGCGAAAGCACGGTAACTGTTGTCATTTATAGTTATTATTTTTGTGACATTTTATGCAGTTTTTACCAGTTATTTACATTTATGTGCTATTATTTCTTGTTTTACGTCCCACCCTTTTTTTTGTTTTAAATTTGTATTTAGATTCTCTAGTATGCTTAAATGAGTGTTTAACCAGTTTTGAACTTTTAATTACAAGGTTAAAATAAGAACATTCTTTTTCATCCAAAAAATATAAATAAATCAGAAGGTTTAAATTACAAAAAAAGGAATTTTTTCCTAGTGTAAAGAAGTTAAAGGATTTTTTTTTCCTTGCTTGCTAACAGTTTTTGCGGTTTTCTATAGAGTTTTCTTTGCTTTATTATCTAAAGTAAGTACTTTGTTAAAGTGAAGGAATATATAGATATATGTTTCAAAGTCTAATTATTTTGCCATTTTATTTAATTTATTTTCTAAATGTGTTAATTTTGTATGTGCTCCCTTTGCTTTACTGTTATAAGAAGTTCAAATAAGATATCTTTAAAGTGAGGTATATTTTTTTAAGATCTATTTATTTTGCTAGTTTACATAGTTTACTTGCTAGGAAATTTACTTGTTTTCAATGTGCTTTAGGGTATAAGTCCGGTCTGTGTAACAATTTCTCTAAAACTTGTGAGCGTAAACAAACAAAAAAACAAAAAAAAACTGTAATTATGGCGGCAAAGCAAATTCCGATAAATATCATTCAATTTGATGGAGATCCAGATTTACTTATATTTTTCTTTGATCAAGTTAGAGTCTCTGCGGAAATTAATAAATATAACCCACAAACAACAATTGCAATCTTAAAGGGAAAGTTAGTTGGGCCTGCACAAAAATTTCTAGCACAAAACCCCGACCTGCAAAAGATAACAGACCTTGATTTGCTGGAAAAAGAATTTGCGTCATTCTTCGCCCCCCCTAGTAAATGTGTTGCTTCTGTTGAGTTGTCCAGTTTAGCACTTAAGACTTCTGATACGATAAAAAATTTAGCCCATAGACTAAATGTTCTTGCGGCTACAGTATATGCAGATATCAACGACGAAAATGCACGCAACACTATCAAACTCATGAAATTTCTAGAAGCCCTTCCTTCAAATATTAGAATAAAATTACAGGAAGAAGGCATTAATGATTATAAAACAGCAGTTGAAAGAGCGCAAACCCTTCATGAAATTTTAAGGAATGAGAAAATCTTACATTCCTTACCTTCGGTACACAGACCAGAAAATCTTATTGAATCGCAATTAAAAGAAATCTCTGAGAAAATAAATGCATTATCTTTTGCCCCTCCTGATACTAAAACCGAAACTGAGCAAAAAAATCTGCAGACTAGACCAAAACATTCCGCAAGTGTTTCACGTTTCAAAAAAAATTACAAAAATCGGAGCTACACTAGACGTTATTCCCCACACAAGTTTTCACAAAAAAAACCAGTTGTTTGTCAGTTATGTGGACGAAACAATCACGACGCTCTCTCTTGTTTTAAATGGAAAAGAGCAAATACTCAAAGAAAAAACAATTACACAAATTCCACTCCACAATATCAGGAAAACTGAAACAGAGATACAATTTTTATGCTGATGGTGTTGTGTCTCAGTCTAATACTTCTACATCAGCAACTTTTGTTTTTGACCCTGTTTTACCTAAAATTTCAAGTTCGAGACTAGTTAATTCAGTAGGTTCCCAAACTTTTGACTCCATTAAGATAGCAAATAACATCAGTACACAAACAGAAAGTGATAATGTTCAGATAATTTGTAGTGTAAACACTATGTCACCATCCCTCCCTCTTGTTAAAGCCACTATAGCAAACCATGATACTACTTTATTGGCTGATTCTGGTAGTAGTATATCTTTACTTTCACAAAAATTATTTAATCAACTTAAACCTGTCTTAAAATATAAAAGACTGTCCACTGACGTCAATATTAAAACTGTCAATTCTGATGTCTCATTTTCCGCGTGCATCAGAACATCCATTAAGCTAAAACAAAAAGCGTTTTCACACCACTTTTATATTGTTGACATACCCGAGTCTTCCAGTTTTGAAGGCATTTTAGGTTTTGATTTCATAACTAGATACAATGTTGTCATCGATACTTTTAACAAGTGTCTCCATGTCAACAATAATTTCTCTGTTCCTTTAAAAACCAGTAAAGAATCTTCTGGAGAGAAACAATCAAAATCATGCAATTCTTTGAGTGATGTTGTAATGAATCAAGCGGTGTTCTTAACTCGAAAAATTATAGTAGAACCTCAACAACAAATATGGTGCTCTGTTTACACCTCCAATAACATCAACAATGACAGAAACTGTCTATTTGAATATTTGGCACAAACAAAAGAATTAATAAGAAATGATGCCATTATTCAAATGAACAAATTATCCACTAAAAGAAAGAAAACATCACAAATACATCATTTCTTTTCAATAACACTTAAAAACACTTCTGAAAAAACCATTCATCTCCCTAAACACACAAAAATAGGTCAATTATCTGAGATTGAGGAAATTCGCGACTATACTTCTGAAATGTCTGACAAGCAAAATAACTCAGAACAGCACTTTGTAAATTTTATTCAGGCGTCTAATGAAATCTTACAAAAAAGAAAGCAGGATTTATCGGCTAAGGATTTTAATCTTACTCACTTAAAATCTGACGAAGCAAAGAACCTAACTAAATTATTACTTAATTATTATCCTGCCTTTTCCAAATCATTAGACACACTTGGTCATACTGATAAAATTGTACCTGATTTGAAATTCATTAATGATTACCCCATAAAGACTCTCCCTTTCCCTCTACCCCAAGCTGTGCAGAATGATGTTTTAAATCAAATCAAACAGTTGCCTGATGCCAAAATCATTGAACGTCATTGTTCCGAATGGGCCTGCCCCATGCTCCTTGTTAAAAAGAAACCAGACGGTACAGGTATACAGAAATATAGACTCGCATTAGATCTCAGAATGGTTAATACTATAATTCAAGGTTCGTCCTATCCACTTCCAAAAATTCAAACTATTATTTCAAATCTTTCACAATATCGTTTTTTCTCTTCTCTCGACTTTCATCAGGCATATCATCAGATTGATTTGCCTGCAAAATTTCAAAATCAGCTCACATTCACTACAATGTTCGGTTCTTTTCGGTATAAGAGATTAGTATTCGGCTTAAAAACAAGCGCCTCAATTTATCAAGCTTTAATGGACTCGTTACTTGATGAATTACAGTTAGAAGGTGTCTATACCTACCAAGATGATCTTATTGTTGGTGCCAATTCATATCAAGAAATGTGTGATAAGTTGGATAAAATTCTTGCAATATTAGTCAAATATAACTTAACGCTGTCCCCTAACAAATGCACTTTTCACAAAACCAGTTTAGATTATCTTGGATTTCACATAGAAAATCAAACTATTTCTCCTGTTCAGTCGAACATTGTAAAAATAACATCTTTTCCAACACCTACAACAAAACGTCAATTAAAAGCACTCATAGGCGTCATTACATTTTACAAATCTCTGGTTCCATCCTTTTCTGAACTTGTGCAGCCTCTCATAAACTTAACTACTCCAAAAGCCAAATTTATGTGGACAAGCAAACATCAAAAAATTATGGACACCATACAGAAGATATTCTTTAATCCACCCATGGTTAGATTACCTGACTGGAACAAAAAGTTCTATTTAAATACTGATGCGTCAAATATTGCTATTTCTGGTGTCTTACTACAAGAACATGATAAACAACTATTACCTGTTGCATACTTTTCAAAATGTTTAAAAGCATCAGAGAAAAAATATCCTGCACTTAAATTAGAACTCATGGCGATTCATAAATCAGTTACTGCTTTCAAATATTATTTATACAACAGAGAATTTGTAATCCTTTCAGATAGTAAACCATTAGAAAAGTACAACAAAACTACAAACCCGGCTGATATTATCTCTCGTGGGCTCATGGATCTCTCAGAATACACATACAAATTTCAACATATTCCAGGTAAAAAAAATGTACTCGCTGACTACTTATCTCGCTGTAACTTTGAAAATAATCAACAGACTTTAGCTACAAATCCTGAACTGATTCATGATACTCAACCCTTACCTATTGTAGAATGTGATACTCCACACTCCAGCTCGACTGATTCTAATATGCATGTTAACTGCCTTATTTCTGGTACACAAACAAATCCTGACCCTTTATTAGAAATTTCGAATGAAACATTTGCTACTGAACAACAAAATGACCCTACTTTGTCTGTTGTTTATAAAGAAATCTTAAAGAAAGGATCTTCTCAAAAATTTCCTAACTACTTCATTCATCCTGATTCGAAAGTATTAATGTTAAAGAAGGAAAATATTTTTAATAACACTTTTTCGTATCACATTATTGTTCCAAATTCACTTAAAAGCAAAGTCTTAACAATTTCACATTTATCTCATTTTGGCTTTAATAAAACTTATGAATTCTTGTCAGGTAGATATTTTTGGAAGGGTATGTATGTAGACACTTTAAACTTTGTTGCATCATGTATCAAATGTCTTCAAACTAAACATCACCAAACTCCACCCGCACCTTTGCAGCCCACATACACTCCCAGGTACCCTGGTCACACTATCAGTACTGATCTCCTTGGACCGTTTACTAATGGAAAATATGTTTTAACTATCACTGATCATTTTTCGAGACATATTGAACTCTTTCCACTTAATGACATATCTGCAAGTAAGGTTGTTAAATGCTTATTCTCTTACATAACCACCTTTGGGAGACCTTCGGTTGTCTTATCAGACTTAGGACCCCAGTACACTTCTCAGGTATATAACATTTTTAATGATACAATGGGCATTAAGGTATTACACAGTTCTGCCTCGAGACCACAATCAAATGCGATTGCAGAGCGAATCAATAAGTCAATCAAATATTCAGTCAATATTCTTTTACAAGAAGGTCATTCATTCGAAAATGCTGTATTTATACACAAGTCACTTTATAACGGCTCCAAACATGCAACTACATTGTACTCTCCTAATTTTCTTCATTTTGGACGCGAACTTTCTCTAATTTTTGACACTTTTGATCAGTCGTGCAACCAACCCTTTCTTGATAAACATATTGAAGTACACAAATTACTTGATGATTTGAGTAAGATATATCACAAAGCTTATAACAACATTAAATCTGCTCAAGATAAAAGATATAAATATTACGGTCAGAAAGCTAAATTAAGATCCATTTTCTTAAAAGATATTGTATATCTAAAATCAAATGACAAGTTTAAAACAAAGTATACTGGTCCATATATTGTCACTTGTAAACATTCCCCTGTGTCATTCTCAATTAAAAGGTTGTATACTCCTGATAACACAGCATTTCGGGTACATATTGATAGACTTTTACTAGCACCTCCTCGTTATGGACATTTATTTGATGCGTCAAGTCATATAAACAACACTAACTTTAATACGTTTTATCAACCTCACACATACAATCTAAGAAACAGAAGCTAATGTAAAAACACTATTTATTATTTTTTAAGTCATGTTTATGATACCACATATCCAACCAAAGAGCTCATGGTTGTGTGTATGTTGTTTTTGACTGATCTTTAACAATATCATGGCTGGTCCATCACTGTTGCTCTGAAGATCTCTTAGGAACAATATTAGGTATCATTGTTATCCTTTAACACTTAGATATGTCTTCATACTCACTTAAATTTTAGTTACTTTTTATTTTGTTTCTTTTTGCAGTACACTTAAAATTTCTTTGACAATATTCATTAATTCAGTATTTTTTTTCCACTAGCTAACCTCCCACTTAACAATTCCTGTACTATAAGTCAAACATATTATAGTTAGATAAACAGGTACTGTAGTCTAGAAAAGTAAACAAATGATTCATGTAATTAAATAAAACACAGTTTTCATATATGACTTGTTCATCACCCCACTCGATTGTGACACATTTTTCGTCTCTCTTCACTCTAGGATTGTCTCCCCATATTAGTTGTTAGATGATATACATTTTTTTTGTTTTTTTCTTTTTGAATTCTTCCCTTTGAAGTCTTGTTCCCGTTCAAAATTAATGCCCTAAGGGTTCAAGCTTCATTGTGTTGAGAGACAAAGTTTTCGAATTGGAGTTTCGATTCAAATTTTTGAATTGTGATTCCAATTCACAACAATTCAAATTTTTTCATGTAATTCCACGTGGGCTCCTTCAGAAGACCGCTAGTGCCTTCGGGGGAGCATCACAATTCCCTCCTCATCTAAGGCTAGGCCCTAAGCCGATGCCATAATACTTGTGTTGTACACAAGATTCAGGGTGACGCATATTTTTATGGGCGTGCTTGGAGCACCTCTTTCTTTTGTCATCCTATGCTTCGGCATGAAACATTTTTTTACAAAAACATTTTTATTTTAATATACATCATATTACTCTTTTTTAATTTTTTTTGAAAAATATAGTGCTATTATGTTATTTTTGTGTATTGCCATTTTATATTCATTTAGTATTAGTTTCATGTTTTGTGTATATGTTTCAAAATTTTTACTTGTGTCATGATAACAATCAAAGCTGCAGTAATATTTTTGTGCTGTCTGAGTCGACTCAACTTCTACATATAAAAATACAGTACTAGCTTGGATCCATATACAGAAATAGTAAAAAAAATATAGAAACTTTAGAACTGCTGACTGTTTTTGAATACAAAAGTCTCCATTATCATGACGTCAAATTTCTACAGATACATAAAAAAAAAAAAAACTTTTGCATTTATGTATGTTTTTATGTTATAATATTGTATGCTAGCCTATGCACATTGGACAGCAAAATTTTTTTTTGTGGTGCACCGGGTGATATATATAACGATTATTTCGTTATATATTGGTTATTTTCTTAAATTATTCCTTTACCCCCCGTCTCTGTTCAATTCAAAAATTAGTTTTAAGTTGTCCTTCATTCCTTTTCCATTTTTCTTGCTTATTAATTCTCTAACCGAAAATCGGCAGCTGCTTAACTTTATCTGTGAGAAATACACTCACATATTAATCAACCGTTTAAAGCTATTTCCAGATGTCTGCTTTTTCTGATCGAAGCAATTCTGCATTACCTTATAAGGAGATCATCTCTGTTTTGCAGTTAAAATTTATGCTTACGATTCTTTTTCCTTTCTCGACAAAACCCTAAAAAGAATTTAACATCTGCGCAGTAAAATCTGATGTCCCTTCGGTGTGCCTCTGTGTTTAGACATAACAACACGTGTGACAATTTATCGTTTGGCAACCTTTTCCTTTCCCATCCCAGCTGGGAAACTAAATTGAATTCTGATCTTGCTGGCTGCATTTTAACTGTTATTTGGCGTATACTATCCATTGTGCATGGGCGAACTTGTGTATGTTGGCGATTTTCTATCATGCCAAAAGTGGCGGTTTGTTGCTATGTACGAGGTCACTTGACTCACTGCTCTGGTCTTGTGAAGTTGCTAATCGCTGTTCGGAGATTTTCTCCGAGTATTGTATGTGTGCCCCCCTAATAATAGATGTCTAAATAAAGAATAACTTAGCAATCATTGTGGGGTTTTTTTCGTACATCCGAATCTGGACTACTATACGTAATCACGCTTCTTCTAAGTACTCTAATAAAATAGCAGCTGCTACCAAACTACGCTACAAGAATCTCCATTACATTGCTGATGAACCCATTTCGACAAATTAAGTAAAATACCAAACTACACAAGTACTACCGGATTGCGCAAAAGAAACATCCTTATAACTCCAAAAACAATAATCATATTAACTAACAGTTTACAGCGCCAGATTAAGCGTCTCATTTCCAATTAAAACATATCTTTGAATTGAAATTTTAAGAAAATACAGGGTCATGAAAAATCGAAGAATGTAGAAAACAGAATTACAAATATCTCGGCAATTGTTAATCCTACCGACTTCGTACTTGATGTAAAAATTGGGTTATTTTATTGCCTTTTACGTCTTTTCTTTAAAAAAAATGGAAAATTTTTATGTACATTTCATCAGAACGAATATTTCGAGAGTCCGAAAAAAATAGTTCCGGATAATCGAGGTTACTGATTTTAAATAGGCTTCGTCCTATTTTTACTTACTACGTACATACAAAATTTTAAGTTTCAATCTCCATTTGTTCGTGAGAAAGAGCGTTTACAGACAGACAGACGGATGGCAATTTTTTTTCTAAAAATATGTTTTTCGGAATCTCCAGTATCTGAAACGTGTAAATCCGCCAATTTTTTTTTCGATTTTCAAAACAGTTGCAAAATTTACCCTATACTACGTATGACAGGTAAGTAAAAGTGGGCCACAATTTTTGACACGACACTTTTTAGCTTGTCTGAAAGAAATAGCATCGGAGGCTAATGAGCCAAACAATTATTTCCTATACCATTAGGTAACATAATTCTTTTGTTTGGCCCTATAAAGGAATAATAACTATTTATCGCACTGAATTGTCTAGAAAATGCATATTTTAGTGCACTTTGTAAATGCAGATAATTTTAAAGGGTGTAACAACATTAATATTCATCTGAAATGATTTCTTCTCATTGGCCGTCATGTGATGGAATACGTTTAACTGTTCCTGTAAATAAACTAAGCATGCTAAATACTTCATTTGAAAAAGCATTTGTGCTATGGTAAATGTCAATAACTTTTTAAAATTTCAGAGCAGTTCGAGTGTATTTACGAGAGTTAGAGCACATACACACGGATAGACAAACCGAAATCAAAAATATATTTGTTTATTTTTTTTTTCAATATGACACCTTCCATTTCATTAATTACTAAATAATGCCTAAGACGTACTTTTAATGTCATATTACCGAAATCTATACAAATAACTATGTATAATATTTTCACATACGAAACAGCATTCTAATGCTTTTAGGATTAACGATGTGCGTTGTTGCATAAAAAAACTTAGCTGAGGTGCCGGATAGTTTTACGCTTTATATATAAAGCTTAGCATATTCTAGAACATTATGTGAATGTTCCATTTAGAGCTACTGAATTGCATGCCTCTACAAAGTTATTGAATCTATAAAAGTTTATGCTTGCAGCTCGTATAGAAAGAAAATATTTAAAATGTAATTAAAAACAAGGAGGGGAATTCGAATATGCATCTTCTCAGTGAAATTTCACTGTTCTTGCTACTCAACTGCTGGGGCCGTTGTTTCCAAAATCAAGTTTCCGAAATCACAGTTGGTATTTTTTTTAAATTCGCAATTTCCACACATATCAATGGTTGCAGAATAACTAAACTTACAAATTACTAATTTACATCACTGAGAAATTTTAAATTGAAAAAGTTAGAAAAATACCATCTCAAAACTTTAACCAGTTCGGTATGAATTTGGAAAAAATTGTATTTAGTTAGTTACCGTCTCAAAATCATTTTGTTATCAATTATAAATCTATTTTATTTTAAGGATGTTCTATTTATTAGTCTAATTATCACTATGGCAAAATAAATTAAGCTCTCTTTGAATCAAATCACTTGCATTATTTTTATTTGTGCATTTTTGCATTATTATTTCTTTTTATAAAATATTATTTCGTTATATGGCCATTACTATTTAAAAATTGCAATTTTTATTTTAAAATGTTAAAGGATTGTTTTAACTATTGCAAATTTTTCTTGTTATTCTTTACATATAGCAATCTTATTCATACTTCAATAAGAGCCATTAAAACTATATTATTTGCACTCATTTTTAAATAATGAAAGTATTTTGAGATATATTTGGTTAGTGAAATATTTTTCGTTTTTGAATAATCTTTTGTTATGTGATATAAAAAGATTTCATTAAAGAAATATATTCATTTTACTTCTTAAATATTTGTATTTTTTTTTCATTTAAATTTCTTTAATGCATTTTCTTTTATGTGTCTAATTTCTTTATTTTATAATCTGTAATTACATTTCTTTATAAATATATTAAAAAAAACCTTTTTAAATATTTATTATGTTTTATAAAGTGGACTTTTTTTTATTTGGAAAGTGTATTTCGTGAGTACCGTTTGATTGAGTTTCAACAAAATATGTTCTTTTATGGAAATTTATGTTTTTTACAGATTTGACCAGAAAAATTAAATTAAAATGACGTGTGCATTTAAAAATATACTTTAATTTTTATAAATTGCTGTTATTTTTTTTTTTATTTATTTTTTTTTTTACAGAAAATAGCAAAATTAACTTTTAATATAAGACATAAATATATCACTAAAAAAATATAGTTTTCATCCTATTATAACTTTTCTTGAATTCAATGTATCTTTCAGCTTTCCTTCATTTGTTCTTTATCTGTTTCGTTTTCCATTTTGAAATAGCTAATTACTTTCTTTGTATGACTGTTTTAAAATCAAAATTACATGTTGCTTTTAATAAAAGAGACTTATTTTTATTCTAGCAATCACATTTTTCTTTTAATAAGAATGGATTTATTTGACATTTCAGAGAACTGTTTTTTGAGAGATTTATTAGTTGGTAATAATGAGTAACTTAAACGGTCATTTAAAAATATACATACTAAATATTTTTTTTCTATTTATATTTTAAAAAAACGCTACATTTTAAAACATAGCTATAATTTTCTTTAAAAAATGTTCAGCTGATAATGTGACATGCATATATATTTAAAAACATATTTTACTCCAGATTCAGTATTCAAAATATCATCATTTATAATACATATAAATACATAAATTAAAAGTTTTTATTCTACCTATCTTTTAATTTACCCCATGGCAGTAGTTTTTAGAGTTTCTTAATGAAATTAAAATCACTTCTTATCTATTTCATTTTCTGTTGATAATCTTTAATTACATACTTTGTAAAATTTATTTAATGTTATGACATATATTTTTTTCGAAAACTGAATTTTTTATGATTAAAACTTATCTAAATTATCGATCTTTAAAAAAGGATATTTTTTATCATTTGTTTCGTTTAATTTTTCATTTAGAAATTTTATCGTATAGTATAAATATTTATGCAAAAATTTCAAAATCCACCTTATAGGTTACTTAGATTATGTATGTATTATGCGATCTTAATTTTATTCTTTTAAAAAAATTATTGCTTACGATTTAATTATGACATTTTTTGCACGACATACTTTTTCATTTCTAATCGTTTATTATTATGGTAGTAAGAAAAATCTGCTTATTACATTCAATATTCGAAAAGATTTTCTTAAGAAAGAAAAAAAAATATTTTTCCATACATACAAATATTTAATTTAATATATTATTAGCGTTGGTAATAAAAGAAATAAAAATAGCTCAATCCTAATTCAAACACAGAGATGATTTACAAAAATAATTTATTTAAAAATTCATTTTTTTAAACATAACAATGGCTTTTTTTAAAGAAAAAACATTTAAATGCATGAATCAATGTAATTCGAAATTGTATAAATGTTCCACACTAGTCAATGACCCAGAGGATAATGTTAAGTGTATAAGGCTTTCTTTTCAAATATTTCGCTCAAATTTTAATATTTTTACATGCTTTTTTTCCATAGTATAGCTGAGGACGATCTAAAACTGGACTAGGTTTTGCTTTTTCGATTTTGGTTATATATATATATATATATATATATATATATACATATATATATATATATATACATATATATATATATACATATATATATACACATATATATATACATATATATATATATATATATACATATATATATATATATATATATATATATATATATATATATATATATATATATATATATATATATATATATATATATATATATATATATATATATATATATTTATATTATGATAGTTTCAATTTGACTACCGGTTCTAAAAGTTAAATTATTTTTAAAAAGTCTGAAACCAAAATCGAAAAAGTAAAAACTAGCATGGTTGTATATCATTCTCAGCTATCCTATGCAAAAAAGCATGTAAAAATATTAAAATTTGAGCGAGATATTTGAAAAGAACGTCCTCATAGATTTAACATAATCATCCGGGACTTTTTCTGTGACTAGGGTTGCGTCTTAAGGAGCCTCTTTACTTAATTTTCATGACTCGATATTCTATGTTAACTTACAAGAAAACTTGAAAACGCCTTATAATTACATTTAATATAATAATTAAAATACGGTTCTCACCAGAAAAGGTGCTGATTATCAGCGTTTTTAAAGATCATCTCTTTAAATTTTAAGTAGGGAGACTGCGGGTAGGATGCCGTGATAGACAGGCTGCTGTGTCACGTGATTTTTCTATAGGGATTTGTCGCCCAGATGTCTATAAGAAGATTCCTTGCTGATAATTTAATTCTAGTTCATGTTCTCTTTTATTTCAAATTTTAACTGGTGCTTTTTAATTTTAATTTAGACTTAACACCTGTACTTAGTTCAAAATATTTCATGTGATTTATTTATTTACCCTTATAAGTTCTAGTTTAAATATTAGAGAAGTAAATGTGATGTTTTAATGAATATTGGTAACCTGCCTCTCAGCAAAACACTAATGATAGCCGGTTCTCTTTTATTGATTTTAGTGGAAACGACAAGAGGTGTTTTGTCGAATACTTTGGGATGAATCAGGAAAAAAATTGGGGGTAATATACTACTGTTACTGCTACCGTAATATACCACTACTTTCAGAAGCCTGTTGCCTTTTTCATGTGTTTAAGAATACTATAAGGTATTAACAATGATTTTAATGTTTTAGATCAGATTACTTAAACCAGTCATAAAATCGTTTATAAACAAATTAAAAAAACACTGATTAAATTTTAAAACTCTCTAAATGTTGAAAATGATGATAAAATTATTCAAATCAAATGCAAACATAATTTGAAACGTTTCTGTATGTATTTTGCCATCTTTATATATAAAAATCTTCTGTGCGTGTGTATGTAATTGAACTCCTCCTAAACGACTGGACCGATTTTGATGAAATTTTGTGTGTGCGTTCCAGTAGATTCGAGAATGGTTTAGATTCACATTTCGTCGAAATTGATTCAGTACTTTTTTAGTAATTAGGCAAAAACTAATAGTTAGTGATTTTTCGCTAATTAAAAGTGCTGTATATATTAAAGAAAGTCAAGATTTCGTATTAATCATAGCACAAAAAAATCTACCGATCCAAAAATCTTGAAAATTGGGGTAAAAATACTGCTTATAACATCGAATGCCACTAAAAATGGATTTTCGAAAATTCCACCCCTAAGATGTGTAGAAAAAAGAATAAACTTTTAAAAAATTCCATAAAAATCGGCTTTTGTAGTTATTTTTCAACTGATAACATATTATAGTGCATTTTTTCATTCTGAATCGAATGGTACTAAGCAAATTCGTTTAAATCCAGTAGTTCGTGAGATAATTCACATTTTCCTAATTTGGCGATGACTTCGGGGCAAAAAAATGCAATTTTCAATGCTCATCTTTATATATAAAAATCTTCTGTGCGTGTGTATGTAATTGAACTCCTCCTAAACAACTGGACCGATTTTGATGAAATTTTGTGTGTGCGTTCCAGTAGATTCGAGAATGGTTTAGATTCACATTTCGTCGAAATTGATTCAGTACTTTTTTAGTAATCAGGCAAAAACTAATAGTTAGTGATTTTTCGCTAATTAAAAGTGTTGAATAAGTTCGATGAATAGAGTGCGGATGGAATGCCCGAGCGGTCTAAGGCGCCAGATATAAGCTCTGCTTCTCGAAGAAAGAGATCGCGTGTTCGAACCCCGCTCATGTCAAATGTGTATGCTTTACAGTATTATAACCTGTTTTATAATTTTGATTAACTGACTTCAGAAAATCGTTAACTTTTAACAAAAAAGAGAAAAATAAACTTTTCTATCAAAAATTGAACCGACTTCAAAAAATACTGAAGAGTGAGAAATAATTTCCTTACATAATTGTAATAAGAAATTAAATTAAGAGCGTAGTGTTTATCGTGCATATTACTATATTTAAGTACATTTATTTGATTTTCTGGTGTCGGTGCCATGAAGGACACGTCTGTCGGTGACAGGACAACGTCTGTCGGGTCCGCTAGTATAAAAATAAATTTGTTTATAAATAACAATTTATTAAATAATAATTTTAAGCATTGTTAACAGTTATATATTACATACAATTAAAAATAAATTTAATAAATGTAAGTATCAATAGAGTTTAATGAACTTTCACAAAACAAATGAATTTCTAGATTTCTCTGCTCCCTACAATCTACATCTCTTAAAAGATGCTAATTTAATCTGCTGCAAAAACATAATTTAAGATTAATTCTTAATTAAACTACAAAATTATTTTAAAGAATATGTTTTGTAAAAGAATGAACTCACTGTTAAAAATAAAGGTGACAAACCGGTGCCATTTGGGACCCGGAGGTGAAAAGGCGGTGCCATTTGGAACCCTAGGGTGTCATAGGAGCTTGAATATGCGGTTGGGGTGACGACAGATCTGTTACTGGATGATGGGAGCTAAATAAGGTGCCATGCACTTCGTAACCACCTCATCGGGTGACTGGCAACTTGCGCATGCGCTATGACGCGTGTCTTTCTGCTTTCGTTGTCGGCAAGTAAAGTTTACGAGTGTGAGCAAATCAAAACATGGCAGTGTGTGAATTGGCGATATTAATTGAGGACTAACCACTGAGCTACAATGAAACAACAATGAGGACTTAACGATCCGATTTGCGCGACCAGTGAACCGGGCAAAGTCTGATTAAAGGTAAGATTAACTTTATTTAACTTTATTTTATTGTTACGTTAATTTATCGTACATCCTTATAAGTAATGTCATAAAAAAACAGTAAATTAGATTTTTTTGTTTGTATGGTTGATTGTTAAGTTTATTATGTGAAGCTATAAGCTAACCTCTCACCAAAATACACGCTTGCTAATATTAAACTATGAGGTAGTTATTTTACGATTTCTCGTTTACATGTCAATATTTTTAAATGATTTATCGAGGCCTTAGCTACCGAGGAGCAATTGGAGCAAACTGCTCTAGGCACGGGAATCCTAAGGGCGCAGAATTAGAAAGTGCGAAATGAAAGATTGTAAAAATATTTACATATTTTTTCATTACAAATCAGTTGTTATAGACGAATCTTGTTGCAATCGGAATATTCTATGACCATTTTACCTTGTGTTTAAACTCAACTGTTTAGATTTAACCTTTAACTGCTGTTAGTGGTCTCAGACACCGTGCGTTTTTCAAGTTTCACAGTTAACTTGTAATTTTTAGTTTAACTATAGATACTGGTCAATTTTTTTTAGTTTGGAGCCTTATTACTACCTCTAAATACTTTTGAATAGCTGAATTTGATTTATAATATTCTTGTACATAAAGTTTAATACATAAATAGTATTCTGAGAATTAATGTAACATTTTATTCATCTTCAGATTAAATGGTCTGACAGACGGCTCACAGTAGTTATGTAACAATTTTTGTCAGAGCAGTTGAGGTTAAAATATGTTTTTGCGTCTATATACAGTTAAAAGCAATTAATTTTATTCGCGAAGTTTTAATTTTAACCTTTACACAGGATCTCGGATAGCATCTGGCCGGCTTTGGATATATTGTCAGATAGATGCTATCCGAACCCCTCCTGTAAAGGCTAATTCACACCATATTGCAGCCTCACGTAACTTCTCTAATATTGTTTCAGTATACCTGATTTGTCTTTATTTGAGAGGGGGGGGGTAACTTTTTCATTTAAGAAAATTGAATACTTGCAAATCTTAAAGTAATCAAAACGTATTTACAGGGTTTTCATCATTAATATTTTCATTATTAACCACCGTTATTTCCAAAATAATCTTCATAATAAGATTAGATCGGGAGGCGGTAGCACGGACAATCATTTAGTCTCATTTAAGGATAAAAATCACGGATAAAACCTTGATTTGCATATTAAAACGTTATTAGTAAGCCAAGTCATACCTTGGGAGGAAATGCCTAAAAACCCGAATTTAGCGGTATCTTGGGTTTACCATTATGTTTTCTTACTCCCAATTCTTCATATTTTCATACTTTTGGTTTTATTTTCTTTCAAAAAGGTGAGAAAATGTTTGGGTATTGAATTGAATAAACCTTATGATCTTATTATCGGCTATGCAGATTTACACCCATTTTTTCCCGAAAGTATTATTTCGCATTAAACCTTATTTAGTAGCAGAATTTTATGGTTAAATAAAATAAAATATTTTTTTTCAATAATAGTAATTTAAGTTTGATTAGACCGTAATCAGTCCCCCCCCCTCCTTTCTCAATCTTCAACATCAACCGATATAACAAATTTGTAGTCATGAACATTCAAATTATAAAAGGAAAACAATCTGTATTTACTCCACTGAACTTTCAGAATAGTTTACAGAAATAGTGTGAGTTCAAAAAATATAACAATGAATAAAAACTTGTATCGTAATTTTACACAAATGTGAAAATTTTCCGCAGGTGATGAAGATCTCGTGTTTTAAAGGCGATTTTTGCACTGTCATTTATAAATCTTAAACATTTTTCTAATGACATAATTTTTAACAATCTTTCACTCCACCCGTTCTGAAACAAGACCAATAAACAGGGTTCGCTTTTTACCAGTAAAAACCTGGGGAGAAGGTAGTAAAAACATAAGGATATAGAATAAACTGTTAGCCCTTAAACTGTATTTTAATACTATTGATAAAAATTCTATTTTCATGTAATTGGTGTATTAATATATAATATCTATATAGGAGAGAGTGGGGTGGTGTGGGACTTTTTTTACAAAAATAAGATTTTTTTTTATATATATGTTTATATATATATATATATATATATATATATATATACAAAAAGAAAAAATTCAATTTATAGCATGCAAGGTAAAACATTTTTTAATCCCCCTGAACAATATAGAAACATAACGTGCAAATACTATTTTATTTTAAAGAGAACATAAGTTTCAAAATGTGTCTCGTACCTCCTCATTAAGAGTTATGGGACAGCAATAATAATAAAAAAGCTATTAGGCACAAAATAACCTATAGTGTCGGTAAGATAAACAATCAAACAAAGGTTATAAGTTGATAATGTATATGCCACAATATAAAATTCCAGTATCTTCATGACTGGAATGAAAATTCAGAATTCTCTGTCATAGGAGTCATTAAGGCCCCACACTAGGCTCAGAATGTAAAGATGATAATGTAAAAGTTTATAGGAGCGTTCTTTTGAAATACCTAACTCAAATTTTAATATTTTTACATGGTTCTTTTGAACAAGACAGCTGAGGATGATCCATAACCGGCGTAGTTTTTATTTTTTCGATTTTGCTTTTATATTTTTTGTATAACGATAGTTTCAATTTCAGAATCGGTTTAAACCAATTTCATAAGTTAAAGTAATTTTTTAAAAAAAATCTGAAACCAAAACTGAAAAAGTAAAAACTACGCCGGTTGCGGATCGCCCTCAGCAATCTTGTGCAAAACAATCACATAAAAATATTAAGATTCCGGCGAAATATTTGAAAAGAACGCCCCCATCGACTTTGCATTATCATCCGGGTCTTTTTCTGTGCCTAGCGTTGCGCTTTAAATAATCATCAATTTATTTACATTTTGAAGTATGAATGCATATATTATCAATGTTATAAATAATATATTATCATGTAAAAAATTTGCATGTTAGCAATTCGCATCATTATTAATTAAAAAAGGGAACTGGGCGCGTCCCATTCATCCCTTTTCTGGCATGTCCCATTCCTCGTCACTTCCTTGCTTGTGTTAAACTTCTTGTTCAAACAAAAATGCTGCTTTAGGCTTAGTTTAAATTATGGATAATATGCAGTATAATTTTTCCATAAATAGGGAAACTATTACATTTATACATAAACAAGCCTTTAATATATTGTGAGCAAATAAATCAAATTTAAACTGGATTTTTGAAATAATTTTTCTTTCATGCATTTGAAAGTCTATGCATATCAATATTTTTTGTAAACTGAAGAATGGATTACCATTGCTTCATCTTGTATGCGATCGATGAAATGTTTAGAATAATGCACAAAGAGAAAAAACCTACAGTCCCATTCCTCCCAACTTTCCCCCATATAGCAAAAGGGGAAATAAAGAATTAGCCAGTTCCCTAAAGCTCCTGATATACGCTATATGGCCAGAGATGACCGTCCACTTGCGATTTTAGACAATTTGTTAAATATCTAGAAAAATGTATGAGGAATTATCCTGAAAATCTTAGTGTATAAATGTAATACACTACCTGGCCATTGATTATCGTCCACTCGCGATTTTAGACATTTTGTAAAATATCTAGAAAAATACATGAGGAATTATCCTGAAACTCTCAGTGTATAAACAAAATAGTACAGGTCATCTATTTCCGTGAAGATTTTTCCCGGGAACTTTAAAGGGGACCGCCAACAAATTAAAAAATGTATGAATATCTTTTGGCTACCCTGTCAAAACTAATGCATCAAAAGCGTTCAAACTGTAGATTATGATTAAGTGGCTTATTGTTATAAACTGTGTTCATTTTTATGTCGATAGCATGTATACTCGTAGAGAAATGAAGGTTTTTAGAAAAATACTCCCAAATTTTCCCAAGATTTTTGGCTTATAATTTGCAGAGTTCTTAATATAAAATAATAATATTTTCTGAAAATGTGACAAACAACATTGCACATAATACCCTGTAATCAGAATTAAAAAATAATAAAAATTGTATGAAAAATGAGTAGGTTTACTAAATAATTTTTCACTGCGCATGCGTGAACGATATCAAAATTTCATTTGCATATTATGTTAGCTAAATGTATAGAGCAACTTTTGTGAAAGTTGCAAAATCATAGCTTGAAAATTCTGAAAATAATCGTCAATAGAATCACCTAAAAATTTGTTATTTCCAAAATGAAGCAAAAACAAGAAGAGTTGTATCCACATATTCATTGATTAGTGTCAATATAGAATACACAATACGGAACTTACTAGTACATTTGGATACAATCCCTCATTTTTTCCTTCATTTTGGGAACAGTGGATTTTCAACTTATTATATTGACGATTATTTTTAGAATTTTCAAGCTATGATTTTGCGACTTTCACAAAATTTGCTCTATACATTTAGCTAACATAATATGCAAATGAAATTTTGATATCGTTGACGCATGCGCAGGGAAAAATTATTTAGTAAACCTACTCATCTTTCATACAATTTTTATTATTTTTTAATTTTGATTACAGGGTATTATGTGCAATGTTGTTTGTCAGATTTTCAGAAAATATTATTATTTTATATTAAGAACTCTGCAAATCATAAGCAAAAATCTTGGAAAAA
The DNA here is from genome assembly GCA_964019185.1 of Maratus speculifer. Taxonomy (NCBI): domain Eukaryota; kingdom Metazoa; phylum Arthropoda; class Arachnida; order Araneae; family Salticidae; genus Maratus; species Maratus speculifer. The sequence continues at coordinate 297,563,423 of OZ025292.1, forward strand.
CTTGGGAGTATTTTTATAAAAACCTTAATTTCTCTACGAGTGTACATGCTATCGACATAAAAATGAACACAGTTTATAACAATAAGCCACTTAAGCACAATCTACAGTTTAAGCGCTTCTGCTGCATTAGTTTTGACAGGGTTATCCAAACAATATTCATTATTTTTTAATTTATTGACGGTCTCCTATAAAGTTTCTGGAAAAAATCTTCACGGAAATATATGACCTGTACTATTATGTGTATACACTGAGATTCAGGATAATTCCTCATGTATTTTTCTAGATATTTAACAAAATGTCTAAGATCGTAAGTGGACGATAATCAATGGCCAGGTAGTGTAGTACAAGTCATATATTTCCCTGAAGGTTTTATTCCGAAACTCCAATAGGGGACCGTCAACAAATTAAAAAAGATTGAATACCTTTTGGATATCTTTTGGATAACCCTGTCAAAACTAATGTAGCAAAAGCGCTCAAACTGTAGATTATGATTAAGTGGCTTATTGTAATAAACTGTGTTCATTTTTATGTCGATAGCATGTATATTCGTAGAAAAATTAAGGTTTTCTACGAATCCGAAAAACAGTCTCAAAATTACCCAAGATTTTTGCTTATAATTTGAAGAGTTCTTAATATAAAGTAACATTCTTTTCAGAAAATGTGACAAACAACATTGCACACAATACCCTGTAATCAGAATTTAAAATAATAAAAATTGTTCGAATATAGAGTAGATTTACTAAATAATTTTTCACTGCGCATGCGTCAAAGATATCGAAATTTCATTTGCATATTATGTTAGCCAAATGTATAGAGCAAATTTTGTGAAAGTCGCAAAATCACATCTTGAAAATTTTGAAAATAATCGTCAATAGAATATCGTCAATGAAAATTCGTTATTCCCAAAATGAAGGAAAAACACAAGGGGTTGTATCCATATATTCATTGATTAGTGTCAATATAGCATACATAATAGGGGCGTACTAATAAATTTGAATAAAATTCCTCATTTTTTTATTATTATTACTGGTATGGAATACCTGTACATGTTAGGGAAATTCGTTGCTAATCTGAAATAGACACTTTGTTGCAAGATATGTTTCGTAAATATGGTTAATAATGTAAATAGTTTGTAACTCTTAATGATAATACAGGAAAACTATATCTGAATGACAAGTATGAGTTGGTCATGTAATTTTCTCGTGCTGTCCGAAAATAGGCAATAAAGAGGAGAGTGCCCAGTTAGACTGATGGCATTGAGCTCCCAGGCTATACATACAACTGTGTATTATACTCTTATTTCAAAGTATAATGCCCTTCCAAAAATAAAAGAAATCAACTGTAAGTTATTGGACAGTGGATTAACTGCCATCCCTCTTTATACTTAACCAATGAGCCCCTAAAACTAATCAGGGAAGTGCCATATCAGAGTGAACCTATTAACAACATTTGAAGAAAATGTGATAATTCTGCATGATTTCTGCATATTTATATAAATTAAGGAGGGTAGCACTCTCTTCTCCCCCCCCCATCATATTTAACCAATGAACCTCCAATGCTAATCAGTGAAGAACCTTATCAGAATGAACCTACATATAAAATTTGAAGCAAATCTGATATTTATATAAAGAGTTATCACGTTACATACAGAACATGCGGGCACATTAGCTGTCAAGCTTTAACAGCCTTGTGAGCTATAATTTAAATTTTATTTAAATTTTATTCTTTCTTTTTTTGTTCATCTACCATTTTTGCTGTACTTTGATGATAGATTTTAATTGGACTGTCTTGTTGTGTGTTTTCCTTAATGTGTTATTTTTATTATTTCAGATAGTGAACTTACATTTATAGTACTTACATTACCATGCTTGATACAAGAAAAGTTTTCGACTCTTTATCATGAAGAAGGTACAGACATTTCTGTGTTTCAACCTGTTACTGTGCTCCGCAACTCAAGCAACTTGTTAAATTACTCATGCTATGTATTAATTTTATATAAACAGTTAATTACAAAAATTGATAATTTTATAAGCTTAGTTACTTTGTGATATGCATTATTTTGGTTGTTTAACGTCAACTATAGCGAAAGCTAATTTACATTTTTATAATTTTTATTAGATACTTATGTCTTCAAAATTTTCTCAGTGTCATCAGTTCCACATTGTGTTACGTCTTTGTTTAATAATATTTAATACATTCTTGGTGTTTACAATAAAAAAGATTATTTGAACTAAAAGGTTGTTTTGTAATTCAATGTTTTATTCATCTCATAATTACTCTTTCGATTAAAATTTCAGATGCAATAAGTCAAAACACAAAAACAATTTGGCAGAAAGTGTTTTGATGTGGATACAGGACTAGAAATCAGCAGTCGTTACTCGTCAAATGAAACTAAATTATAGAAAAATTATTCCTAGTCGTCAAATCTTGATAGCTAGCTTTCTTTAACTTTAATTTTTGTTGAGCAAATGCTTTCATTTGTATTTTAGCATACATCCTCCCCCCCTCTGCACCATGACATCAGCACGTGTCTTAAGAATTTTGAGCATTTCAATAACCTCTAAGTTAACTTCACTTTCACCAATGACTGATAAAACTGGTCCTTGGATATTATACCCCTGTAAACAAGATTTTCTTTTATTATGAGATATTTCTGCATCCTTATATGTTCCTAAAATAAGAAACTGTATTAAAATTGTTTTAAAATTTTTGTATTCCCTTCCTCAAACAAACAAAAAAAAAATATGTGTGATTTGGAAATGTTTTAAATGCCACACCATAAAAGATTCATTTATTTGCTAACTTTTTATTTTCTGACGTACTGTTAGTCTCAGATTTTTCAAAAATTAGCTTATCCCTAGTTGTATCTAAAGCTCATATTTTCTCTCTGTGGACATATTTGCTTAATTATCTGTTTTGTATGCATATTAGCTTTATAAAAAGAATAAGTTTTTCCAGAATTCAAATATTGTAGTTTAATCAGGTTTCATTCTTATGGAAAGTCAGTTTTTATTTTGTTTAGTAAGAAAAAGTTTTTAATATATAAAGTTTCCTCTCCACTTCCCTTCAATACATTAAAATTAAATATGCAATGCAATATTATTACTATTAACATGGTTTTGAAAAGAAGTAAGAAAATATGAAATGCAATTGGCACATCGAAAAAAAATTGTAGGCATTATTTTGACACCTTACATACAGTTCTTAATTTCTAATCCTGTGTGGATATATACTATAAAATATGAATTTGCATAAGTTCACTATAAAGGTAAGTACTACATATAATGTAAAAATGATTTTTTTACTCAATTTCATCTGTGATTTTACCACAACTATAAAATGAACCTATTTTTTATAATTCATTTCATAGCTTGATGGCTAACTTTCTGGATAGAATTTTAAAGAATATGAAATATTCTTACTAATTTAAAAGTTACACAGCATTTATTACATATTCTTTTCTAATTTGTGTTTTACATTTTTTAATTAGATACAGCAGGGTAGCTGAAAAAATATTGGTGCGTTGTTTGACATTGATATTTCACAACTAAAATCTGAGAAATGCTTAATTTAAAATCTTGTAGCACTTCTTCTATTATATGAGAATCTTAATCCTTCGAAAAGTTCACAACCGTCAAAATGATCAGCAACTAATATGTTCAACGAAGTGTTCGCCTCATGAAAGCAAAATAATTTTAATGGAACTTCCAGCAGTATTGGGGCCTTGCCATGGAGCAAAAACAACATTGACCTTCAACACCCATCTGCGTGGATATTTAATAACAGGTGTATTGCCTTCGAACAATCAGATCTTAACTCACTTGACATCTGTAGAAAAGCTAGAAATAAAAAATCTCCAGTTTGCATTGTATGTGAAGCGAAATTATCAAGGCATAGAATGATTTAAATCAGAATTATCTGCAGCGGACTGTCAATACAGTGATATTTCGTTTTCAAACATGTGTAAAAAATAAATATCAAGCCAGTGAACAATTTGTTAAAATATTGTTATTTTTTTATTTTTTTATTATTAAATTATGGTATATATTTTACAGGATATAGCATTTTTTGTGTACCCATACTTTTCAGTTGCCCTGTATATAAAATAATGAAAATACATGTCAAGAAGTATACTATGTGTAAAAAAAGATGGTTACGGATTACTTCTGAAACTATAAGAAAATTATAAAAATATTCATATGAAGATAGATAATTCAATTTGTACTTTCTCTTATTTTGGAGTAAAAAAACATCAAATTTTTATAATGTTCCTGCATCTAAAAATGCCCAATCACTAAAATAGTTACTGGCCCTTTCTTAAACATACCCAAAAAGTTTGATCCAAAGATATGAGTTAGAGACAGTCAAAAATCAGGATTTATTTCATTTTACAAGAACTTCAAAACATAAAATTGAAAATCAGGCTTCAAATTGCATGACAAAGTCACAATATTTGACTCTAACTCAGTAATTTTTAGAGGCAGAAAATAGGTGTAGAGGTTGTGTAAATTTTGCGATTTATTCTCACAAAACCTTTTGGGTATGACTAACAATGCAATAGTGATAACTTATGATTGGTGATTTTGAAATGCAAAGACTGTATAAAAGTTAAAACTTTGAATTTTTCTTAAAATACTCTCCATGTAAATGAAAGTACAATTTGAATTCTCTGCCTTTCTATGATTATTTTTGTAGTTCATATTATCCCTCTCTGAGTTACAAAAATATGCTACAATTTTTCTTTGGACACCTGATAATGAGTTTAAAAATATAATATTCCATCAATCTAAAAGAAAAAAAAAGACTCAAAATATTGACTGATCATGATAATTTTCTCTGCAGAATTCAATTTAAAAATGGGTAAACATTTTGTATTTCATGTTTCAAACCAATAAAATTTCTTTACAAGCAGGGTGGGGGAGGGGGGGGGGTTGCAACTGTGGGCCATAGATTGTGAGTGCTATTTCTTGTAGGATGCCACAAGGCGCACTGGATTATGTGTTTCATCCGTTCACCCTCTGGGGCACCCTGGATAAGTGGTATCATTATTCTCCCCTGAGATGCCATTCTTTCACCCCTTAAGGTACCCTGGATGAGGGGTGCCATCACTCTCCTTTCAGATGCGATCCTTTCACCCTCTGGGGCTCTCTGGATAAAGGGGGGCCATTACTCTCCCCTGAGGCGCCATTTTTTCACCCCCTGGGGCACCCTGGATAAGGGGTGAGATTATTCTCCCCTGTGGTGCCATCGTTTCACCCTATTGAACACTGTGGATAACGGGTGCCATTATTCTTCCCTAAGGTGCCTTCCTTTCACCCCCTGAAACACCCTGGATTAGGGGTGCCATCCTTTCACCCTAGTTAAGGGTGCCATTTTAGCTCCTCTAGGGGTGTCACCAGTGAGACAAGCCTTTCACCCCTAAAAGGTGCAATGTGTCACCATTAGTTTTAACAGTGCTTTTTTGAAAGAATTTATCCTTGAAAAAATTTGAACAGAAACATTCTAAAGAATCATTCAGTGCAAATTTTTTTAATTGTGTATTATGTCTTATTACGTCATACGGAAGATGTGTTTGAGGCGGGAAAAAAGCAGATTTTTAACTTTTTCTAATTTTAAATATTTTGAACTGGAAGTTGTATTGTCCAAAATCAAGAGTAATAATCTATATCAGATATAATTTTTCCAAGTGGTTTAAAAAAGTCCGAGCTAAGATTCGAAGCAGGGATATATTGGCTGAAGCCACCATTGTTCTTCCAACTGAGCCATGCCGGGCACGAATACTGGAAGACTAATTCACCCAAATAACCTCAACGATCAGACAATCTGGTGTGATACTTTGGGTCAGCTTTTACCGAGTAAATTATCGTGCTATTAATTAATCTATTATAATATCTTATATTGCGTTTTCTGGAGTTCCATACATTAATCTTCTATTTATTCTATTGTACTGATTCAAAGTATCAGACCAGATTGGGTAATCATTGAGATAATTTGAGTTAATTAGTCTTCCAGTATTCGTGCCCGGCATGGCTCAGTTGGAAGAGTTATGACGGCTTCAGACAGTACATCCGTGGTTTGAATCTTGGCTCGGACTTTTTTCACCCGCTTGGAATATTTACATTTTTTATAATTCATTTACAGATTGACTAATCGTGTTATTAATTAATCTATTAGTGAGCATCTCTATTGCCCCCCCCCCTTTCTTATTATTGAGGGAAGTTAACCATTCGATCATTAAAGAACTGTTCATTCACAATTTCTTGCTCGGTCTATGAATAACATTAAATTTATTAAATCGGATGTTCAGTACGAAACATCTGAGTTTCACAATTTTTTTTCATTTATGAAAGGAATTTAAAATTCTCGCAATACATAACAACATGATAAAATAGTGATTCGCTCCTTTGCTATTTTTGCTTCTATGTAGCCATCGTCTTTAAAACACAAAGTCTCATTAGAAAGTAGTCTAATAAGTAAACTGTTTCCATTGTCATTAAAAATTATTAGCAGCATAAAAACTTTTACTTTTATGCATATAATGGTACTTCCAGAAATTAATCAGCAGAAAGGAGAGAGACTTTCTAGAAAAAGGAGGTGGGATTTCCTCAATATGAATGGCTAAATCTATGTATATCACAACGCCCTGATAAGTGATCTTATAACTTTTTTAACTATTTGGAAAAAAAAAGTTGTTCTCGGTAGAGAATTGTGAAATCTAAAGCAGCATATCTTAATCTTTTTATTGGTTGAATACAGCAATAAATTTGGTTTATTTTATTAGTTTCCTGATTGGTCAAAGTTTAATGTCCAAAAATGGAATACTTCTGTTGCCACGATGACAAAATGAGTAATTAAAACTTAAAAAAAAATAATGATTTAACAACAAATTGTGACAGAGATTTCAAACAAATTTCATTAAATAGTGCATTTTTTTTCTACGCAACGGTGTAAAAATTTAACATGTGCGATGTTTTAATGTTGAAAATTTTGCAGTTCCGAAAATTGCAAAACTGAAATTTCATTTAAAATTTTTTGTGATGGGTCAAGGAATATTAATGTTTAATTCACGTTATACGTAATATGAGGTGTTCAGAAGTCAGCCTGGTTAACTCCATCAAATAAAAATTCACATTTTAAACAGTTAAAGTTTTTTTTATCGTTGGTCTAGGAATGTTAATGTTTAATGCACGGCGTACGTAGTGTATAACTCGTTATAATCAATTAAAATTATTATTATTATTACTATTAATTTAAACATAGAATTATAAGTCTTTAAAATTTGGGTTTTTGGAAAATATCATTTTCCAAATAGTCGATATAGTTTGTTAAATTACAACTACAATTTTTTTTATTAAAATTTTTTTTTATTAAAAAACATTTTTTCCTCCTTTATCGTACAAAATTAATGTCTAATATTTAGAGGACAAATATAGAAAAAACTATGATTTGGTAGTGGGGATTGAAAAAGTCTTTCTTCACTAGTTGAATGCCACAATGACTGGCACTAAAATTTCTAACATAAAAAGTTATTTAACCTTTTAATTTTATCAATCACAAGATATTAAGCAAAAACCTCTTACATATAAACATTTCAATAAACTATTTTACTTTACTTGGTAGGTGTAACGAAAAATTAATTTTGCAATAATAATTTCTCTTTTAACATCCATAAATTATGGTTAGAGTTTATAAATAAACTCCTCGTGAAAGCTTGAATACGATGAACCAAGTTGATAATTAATTTTGATCATGATCTATTTTTAATTTATTATTTTTACAATAGTGCGCGTGGTTTTTAATTTACATCTCGTTGCCGCGAGCCGTTTGTATTGGCCGTGAAACGATTCGTACTTTCATTTTTATTTTATTATGATTATGGTTCTTATACATGTAAGATGGACTAGAAACATGTCAATATTAGTTTTTACTTTTTCGCTACACCTATCAAGTAAAATAACATTGTTTATTGAAATAACTAAACATTCTATTTAGGCCCCGTTAGTCACCGGTTACAGACTGTATAAAATATGATTAAATACTTAAAAAAATATGTTGATTTAAGAAATGCTTAAGAAAGTATTATCTTATAATAAATAAAAATTAAGTAAATTATAAAAACTAAAATTATTTATAATACTATAATTTTTTCACTGGTAACTGACGTAGTGTTCAAAGCATTAATTAGAGGCATCTGCGTTTGGGAGTGTCCGTTATGAATATTTTACTCTATACATTTTTCAGAGAATAAATTTGTATATTTATTTATTATCGTTTAATTTTTTTTCGTTCAAACTCTATAGTATTAACTGTATACAGTTAATTACTTTTATAATATTAACTTTACAAAATGTTTCAAAAGAAAATTGTTATAATATCAAAACATTTGTGTCTGTATAATGGGTTTATATAATTATATTTTTATGTGTACAATATATAAATTTTAAAATTTATTAAGTCTGTCATGTCTATATTTTTTGAAATATTTTCGTTTATCAGCGATATTAAATACGTTTATTACTATTATTTAATCGAGAAAAGCATATAATATCTGTTGTACGTGATTTTGTTTCATCATTTTAAACATAAATACTGAAGATTTAAGCTTTATGCTTCTAAAATCGGCTTCCCTTTTGTTGGATAACTTTACTTTTGCTCGATAAAATTTTATGATAGGAAAACGCGAACTTGTTTGGTGTACACGATTTGTTTTTTCAAATTCTATTGAAATTTCAAACATAAAAAGTTAGCGGGAATAACTATCCATACACTATAAATTCGAATTTGGGAAAAGAAATTTTTGTTGAAACATATGTATTTCAAAAACGCTCAAATACGCTGTTTAATATTTAATATTAAATTTATCTAAAATAACATTTTCTGAATTGTGATGAAAGAAAAGTCTTGACGATATAAATATATATATATATATATATATATATTTCCTCATATAATATTAAAATGTGAACATTGCGAGTCCTTTTTTATGTCTATGACTTGCAGGTTTTTTTCCCTTTTTTATTTTCAGCATTCCAGGGTAGGTTTATTTTTATCCTCAATAATTACATTACAAAAAATTAAGATATTCTTATGTACTCCATTTGTAAATTCTATTGAGATGTGAAAAACACGAGCTCAAAGGAATCTGATTAAGAAGAATATTTCTATAAATTGCGAATAAAGGAAGTTGCATCCAAACATTTCTAAAGCAGAGTTGTTAAAATATTTTTTTAGTGTAAGTTTAGTAAAAATTTCATGTGAACGAAAAAATAGAATAAAAATAAAGGTAAAAAAAGAAAAAATAACGGAAAAAAATTTCCTGCAGTATGCACGAAAATTTAAAGGAGGAGGTCGTTTGCAATACAAAAAAAAAAATGTTAAACAAAAGGTGGCTTTTTTAAGGTTCATGTTATTAAAATAACTAAAAAATTATTAGACATGAAATATTTATTTCTGCATATAAGTTTTGGCAGGGAAACGGTAGAAACAGTCCTATCATAGAGATCATGGATGAAAATCTTGGATTAGTTAAATCTCGATTAGCATATTAAAATACAATCGTCATGCAGAGTCATATCTTGGTTGAAAACACCCAAAAATCATATTTTAGCAGTTGACTTATAAATTTAGCATTATATTTTCCTCCTCCCATTCTTCCACGTTTTCATAGTTTTTGGGTGCAGGAAAACGCACTTATGATTCAATCGTTAAAATCGAGTTTTTTGGGAGTTTTCCAATGAGATATGATTTGACAGACAGATTCTGCTTTAATACGCGAGTCGAAATTTTACTAATTATATACAGTCGGCTCTCGTTAATTCGAACTCGTTGGGACCACAAGAAATGTTCGAATTATCCGAAGTTCAAATTATGGAAAGTATGAGAGGAAAACATGCTGAATATGGTATATTACAAAAGAATTAATATTACAGTGTTCTTTAAATTTATTTCGTCTTTTGTTAATAGAGTATGTCTTAGTATTAAATTAGAATGGATAAATACATAAACTAATTAAAAGATTAGAAACAAGCATAATGGAAGAAATATTTAAAGCGTCACTGATGGTCAGACGGGACACTAAGAAATCGGATGCATTGGATTATATGTATGCTCGTTCGGAACAATTTTCACAAAAATCAAAGAAAGAAAGTTATCCAAATGATCTGAAATCCGTCAGAAAGAAGCGAAAAACGAAAAATCGGAATTCTCGTTAGTTCGAATTAACCGAACTTAAGAGAAATTGAATTCGAATTAATGAAAATTTTTAATGTTATTCTGCCACTGAAAATTTCGGGACATCATGTTTAGTTCGAATTAAGCAAAGATTCGAATTATCCGATTTCGAATTAACGAGAGTCGACTGTATTTTCAACGATGACCTCGATGAGGTGATTGTCTGTGCTGCAACCTCCCAGTCTAGTACACTATACTTGTTGTTTAGTCTTAATATTATGTTATTATTAATCTTATAATATGGATTTGAATAAAGTGGCGTATTGATGGAAATTGGAATTATGTGATTCTCTTTTTACACCATAAATCCCATACATGAATTTTTAAAATTCCCACGAGCCTTTCGACAACCACCATTAAATATGAAATATAAATAACATTAAATTTACAAACTTTTTTGGTACTGTAGAAAGTATTGGAATTTCTTTCTTGTTCCGTGTATTATGACATGTGAATCTTGAGATTTAAATTTTGATTGAGGTTTTCGAAAAGAGAATTGAATTTAGTTCTGCCATTGACGTTATGTTTTAAGTTTTATTTATTTTAATATGAAAAAGTCACTATTGAAACTCAAAAATCAAATTTATTTTACACAGTTTATCTGAGTTAAAAGTTAAAGTCTGTACAAAATAGAAATAAAAATTTAAAAATAATTGAAAATTTTTAGAAATCTCTCTTTTTTTAACTATTTGGAAAATAGTTACTATCCTTGGTAGAGAATGGGGAAATCTGAAGAGTATCTGAATCTTTTTATTGGTTGAATTCCGCAATTTATTTTATTTTATTTGTTTTCTGACTGGTCCATGTTTAATGTCCAAAACTGGAAAACTTCTGTATTTTTTTCAATTATTTTTCTGATTGGTTTATGTTTAATGTCCAGAAATGAAATACTTCTGTTGCCACGATGACAAAAAAGTATTTCAAAAACTACAAAATATTAACAACTTTAAAAAACAACTGAGATACAGCTTTCAAACAAATTGCATTTAAAAGTACATTTTTTTCTTTATACTACGATGTAAAAGTTAAAATGTTTGATATTTAGAAATCTAAAAATTTGCAGTACCGAAATTTGTAAAAGTAAAACTTTATTTAAAATTTGTATATGATTGGTACAGGAATATCCATGGCAAATGTAATATAGAACTCTGTTATTACATAAACCACCACACATTGATCATCTTAAAAATGATGTTTATTATTATTATTATTTTTTAAATATTGAATTTATTTAATCTATTATCTAAACTATTAATCTTTGAAAATGTAATTTTCCAAAAGTCGTTGCAAAATTACATTTTATTTTTTTTCCTTTTTGAAAAAGTGCAGAAGAGCTCTAATTTGTTTTTGTTTCTTTTATAAAAATCCTTCTGTTCACATTGAAACAAAATAAGAAACTGTTTTTCTGATCATTGATTTTCTTTTTTAGTATTTTGTTTCATTGTAAAATACTACACCACAATATAGAAAAATTAATAAAATACGTACCATTGGAGATCATCTATTTCAATTCTTTGAACGGCCATTTTTTTTCTTTAAACGATGAACCATGTAATAGGAATCACACTTACTTGAAGCGGCCATTAGTCAATGACATTCAGATTTTAAAAAATTACATTTTCCAGCTGCAAGATTGATGATCTCGAAAATAAATTGAAATTTGTTTTCTCTTTAAAGTTGCATTATCCATTGCATTTTCCATAAATAACACATTTTTTGGTGTATATGGCATGAAAAAGAATCTGTTCAGTAAAAAAAAAGGAAGACTTTATGGATTTTTTTTACCTGTTTGTTTAGAAAACTTGTCGTTCCCACTAACTTGTTTTTCCTTAAAATGTATTATTCGCATAAAATTTATGTATAAGATGCATAATGTATAAGATCATGTATTTCTTTTTTTGAAATGTCTCGCTCTCATTTGAAATTGCTGAACCATAAAATCTGCAAGAAAAGTACTTTAAAAAGACATGACATCCAGAGTTTCGACCAAACTTTCTTTTGAAATTCCCAGAATAATATTTCGAAAGAAGATTTTAGTGGCATTTTTTCTGTTATTATAAATGTAAATAAATAAATACATGTATCTATAGTTAATTTTACTTGAGTTCTTGATAATGATCCAATATTAAATTACTATATGTATATATATATATGGGTGTGTGTGTGTGTGTGTCTGTACATATATATCTAATAGTACGCGTCTTGCACTCTTGTCATGTGTCTATTTTACTTTTAAATACACGAGGCGGAACCCATCGAAATTCGAGGAAAGAAAATCTTTAAGGGAGAGCTGATTTATTGATTTATAATAAACATACAAAAGTAGTTACAGTAAAAAATTAATCTTATATTAGTCAATCTAATTCTCAAACAAATATTGATTGAAGCTAAAATTAACAAAATGCTATAAAACTCAATTATTCAAATTATTAAACTAAATAAACCCGAAATTCACCAGATATTATAACAAACGATATTTTTGAAATAGTATACGCATTTTAATGTCTATTTTTGTTTAGGTTTTTTTGTTTTAGTTTTAAGAGAAAATATGGTGATTATGTTGCCACAATTATAAAATTGATAAAGAAAATTGTTAAATAATTAATATCTCAAAAATAAATTGAGATACAGCTTTGAAACAGATTGCATTTTAAAGTACATTTTTCTTTCTTTACAACGGTTTAAAAATTTTAAAGGTACCACTCTTAGAAATGTAAAATTATTGTAGTAACGAAAAAATTGCAGTAACGAAAATTGCAAAATGGAATTTGCGTGGGAAAGTGTTGTGCATTTTAATTTCTATCCCCCCCACCCCTCAAATTTAAGTGAAAATGGAGTTATTTTGTAGTCACAATTGAAAAATTGGCATTGAAATCTTTAAAAAAAATTATAACTCAAAAATAAATTGAGGTACAGCTTTCAAACAAATTGCATTTGAAAACGCATTTTTTTCTCCATTCGGCGGTGTATAAATTTAAAATGTGTGATGTTTAGAAAAGTAAAATTTACAATAACGAAAATTGCAAACGGAAATTGCATGGGAAATTGTTACGCATTTTAATTTCTATTATTTCCCCTCAAGTTTAAGTGAAAATGCAGTTATTTTGTAGTCACAATTGAAAAATTGGCGCTGAAATCATTAAAAAAAATTAATAACTCAAAAATAAATTGAGGTACAACTTTCAAACAAATTGCATTTGAAAACGCATTTTTTTCTCCATTCGACGGTGGATAAATTTAAAATGTGCGATGTTTAGAAAAGTAAAATTTAGAATATCGAAAATTGCAAACGGAAATTGCATGGGAAATTGTTACGCATTTTAATTTTTTATTATTTACCCTCAATTTTAAGGGATAATGGAGTTATTTTGTTGCCACAATTGAAAAATTGGTACTAAAAGCTATAAAAAAATTAATAACTTAAAAATAAATTCAAATACAGCTTTCAAAGAAATTATATTTGAAGTTGCATTTTTTTCTCCATTCGACGGTGCATAAATTTAATATGTGCGATGTATAAAAGTGTAAAAATTACAGTAGTCAAAAATTACAAAACCGAAATTGCAGGGGGAAAGTGTTACCATTCGCAAAATGATGTATGCGTTACGCACAGATACGCTTGTCCTTTATAATATAGATTAACTAAAATCTAAGATATATTCTATCATTCTTTGAGACGCTTGTTTGGAAAGAGTGTAGTGCTCCAACAGTTTGGTTCTTCAAAAAAATATTTAGTTTCAAACTCGTAAATAGTGAGAATATTTATTATTCATTTGTTTTACTGAAAGTATTCTGCTTTACTATAAAAATACTGAAGAAACATTATCGAACCGAAATTGCAGGGGGAAAGTGTTACCATTCGCAAAATGATGTATGCGTTACGCACAGATACGCTTGTCCTTTATAATATAGATTAACTAAAATCTAAGATATATTCTATCATTCTTTGAGACGCTTGTTTGGAAAGAGTGTAGTGCTCTAACAGTTTGGTTCTTCAAAAAAATATTTGGTTTCAAACTCGTAAATAGTGAGAATATTTATTATTCATTTGTTTTACTGAAAGTATTCTGCTTTACTATAAGAATACTGAAGAAACATTATCGAAAACGACATTATTTAAGAAATTGAAAAGTCTATTGACAAAATATTATATCACTAGTGAAAAATGCTCCAAGGAGCAGTGCAAAAGCAGAATATGATTTTAATTGAGCATTAAAAAGTAATGAACAAGTGCTTCTGTTAATTACTGAGCATGAGGAAGGATAAGGGATCCATTCTTGGCTACAACTCACTTCAATGCCAACTTTGAAAAAATCATATTTGCGCTTTTTCCATATAAATGAAATTTGCGGTTCTTTAGTAGAATTTTCCACCGTGCTTTAGATGTTAACCAGGAGTGTAGTCATAAAAATAACACAAGATATATGCTCTAAGCAGAGGGATATTCTAGAATGTGTATACTATAAGCTTTCTTGAAAAACAGAGGGTATATGGTGTTCTATTAAAAAGTCCAGAAGGTGTGCGGCGTATAGCCTGTACTACATCTCTGATGTTAACTGCACTGTTCACTCTGCACTATACTACAAATCAATTTTCTGTGCAATTATACACTTAGGGTATGCTTGGTGGCAGTGCATGAATGTGATACCTGCAGGAACTAGGTATCTGGCATTATGTCGCCTTCCTTTACATTTATGTCTAATTAAGCTGCATCTTTAATGGTTACGTCTTTACACTATACATTTTTATAGTAACTGCGACTGATTTGTTTTCACGAAAAAAGCGCAAATATGATTTTTTCAAAGTTGGCATTGAAGTGAGTTGTAGCCAAGAAGGGATCCCTTATCCTTCCTCATGCTCATGCTCAGTAATTAACAGAATCACTTGTCCATTACTTTTTAATGCTCAATTAAAATCATATTCTGCTTTTGCACTGCTCCTTGGAGCATTTTTCACTAGTCCTTCTATTTTTCCATATTCCATAGGGATACTGCACAACTTGTTTTGTATTTTATATATAGAAAACAAAATCTTATTTGTATTGAAATTAAAAAATGCTACATACTCTAATACTCTGGTGTTACAAATTTAAAAAAAAATTAAACAGGTTTTTCTGTACCAAAATTCTACGGTGGTTTTCAAAAAAAAAAAAAAAAAAAAATCAGTTTTTTACTAAAGTGAATAAAATAATAAATCCTTTCAAAGAATAGATTTTTCATTCAAATATCCATTATTTTATCCAAAAACAGGAACTTTTTTTATGCAACAGTAAAGTTTGATACAAAAACCATGCTTCTTTGTTTTCTTAATCCGTATTTATTACGGACTTATTAAAAACGTACTCCACCGCTTTTATAGGAAACGATTGCTTTACTGTGTTATGGAGCATTCTCATTGGCCATAAAGAGACATTCTATAAAAGCTGTGGAGTGACTCTGCAACAAATGGGTCAAATTTTTAACAGTGCACTGTTAAAAATCTGCTGCATTTTGCTGCAACGCCCTCCACCACTTGTATATAATATCTCTATTCCAACCAATGAGAAAGCGCCATTTCACGGCCAAGTAACCGTTTTCTATACAAGCAGGGAAGTGCGTTGCAGCAAAATGCAGCAGATTTTTAACAGTGTGCATATCCTTGGCGCTATAGTTTACAGGAGTGGTACATTGTTCAAAATTTGAAACTTTTGCTGCATCGCCACTCCATCGCTTTGATAGAATATCTCTATTTTGATCGATGAGAATCCTCGATAATGCATTTAAGTAATCGTTTTCTACTTATCTACTATATCGTTTCCGTATATTTATTTTTTCAATCAGCACCAAGGTGCGCACTTTATTAGAAGACGCGCTCTATTAGAGGGCGCATTCTATTAAAATAAATACGGTATATACTTATAGTAAATACACTTTGTTAAAGTTCAGGGCCCCAATATTTGACAGGTATGCCAGGCATTTTTGCCATTGATGCCATTGTGCTAAAAACAAAATATAAATAAATGAAAAAAATGGGTAAAATATAAATTTGGTATGGTGCAAAAAATTGCCTAATTTAAAATTAAAAATCAAATTTAACAGCCACCAGGGCTAGACACCGTGCATAATTATTCAGTAAATGATTCATTAACACTAGAACGCCCGGAAATTCTACTCAAGTTTGAAAATAATATTTCTCACCAGAATTTTTATTCAAAATTATTTAATTGATTTATTTAACGTAAATATGCGTGGATTAGATTTAAATTATTTCAAGAAAATTTTTCTGGTTCGAATTGAAATTTAGTTACATGATTGGAGTCGAATCGACTCCATCCGGGCGTTCTAGTGTTAAAAAATAACAAAAATCAGCATGTCAAAAATTTCAAAAAAATTCATAATTCGTTAAAAATTTAAGTTAAAAATAAAAGAAAAAAAAGGCATTCTGTATTTTTTTATGCTTAATCGAATGGTGTAACTGGTTTTTCTCTCCGATGATCACAAGTACCTTAGATTGATGACTGCCATTCTTTTATTTCATCTTGTAAAAAAACTGTTTAACGTAAAGCTATGAATTTTAGCAGGATTAATTAGCATCGCAAAATCTTTAAAATAAACTTTACCGCAACATTCTATCTGCAATAGAACGTTAGATATACCCATTTATGACCAAGTTTGGAAAATACGCAATTTCAGAAAAACCGCCCAGCGAAATAACGTTTTCTCGATGACTACCCCGGGATAAAAAGTTAGTCTTTTGTTTAAAAAAAAAATTAAGTTTTTATCTTTAGTAGTTTTCGAGAAAAGTGCTGTGACACAAAATTTTTGTCCGATTTTCAGAATACTCTACAGTACACCTACAGTATGCCATAAAAAAAAATAATTTTTGTGCTATGTTGTGCTTCTTGGTCAGACGAACATTTAAAAAAAAATCATCAAAATTGGATAAGTATTTAGTTAGTTATTGCAAAAAGAAAAATTGAAAAATCCGTGTGCACCATCGCTCAATCATATTATTGTAGCGCGCTGCCGCGAGCACAATGATGACATCGAAAGTTTCCACAAGTCTCTGTTTCAAAATTTTAAGATTAAAAATCTATTAAGTTTAAGATCTAAGACTGGTGATCTATTGAATTTGATTTTTTCTTGAGATTTTTCATTTTCATTTCCCTTTATTGTTTAGAAGTTGTAGAATCCCCATGAACCTATAAGCAATAGAAATGGAATCTAATCAGAAATGCAGGTTTTACTATGCTAACTAGTAAAACGAGGGTGTCAATGTGTTGCACACAACTTTAATTCACTTATTTATTTATTTTTATATTTAAGTCAAATACTATTAAATACCTTTTATGGTAATTTATTTACCTTTCTTAGATGACAAATTATCTGTTTTTTATAAATATGTAATCATAGTGAAATAAATAATCTTAATAGAATCATTAGTCTATGACATTCAATGTTTTAATAAAACTTCCTTTTCAAATTCCGTGATCATAACGAAAGTATCAATCATACCTAAAATAGAGCCCAATTTCATTTTATCTATGATATATAGATTTTCCATTTCTTATGTTTAATATGATCATTTCTTTTTACGTCAAAATACGAAAGATAATGTAAAAAGTTATTTTACTATAACAAACGTTCATGCACATATATAAATTTTAGTAGCACTACTGTGCAATGTTATCATGTATACTTTTTTTAAAAGAACAAAATGAAAAAATAAATTGTTAATATACAGCATGTTTATTTTCTTAGGAAAAAACGCAGTGATTTATTTTCTAAAGACCCTTTTGCTATTTCCATAGAAATAAATACAAAGAATATTTTCTGGACCTTATATTTACAACCTTTAAATAAGTTACTTTCACTTCAAGTTTCTGAACAAATACAATCGGAATTGAACTTGGTTGAAAGGTCCATCAGTCTATGACATCGAATAAATCCCAAATCTTTTTTTAACAATTTATGATTGATGATCTAGAACAAGAGTTGAATTCTGTTTTCATCCATATATATATATATATATATATATATATAGACTGGTGTCACACACATAATTGGCAATTAAGTAAGTAATAAAAGAAATATAAATCGAAATGTGGTGAAACTCCTGGTGTGTAAACAAAATAGTACGCGTCATATATTTTCGCGAAGAGTTTCCCCCGAAATCGAACAGGGGACCGTCAACAAATTGAAAAAGAACGAAGATCTTTTGGATAACCCTGTCAAAACTAATGCAGCAAAAGCGTTCAAACTGCAAATTATGATTAAGTGGCTTATTGTAATGTATTGTGTTTATTTTTATGAGGATAGCATGGATACTCGTAGAGAAATTAAGGTTTTTATAAAAACAGTCCTAAATTATTTGCTCATAATTTGCAGAGTTCTTAGTATAAAATAATGTTATTTTCTGAAAATATGACAAACATCATTGTACACAATACCCTGTCATCAGAATTTAAAAATAATAAAAATTGTATGAAAAATGAGTAGGTTTATTAAATAATTTTTCATTGCGCATGCGTCAACGATATCAAAATTTCATTTGCATATTGTGTTAGCTAAATGTATAGAGCAACCTCTGTAAAAGTTTTAAAAACATAGCTTGAAAATTCTGAAAATGTTTGCCTATAGAATCAGCTCAATATCCTGATTTCTAAAAGGAAGCAAAAAGATGAGGGGCTGTATCCATATTCCATTGTTTAGTGCCTACACAATATTGCACGTACGACTATATTTGGATAAAGCCCCTGATTTTTTTGCTTCCTCTTAGGAATAAGGATTTTGAGTTGATTCTATAGGCGACCATTTTCAGAATTTTCAAGCTATGTTTTTGAAACTTTTACAGAAGTTGCTCTATACATTTAGCTAACCCAATATGCAAATGAAATTTTGATATCGCTGACGCATGCGCAATGAAAAATTATTTACTAAACCTACTCATTTTTCATACAATTTTTATTATTTTAAAATTCTGATGACAGGGTATTGTGTACAATGATGTTTGTCATATTTTCAGAAAAGAACATTATTTTATATTAAGAACTCTGCAAATTATAAGCAAAAAATTTTGGACTGTTTTTATAAAAATCTTAATTTCTGTACGAGTATAGATGCTATCCTTATAAAAATAAACACAGTACATTACAATAAGCCACTTATTCATAATGTGCAGTTTGAACGCTTTTGCTACATTAGTTATGACAAGATTATCCAAAAGATCTTCGTTGTTTTTCAATTTGTTGACGGTCCCCTGTTCGATTTCGGGGAAAACTCTTCGCAAAAATATATGACGCGTACTATTTTGTTTACACACCTGGAGTTTCACCACATTTTGATTTATATTTCTTTTATTACCTACTTAATTACCAATTATGCTTAACTTTTGGGCACCAGTGTATATATATATGTATATATATATATTCATATATACACTATATTGCCATTGATTATTGGACACTTGCGATTTTAGGCATTTTACTAAATATCTAGAAAAATACATGATGAATTATCTCGAAACTCTTAGTGTATAAATATAATTGTATACGCCATACATCTCCGTGAAGATTTTTTACCCAAACTCCATAGGGGACCGTCAACAAATTAAAAATATGAATATCTTTTGAATAATCCTGTCAAAACTAATGTAGCAAAAGTACTCAAACTCTAGATTATGATTGAATGCCTTATTGTAATACACTGTGTTCATTTTTATGCAAATAGCATGCATATTCGCAGAGTAATTAATGTTTTTATAAAAATGGTCCCAAAATTTTCCATGTTTTTTCCTTATAATTTTCAGAGTTCTTAATATAAAATAATATTTTTTTCAGAAAATAGGACAAACAACATTGCAGAGAGTACCCTGTATTCAGAATTTAAAAATAATAAAAATTGTATGAAAAATGAGTAGGTTTACTAAATAATTTTTTACTGCGCATTCGTCAAAGATATCAAAATTTCATTTGCATATTATGTTAGTTAAATGTATAGAGCAACTTTTGTAAAAGTGTCAAAATCATAGCTTGAAAATTCTGAAAGGTATCGTCTATAGAAAAAGGACAAAATCCGTTGTTTCCAAAATGAAGCAAAAAAATGAGGGATTTTATCCAAATGTAGTAGTACCCCACTAAAAAAAATCTGAAGAAAATCTATAGCTTTTTGGCCCAAAATCTGTGGGAAATCCGAAGGTATTTGGCCCATTATGCAGATACTCTTAAGAATATCTTAAAAGATTCTGCAGATATTTTAAAGATAAAGCTAAGTCAGCAAATTTTCTTCAAATTTCTGTAGAATTTCTGTAGAAAGTGGCGATTTCTTCAGATAATCTTAAGATTATTTTTAGTGGGGTACATCCCGTATTGTGTATTCTATATTGACACTAATCAATGAATATATGGATACAACCCCTCTTGTTTTTGCTTCATTTTGAGAATAACGGATTTTCAACTAATTAAATTGACGATTATTTTCAGAATTTTCAAGTTATGATTTTGTGACTTTCACAAAAGTTGCTCTATACATTTAACTAACATAATATGCAAATGAAATTTCGATATCGTTGACGCATGCGCAGTAAAAAATTATTTAGTAAACCTACTCATTTTGTACAAAATTTTCATTATTTTTTAATTCTGATTACAAGGTACTGTGTGCAATGTTGTTTGTCATATTTTCTGAAAAAAATATTATTTTATATTGAAAATTATAAGGAAAAAACTTTAAAAAATTTGGGACCATTTTTATAAAAACCCTAATTACTCTGCGAGTATGCATGCTATTTGCATAAAAATGAACAAGGCATATTACAATAAGGCATTCAATCATAATCTAGAGTTTGAGCGCTTTTGCTACATTAGTTTTGACAGGGTTATTCAAAAGATATTCATTATTTTTTTTAATTGTTGACGGTCCCCTATGGAGTATTGGTAAAAAATATTCACGGCGATGTATGGCGTATACTATTATATTTATACACTAAGAGTTTCGAGATGATTCATCATGTATTTTTCTAGATATTTAGTAAAATGTCTAAAATCGCAAGTGTCCAATAATCAATGGCAATATAGTGTACATATATATATATATACATACAAGATGGAAAATCCAATTAACTGTAAAAAAAGGATGTTTTAACATATAAAATATAGTTACCATACTTGCCACTAGTAGTTATTTCAAGCTTTTATAGTACGTATCCATTTTCTTTAGTCTGCTCAATTCAGTTGTTATCATGCTGGGCAAAATATCCCTCGAGTAGTCGCGACTTTTTCCACAACGTCATTAGTCGCGCTCGGTCTTTTCGCCGCTTGCCCCCCGCATACCAAATATGTAAAATAAGAAATATTTTTCACCTAATATATGAAGATGACATTTTAATGAATATATAAATTTGCAGTTTTCTTAAATTATGCATTTTATTCATGAGATATTGAGTAATTCGAAAAAGTAAAAATGAACTGACATTAGTGATTGTTACGTAGACTTTTTCGCCAATTTCAACTTTGTTTCTAAAAATGTACCTGAAAGAAAAACAGAGGTGCCCTGTTACTTCACTAAGGTGTTCGAGAAACCTTCAAAGTCAGCTACACGGTATATCTCCTTTGTATTTGTAGTCTGATACAAGTTAGGAGAAGATAAGTTATACGTGCGGCGAAAAGACCGACACGCGACTACTGACGGGATATGAAGAGCTTTGATATATTCCTTCCGTCTTGGCACCAGTTTTTTATGAGTTCGATAGAACTGGTTTTCTTGAATTTCCTTATAAGAAAGCAATAATTTCAGTCACTTTTTTGTCTTACCGCCCTGCAGTTATACCTTGTTGTAGCAAGATAGCACATCTCGAAATTAATTTCCATAATTCTCTGGGCTGATATTTATGTTTCAGAGGCCTAGAGCATCAATACTTAACACTGATGTCATTTGGCGAATTGCACATTTGACGATGAAATTTGACTTTTATTAAAATCTTTTAAACTTCTAACTGTCGCACATTTTGAAATTTTACATAATCGGTTAGCCAAAAGAAAAGTTACTTTCAAAGACAGTTTTTGTGGAAACTGCATCCCTATTTATTTGAAAATTGTATATTAATTTATTCAATTTTTATGATTTTTAAAATATTTTCCAATCAACCTTCTATAAGCAGACGATTTCGAAAAATATATCTTGTTTGCATTTAAACTAATATACAAAGCTCGGCATTTGCTTTCAACTTGAGTTCCATAGCGCATAAAAAATTCACCAATAAATAAAATAATAAAATGTAAACAAAACAAATTTAAGACATGAATTAAACTATGCGTTTAAACTACTAAAACGTTCAGACTTTAAAAATGGAAATGCAAAGTTTGGTGTCTTTGGCGAATTCGTCATTGATTGGTCAAAATCTTTTTTGAATTGATTTTAGCGGTTAGCTATTAAGGATTACTCTAATTTCACACTATTTTTTTTACTTATGTATATTTATATACAAAAAATATAAAAAAATTTAAAAGTAAATATACTATTACTTATATACAAATTTACTTATATATATTTTACATATTTTTTACTTATACATATTCATATATTTTACTTATATTATATTCATGTAAAGTTCTGTGTAGCTTGGAGTTTGAAGATAACATGTTTTCTTATCTGTAACTTAACCTATATTATTGTAGTTGGATAGCATAGTATGAACAAGCATCAATGAATGGATATTTTACCTAAGAACATTTGTATAAAGGCGCATAATGAAGGAATATCTTTTTGTGATTATTCATTTTCTAGTTTCAGTGCAACGATGTAATTTGAAATTCGGGAACAAATGCAATCGAAATCGAGCGTATTGATTCTATTATTCTAAAACATAAAAACATTAGACAAATATATTTTTAATATTATTATTGATGTCGGTAATGGAGTTGTTTTCCTTTCATATTTGATATAAGAATTGAAAAAATTCTGTTATTTTATATGCATTAAGAAAGATTCTAATGAATAATAAATTTATAATATGTATTGTGAAAAAATAAGAATTGTTCCAGTATGCATAGTGTAACGAATGTTGATCTTGTCAAGTGTATTTATTTTTTTAAAGAGGAGATGCAAACTAAAATTTATTCCAACATTCTATGAGAGCCTATTTGTGAAAAAACGCACAACCCACCTTTATTTTATTTTCCAAAACACATTTGTTATTCCATGTGGAATAGTAAGACGATTGCCTTTTTTTAAATTTTAACCACCATTTCTTTTCTTCAAAATGGACTATTATATTTTAAATTATTATAATCTTAATATCATTTGCTTGAAAGATTCATTAGTCTATGGCATAAAAAGTTCCACAAATCCTTCTTTTAAAGCTGATATTTATGTAAGACACTGAATAAAAGAGAAATGAATTCTGTTTTCTCTTTCTAATTCACATTTCTTTCTCGTTTGTTTTCTGCAGTCAAAACAATTCTAATTAACGATTAAATATTTAATATATAGCAGAAAAGTTTTTGAACATAGAAAACTTTCTAATTTACATTATATCATTGTTGCACATGATTCTCGAAAGTGTTTGCGTTTTAAGAGAAGAAAAAATTAACTAAAGTACATTTTATAATACTATGAAATATATATTCTCTAAACAAAAGAGCACTGTGGACTTTTAATTTTTTTTCCAAAACACACTTGTTATTCACAACAAAATAATAAGAAGATTACTTTTCCGTACGACTCTTTTCTTTTACTAAAAATCCCACTCTATTTGAAATAATCTAATCGGAAGTCCCATTACATCAAAGAGATGAAGATCTATAGAATCAGAAAGTCCATAAATCTTTCTTTTAAAATTCAAAGATGATTTGGAACGAAAAAAAAAAAATTCTGTTTGTCAGATATCTATTCCAGATTCGTTTGTTATCTATACGTAAAAGAATTCTTATTGATGAACAAATGTTAAGGACATTGCAAAAAAAATTTATATTTTAATAAACAGAGCTGCGTAAAATTTTATATCTCTCACTTTCTTTTAATGCAGTAACAAACACCATAGTATTAAATATCTTTCAAATTGCTCAAATTAGAAAGAATACCAATAAATAACCCACGTGTGTGCGCAACAAGTGCCTTACGGAAATTTTAATAATTATAATTTGAAATTTCATTATCTTTAATTATTATTTTGAAATTGTTTATAATGAAAAGTGGTATTTTGTTAATATGTTCTTCAAACTCGATAAATGACAACTGTCATTCTGCAATATGAGAATTGCGTAGAAATCAGAACTTTATATATTAATTGTACAAACTCTTTAATGTATGCTAATTGCGCAAAAATGTATTATTTTGTAAAGGTTTATACCTTTATACATTGGCATTCGATACAAAATAACATCTGCATAAAATGAATGTCAAGGAAAAAATAAATAATAATAATAACACTTATATTTGAAATCACTTTTAATTTTTTAAAACAATATCGCATACTGAAACAAATTTACTTTACCTAAAATATTGACATTCATTATCAACTAATAAATAAAACAAAAATGTTGAATATTCATCTTGTTAGCTTGAATATTCTTATTTCTCTAAAAAATCTTGAAAAAAAAAAAGGAAATTTATTTACAAGAAAAATAATCTTATATAAATTGAATATTTTCCAACTGAGCAAAAAATTTTCTAGATCAAAAATCATTTTTTTTTTAAATCTCGGTTTGATTTTTGGCCTGGACAATTTTTCGCTCAGTTGAAAAATATTCAATTTGTATGATAAATTTACCAAAAAATTTGATAGTGTTAAAATAATTACATATCTACGTACCCGTACTCTATATGGAGTTCCTTCGCCTGTGGTTTATTCTGTGGAGCTGTCTAGATGACAGACCAGATGTTATGACCAATAAGTTTATCTGAGGAAGAAATGCCCACCGATTTTCACCCAGTTAGCTTAAACGTTAAAGGACTGACATTAAAAGACAAGAATATGGGTTCGCTTCCCGGCCTGGGCAATTATTTGCTCAGTTGGAAAATATTCAATTTGTATATAATAATACTTTATACAGATTACGTTCCAATTATAATACAGTATTATCTCGATCCATCGTTTTTCAAAGGTTACGGAGAAAAAAGCGATGAATGCGGGAAAACGATGAATGCAGATTAATTTCAAAATAAGAAAAATACACAATGTTTATCATTATTAATGCATGCAATGTATATAGTATACTATTAAATACTAATTTGTTGCTCACTAAACTGTAAAAACAATAAATCGAAGTTATAGAAAATTGATATTCATTTTCAAAAAATCAATAATTTTTTTGTCTTTTTTGTTCATTTTTTTAAAATTAAAAAATAAAATTTCAGGATATACAGCATTTTCTTGGTCATTATTTGTAATTTCGGTACTCTCTGGTTATCTCGTCGAGCATTTTTGCCAAATTATAAAAATTACCAAACTAATATGCCAAGTTATACATGTTGAAATAATTTTTATTTTAAATAATCAAAAAACAAATAAATTAGTAAATCATGAATAAAATTGCAAATAAAAAGTGGAATTAAAAACCACTTAATGACGATTTAAACATGGATATCACGCTTAATGTCATTGTATGTGACATTCACAACCATCCATTATTGGCATTTAATTTATAATTTGGCCATAGTTTTTTGGTCGTCGGGATAACCAAGTAGTACCGTAATTTTATATGCTTATATAAAAGTTCGTCAAGTTCTTCAACGGCATGAACGTTATCCTCTGCTTCTTCATCTATATTTTATTTATTTGCTTTATCACACATTTCTCTTACGTTTGGGACATCATATGTCGCAACATTTTGATCAATGGTAACATAATCGCATCCTTTACTATATACAAGCATTCTTCGTCTGCATTGTTGTCGATATCATGAACACAAACAGCACAAATCAGTTATTTTAGGATAAAAGAAGTAATTTCAGTTTGTATATCGTATGGATTCGTATGACTTCGGTGAGGAAAAAATTTTTTCAACGATGAATGCGGGAAATGACTTTTAGAAAAACGATAGTTGGGGTTTGTTAATATTAATTGGGTACAATTTGCGCAGGGACCGTAGAAATAAAACGATCAATGCTGCAAAACGATGGAAGTGGGAACGATAGATCGGGGTTTCATTGGTTATTATAATTATATAGTATAAGAATATCAATAAGAATTCTATAAAAATTTCAAGTTGGTGCATAACACAAGATTAGTTACATTCTTATCCTATTAAAAATATCCGTTCGAATACCTTGATATTTTCATAAGTAATGATAAACATTTTTTTTTATTTAAAAGTAAACTAAAGTAAAGTAACTCTAATATTTTACAAAATTCTTGTTGTTAAGAAAAACCGTACTATCTCAATATTTTGTTCGTTCATGAAATATTCGTATTCATATCGAAATGAAATAAAGAATACTTTTTACGATCAAACATTTCCTATCCTAAAATACTTCTCTATCATTTGAAAATGCTGAACAAATATAATCGGAATCAAAGTTATTTGAAGGAGTCGTACCATTAGTATATGACATCAAAAGTTTTAGAAATCTTTATTATAAAATACAAAGATTAATGTTCACAGAAAAGAAACTGATTTCTTTTATTTTCTTATGATATAAATTTTCAAATTTAGAATGTTGTCTGTAATCTGAAGAATTCTTAACACTGATAAAAATCAAAGATATTGTAAAATGTTGTTTCTGATATAATTTCCAAAGGTCTTAGAATAGATATTTAATTTACTATCTTATTTTGCGAATCTGATTCCTTTAAAATGAACAGTTATTTTTGGTGGAACAATTCCATAATTTTTTTCTATAAAAATAAAA
This sequence comes from Maratus speculifer, assembly GCA_964019185.1. Lineage (NCBI taxonomy): Eukaryota > Metazoa > Arthropoda > Arachnida > Araneae > Salticidae > Maratus > Maratus speculifer. The sequence continues at coordinate 297,590,479 of OZ025292.1, forward strand.
CGTAAAGCGCTAAGTAATGAGGAATTCACATTTTATAATGGGAAACTGTCCAATAACATATTTTAAAATTACTGCATATCACAATTTATTTATTACATCAAATTTTTTACAATAACTAAATACAAAGATGTGTGACAGCTAAAAATGCTGCCTAAATATATAGTTTCTTTGACACCTATATTTATCAATTTTGTTTGATTTTAGCAATTTACAGAATCCTTAGCTACAAGAAAAACATTCAAAGATATAATAAAAAATATTCTGATACAAAAAGTGATAGCATTTATATGCCATAAAAAAACATCATGCATATATCGTTTCTCAAAACAGAATATTTACTTTAAGATGATTAAATTAATTTTTTTCACATGGTTAAATTTAAACATTGGAGTACATGTAGTAAGTATCAGAATACGGATATTACATTAAAGCTTTTTGAGATGCTTCGATGAGATAATTTTTAGATATCACAGAACACACGTGTTCCCCAAAATTTCCAGTTTTAACATTAGCTTTTAGATATTATACCTTTATTTTTTAACATAATGTGTAATAGGCGATGTTCATTACTTGTATGCTCTGTTCGACAAAAAGATTCCACAGCAACCTTCAGATTTTAAATGTGGAAACAGGGAAAAAATTTAGACCTATGTTTTTTCAGCGAGTGATTGGCCACAATTGCAACGAGGGAAACAACAAAATATTGATTTGTTATCACACTGTCATGCTTGAAATTGTTCGTACTTGTAGCAATTGTCTCTTTTGATCTTGTTCAATATTTATATTAATCTGTGTAAGAAGAGCACTTTCGATTTCTGCCGATAAAAAGTTTCTTTCAATCATTTAAAAAAAATTCCGCATTTTTTTCTGTTTTTTATACTTATGATAATTATCGAAGATGTGCATTAGCAAAAAGTAAATACCTCAATCTTTTTTAAGTTTAAAATTTTTTGAAATGTTTCTATTATGATTTGATATCTTTTGGAAAATTCTTAATCTGTGTGTTACGAATGGTTTGACCGCGTCATACAAATAAATGATTCACAGGACTTAGTCAAATTTCGGATTAAATTAAATCCCGATATAAATTTGTGCTGGTGAAGATTCAGTGCATAGGTTTAATAGATCTCTCTGTTATGTTCCATTAATAGTGATTTCCAGTATATTTATATTACAAAATTATTTTTTTTCACTAAAATTAACCTTATATTATATTTATTTCCATTTAACAATATTCAGTATTTATTCCGGCTTATTAAATTAAAATCCTATTATTAGATTTAATGTATTAATCTTCATAGAAACGATATGCATTCTTGATTTGCATGAAAAAACATTTATTTCGATATGCATAAATCTAAAAAAAGGCTGTAAATAAAAAATATTCTTAAATAATCTATATTTTTTCAAACTTCTAATAATACTCACTGTTTCCCTGTTTTTTACCACCCAGTTTATGCCGAAAAAAGTAACATTAAAGACTTATTCAAAACATCATTATTTTTATTTTTTTCTTTACATTTTATGTTAGTTACGAATTAATAAATTAACTTATTTTCCTTTTTTTGTGAAATTATCGTCTGTGGAATACACTCAATCTACTTTCGATTATTAAATAAGTTAAATAATAATCTTTGAAATAAATTATCGTCTGCAGAAGATTCAATTCTCCAAATTTTAATCTTGGCGCAAAAGACCGGCTTCTATTTACATGAAGAGATCGTGTTGGATATTATCGAATGTTCTATAAACTTTATTTTTACTTAAGCTAGGAGACCAGGAGATGAATGATTATTGGGTTTTGATCAAGCTGCCGGGAAGCTATGACGAATTCTGTCATTTTTTTGGAACGTTTATTCTTTTTAGCTGAATTCACTTCGCCGGCATTTAAGAGCATTTTGCGGAGGATTTGACTGCAGAAATAAATTTCATGTTGTAAAAATATGTTTGAAGGCGTTTTCTTTTCTTCAATTGTGCTACGACTCTTGTGTGGTAAACGGGATAACAATATTCTTTTGACAAGCATAATAACGTTGCGATGATATCACCGGCTCCCTATCTCAAAATGTTACATTTATAGCTCAGGTAATAATGCACAAATTTTCACTTCTGTACTGATCACCAATCTCACAGTTATGTTGCAATTCTCAAATACTTCCAAGCACATTGTTACAAGTTCACTTATTTTCAACAGCAATCCTTGGCTGTGGTCCTTATTACAGAAAAAAAACAATGATACGATGAACGTTAAACTGAATCTTGTTTTCTGTTTAGTAGAAATGACATATTTATACTTTAGAACGTGAGATTCTAAACTCTACTTACCAAAAATTTTAAAAACCGAGTTTTCTCTCTCAATCTAATCTATTGGTGAACATGCATAAAAAAACACTGCAATCGAAAAAGAAAACCCTAATTTTATCATGTATTTCTTGCTTTGTAAAATCTTGATTTACAAGGAAAATCATTGGAAGCAAAGATGTGTTTCGTGAATTTTTTGGATAAGACAAGTTTTAAAATTGATGTTCTGTTTTTATTTTAAGAGTTAACTATTTTTGATTATTTTAGAATGTGAATAACATTGCTTGCTATAATTTTAAAAAAATCGTTACTCATTACTCTATTCTAAAAAAAGTAATTATAAAATGTAGCAAAAAGTTATTTCAAACAAATAAGCTTCCCTATTTAACGGAAATTCATATCATAGGATTTTCTTTTTTTCAAGCTATTAAGAAAACGTAACAGAAAGGGCGGATTTTGGTTTGATTACGCCTTCACAAAGCAAATATTATATATCAGGTAAACACAAAGCAGAAAATCAACACTTAAACCGAAGGTCTTTTTTGTTATCAACTTTAAAGACTTTCTGTAGTGTTAGAACAGTATTTGAATGTATTGTTACTGTATGCATTTTCTGTTAATAACGTACACTACAGAAATATTTTAAACTGCTTGATTCAATTTCTTTTTTATGTAATTATCTGGCATATTTTCTAATTTGCAAGCGTTTATTCCTTCAATATCTTCCAAAATGTGGTGCCCACAAAATATTGAATCATAAACACGTGTTTATGATAGTTGTCATTTTAAACAGTTTTCAACAGAATTGAAAAGTGTTTATGAATTATGTATGTCTGTCCGTGCTCTAACTCGCAATGTAATTTATGTGTCATATTTGGTATTGAAAATTTATTGTGTATCCGCTGTCATTAATTTACAGAGACACTCGAAAAATTCTTTTACATTACGGTCAGGAACGAAAATCTTTTTTAGTGCATTTTAGTTGCACTTATTAAACATAACTGAATTGATGAACAGAACTCAGAAGATAGCAAAATGCTTTATAAAGTTTAGAGTAAGTAGCAAATATAGATCGATTACAAGGACACACAAGAAGATTCGATTGTATTATTATTCATTTTATGTGATAAATAAAAATTCTTTAATGTATATTTTAATGATGTTACACTATTTAAATAAAGTTCATGCACATTACTGAGATGCAAAACAGCATATTTTCCATAGATTTCCTAGTATGTAGGAATTCATCATGTATTTAGAGAGACATTCTAAAGAATTCGATTACAAGACTCACTATGAGCCACAATTCACGGTGTAAATTTTCAGTTATGACATGCATTTTGAAAAAATAACTTATTTTTATTGTATTACAGGGTTTGTACGTTTCAAGGACATTCAAGCACTTTTTATCAGAATCTTTTAAAAGTATTGTTTGTCTTTATTAAAGAAAAAATAAGCTATCTGCAGATATAGCGAATAAGGGCTTTAAGAAATTTATAGTGGTAAATCACCTCAACCTCAAATCTCCAGAATTTCCTAATGCATTACGAATCCTACATTACGAGGTGTGTATGTATATCATAAGCATGGTTTCACATAATATTGACACATATTAGGTGAAAATAGTGAGGGATGGGACATCTGTAATAATGCTTAAAATAAGATTTATTTTTACGATGGTAGGTCAGTACGTAGATCACAAACCCACATGAGAGGTTAGAAAAAGTACGCTCACAGGCAACAGTATTCAAATATAAGATGTTAATTTCAAATTTATGTCAAAACAGTTGTATAAAAAGAGCAGGAGCTATAAATAATCTTTTGAAAATCGAATAAAAAATCCTTCATAACTTTAATGAAAATAATAAATTAATGAATATAAAATTAATATATAATGAATATAATAATATTATAATTTATTTAATTAATAATATGATAATATAATTTTTAATGATGACTATAAAATTAATAAACGGTCAAATGCAAGTATTACTAGCATATATAGGGTACAGTAAATATATTTGTTAGCAACTGTATTATTACGAACAAATAATTAGACTTAGTAAAAAAATCTATTACTTAGGGTTATTTATAATTTTTTGTAATAGCAAAGTAAAAATTAATATACCATGAAAATTCAGAGAAATATGGAACAGAAATAGCACAAAAATGTCATTCTTTTTTTAATCTTATCAAATCTGTTTATGAAGATCTTAATTCGGTGCTGGCAAATAAAACTAGGTTATATTTAAACTTCATTTGGCATTACATTATCCCAAATTCAGCATAGTAATAATGTATTCTTTTTTACAGTGTATTTAAAACAAACCCTTGTTCAAAATTTAAATTTAGAATTGTGCTAAGTGCGTTTAGAAAGGAGATTGCAAAGCTGCAATTCTTCCCTTGCTCCATTCAGCATTTTTCACAATATGTTTATGATTAATATTTTAAAAAATGGATATTATATTGACAACGCAAATTACTATATTCATAATGCTACTCATTGCAAACTAGTTGCGATAACAATAGCAATCATGTGATTACATCTAATTAAATTAGTCGGGTTTAAGCAATTTGAGGTTTATTTTTTATATATTATTTCTGCGCACAACAGTACACACATATATCATTTAAAGCTGTTATCTAAGCTTTGAAGCCGAAACACATAGAGTACGCCGCCCGTTTTTTTTATGTATATCCAAACCGTCCGAGCTTTTAATCATTTTTACATCTGCTAGTTACCGGCAATTTTTTCGAAAATAATTATCGACAATTATTTTATGCATATGCAAAGACATATATTTCTAGTTTTTCTCAGCTCCTTTGCTGAACACTTGCAAATCAAGATTTGTGTATAATAGAAAAATGCGATTAAAAAAAAACTATGTAGGGTAATCTCCACAGTTTTCCTTCAAAGATTAAATTATCTACTATTTATTTTAGCCATAAATAATGATTCGCAATATTTAATAAGAACTATTTAATGTAAAATATTTTTAAAGTTTTATTTTATCAACAAAAGACCTAATAACTTTCTTTCCTACTATTATTGAAAAATATTCCCTCTCTTAAAAAATATTTTAAGTAAAATTATGTCATTATTTTTTTTTTATCTAACTATAAATTTTTATCTGATGAAACGAAAAACAAATTAAAACAGAAATATGTTTTTACCTACGAATATTTAAATTAAATCCGCTAGAAAGTTCATATTAAAAATAACACATCAGTTTTAATAGTTACAAATTATTCGTTCACATCTGAAGTGGAACAAGTGCATTTTTCACAATTTGAAGCTACATCGAGTTAAAGTATCGTCTAGATTGTAATTTTTCCATTTGTCTAATATATGTTTTCGCTTTGGCCTAAAATTATAATAAATCTCTAAAAAATTCTAAAGTAAATTGGGTGAAGATGCCGCAGTTTTTTTATTTGTTTTAAAAATTGTTTGTTTATTTTAAGTGTTATTCTTGGGTATTCTGTTAACCCCTTGGGGACGAGTGACACGTATACGTGACGCAAAAGGGCTTAAGAATCCTTCTTTATACACATTAGTAAAATTTTACTGTAACATTTGCCTTATTTAACCGGAGCATTTTCTTGATTTAATAAGGCACAAAGTTCTTTTTTTTTTAAACGGAAACAAAACATTAAAAATTTCTTTAAAAGTCCCTGTCGCGAAAGAGTTAAAGTTTATATTCTGATACATGATTTTAAAACATATTTCATTTTACAGATGTTGTAGAAAGCATCAAAAATTTTGTTTTTATAAAGTATTGCATTTCGGCTTGCTAGCCTAAACTATGGATAAGATGGTAAGCGGTAAACCCCGGTTACCTCCACTGACTTGACGTAAAGAACTTGTATCCGGCGACTATTTATGTTTTGCAGAAAGAAAAGATACCCGTACTTTCTAAAAACATCAGTTATATTTCACTGGTATTTAAACTAAGACTTATATAGGCAAACAGAAAAGTCACGCAAAAGATTTTGTACACTTACCAGAAATGTTAAGACAAAATAGCAATGAAAAAGCACAATTAAAAAATTTGTAAAAAGAACGCAAACGGAAATTAAATTATAAAAAAGAACCCCTCTTGCTTACAACTAAGCAACGGTACGTTTCCATGAGTGCTTGCGTCTACGAAAACTTCGTAATACGGAATTATGTAAACATGGCATCCCACGTTAAATTACCCTAGTGTTAGCTGTAAAATGTTTACTGATAATAATAATAACAATAATAATAATAATAATAATAATAATAAACAAACAATCTGATTCTCAATTTAAGACTGTGATCTTGCTCCACTTCAGTTCTGAACGCCTCAAATAATAGAGTTCGTTTTAATACATCTTTAAAGTCTCAGGGGTAATTTTAAAAACATTGGTAGAATGCATTACTTCTCATTGTATATTCGGAAATCATTTGCAGGTTCATGCTTTATTCGGCAATGAAACGGGAAAGTTATTTTAAGATAAAGAGATAAAGAACTTGCATTGATTTGTATGAAAAAAAAATAATATGACTTTTGTTTTTCTTCATATTATTCAGATGAAATTGTAAATCGTACTGAAACAGCAAAACAATTACTTTTCAAGAGGTAGAAGAAAATTACATTTAAAGAAGATTTTATTACTTTTATTTAACAAAAACTAATAACATTTAAATTTATATATATTATGTGCAAAAATGTATATATGTGTACATGTATGTATACATCTGAAGATTGTAGTTAAGGGTTAAATATGAAACAATTATAAAAATTAAAATTTTGGAGCATAATTTCTTAAAAGGATACATTTAATAAATCATTTCTATTGATTTTTACACTTCTAAAAATGGTTTAATTCCCGTTTTTAAAACTAAATTATCAAATTGAAAATTCAGTTTCTCCTTTTTAGCTTATAATTATCGTCTGCAGAAGATTCAATTCTCCAAATTTTAATCTTGGCGCAAAAGACCGGCTTCTATTTACATGAAGAGATCGTGTTGGATATTATCGAATGTTCTATAAACTTTATTTTTACTTAAGCTAGGAGACCAGGAGATGAATGATTATTGGGTTTTGATCAAGCTGCCGGGAAGCTATGACGAATTCTGTCATTTTTTTGGAACGTTTATTCTTTTTAGCTGAATTCACTTCGCCGGCATTTAAGAGCATTTTGCGGAGGATTTGACTGCAGAAATAAATTTCATGTTGTAAAAATATGTTTGAAGGCGTTTTCTTTTCTTCAATTGTGCTACGACTCTTGTGGTAAACGGGATAACAATATTCTTTTGACAAGCATAATAACGTTGCGATGATATCACCGGCTCCCTATCTCAAAATGTTACATTTATAGCTCAGGTAATAATGCACAAATTTTCACTTCTGTACTGATCACCAATCTCACAGTTATGTTGCAATTCTCAAATACTTCCAAGCACATTGTTACAAGTTCACTTATTTTCAACAGCAATCCTTGGCTGTGGTCCTTATTACAGAAAAAAAACAATGATACGATGAACGTTAAACTGAATCTTGTTTTCTGTTTAGTAGAAATGACATATTTATACTTTAGAACGTGAGATTCTAAACTCTACTTACCAAAAATTTTAAAAACCGAGTTTTCTCTCTCAATCTAATCTATTGGTGAACATGCATAAAAAAACACTGCAATCGAAAAAGAAAACCCTAATTTTATCATGTATTTCTTGCTTTGTAAAATCTTGATTTACAAGGAAAATCATTGGAAGCAAAGATGTGTTTCGTGAATTTTTTGGATAAGACAAGTTTTAAAATTGATGTTCTGTTTTTATTTTAAGAGTTAACTATTTTTGATTATTTTAGAATGTGAATAACATTGCTTGCTATAATTTTAAAAAAATCGTTACTCATTACTCTATTCTAAAAAAAGTAATTATAAAATGTAGCAAAAAGTTATTTCAAACAAATAAGCTTCCCTATTTAACGGAAATTCATATCATAGGATTTTCTTTTTTTCAAGCTATTAAGAAAACGTAACAGAAAGGGCGTATTTTGGTTTGATTACGCCTTCACAAAGCAAATATTATATATCAGGTAAACACAAAGCAGAAAATCAACACTTAAACCGAAGGTCTTTTTTGTTATCAACTTTAAAGACTTTCTGTAGTGTTAGAACAATATTTGAATGTAGTGTTACTGTATGCATTTTCTGTTAATAACGTACACTACAGAAATATTTTAAACTGCTTGATTCAATTTCTTTTTTATGTAATTATCTGGCATATTTTCTAATTTGCAAGCGTTTATTCCTTCAATATCTTCCAAAATGTGGTGCCCACAAAATATTGAATCATAAACACGTGTTTATGATAGTTGTCATTTTAAACAGTTTTCAACAGAATTGAAAAGTGTTTATGAATTATGTATGTCTGTCCGTGCTCTAACTCGCAATGTAATTTATGTGTCATATTTGGTATTGAAAATTTATTGTGTATCCGCTGTCATTAATTTACAGAGACACTCGAAAAATTCTTTTACATTACGGTCAGGAACGAAAATCTTTTTTAGTGCATTTTAGTTGCACTTATTAAACATAACTGAATTGATGAACAGAACTCAGAAGATAGCAAAATGCTTTATAAAGTTTAGAGTAAGTAGCAAATATAGATCGATTACAAGGACACACAAGAAGATTCGATTGTATTATTATTCATTTTATGTGATAAATAAAAATTCTTTAATGTATATTTTAATGATGTTACACTATTTAAATAAAGTTCATGCACATTACTGAGATGCAAAACAGCATATTTTCCATAGATTTCCTAGTATGTAGGAATTCATCATGTATTTAGAGAGACATTCTAAAGAATTCGATTACAAGACTCACTATGAGCCACAATTCACGGTGTAAATTTTCAGTTATGACATGCATTTTGAAAAAATAACTTATTTTTATTGTATTACAGGGTTTGTACGTTTCAAGGACATTCAAGCACTTTTTATCAGAATCTTTTAAAAGTATTGTTTGTCTTTATTAAAGAAAAAATAAGCTATCTGCAGATATAGCGAATAAGGGCTTTAAGAAATTTATAGTGGTAAATCACCTCAACCTCAAATCTCCAGAATTTCCTAATGCATTACGAATCCTACATTACGAGGTGTGTATGTATATCATAAGCATGGTTTCACATAATATTGACACATATTAGGTGAAAATAGTGAGGGATGGGACATCTGTAATAATGCTTAAAATAAGATTTATTTTTACGATGGTAGGTCAGTACGTAGATCACAAACCCACATGAGAGGTTAGAAAAAGTACGCTCACAGGCAACAGTATTCAAATATAAGATGTTAATTTCAAATTTATGTCAAAACAGTTGTATAAAAAGAGCAGGAGCTATAAATAATCTTTTGAAAATCGAATAAAAAATCCTTCATAACTTTAATGAAAATAATAAATTAATGAATATAAAATTAATATATAATGAATATAATAATATTATAATTTATTTAATTAATAATATGATAATATAATTTTTAATGATGACTATAAAATTAATAAACGGTCAAATGCAAGTATTACTAGCATATATAGGGTACAGTAAATATATTTGTTAGCAACTGTATTATTACGAACAAATAATTAGACTTAGTAAAAAAATCTATTACTTAGGGTTATTTATAATTTTTTGTAATAGCAAAGTAAAAATTAATATACCATGAAAATTCAGAGAAATATGGAACAGAAATAGCACAAAAATGTCATTCTTTTTTTAATCTTATCAAATCTGTTTATGAAGATCTTAATTCGGTGCTGGCAAATAAAACTAGGTTATATTTAAACTTCATTTGGCATTACATTATCCCAAATTCAGCATAGTAATAATGTATTCTTTTTTACAGTGTATTTAAAACAAACCCTTGTTCAAAATTTAAATTTAGAATTGTGCTAAGTGCGTTTAGAAAGGAGATTGCAAAGCTGCAATTCTTCCCTTGCTCCATTCAGCATTTTTCACAATATGTTTATGATTAATATTTTAAAAAATGGATATTATATTGACAACGCAAATTACTATATTCATAATGCTACTCATTGCAAACTAGTTGCGATAACAATAGCAATCATGTGATTACATCTAATTAAATTAGTCGGGTTTAAGCAATTTGAGGTTTATTTTTTATATATTATTTCTGCGCACAACAGTACACACATATATCATTTAAAGCTGTTATCTAAGCTTTGAAGCCGAAACACATAGAGTACGCCGCCCGTTTTTTTTATGTATATCCAAACCGTCCGAGCTTTTAATCATTTTTACATCTGCTAGTTACCGGCAATTTTTTCGAAAATAATTATCGACAATTATTTTATGCATATGCAAAGACATATATTTCTAGTTTTTCTCAGCTCCTTTGCTGAACACTTGCAAATCAAGATTTGTGTATAATAGAAAAATGCGATTAAAAAAAAAACTATGTAGGGTAATCTCCACAGTTTTCCTTCAAAGATTAAATTATCTACTATTTATTTTAGCCATAAATAATGATTCGCAATATTTAATAAGAACTATTTAATGTAAAATATTTTTAAAGTTTTATTTTATCAACAAAAGACCTAATAACTTTCTTTCCTACTATTATTGAAAAATATTCCCTCTCTTAAAAAATATTTTAAGTAAAATTATATCATTATTTTTTTTTTATCTAACTATAAATTTTTATCTGATGAAACGAAAAACAAATTAAAACAGAAATATGTTTTTACCTACGAATATTTAAATTAAATCCGCTAGAAAGTTCATATTAAAAATAACACATCAGTTTTAATAGTTACAAATTATTCGTTCACATCTGAAGTGGAACAAGTGCATTTTTCACAATTTGAAGCTACATCGAGTTAAAGTATCGTCTAGATTGTAATTTTTCCATTTGTCTAATATATGTTTTCGCTTTGGCCTAAAATTATAATAAATCTCTAAAAAATTCTAAGGTAAATTGGGTGAAGATGCCGCAGTTTTTTTATTTGTTTTAAAAATTGTTTGTTTATTTTAAGTGTTATTCTTGGGTATTCTGTTAACCCCTTGGGGACGAGTGACACGTATACGTGACGCAAAAGGGCTTAAGAATCCTTCTTTATACACATTAGTAAAATTTTACTGTAACATTTGCCTTATTTAACCGGAGCATTTTCTTGATTTAATAAGGCACAAAGTTCTTTTTTTTTTAAACGGAAACAAAACATTAAAAATTTCTTTAAAAGTCCCTGTCGCGAAAGAGTTAAAGTTTATATTCTGATACATGATTTTAAAACATATTTCATTTTACAGATGTTGTAGAAAGCATCAAAAATTTTGTTTTTATAAAGTATTGCATTTCGGCTTGCTAGCCTAAACTATGGATAAGATGGTAAGCGGTAAACCCCGGTTACCTCCACTGACTTGACGTAAAGAACTTGTATCCGGCGACTATTTATGTTTTGCAGAAAGAAAAGATACCCGTACTTTCTAAAAACATCAGTTATATTTCACTGGTATTTAAACTAAGACTTATATAGGCAAACAGAAAAGTCACGCAAAAGATTTTGTACACTTACCAGAAATGTTAAGACAAAATAGCAATGAAAAAGCACAATTAAAAAATTTGTAAAAAGAACGCAAACGGAAATTAAATTATAAAAAAGAACCCCTCTTGCTTACAACTAAGCAACGGTACGTTTCCATGAGTGCTTGCGTCTACGAAAACTTCGTAATACGGAATTATGTAAACATGGCATCCCACGTTAAATTACCCTAGTGTTAGCTGTAAAATGTTTACTGATAATAATAATAACAATAATAATAATAATAATAATAATAATAAACAAACAATCTGATTCTCAATTTAAGACTGTGATCTTGCTCCACTTCAGTTCTGAACGCCTCAAATAATAGAGTTCGTTTTAATACATCTTTAAAGTCTCAGGGGTAATTTTAAAAACATTGGTAGAATGCATTACTTCTCATTGTATATTCGGAAATCATTTGCAGGTTCATGCTTTATTCGGCAATGAAACGGGAAAGTTATTTTAAGATAAAGAGATAAAGAACTTGCATTGATTTGTATGAAAAAAAAATAATATGACTTTTGTTTTTCTTCATATTATTCAGATGAAATTGTAAATCGTACTGAAACAGCAAAACAATTACTTTTCAAGAGGTAGAAGAAAATTACATTTAAAGAAGATTTTATTACTTTTATTTAACAAAAACTAATAACATTTAAATTTATATATATTATGTGCAAAAATGTATATATGTGTACATGTATGTATACATCTGAAGATTGTAGTTAAGAGTTAAATATGAAACAATTATAAAAATTAAAATTTTGGAGCATAATTTCTTAAAAGGATACATTTAATAAATCATTTCTATTGATTTTTACACTTCTAAAAATGGTTTAATTCCCGTTTTTAAAACTAAATTATCAAATTGAAAATTCAGTTTCTCCTTTTTAGCTCTTTCCAACAAAGTTGAAAAGTGCTTATGCATTCGGTTTGTCTGTCTGTCCGTCTATCCGCGCTCTAACTCACGTAAATATAATCGAATCGCCATGAACTTTTAGGACGTTATTGAAGTTTACCCCATCACGAAACCTATTGAAAATGAAGTTTATACCATGATTAGTTTATCTACAGGCAGAATCAAAAGTTTCCCATTACATTACGGCCTATGGAGAAAAATCCTTTCAAAGAAATTTTAAAGATGTTATACCGAGTCAAATATATTAAAATTTATACGTTTTTACGTGGTGCATTAACATATGCATTCCATAAAATATAAAGTGAAAATGTAGCTATTATTCATTTACAAGGCCACACAAAAGAATTCCATTAGATAATGGTGAAAGGGGGAATTGTGTATGACATATTTTAAATGTATTAAACTGCTTCATGTATAATAAAATCCATGTATGTCAATCTGACTTAGTATAAATTATACGATACTGCCTTCCATAATATAAAGTACACATTATTTACAGGGACACACAAAAGATTTCAAATAGTACATTGTTTCCGAATTACTGTATATGTATCCGATGATAGCTGATGGATGGATAAACACATTTTGATTATGATATGCGCGTATAAGTTTCACTAAATTTATGCATAATTTATGCTAAATTTATGCATAAATGCTAATTAATATGCAGGGCTACGCAAAAGAGCTCGCCAACGTTACAGAGTATAAGCATAAATTACTAAAAGTTGTTTCTTAAATAAATTATGTATTTTTACGCTGAACTGTATTAAATTTATTAAGAAATGTTTGCAGAATATAGATAAAATGATATACAGGGCCACGCAAAGAATCGGGTACATGGAGCCTATGAATGATAATTTATGAAAAAGTGATTTCAGTTGTTTTAAAAGTATTTTAGTTTAAAATAAATTTTATCGTAACACTGATGTGTAATAAAGGTACCAGTCAAACTACAAGGCTGAACAAAGTATTCATGTATGTTCCTATCTATTAGTATAAATTGCTGAAAGAGAAACTTTCAAGCTACTAAGCATTTTTGCAAAACTAAATTCTCCCATTATATATTATGTATATTAGCTGAGAGATCAAATACAGGGCTGTTCAATAGTACTGGAATACATATTTGGATATATTTGGCTTTATATACTTATTTACCGAATTAACGAAGTTTTGTTAATTATTGCTAAAAATAATCTATTCTTACGCATGATTTTTCTTACTTGTTATAGTTATACATTTTATCAAAACTTGCTTTCCATTCTAAAAAATATATTTATTCTTCACTTTTACCCTTTAAATGACACTCACTTTAACCCCAAAAGTTAAAATAAATCGAAAAAAATTCTTTTTGCCATCCTCAAACCATTACCTATGCGAGCATACTTTCTTTTTTGTTAACGGACATATAAAAATTATATTTTTTCCCATATGCCCCTGTTGCAGAAGTAATTTAAATTCATTCATTATTAATCCTTATAATAGTAAAAACATATGCCTTTTCGACTTGAAAAATATCTCGTTTATATTAAAATTGGCACAGGAATCTGCGTTGCTGCTTCTAAATGTACAGGATATCTAAATAGTCTCCCTACAACTTAAAAAAAAATTAAAACTAGAAAAAAAGATACAGCTACAGCAAAAATAATTACAACAATACATAGAGTAACTTACAAAGATTTTGTGTTTGTTGAATAATTCATTCTCGCAGGGTTGGATTGGCAGGGATGGCCTCATACCACGACCTCTGCGGTCTTGTGACATCACTCCACTGTACTTATTTTTAGGGGTTATGTAAAAGATGCAGTGTACTGAACGAAAGTGAACAGCCTCGTGGAATTGAAGCAAATGGTCCAAGCAGTTGTAATCACTGTTGATGTTAGCATACTGAAATGCACGTGGATGGAAAAGGAATATCGACTTGGTATTCTCCATGCAACGAAATGATCTCATGTAAATGTATGCTAAGATAGTATATAAAAAAAACTCTTTAAGTTACTATATGTATTATTGTAATTGTTTTTATTGTGGTCTATTATTTTGTAATATAATAGGAATTTAAAACGTCATCTTTATTCTGTATAATTAAATATACACAATAAAGACACAGACATACTCCTTGAATTATTCAGTGAAACTTTCCTCATGAAGCTTCTCTAAAGGTATCCTACATACAACAAAATCATAAAGTAAAGAAGTTTTATTTCAGATTTAACCAGTCTTAATAAACAAATAAGTTTTATTAATTCATATATATATGTGTGTGGATAAGAGATTGTGATATTACAAGTCATATTAACAATATATTTATTTTTTCAGCAATAAATATATACCATCTTAGTGAAGACCATAAGTTCAATAATATTATCAAGAATTGCATAGTAAAATACATATACAGAATAATACAAAAGTAAAAAAAAAAATTGCTATTTAGCCCTTATATCTTAATTGAAAGTTTCATTGTTTACTTCCGTGATGATGTATGAATTTTAGATGTTTGCGGATTTTAGGGAATCTACTGTATTTATATTGGATATTTCAAATTAATAAAACGTAAATAAAAATACATTAAACTGAATTTGATAAAAGTAATTATTTCACCAATTATGAGCCTGTATAGCACATTCCGTATTTTGCGTCTATTATTATACTTTTAAATAAAAATTTTTTTTAAGTAAAACAGAAAAACATTATTAATTCATAGCTCTATTTTACTGGTATATAGAAAACAAAAAGAAAAAATAATAGTTTGACTATCAGATTTCATATATACTTTATTCTATCTATAAAATACAAGAAATCCATAATGACGACGCTTTGAAATGCATGTTTCAACAGTAGTTCCATGTTACATTTTTAAAGTTACTAGTAGATATTAAAAATAATGAGACACAATTTTGAAGACTATTTCAAACCAGTCATAGATTTTCTTTGAAACATTCATTAAATATGCCAAACAAACTTATTATTTCTTAGACAATAAAGATTTATAGGAAATAAATGACAGTATTTCGGATAATCGAGACAAATAGAATCGGGGTACAATGCATGTAAAATGCTTTTGTTGATCTACATGCAGGAAAAATAATCAGTTAGCATTTATCTTTAAAATGATATGCTCATTGGTAATTTGTTTCGTTTCAAGCGTAAGAGTAACTCAATCTTTGATAAGTCTCTGATTTATCCACGTAAAAATTTCTTAATCAAAATCTTATTGTTAAAATAAACATTTTCCATTGAAAGAAACTGATTTATAGGAATACAAAAGAGGTAAATAATTTTGCTATACTGTAAATAGAACTAAACATTTGTATACAGTGGCTCCCAAAAATGTTTACATACTTAGAAATTTCAATGAAATAGCTTTTTTGCAAAAATTAAAATTAATATTTCATGATGGGTTTTTAATAATAAAATTTAGAACAAAGCTACGTAAAATATTTTTTAAAGGAGTGAAACGGAATTTTGAAGGAATCAGTAATAAAAATAAATTACACATTAATAGAAAAGGGCCTACTTAAAGTGATAGTACTGAGATCACAGGTTATTCACACTAATTGTACACTATTCTTTTATTTCAAAGAAAAGTGGTTTTCGAAAAATATAAAATAAAAAACTATTCACTAAAATTAAGGGGGTTCGATTAGGATTTCCTCTTTATACTTAACCAATGAATGTCCAAATATGAAAGCGCCTTATCAAAATAAGTCGGTGTAATAAATTTGACAAAGAAATTTCCCCGAAATAAACAACTTACACTTGTGTTTACTATCGCAACAACAGCTGACTGACACAAAGCACACTGGGAAAATAAAATATCGCCGCTGTTGACAAACCCTTGTAACGAGAGTGCCTTGCACTGTATTTAAGACTCTCGCTAGAATCTTGTCGCCTCTGCGTAGGTTTGTCAGTAGCTAAGGACAGGAAGGTGGAGTATATTTTTCTCGGTTAGTGAAAATAAATACAGAGTACTCTGCCAATGATCCACTCGCTGTACTGACAATACTAGAGCTTAGTTAAGCTCTAAATTGTAAAAATCTACTTTATTATTTAAACTTTTCCTGTGTAGTTTACTTAAGTTGTACCTGTAAATAAAACCTATTATAGTTGAACTTTCTTGAACGCTTCTTTCTTAAAGGTACAAATATTAAAAATCGGTGTTAAACTCCAAGTATAAGTTTTATACGTGTGTGCAAAACTTGATTTCACATTCAAAATAATTTTTCTTAAGGAAAGGTAAATTATTAAAGGATTTATTAAAATTGACATATAAATAAAGTTACTTAAAAATATAAAATATGATAAATAATTTTTCTGCAGGAAATAAAAATGCGATGCATCGCAATACGTAATCTAACCAAGAACTATTGTATTTATATATATAAAAAAAAAAACATGTCTGTAAGAAATTTGTTGTAAGTTTTTTTTTTTTTTTTTTTTTTTTTTTTTTTTTTTTTTTTTTTTTAATAGCACATTTTTAATTTCTCCACAAAATATGTTTTTTTTTTTCAAATGAAATTGGTTTAACAACATTCATTGAAATTATCGATTTTTTATGACTTATAAAATGTTTTTCAATGCTGATTTATTTTAAATAAACTAATGTAACCGCAGAAATTGCCAGAATCTAAATTAAATCTGTAAATACAGAAGTCGCCGTCTATTTCACCACCTGCTTAAACAAGGCTTGTAGTTTATACGAAAAAAACGCTTTTAATAGATTTTAAAATTTTATTTTAATACACTATAATAATTTTTATGGAAAAATTCTTTTTGCATTGCTAATGCTTAGTGAAAAAGTAGATTAAATGTAAAAATTCTATAAAACACTGAAAAAAAATCGGCAACTTGAAAAACTCAAATTGAATGGTCTATGTTGTATAAAAATGGATAAATATAAATTTGTTTCTCATATGAAAAGAATAAAAACTCACAACATTTTATCTATAATGTTACACAACTTTTATTTCAGTTTATGAAACATATTTGATGATAACTAGGCATGATAGGCAATGCTTAAGTACAGTCTTTATGCTTCTTTGTTGCACTTATTAATAAACATTAAAGCTTAATGGGATGTATAAGTCACGAAAAATTCAACATTTTTATCTTTATTTTACAAGCATTCTTTCGATTTTAAAAGTAACTTCCTTTTTTTCGGAAGAATTTAGAAAAATCGCAAATAATTGCCATTTATTAAAATAATCGAACTTTGTGGCTCAAAATTTCATTAACGCATGCAAAGAGCAGTATCATGCAATTTGTAGCATTGAATGACAATTGAAGCATATTGAAATATCATAAAAAACAATAATTAATTTAATTTATTTCTTAAATTTTGAAAATTAAAAAACGCCAGTTAAAATTATTTTGTTGAATATTAGAGTGTGATTGGATGGAATTTTTAATTCTAATCGTGTAATTTCTTATTTTACCGATTGCAGTTAAATAATAATAATAATAATAATAATAATAATAATAATAATAATAATAATAATAATAATAATAACAAAAACATTTTATTCTCATGGAGTTTATCCTGAATTCTTTTTTTTACAGTAATTTTCTAAACAGACATTTTCAGTTTGCAAAGTTAAGAAAAAACCCCCAGGTATATGCATGTTTTTATACTATTCATTCTGGGAAGCTGCGCCTAGCACTCTGGGATAATTCTACTTTTCAAAGAGGTGTTACTCTGAAATGGATATTTACCAGTTTTGGTTAGTTCTACTTCATCATTCACTTTTAAACAAACCTCGGCTCACCCCTATTATGATAACAACACAGAAGACTTGAAGCATGAGGAAAAGGACTGAAGTATTTGCTTTCCGGAAACAAAAGTATACGTAAAAGTATGTGTGCCCCCAGTAGCCAAACAATATTGGACCAATATTGGCTACATCTTGGAGCAATATTGGCATGACATATCGCCCCAATATTGGGATGTTTACATTTTGCCAATATTTACAGCCAATATTGGTTAAATATTGGAATTTCATTGGAAATAGTTCCAATGTACCGCCAACATTTGTTTATTATTGGCGTTTTATTGGCAATAATTCCAATGAAACCCCAATATTGGCATAATATTGGTTGGATTCAATTCTTAGGCGCACGAATAGAAGAAATTTAGTTTTAAATAACTGACATATTTTGATTATGTTCAGTATGAAAATGAATGCATTAAAAATCATTTTAAAATGGGTTAACACTACCCCTGAATATTAGGGATGAGCGCTAACACAAATATGGGGGTTGCCGAAAGTAGAACAATTTCATTATGCATACCGTCCCTTTAAAGAAATCTTTAATATAATACTTATACAATGCAATCTAAGTTTAAATTAAAGTACGTACAAAAAAAAAAAAAAAAAAAAAAAAAAAAAAAAAAAAAAAAAAACTGCGTACGATAATTGCTTTTTTGGGGGTCAACATTCAGGCCTAATGTTTATGGGGTTAATTTTTTTTAATAGTTTGACTCCTGCTTTTTACGTTATGTTCTACTCATTACGAAGTTATTTTTTATTAATATAAATATACTTTATATTAATGTAAATATTAATATAAAGTGTCCATTACGTAAAATATAACAAAAAGAAAAACTTCTCGTCTTAAAAAGACTAAATACATTTGTAAAATAAATAGATAAACAAATAAAATTTTGCTCATAAATTTTGTAAGATAATTTTGTTAAGTTATGAAAAACTAAAGGTTAATAATGACAATTCATTGATATGCATATATTTCAGTGAAGTTTCCATATTACTCTGTTAAACATTTTATCGAACATTAAATCTAATGGAGCGTACACATTGTGTCAGACTCAACATATTTACCTCTACTCATTCAGACATGCACTGAATTTAAAAATAGCCTCATTATTTCTCAGATAATGGAGTGCTGCGGTAAATAAATGGCATTATTTCCATAATGGAGATATATGAAACTAAAATGCAAACCATGTAAAAAGTTTTTATTGCGATAATCTGGAAGAAGAATAATCGTTTAGGTATTTTTTTATATAAATGGCATATTGGAATTTATTGTGGTTTAAATGAAAAAATTATCGTTTATAACTATATAATTTATTCCATTGTTATTTTTCATAACTACTTGACTGACGATGAGGTTTTTTTTCCGCCAACTAATTTTAATCAAGATTTGTGCCGTAATTTATTATTGCAATTTTACTTTTCGAATTTTGGTGAATCGTTGTTGCTAAACAGCATTTTCTTATTTTTTAAAATATCTTTTTGTATACCTTAATCTCTCGTGAATTTGACTTTGCATAACGAGAACAAAATTTAAATACTTGAATAAACAGTTATTTCACACTGATAAAAATAAATTTATTACAACAGGAACAAGTTGGAAATTGCACGTAAAGCGTAGCAAATTAGGTGCGTTCGTACGATCCTTTTAAAAATATCACTCTCATATATCATTCTCAAAAAATTGTAAATAGTTAATTACAATTAAAAAGTGCACTAAACAATTTTCTCCATATACCATTTTGTAATGAAATATTTTTGTGTGGCCTTGTAAATCAATAACAATTGTACTTTGCACCATAGATTATGCAAAATGTATAATATAATATGTACTTTATAGATGCATATCAATTTTTATTATGTTCGAATGAGTGTAACACTATTAAAATGCATTCGAATCATTTCTCCCCATTGACCATAATGTAACGGAATACTTCTGATTGTCCCTGTAATTCAACTATGCATGCGATTTTGATAAAACTGAAATAAATAGACAAAATTATGTAATAATTATGTATTTCAAATTTCATACGATTAAAATGCATTTGAAACTTTCCCCCCATTGACCGTAATGTAATGGAATACTTTTGATTGTCCCTGTAACTCATCTATGCATCCTATTTTCAGAAAATTTGAAATGACTCGACAAAATATGCAATAATTATATATTTGAAATTTAAAACGATTCGGTTGGGTAGTTTTTGTGTTGTTATATTCGGACGGACGTACTGAACGACAACTATAGGTGCTATGTATTTACATAATTACGAACGCACCTAAAAACAATTATATTATTTTATTGGGATGCAAATAGTATGAAAGGTTATGGATTTTAAAAAAATACATTAAAACAAAAAGTTTTTAGTCTTTCTTTATAAATTAAAGAAGTTTTCTTTAAATCATCTATTTTAAAACAGAGTTTTTTATGAAAACTCTATTTTAAAATTTAGATTTACATGATACCTAAATTTCACACCGATGGACATGAAACATTAAATAATTAAATAACAATCAACAAGTAAACCACCAAATGTTAGTCTAGACGCATATGTCCTTTTTTTAAAAAAATAACAATAAAGACACTTATTTTTTTACAATAAGATCGAGACATAACAACGCTAGAAAGCCTAAAATGATCAATTGGAAGTCTCATTTTTTGCCCATAAATTGTCCCATCAAACATAAAAAAATTACAATCATGATCAACTGTAAGCAACTTTTCAATGTTATTTTCATATTGTTACTAAATTTTTCTGAACTATATATCAAATCATTAATATAGGAACTAACTTCAATAACTTCAATTGAAATAAATAGTCGAGTTGACATCCATGCTTACCAAAATCCAATCTTGAGAAATCTTAAGCATCTTGATGTGTTCAACAAATTCGGCTAAGGAAATAACAATGAATTCTGAAAGTGGTAAAATATACTATAAGAATAAGACATATGCTTTTTCCGAAAAATATATTAGTATTTAACATCTCATTACTATAAGGCGCAATGGATACCATTCTTTATAGTCCTTTACTCTACGAACAGGACGTGGAATGACACCTTGTTTATTAATTTTTAATTTCACTTTCATATGATCGGGATAGTAGCCTTCCGCTATAATATCTTTTAACTTGTTGTTAATTTTATTCATTTGGCATTTCAATATTAAAGAACATTTCACTTTTCCAGTAGCTTTAAGCATTTTATTACAATAATCCTTACGATTCATTACTGAAATCTGTTTAGATCTATCTGTCTGAATGAACAGAATATCAATATCTTTTTTCAGTTTTCTAACAATTTTTTAAATCATTATTAATAACTTTTAAAAATCTTTTTTATGTACTACTCAATTTCTGTAAAAATGATAGTTCTAGTTTCCTCTCCGTTTTTACTATTAACATTCTATTAAATATTCTGCTTCCATCACTAAGATTTTCTCTTCATTTCTGTTTAAATACAAGTTTTGGATCTTTATGTAATGCCTCCAATTTTTTCATATTAATTTTTCAGCTTGACAGGTTAATAACATCAATATTTTCGAATTCTTTTACAGCAAAAAACTTCAATATCGAAGACGCTTCACTCATTAATAAAGTACTAACCTTTTTATTAAGAATTTTAACCTTGTTTTAGTTATATGTCACCCTACATTTTTTCTTTTTTTTCTATTCAGCATATCAAATTTTCTTGTTAAGCATCCATAAATCACTGCATCAGGACTTTTAAGTTTATAATTTTTAACTGCATCCATGTACGCACAATAAGTCTTTAAATTCAACTCATTAAAAACAGAAAACGTCTTTCTGAAACAAAGAGTCAAACATTTTAATACAAAATCATGCACTAAATTTAAAAATAACTGTTTGATTGTTTTAATTTTAATCTACAGGAAGTTTGGAATGATATTAAGTCTTTTACAAAAAATCAGAAGTCTTAAATTCAAAATCTCACTATCAAGTGCCATTCGCAAATTCTTGTACCGAATAAACATCGTACAAAAACCCATCCAGCATCGACAAAACTATTATAAAAAAGATTAGTAAATCCATTAGATTTTTAAATCACAAGATTTTAAGAATTTCCACTTTTATATAAACATTTAAGTAAAAATTTTTATATTATTTTAAAAAAAAGATTACAAAAAAGACATGTTTCAATCTATATCTGATAAGAACCTAATCATAATAAAAATACAAATACAAATAAAAATACAAATCTTTCCCCGATTAATACAAACGGCATACGAAAATGAGATGTAAACAAAAACCACGCGCTCTATTGTAAAAAAGTTAAATCAAAAATGGACCATGATCTAAAATTAATTTCCAACTTGGTTCATCCCATCCAATCTTTCACGAGGAATTTATTCGTAAACTCTTTTATTAAACCATAAATTAGGAATAATAAAAGAAATATTATTATTGCAAACAAAACTTTTACGTGTACAAATTTCAATGGATTCTCTTGTAGTGGACTTAAGACAACAATTTTATACGAAGCAAATTATGTTTCGTGATACTCATCAGTACATCAACGCCGTTTTAATTTTTTTCTTAAAAATATGCGTTATTTTAATATGTTACATAACAAAACTGAAAACAGCAATTTACTGAGTTTAAGAAATAGACAAAACTTGATTATAGGACATAATATAATTATGTGTTAATGTATACATTAAAAAATGTGTTGAATTGCTTTTTTTCTAAATTACTTTGAAAATGCGGCATATTCATTAAAAAAATTTTCCAACATTCGAAATACCGTATTTTATATACGTTGTTGTTTCTCGCATTTCAATTTTAAAGGAGTCGTTCCTATGGAAACACTATGTTTGTCTATTATTGTGCTGACGCCAACAAAATCAAAATTACATGAATCCAAAATCGAGTCGTAAAAGCAAAAGTGCATTTTCGAACAAGACCCACTCCGCATAAAACTCCTTAATTCGCATCAGTGCTAAGTGACGTCAAAATCAGCCTCAACAGAGCGTCTTTCGCTCTCAGCGCCATATATGAGCGCTATTTTAAACTAAAATTTCTTATTTATATATAAGATTCTTAATTTTTTTTAACTAAACACACCACTGGTTTCATGTTTCTATTTATCGCCGTTTCCAAATTATAGATTTTTAAAGTTAGAGGTCCTTTGTGAAACACCCAGTATGTGTCTGTGTGTGTGTATTGTGTTAAAAAAAAGAAAAAAGCAAATAATATATAAATTAATTGATAAAATAGCAATAAAAATGTTTTTGAACATTATCAGTGAAAATTCTGTGTTTATATACAAAATAGGACTGCATTTCAAAACAGATTATTTTAGGTTACAGATTTTTTCAAACAGGCAAGCCAAAAAACATGGAAATAATCAAACTGCTAAAAATTATTTATTAAATTTGAATTTATATCACAATTTCTGATAACACTTATTATTACTTTGTGTTGATGTCAGCTGGCACGAAATTAAACGAATTGATGTAATAACATTAATATATCATTTGTTTATAAATTCATTTTTTATTTCAAATAGTTGTGGAAATGAATTCAAATATCTTAAACATTTTGTTTGCAAATCGCAGTAATGGGCACATTTTTATTACATAAAATGCAATAAATTTATGCGGCAAAGATCAATTTGATTTTCATGGAAAAATAAAAAAAGCCCCAAAAGTAAGTAAATAAATAAACTAAATAACTAAATCATAAACTAATAACTAAATCATCATTTCCTTTATGTAGATAAATAATAAAATTACCCAACTTTCTTGGATGATATTCAGTAACATATGTATCATAAATTCTTGTCCAGGAGAAAATATCTTTGTTTTGTTTCAAGGAAAAACACTATATATTGGATCGACCTAGGAAAAGATTTTGCCAACTTCCTAATCTTTTTGTGAACAGGAAACAGACTATTTAATAGGATTAATGATGAGTATCGTACTAGTTACGTTTGATGAAAGGGATGTTAGGTCAAATATTTTTAGGATAAGACTTTCATTTAAGATAAGATATTTCATTTATAAAAATACTTTGATATCGTTATTGTAAGAATTTTTTTAAAATAAGATTTGATGTGAGAAAAAAATAAAATATTCCATCCATAAATTATTTATTTTGCTTCAAATGCATTAAATACTTAATTAATAATGTTCATGATCACTATATATCAAAATACTTTGTAAAGTTGAAATTATAATTTTTCATTGTACAATGTTCAATACGATACATGCCCTTTCATGTATTGCTTGTTTCATCCTCTATTCTATTTTTTTCATTAATCATCTTGTATTTATCTTTTTTATATTCAGCTTAATCATCTTATTTTTAATCATAATTTTTCTTAATTCATCAAATCATCATTTCTATTGCTTTTCTTTATGCAAATAAATCAAAATAAATGAATAAATAAAATGTGTGTTGGTTGATATTTTAGTGACATATATATATCATGAATTCTTGTTCAGAAGAAAATATCTTTGTTTTGTTTCAAGGAAAAACACATATGTATTGGATCGAACGAGCAAAAGATTTCACCAACTTCCTAATCTTTTTTGTGAATAGGAAACAAAGTATTTCATAGGATTAATGATGCGTATCATACTATTTATGTTTGATCAAAGGGGATGTTAGGTCAAATATTTTTATGGATAAGACTTTTAAAGATATTTCCCTGCTAAAGATACTTTGATATTTCGGTTGTAAGAATTCTTTTATTCGAGTTTTGATATGCATAATAAAATAAAATATAATTTAAATGAGTTTTTTATTTAGCTTCAGATGAATTCGATACATACATAATTAGGACAATATAAACCAAAACACTTACTGAAAACTTATTGATTTTTTTTTTAATTTGAAATTTTTATTTTACAGTGCTCAGTAAGATAAATGCCTTTTCTTGTATATGTGTTTATAGGTGTAATAAATTACATCTTATGTAATAGTTTTTAATTGATAAAATAGCAATATAAATGTTTTTAAACATTATCAGTCAAAATTCTTTGTATAAAGGGCAAATAGAATTCATTTCAAAACAGTTTATTTTAAACAACAAAATTTTGTAACAGGTAAGCTTAAAAACAACATGGTCAAAACTTATTTTTAAATTTGAATTTATATCACAATTACTGATAGTATGTATTATTCACTTTTGTTGATGGCAGCGGATTCAAAATTAACCGAACAGATATAATTATAATAATATAACAATATGTATTATTAACAATATGTTTTTTATTTGATTATACTTTCATTTATTTAATTTGAAATAATTGTGATAATGGACTCAAATATCTTAAACATTCTTCATACAAATCGGCAGTAATGTGCACATTTTTATTATGTAAAATGTAACAAATGTATAAGCGGAAGAACAATTTAGTTTTCATGAAAAAAATAAAAAAAAACATTAATAAATAAATAAATAAAAGTAAAAAAAAAAAAAAAAAACAATCTTCATTTCTATTACTTTCTTTATGCAGACACATTATAAAAAGAATTCTTTCTTGGATGATTTTTAATAACAAAAATATGATAAATTCTTGTTTAGAAGAAAATAGTTTTGGTTTGTTTCAAGGAAAAACACATATGAATTGTATCGACCGAGTAAAAGATTTTGCCAACTTCCTAATCTTTTTGTGAACAATAAACAAAGTATTTAATAGGATTAATGACGCGTATCACTATTTACGTTTGATGAAAGAGATGTTAGGTCAAATACTTTTAAGGATAAGACTTTTAAATGTATTTCACTGCTAAAGATACTTTGATATTTTCGTTGTAAGAATTCTTTCAATAGAGTTTTGATATGCATAAAAAATAAAATTTTTCTTCCATAAGTTTTTTAGTTAGCTTCAAATGAATTTAATACTTAATGAATAAGAGTAATATGTACCAAAATTCTTACTCAAGAATGTTATCTTTTGAAATTTTCATTTTACAGTGTTCAATATGATAAATGCCTTCTCATGTATTACTTGTGTTTAAAGATATAATAAATTGTATTTTATGAATAGTTAAAACGAAGTATTTAAATTATCGTAAAATATTTGCTGGTGAAATAGAATATTTCAATAATACGGCTATATTTATTATTTAAAATGTAACTCATTTTTGCACATATTTCTTTTTCATGTGCTAAAATAAAGTAAAAAAAAAAATCATTAAATCATTTTTAGCTCACAGGCTATCATAGCCTGAGAGCTTATGTGCCCGCCCGTTCTGTATGTACGTGCGTTCGTGCGTAACGCGATAACTCATGATAAAAATATCGGATCCACTTGAAATTTTGTATATAGGTCTATCCTGATAAGGTGCTTCCCTGATTAGTTTTTGGAGTTCATTCGATGTGTATAAGAGGGGGAACGGGGGGCTCATGCCCCTCCCTTTAATGGATATAAATGGGTTTTTCATGCAGAATTAACAGTTTTTGTCCAAAATTTAGATATAGGATCATTCTGATGAGGCGATTCCGTGACTGTTATTATGTGTTCATTGAATAAGTATAAACAGGGGGAACGGGGGGCTCATGCCCCCTTAATTGATATAAACAGGATTTTCATGCAGAATTAGCAGTTTTCTTCAAAATTTAGATATAGGATCATTGGGATGAGGCGAGTCCGTGGCTGTTATTAGGTGTTCATTGAATAAGCATAAACAGGAAGAACGGGGGTTCTAATGCCCCTCCCCTTAACTTGCATAAATGGATTTTTCAATCAGAATTGTCAGATTTCGTTCAAATCTCTGAATAGTTTTGGAAGTTTAATGGTTAAGTATAAAAGAGGGGAATAACTCCTCTTAAATTATATAAATGCTAAATGGGTTTTTATTAACAATTATCTGATTTGCTCTGAATTTTGGATATAGATTTTTTAATATGATAAAGCATGTACTTGATAGTTTAGGAAGTTCAATGATTAAGTATAAAAAAGGAGAAAGTGGAGAGCTGTTTCCCCTTCTTAATTTTTTTTTTTTTTTTTTTTTTTTTTTTGAACGGAATTAACGAAAATACTAGGCTGTAATGTACAATTAGTATGCGTAGCCTGTGAGCTCAATGCCACCAGTTTAACTGGGCAATATTCTTTTCATTTACTTTTAAATGAATACAAACAAGAAAGAAACCATGACTTTCTAGCAGACTGTTTTTAAAGCATATATAGGAAACTTTCTTTCTGGCAAACTCATATTTGTTTTGACTGAAATAAGTACATAAGTATGGAGAAGGTACATAATTATTGGTTTCAAAGAGCAAAAGCTTTTGTCAACCTCATACTATTTGTATGTAAAAAATAAGGTAATAAAGAAGATAATCGATGTTTATAATATATATGTATATACATATATATAATTTGGGTGAAATGGGTTTTAAGTCAATTAAATTTAAATATAAGACTTTATTGTTTAAAATTTGAATATTTGAGTTGTAGGTATTGTTTATGTGATTTGGGCTTTTATATGCAATAAATAAATATATTTTTTAGATTAATGTAAATAAAATATAGAATTGTTTGCGTTTATAAATTATTATTAATTTTAGTTTATATCATACAAATTTTTTTTATTGTGCAATACTTATCAAAATTTATGGAGATATTGTCCTCTGCAAATGAGTATGATGCATAGGTTCCCAACCTTTTCTGGACCACCGCCCCCTTTACAAGAGAAAAAAATGCCAACGCCCCCCCCCCTCTTCCATAATAGTTAATTATACAAAATGTTAAAATATTTGTTGCATATTATCTACATTTTATCTGTTTATCTATCTATTAAGAATAACGTAGTAAAAAAAACGTAATAAAAAATCGTTTATTAAAAACTGAAAAATGAATTAAAAAAAATACCGAAAAGGTTGAGGCTGGTGGAGTTTTAACAATTTGTTGATGTCGGATTCCAATTTCTTTAACATCAGTCACAAATTGTCAGGCTCAAAGATGTCTGTTCCTTTTCTTATACAGCAAATTAGCTACTGCGCGGAACCCATTCTCATCAAATCTGATGAAGGAAAAACAATTAAAGTTTTATATAATCTTGCTCACAATCCATATTAAAGAACTGTATTGGTTTTTTAAGTTAGAATTCTTGGTATCCATTTCTGAATTTTACCTTTAATTCTCGTTTGTTGTGAGTTCCGCGATTTCCTCGTCTAAATATGATGATACTGCTGTATCTGCATTTGCGAAGTAAATATTCTGTTTTTACAAACTGCGAATAATGTGGCAAAGTAGCTGTATTCTCATTTACTTAGATTTTATTTGAACAAAAAAGTTTACCTACAGAAGCAGCTATGAGGTTTTTTGTTTTAATTAAATTCAACTCATCGTCTTGCAATCATCTGATGCCTTATTAAAATATTTAGAACGTTTAACTTGATTTAGTTAAAGATTCTAAACAGCTCTGTCAAATTATCGGTGTCATATTTTTAATGTAATCAGGTTTTGGCGTATTTTTACGCCTCTGTTTTCAATTAAGTATAATACTGAATCAAATATATTGAAAAACGATTCAGAGAAATACCTTTTCAAAGACAACGAACTTCTGTATTAAGCAGCAAACAATTGTACTCATTTGCAAGTCTGACACACAATGATAGTGTCAACTGCACTACAAAGTGAAACAATTGTTTCACTTTATTTTGAAATGATTTTTACTATAAAGTTAGCTAAATATCCGGTCCTTCAATAAATTGCTTCTATTCATGACTACTCTAATACTGTTATGAAGCGAAGTATACTGGTGTTCACTCTAATTTTTTTAAACCAAATGCTGATGATGTGTAAAAGAATGCACAGAGAGTACATTTATTACTGCTTGTTTAAAATGTGTTAATGAAATCCTGGTGTTGCCCCGTCGTTTCTGGAGCAACATCAATAACGAGATATTTCGAAAAGGAATTTCTCTTGGACTAACTTCATGGTATTAAATATCGATTTTCTCTTCGTATTAGTTTCCAAATTTTTAGCAAATAATAATTCTTAACATTTTTTTCTTTTATGAGTTTTTGTTATTTGGTAACGCTGATCCATCGAGTTGAATGGAAAAATTTCAGGTCTTTAAGTAATAACATGATGATATTTCAATGCCTTTAGCAATCTATTCTTCTTTGTACAAAATTATTACGCAATATTTTTTTTTCGGTGATATCTGGAGGTTTCTTATGATGAAGAACATTTTTTATTATCTCTCTGACTGCCGGCAAGATTAATTTCTCGTTGTTTGTGTGCTGTTTTCATACTTTTGCGATTAACAATATATTATTATACGAGGCTCGTAGTCCGTCATTTTGTTTAGAAGACGACAGAAAAGGTTTGATATAACTGACAGTTCAAAATTTTTCTTTTCTAATCCTTGAAAAATAGAACATATCTTTTCCAGAGCTGCCAAGTCTCCGTCTTTTTCGATGCCAATATTTTAATTCAGAAAATGTTTCTTTATTTAATTTTAACATTTGGGCGATTTACAATAACCGTATTTTCACTAAGATAATAGTGGTGTACTAAAAGCCGAAGACTTGACAGCTCTGCTTGTCTATCAGCACGCATTTATTCAAATGTTTTTATAGCCTAGAAGGCTTCATTACTTAGTTTGAAAAAAAAAAAAACATTTTTTGACAAATTAAGCACATAGGGAATGAGTGATTTGTAGGAGAGTGCGTAGATCCATATTTCAAATACTCAATATTGTACTGCCGACATTTTTTCTTTGATTAAGATATTTTGAAATAATTTTTTTCATATTTAAGTTTAAATAAATTTAAATTTGAACAAACTTATAGATATAATGATTTTTATCACTTTCACTAAGAAAAAACAAATTTTTTGAATTGATTGAAATCACAGGTTCGTTTAAAAATGTCTGTTCAGACATATATAGTCATATTTCAGAATTTTTTTAAATACAGCTTAATAAAAAAGAATTCTGTTTAAAACTTTCAGACAACAAATTATCGCGAATTTTGTATTATACAATTTTTAAATTCATAATAATTTTTAATGTGAGTCATAGTGATTTTTCGTGTTCCGCTGCGATATTTTGACATTCATGAAAGAATTGCAGCTACATTATTTTTAGCCTGATATAATAAAATTTTGTTCCCCGCGATTTTAGCCCTTTTTCGTTTTCCACTTCAATATTTTTATACTAGTAAAATAAATCTAACACTCAGATCTAGGTTCGTCTGCATATATTTTCATTTAAAGGTGCAGTTAAGATTTTCGTCACGGACTGGGCAATGCAGAGGAAATCAACTATTTTCATTATATAATTCCTATATATGCAAGTAAGCCATGACCGCCCCCCTTGACCGTCCTAACGCCCCTCATTTTTCTCCAGACCCGGTACCGCCCCCCTGGAAGGCTCCAGCGCCCACTGGGGGGCGGTACCGCCCCCGTTGGGAACCTATGCTATACATGGTAAAACGTGCACGTATCAATGTAAATGTCAGGATATATAAAGTATTGTTTAGA
The DNA here is from genome assembly GCA_964019185.1 of Maratus speculifer. NCBI lineage: Eukaryota > Metazoa > Arthropoda > Arachnida > Araneae > Salticidae > Maratus > Maratus speculifer. The sequence goes on from OZ025292.1 coordinate 297,621,506, forward strand.
AAACATTAAGAAGTTTTTGCACTACAGACGTACATTTAGAGAGACTGAATGAAATTTGGACAATAATGGAAAAGGTATTTGTTGGTAAGTTGCTAGGAAAATTAGTGTTATATTTTCGAATCTCCTTTCTTTCTATACAAATAACATAGATACAGGTACAATTGTTAGTTTTGTTATTGTTGTTAATTACATATAGAAATACCAAGTACTTCTCCATTACATTGGCAACCACTTTTTGTAAAATGGTTGCCAATATATTATTTTCATTTAGTGTTTTGGCTAGGTTGAAGATCTTGAATGTCGTACGGGTTTAAATTCGGTTTAAATTTTATTTTCTATTAAAGTTCCAAAATTTTATAAAAAGAAGGAAAGATTGTTTTGTAGAAGTCAGTTTTGTTTTATTTATTTTTAATAAAATTGATTCTTTAAATTTGAAATCAAAGCTCTGAAAGTCTCTTAGACGTTCTAGGAATAAATATTATGCAGCAACCGATATTTTTAAGAGCAAAATTCCATTTATAAAACTTAAAAGAATTTAATGAGATTAAAAAAGTATTCTTTAAACAATAAAATAATTCTTATTTTAAAAATATTTTTAGTAGCTCACGGGCAGTAAAAAGTTCGTCTTCATTTTATTTATAGACAAAAAATAATTCTTTTAAATAAATTTCGTAATTTCTTTTTTAGCGATATCAACGGAATTAAAATATCTAATGTTTAACATATGTCTGAAAAATTAATCGTAATAAATTAAAATATACTCTCTCTCTGTCAAAGATAAAAAGAAAAAAGGAAACAACAAAGTTTTAATTAATATTGTGAAACTACCAAGCAGGAAGTTTATTTTAAATTTTGGAAGATTTTTTTTTCTTTCCAAGAATATTACATGTTTAAAAAAAAGTGTTTTGTTAATTTCAATGCAAAAAGGATTTTAATCAATTTTATTATTTATCATTAATAAATTGTACCTTAAGTTAAATTAAATAGTTTTTTAAAGATTAAATTATTTTGCTTGTAATTATGACCTAGAGTTTATCAAACAAATGAAAAGTTTAAAACTGAGATAATTAATTTATTAACTAATTACATATTCTTATAGATACATCCGATTATTGAAAAAAAAATGATAAATTAAAGATCATATTCTGCGGCACTTTTTAAATAAAAGTAATTGAATTATATTTCTTTCTGTGTTAATTGGAAGGGTCATTTATGAGTACTAGTTTTTTCTACTTTCTTTTATTTCTCTGTAAGCTGAAAAAAACAATTACAGTTTCAAAAGAATGTTAGCACATTAAAAAAATAAACAAATAAAAATTAAAAAGGCAAACTGAATTCATGATATTTGTTAATCTGACAATTTCACTAAATTTACCATACATAACACTTTACTCATCAACAACTATTTAACTCATGCGGTTTCATTCCGAGATGTCATTAGTGGAACACAAATAAACTCTTCATTTCCCTTGTATTAGTTTTTTTTTTTCACAGAAAATAACATGGGTTATTATCATAAGTTTATTCAGCCTTTTATGTTTTACATATTAATTGTACTGGTGGGTATTCAATAAATGCTGTGGCAATGCGAGAGATGTTATTATGTAATGCAAACAATTTTTTTATGGAAATCTGAATTAATGTTCAGGGTGCTCCCTTGCTACTTCAATGTATTCACAAATTTAATATTTGAAAATTATGTAAAGACCATTTTTAAAGGACATGCTTTGCATTGTATGTGGTATGGAAAACTCTCAAAATGAAATGACAATGAATCGTACTTAAAAATATGAAGTAACCAGCCTATTATAAGTTTTGCAAAAATGGTGTCCTGATGGGCATCATTTGGTCCATAATTTGTGTCCGGTTACCCAATGGACACCTTAAACAAAACTGAAACACTGTAGCGTTAGTATTGTAGATGCATTTTAAATGTTGAATTTTTTTAAAGATTTTAATCCATTTAAAATTACAAAAATATTTAAGGGATAATAATAAATAACGGGTGTTCTTTTAATTAAATTATAAAAGCAAAATCCTATAATAAGAGAAGTATTCATATAAATGACCTACTATTTCACCAATATCAAACGAATGGAGATATTTAAGGTGTGGTTAAAAATACTTTAAAGTCAAACAAACAGAGAGTGCTGTAAATGCGCTTAAGTCAGGATATGAACTTCGAAAGACACACGCGCATTGCGATAAAAGTATGAAGTACGCATTCCACGTTTTCATTATTCTACAGATATTTTCACAATGACCGTGCCATTGAAGAAACTAGTTGGATGTGTCAATCCCAAAACTTTCTTCTATCTCATAAGTACATTTTAATATTTAAAAAAAACGTGGTGACGCCAAAATTACTCACTATCGAATTTCCTCGAACATTTGACCTAGCCTAATGAGATTCTGGTATCCGAAAAGCCTCAAACGCAAAATTTAATTAATATTCTGAGAAAATGAACTTAGTAGTGTCTCATGTTGGGTAATTTATACTAAAACCTAATAAGCTTCTATTTATGTCAAGACCTAACAGAATCTGAAATTTGATGGAATTTCGTCCATTAGTTCTAGAGATATAGTTATAACAAAAAATTTGCAAAACGTAGCACAGCAACACCATATCTTGGATAATTTATGCCAAAACGTAAAAAAGCGTCTAATCGTTATGTTATGGTGTAAAAGAATCTGAAGTTTGATGAAATTCTGTGCATTAGTTCTTGAGATATAGCTAGTTTAAAAAAAGCCGTGTAAAATATAACACAGCAGCACCATCAGTTGAAGGATTTATAACAAAACGTAATCATCATGTAATTATGTTATATGTCATTTTGTAACAAAATCTGAAGTTTGATGAAATTCTGTGCGTTGGTTGTTGAGATATAGCTATCGGAAAAATCGTGCAAAATGCAGCGTAGCTGCACCACCTGTTCCAAGGTTAATACCAAAATGTAATCAACGTCTAATTACGTTATATATTCTAGTGTAATAGAATCTAAAATTTGATGAAGTTCTCTGCATTAGTTCTTGAGATATAGCTATCGCAAAAATCGTGCAAAATGTAGCATAGCAGCGCTACCTATAGGGCAGTTCACACCAAAACCTTATCAGCGGCTATATATCTCAAGGTATCCCGGAATCTGAAGTTTGGTGAAATTCTGTGCATTAGTTCTTGAGATACAGCTATCATGAAAATGATGAACAACGTGCCATAGCAGCGCCATCTGCTGGCCAATTTACACCAAAACTTAATCAGCGTCTATGTATATCAAGGGGTCACAGAATCTGAAGTTTGGTGAATATCTGTGCATTAGCTTTTGAGATATAGCAATCTTGAAAATCATGAAAAACGTAGTATAGCAGCGCCACCTGCAGGCCAATTTTCACCAAAAACCAATAGGCACTAATTCATATCAAGGTCTAACTGAATATAAAATTTTATTAAATTTCGAGCATTAGTTCTTGAGATAGAGCGCCCACAAATTTTTTGTCACATACAGACAGACAGACAGACAGACAGACAGACAGACAGACAGACAGACATACAGACAGACGGACAGACGGACAGACAGACATTTTCTAAAAATAGTCAAAACGTGTTCAGGACATTCTAAAACGTATAAATCCGTCGAAAACCGGAAGTCGAAAATTTTCATGAATCCAATACTTTCTTCTTGTAAAGATAGAAGAAAGTAAAAAACTGTGGACAGTAAATTAGAAATCTCTTGCGTTAATTGGGATTGGTGAACAAACGCAATGAATTGAGTAACAAACGCAAAAAGATTTTCAATGTGGTGGCCATTGTTTACAGCGTCAGTGACATATTCATTGCGAGGATACTTGTAGTATAACGAATACGAGGTATGCGCGCTTGGTCAAATTTCAAGTCATTTGGATGAATGGTTAATTTATAAAAGGGTTTTCTTTTGAAAACTTAAAAAAACAGTTTATTTGTAAGGATTTATTTTTTTATGAAATTGCAAAAATACGGCAATCTACAATACAAATTATGAAATTCATCATTTAATATGACGCATATTACAATGTACTGTTTCTGTACGACTGTACCCCAGGATTTTACAGTAGGGTACAGTACACTGCTATGACAACTACTGACCCATGCTACTGAGTTCAGTAGTAGTGACTATTGACCCACTTTGACTATAAAAGTGGGTCGATATGACTATAAAACCCACATTAGTCATACTAATGTAAGACGTATGAACCACATTACTATTTACTGGTACAAGTATATTAAGTTCTTACTGGTACTAGTCAGTATGAGAACACATATATTTTCAGATCGGATATTCATTAAGTAGTTGATTTCTTCAACGAAAAGTTTTCTTTAGATCAATTCTCTTGTCGTTTCATTTCAAGTACAATCCACCATTCACTTTTTTGGAATTTCAAGCTCTTTTTTTCCGATATTTCTTTAAGCTTCCTTATTTGTATCTGAACCGTATACCATATAATGGTGTCAATCAGGACTTGTGTCCAGTTTGATTATTAGTGTGTCCAGTGTAGTGAGTTCAGTAGTGAGTGTCCAGTTTGATTCTTAAACAAACTGAGTACAGTGTTTCAGTTTTGTTTAAGAATCATTATGAATGTTTTTGTGAGTTATTTTCATACTTTATATGACTTCAAACCTTTTATAGTCTAAATGTTAAGTTCATAAATTCTTAAAAAGTAATTATAATTAATTACATTTTAATGTTTTTTATAATAATTTTTATATGAATATGACACATTAGATAATTTTCTAAACTGACATTAATGGCATAAGAATAATAAATATCACGTGATTTAGATAAATCCTATTCTTTACAAATAGCCTAAAAATATTCATGCAATACATTTTCTATACCCGTAATAATGTTAGAATATTATAGAAAATGTATCATGGTTTATATTTTTTATTTTTGTACTAATAGCACTTCATATATATAGTCTTTGAAACAAATGTATGCCAACATATTTCTATATAAAATATCAATCTGTGAAGAAGCTAAAACATTTCAAAAATCTTCTTTTGTATCATTTATGTAGTGTGCACTAAAAGAAATCATTTTCTTTAGCACGGCATATTTAAAAGACAAAATCACCATCGAATTTTCCCCCAAATCTCTACTATATATCATTGTCATCACTTCTTATCCCTTTCAGAAATTCTTTATCCTCAGAGCTTACAAGTAAAGATAATGTAGAAGCCAAAAGTGTTTAAGGTAAAATATTGTTCTATAGAGAAAAGTGAAGTAGTTGGAAATATTTGTTTAATTCTGTTTATATTTTTCTCTAAAAACTTTTTTTTAATGTAATTAATAAAACAAATAAAAGTATGTTGTTTTTCAGAAAAACTGTTTACATATTATTAAACCTGTTATGTTTAATTAAAAAAGTTATTTATAAATCAGGCAATTATCCCATTAATCGCTGCATACAGAATCTTGGTATTTAATGCAAGTTTTATGTGTCCCTACAGTTTTTGCAATAAATAAAACTAATTTCTAAAATATAGCCAACAAAATTTTCAATTTTAGAACAAAACAAAGTCTATTGAATTTCCCCAAAATAATGTATTTATCATAGCAGATGTTTAACGCTACATAATAAAAAATATACCTGAGATGCTGCAGTCTATTTTGGATCATGGGCTACAGTAAAAATATGTATATTTCCTTAATCATGGACATCATTGGAAACGAAAGAGCAGTTGAAAGAAAAATTTCGATGTAATTTTAGTAGGTCTGTTTTACACATTGCATAGTTAGTAAATCGCCCTCAGTTTCATCGCTGTCTTGAGTGGAATAGGATGAATTACAATAAATATCACAATTACCATTGTCTTCATAAAAACCAACATCACTTTTAGTTGAGGGCAAATAGCTAGGAATATTTGTTTTTAAAGTATGTACGTGCTTTTTGCCAAGTATTTGTGATTTAAAAATAGTAGACAACAATGAATTACAGTGCTTCTAAAATCAGCCAATGAAAGGATTAAAATTAACTCTCTGAGTGTCTTACAAAAAGGTAAAATTGTGATGCGGTTTTCTGTGTATTCTGTTTTAAATGCAGAGAAAATATGATTCTTTCAACATTATATAAAAAAACTTAATAGAAAATATGAATGTGATCCTTGAGTGTATTAATCAATCTTCAATGAATTGAAAATTCATCAAATCTATAGAATTATATTATCGTAAATATTGCTTATATTGTATCAAAACCTAGAGCTTATTGAACGGAATATTACATGCCAAACTCTTTGAGGGTTAAAAATAATCAGTTTACAACCATTGTCATATGTTGGTCAATATATATTTTTAATCTTAATGTTGCATTTATAATATAATTTCTACTTAAACTGGTAGAACGCAGTATTCATTATTCAAAAATTGAAAAAAAGAGCGTACTCGGGGCGACCGTGAAACAGCAAATTATCTTGCATTTGCGTTCCAGAAGTAATTTTACGTATAAGCAATCACACTATGCATATCAATGCCCGCTTAATATAAAAAGACAATTTGTATTCAGATTTGACAAAAATTGAGAAACTGAAAAATGTTACTTTTGATTAAGATGTTATAATATCATTTATGTTTAAGGCAAGGAATGGACCGATGCCCTGCCCAAGACAGCAACAGAAAATCGAACAATATAATTGGAACTCCCGGTCCCTTTCTTATATGTTAAACGGGTATTAAATAAAAGAATTTAACCTATCTGCAGGATAAGCGCGAAAAGTATGACAAAAGACTTGCAACCTCATCCCAAACCTCATCCCAAAAGTATCCAGGGATATTTATTTTCTTTCCTTACCCACCAAAACATTTCCCACTGACCACGTACCGATTAAACACTATCATAAAAATTCTACTGCATACACACAAAAATCACATCACAACTCTATCAGTGAGGCAAAGAAGGAACCCTAGTACACGCCTACTATCACTGTACCCAGACTAAATCTTGTCACCTTAGATATTTACCCTCTTTCCTTCAATTCTGACTACAAGAGGTATTTTATCGGTAAATTTTGCCGGCCAAATTAAAAAAAAATTATAAGTATCTAATGGATGTTTTCTATCGTAACCACTTAGCTATATGTCTTTCATATTACTATATGTCTTAGCTATAACCCTATTATATTTTTATCCACTTAGCTATATGTAGTATAGGAGGAGGCCGAGAGTGCTCCGTATTTTTCTATGTACTCCATCCCACTCGCTGCCTGTCGCAAGGGGGAAAGCGCCACAGCCAGCACCTCAACAAACATCTTAACCCTTTTAGTTCCAAGGAGAACCGTCGCGGTGCTCTCTCTAGTTGTGAAAAATGCCAGCGTCGCGATATCGCTCATTTTGACAGTTCATTTTTGGCGCGCGCAGTGTTTGATAAAGTGCTATTTTAATTCGTCCGTGTTTCCGTGTTCTTATTTTTATTCATTATATTGAATTCTAACTATCTTTGATCGCATAATTTTTATATAAACATTGTGATTATTATTTTTTTAATATTTCTTATTTTGATTCCAAAATTTCGGACACAAGTGAATTTTCAGGTACAGCACGACGACAGAGCAGCGCGACGGCGCTCTTTGGTACTTTACAGAACAACGCAACGGCACTCCTTGGAACTAAAAGAGTTAACGTATAATATTCCTCACCTGCTCTTTGTCTCGAGGGTGAAATCTGTGCCCCAGTGGCCTGAGCTTGTCATATAATTTTTTTCTTACAGGTAAAAATTGTATCCCCTTAAAGACCTTATCAAAGGAGGTACACTATGCTCAACAGACATAGCTTGGCTTACATCCCTCCTAGACATCCAATAACAATTATATTATTTTTGCATTTTTATTTTATTTCTACACCTTCAAAATAAAATTATAAAAGTTTGATAATACTTTTTTAAATTAAGGATTAAAAGTATTTAAATTACAGAAATTATGGTGGATAATGTTTTTTTATATACCGGTATAGATATAGATATTTTTTAGGCATTTTTTATTTCATCTAAGTAAAATTCTTATAAGCACCAGTAAAATTTTGCTAACATAATGATTTTCTAGAAAGCAGATACAACATAAAACATAAATGAAAGCTGTAGGGATATAATGTACTTCATCCAAGTCCATTATGCGAAAATGAGGTTTATAAACATCATAATGCATTTCACTGACGAAGATTTTAATGGACGCATCTTATCTGAAAGCCTACATCTCTTGCATTATCCAGATATCACGGAATTACCTAATGGGTTACAAGACAACTAAGCGGAAAAGTTTTATGATTGATATAACGTGAGGGAAAATAGAAAAATGAAACTATGTCAGTGTTTTGTCATTAATGTATAACAGCTATTTAAAATATCGTAAATTTACATATTAAAACAGGTATAAAAATGATACAGAAATGATTTGCCTACATGTGTAAAAATATGTGTAAATTGACGAAGACATGCTCTGGTGTGCCAATTTATAAATACACATTTCCATGTGTAGCGTATTAAGCGGCTTAAGTGTGTAAATTTTTATCAGTTATCTCTGAAATACATATTTTAATGTGTAAATTTCACATTTGTACACATATATCTGTGCAATGTAAAAGGAAAACGGTTTTTGTGTATACATAACCTTGTATTTTGGCATGTAAATTTTGAAATAAATATTATAATGGTCGCAAAAGAAATTTGCATGAAGAAAAAAATCCTTTGCTTGGTATATTTGTTTCCTTCCCAGCAGATTAATTTTTTAAACGAAAAATTAGTGTGATTTTAATTTACAAAAAACTGGATCATTTGGAAATGTACATACTATCATTCTCTATAAAAGTTGTTTTGAATCCCTAAAATGGTACAGACATTATTTATGAATAAAATCTGTGTAATATTAATAAATACGCTGTAAAATAAAATTTTGAAATATATGGTAATCATGATGGTTTCTGTATTTTGTCGGAGTTTTTCCTTCCGATTTCTGTCAGAAGTTTTGAAAGAAGCATCAACATCAAGAAGAAAAATCATTATTTAATTCAAGTGACAGTAAACAAGCAATAAATACCGAATCATGATTTGAACTCACTATCTGTGAGATTAGAAACGACTAACTTGACTACTATGCTAAAATTACACAAGCCAAGCTATCAAGTATCGCTATTTATTGTGTTCACATATGGTTCACAAATTCCTGTGCAATAACACGCCTGTGCAAGTTCTGATATACATTTCTGCATACTTTTTTATACATAGCCTTTTGTAATTTTCTATTCTTATACTTAGAAATCTATAAAATTTGCACAAATACTTCAGTATAATATTCTGTTCTGACGCATGTACCTTTAAAATATTCTTAATGCCTTTTAGATAATGCCCTTTAAAATACCTTTAAAATATTCATAGTGTAATATGCAAAATATACAGATATTTGTGTAACACTGATAATGTGTAAATTCTGAAAACACACCAATTCGTGTAAATACATAATATTTCCCACCATTTACAAACTTGTTTTGATTTTTTAAAGGATAACAAATTACACACTCCCATTAAGCGAATTAACATACCTAAATACCAGTTATTTTTAACGACAAGTGTGTAAATTTTATGAAAATGGTGTAATTTTACAAATTTACACAAATGTTTATGTAAATGTGATTACATTTATATTTTAGAGTGTTAGAGAATTAGTTTCAATATATTTTATTTATATTTATTTTTTAGAAGCTGCATTGCACACTGATTGTCTAAAAGATTGGTTTTCCGATTTTTTTTGGTATTTTTTAAAATATTGTTTTATGAAACCAATTTTTTGCACAATCTGTCATTAATAAATATAATGTATGTTTTTTAATAAAAACATCAACATCAGGTATTTCATGTTTATCAATGTACAAATACGAAATCAAATAGAAAATCGATATACCTATAACTAGCCTAACATGCCTAGTTTGAAAAATGACCTATAGCATGCCTAGTTTGAAACCTGTGGAAAATTCCAAATGACGCATTGCTGTATCCATTTCAAAATCTACATTTTCCTCTGCATTTTAATAGCACATTAAAAAGGTTAAGTATGTAAAATATTATCATGTAACCCAGAAAAACACAGTGGAACGTGTAAATTTTAAATTTTGAGAACACATATATGTGTGTAATACATAAAAATGATGCTTTGTGTGAACATAGTACATAACCTTAGACTTTGGAATGCGAAACAAACATTTATATAGTTTCACTCACTCTCTCTCTCTCTCTCTCAAAAAAAAAAAAAAAAAAAAAAAAAAAAAAAAAAAAAAAAAAAAAAAACGCATGTTTTTGGATTTTTTGTTTTATTTCTATTAGATTTGTTTTTATCCATAATGTCGAGAAACTTTAATATACAAAAAACATGATCGTATGAAATTATGTTTACTGATTGTCATTCTCTGCTAAAGATGTTTTTAAATTCAAAATAGTATAGTCATATTTTATTAATAATATCTTTATACTCTGAATAAATACACAGAAAAAGAAATTAAATGGAAAAATCCTGACGGTGGTATTACTTTCGTTAGTTTGCTAGATTACTTTTTTCCACGAATTTCGATCAGAAGTCTTGGGAGATATCTGCACATAAAGATGATAAATTCATTTCAATCATATTCAAATTTTATTCAATGCACAGTAAGTAACCAACACTTATCGAAATGGGATATTAATTCACTACATGATAATTTCTGACTCATTCACTTAACGATTCAGCTACTATTTCACGATAAGTTTTCAAGTATCACTGCAATATACTGCACATATATCTGCTTAATATTGTAACACATAAACCTGTGTGATAGTCTATTGGTACACATATATTGTAAACATATTTCGAGGCAATATTCTGTCCTTATTCAAATATATGTGCAATATTCTTACAAAAATGTCGGTGTAATAAGCAGAAATATATGAATATATACATAATAAGCGAAATTTTAAAATTGCATTAACAAACAATTTGGGTACCTCAGTTTCACACTTGTTTGAATTTTTTGCGAGATAACAAGTTACACAATCCCATTAATGCAACAAACACACATAAATACGGGTAAATCAAAACTACAAGAATGTAATTTTTAGGAGAAGCATGTGTTATTGCAAATTTACGCATATACAAGTTGACCCTACCGGCATTGACTGGTGCCCATTATAATAATCTTCAACATAATTCAAGTTATGGTTTCATATCTTTTGAAAAATTTTTAAACGAACCAAGTTTTGGGGACCTTTTTGATTTCAGGAGCGTATAGTGTGTTTCAAAGATCCTCTTTCCGAACATGGGATCTGGTCCTCACAACCTAAAAAAGCATGCACTGGAAATGATCCTCATGTGCTGAATACAATAAAAAAACAAGTTGAGTGAACCATACCTCATACCAATTAAGGCACAGAACCCGATTAAAGAACACACCATTAATGTTAAAAAATATTGGTAGCTGAAGTTAAAGGTAAATATTCATAATACAGAAAATAGTCGAATTTTCATGTAAATTGAATGAATCAAATGTCACTAAAATATTGGCTCTAAGAATCCGAGTAGTAAAAACGTCCCCAGGCAATGGAAGATATTCCCTGTTGTAAATTTCACAAAATAGTTTTAATTTTAACACTATATTTAATAAATGAATGAAATCTTACAACTTAAATTACCTTTAAAGTAAAAAGATTTTTATTTCATGGATGCTATGAGAAAATGCATACTTGGCTTCAAAAAGTGATTAAAAAAAGTGGTAGCTGAGGTTAAAAAAGGGCAGTATCCTGGAGGTTAGTATCTTGACTGGAATATAGCTGGTAGTTTTAAAGTAGCTAGAGGATGCTAAATCTATGTTACATAAAATCGAAATAAAATCGATTTTTTTTAAAGTTGCAACAAAGGCCTAATGAAGTAGATTAATATTTAAAATTGGTGGTAGTTGATATCTGAAAAATATTTATTGACGTTCGTGTAGTATCTGGATAACATAAAAAAGTTGTTAGAAAAAAGAGCTAGTAAGTCAAAGCATTTTTAAAGAAGATATCAGAAAAGAATCAAAAGTGGTTAGTAATGCTACTAACACGAAAACAAGTTAAATGGTTTAAATTCTCAGCACTTTAGATCTTAGGGTTGTCAAAATCAAGAATAGCTAAGTATTAATCATTTGAATGAAATTTTAAAGAAGTGCAGAAAAAATGGAGGTAAATATTTAGATCAGGATCCTGGTGTCTCAGTAAAAATGTAAGGGTGTAACTCTCAATTGGGACAAGAACTCAACTTTAAAATTTATCATTGAGCGGGCGCGAAAATTATGAGTTGAAATATCCATGCTGTGCAAAATATTCAAGAGTATCCGGATCCGACCCTATGTGATTCTAGCCTGCTGTAGTAATTTGAGTGCAATGTAGAAAAATAAAAATAACTAAATAGAAAAATGGTTCCAAAAATGAAGATCAGATTAAGAGGATGCCATTTAGAAACGCTTCTTTAAATCTTCTTTAAAATTCATTCCATGTAAAATGAGCAAAAATGTAAAAAAAAGCCGTGGCTGCATAGGACCCAATTTTAACTCGGCAAAATATCTCGACGAAAAAGAACTTTTTTAGCTCTTTTGGATCTTTAAAAAACTTGTGATTTAGAACGGCATGTGCGCAATTGTCCAAAATTGCAAGTTTGAAGTTCTGTATCTTGAAAACTTTTTTTAAAAAATGATTTTTTTTTCAATATTATAATCTCTATAAAGCAATCGTTATATTTATTGAGTAAAAGTAATCTTATAACATCATAATTAATCTTAAATAGGTTGTAAATATTGAAAATTTGTAGATTTTTGAAAAATTAAAAACATTATAAAATTTAAAGGATTTTAAAAAATCTGTGAAATTGATTCCTGGTGTATCTTAACATATGAAGATTGAGTTGTACAAGTTTGAAAGTTGTTATTTATTTCCTTCATCTTCAAAAAAAAAAAAAAAAAAAAAAAAAAAAAAAACGTAGAAACTTAAAAAAAAAAAAAAATCACAAAATCATAATTTTTCCTCATTTATCCGCACAAAATAAATAAAGGAAAGTTTCGACAATAATAATATTGCACAGTCATAAGGATAAAAAAGGTCCAAGATACACTCAAAAAATTTCAATAATGACTTTTGGACTCCTAACATAGTAAAAATGCGTTCAAAAACTAATATTCGAGACATTCTGAAGACAATCTTTCTTTGAAACCAAGCGCTTTTTGCAAGATACTTGCTGAAAAAAGATACGTGCAGCCATCTACATTTGTTATTTGATTTTAAGTTCAAAATAAAATTATTTATTGAAGAGTATCTTTTTTCTCTCAAATTTAAAATATTCTTGAGGTAAAAATAAATTGAAATTCAGAATAAAACTTCGTATATTTAAAATATACACTTTTATCTATAATATCGAAGAGTTTAAAGATTTTGAAAGCTTTTATTCGTGTCCAAACAAATGATAAAAACTTTGAATTTTTAATCAACAGTTTTCACTGTTTATTTTTTATTCTCATTAAGGAATGAAAAAGGCAAGGATTAAATTTTAGATGTATTAAATATATTCCATTTGCTATAACGTCAAAAAATTTTGAAGCTGTAATAAGTGTCCTTCTTTTTAAAAGAAATAACTGAATTATTTCATTTTTTCCACATTTGTTAAAATTATTTATTTATTTTTAAATTGCGGAATAAAAACACAATTTCTAAATTACGCTAATCTGTTACTTACAGTTCAGTCTTAAGTGTAAATAATTTTTAACACAGTTTTTCCATTCCTAAGGCTAATAATCAAACTGGAAATTTCGAGCATGTATACAAGATCTCGATTTCTTATCAACTTTAATGTAAATTTTTGTACTGAAATAAACAAGTCTGAAACCTATTACTTTGCGTTTCCTCGTAAATTATTGTGATCTATTTATATGATTATTTTCAATAAAATCTGTAACATGACAGCCATATCTGATTTGCTCATTTTGTATGGAATGATCCAAATGCTTTACAGTAAAAAATATTTCAAAAAGCCAGGTAGAATAAAAGTTCAGGGGACTTAATTAGCATATAATTAATTATTTTGATACATCACTTTGTTGTTTTTAAAATAATCCGTGGACGCTCAGTGATGTCAAAGAAAATTGTATGTAGTTTGGATCATTTTTAAAAAAGCTGCACTGAAGGCTCCAAGAAGTTAATTATTATAAAAATTGGTGATGGCTGAAGTATAATTTCTAGAAGATCTAAGAAATTGTTAAAAAAAAAAAAGGTCAGTTAAATAGATCATATTTTAAGTAGCTATAATAAGAGGAACAAAATGACCTACTGTTAGTTAATAGCAAAACTCTATTGTGGAAACACGTTCAAATGTCAAAGTACTTAGAGCTTTTGATTACAATTAGTCAAAATTAAGCATAGTATATGAATTGTTCTTTAAAATTATGTTTTAACGAAATGCATAAAAATTGAGTAAATGCATTAAAAAAGGCAATGCATTAATTAAGACCCCCCAAAAAATGAGGATGTTGGTCTTGGAAGAAAAGGCCAAACTCAACATTAAAATTAGGCACTGAGACCTGAGAAATTGACTTGAGTAAGGCATTCTTGCAATGTCTGGAGGTTATAAATTCAAATCCCAGGATAGAAACTATATGGTCAAAGGTGACCGGCCACTTGTGGTTTTAGACATGTATTTAAATATTTAGAAAAATACACGAGGAATTGTCCTGAAACTCTAAGTGTGTAAACATAATAGTACAGATCATACATTTTCCTGAAGTTTTTTTACCAAAACTCCATAGGAGACCGTCAACAAATTGAAAAATAGTGAATATCTTTTGGATAACCCTTGCAAAACTAATGTAGCAAAAGTTTTCAAACTGTAGATTATGATTAAGTGACTTATTGTAATAAATTGTGTTCATTTTTATGCGAATAACGTGTGTACTCGTAGAGAATTTAAGGTTTTTATAAAATCAGTCGCAATTTTTTCAATTTTTTTTCTTATTATTTGCAGCGTTCTTAATATAAAATAATGTTCTTTTCTAAAAACATGACGAACAACGTTATACATAATACACTGTAATCAGAATTAAAAAATAATAAAAATTGTTTGAAAAATGACTAGGTTTACAAAGTTATTTTTCATTGCGCATGCGTAAACTCTATCAAAATTTCATTTGCATATTATGTTAGCAAATTGTGTAGAGACACTTTTGCAAAAGACTCAAAAACCTACCTTAAAAATTCTGAAAGTGACCGTCGATTGAATAAACTCAAAATCTGTTATTCCCAAAAAGAAGTAAAAAATTGAGGGGGTGTATCCATTTATTCATTGATTAATGTCAAAATAGAATACACAATATGGTACGTACTACAATATTTAGATACAACCTTTTTTTTTTTTTTTTTTTTTTTTTTTTTACTTTATTTTGAGAAAAACTTATTTTAAGTTTATTTTACCAACAATCACTTTCAGAATTTTCAAGCTATGTTTTTGAGAATTTTACAAAAGTTGCTCTATATATTTAGCTAACATAATTTGGAAATGAAATTTTGATAACATTTACACATGCGCAATGAAAAATTATTTTGTAAACCTTCTCATGTTTCATAAAATTTTAATTTTTTTAAAATTCTGATTAGAGAAAATTGTATACATTGCTGTTTTTCATATTTTTGGGAAAGAACAGTAATTTATATTAAGAAATCTGCAAATTATAAGGAAAAAACTTGAAAAAATTTGGGAATGATTTTATAAATACTTTAATTTTTTTTACGAGTATAGGGGAGAGGGAGGCACGTTTGAACTGGGTGAACCTTTGAACACGCTTAATATTTTCCTTCAAAGGAATTATTTTAAAAAAAATGTATATGGCACAACATTACTACTGTTTCAAGTGAATAATTATACAAAGCTGTACCATTTTGTATGAACAGTACTGTCTAAACAAGAAATGTCTTTTTCTCCCTCTTGATTCTAAACTTAAGAAAATAAAGTTGTAAAATCTTTGTTCACAAACTTCTATCCCTAAAATTTTAATGTTTTGTTCAATGCTTAAACAAAGATGTTAGTTTTAGTTCATAAGCTTTGTTTCATTCAATTTCTTCAGTCGAATTGAGTAAACCGCTGTAATGTTGAACTCCGTGTGATGGTGCATTATTGAACAAAAAAGTTGAGGTACCATTGAGCAGCGAAAAAACACCGAATAAACTGGTGATGAATAATAATTGAAATAATTTAAAGAAAACACTTAAAACTATGGAGTAAAAAGTTGTTAATGTATCTAAATATTATTATATCTGATTTTTTTTGTATGTGAAAAGAGGTTAATTAAGAATGCCAAAGAACATGGACTTATAACAATTCCCCTTATTCCACACATAGGTTCCAACTTCTGTACATATCATTGATGGGAAATTTCAAATCTAAATTGAATCAAATCTAAATCTATTTATTGGATAATTGCGAATCCTGGATACAAAATGGTGATTCATGATATAATAGGTTTACAAACATTACTTTTGGTTTCCTTAACTCATAAAACGGAATTTTAAATCAGGTCTCTTAAAAAAATAGTGAATTAAAAATTTAAATTTTCCAGAAGCTTCGGATATCATATTGGTGTACTTAAAAAATATATTGTAAAAGGTTTTTACAACCAAACACAACTGGGGGACATTTGTCTTTTATTAACGGTGAGTTTTGACATCAATTTTGATTGATTTAAGTTTTATTAAATAACAAAAAATTCTCAATATCGACAAAATGTAGTTATTTTGTCTTATTAATACTACTTTATATTTCTGTAACATGTGCTAGTTTTCATAAAAACTCTCAATATTTTCATATTTTATACATTTGTTCAAAGGTGCTCCTTGCTTCTTCAAAGGTACCCCTACGTGGGACAGGTTTAAACAAAAATCTTTCAAGTTTTTAAATCCTCACAACTTATTTAATTTCTTTGGAAAATATTTAATTTATAGTTCATATGATGAAGAAATACGTTGTTTCTAAACGTTGTTTATGTAATATTTAAAACTCAATAAATATAGCTCAAGTAAGAAATATATTGATTTTCTGAAAAAATGTTTAAAGTGCCCCCCTCTCCCCTATATGTTATCTGCATAAAAATCAACACAGTTTATTACAAAAAGCCACTTAATCGTAATCTACAGTTTGAACGTCTTTGCTACATTAGTTTTGACAGGGTTATCGAAAAGATATTCGTTCTTTTTCAATCTGTTCACGGTCTCCTGTGAACTTTCGGGAAAAAATCTACACGGAATTCTATGAACTGTACCATTAAGTTTACTCACTTAGAGTTTCAGGGTAATGCCTCATGTATTTTTTATATATTAAACAAAATGCTTTTAATCGCAAGTGGCCGGTCACTTTTGGCCATATAACTTCATATTTTCAGTATTGACAATTCATAAAATAATCTTTAAACATCTCATTATGGTAATATGTAAACTAAATTTCGTATTTAATTACTCTCTTTAGTTTGAAATTTTAAGTATTTCCAAAATATTTTCGATTGTGCAAGATTTTCAACATTCAAATTGTAACTATTACATTAGCAAAAATTCGGCATATACAGTGGCGGTCAAAAGTTTCAGGCCAACAAAAATCTTTCAGTTAATTTGTAAATATACCCATATTAAGAGGAATCTCAAAGTGATATTTGTACATTTTATTGACATAATATTTAGGAACTTACTTATAGAAGAACATGTAAATATCAATAAATTTAACTGACAAAATTAAGTATAAAGAAAGACGCATGTTCTCAAAAGTTTCCGGCCACCTTCACAAGTTTGTAAAAAAGTGGTGTTGTTATAGAAAATTACAGTGATCAACAACATTTACAATTAGTATTTTATCGTATTACTGTTTTATTAGCTTTAGTAATAAGTACTGCGGCGCAGCAACATGACATTCATACATTCAACAGTTAAATATTTTCTACGGTACGTTTTCCCCACATTTCTTGCAATTTTGGCAAAATTTTGGCTGAGTTGGAATAATTATAAATCCGCAGACTTTTGTCAACTTCTTTCAAAGATTTTCTATTGGATTCATGTTGGGCGCTTGGGCTGACCATTCCAATAAAAAGAATATTGCCCAGTTAAACTGATGGCATTGAGCTCACAGGCTACGCATACTAATTGTACATTACAGCCTTGTATTTTCGTTAATTCCGTTCGAAAAAAAAAAATTAAGAAGGGAAAACAGCTCTCCCCTTTCTCCTTTTTTATACTTAATCATTGACCTTCCTAAACTATCAAGTACATGCTTTATCATATTAAAAAATCTATATCCAAAATTCAGAGCAAATCGGATAATTCTTAATAAAAAACCATTTAGCATTTATATAACTTAAGAGGAGTTATTCCCCTCTTTTATACTTAACCATTAAACTTCCAAAACTATTCAGAGATTTGAACGAAATCTGACAATTCTGATTGAAAAATCCATTTATGCAAGTTAAGGGGAGGGGCATTAGAACCCCCGTTCCTCCTGTTTATACTTATTCAATGAACACCTAATAACAGCCACGGACTCGCCTCATCCGAATGATCCTATATCTAAATTTTGAACGAAAACTGTTAATTCTGCATGAAAATCCCGTTTATATCAATTAAGGGGGGGCATGAGCCCCCCGTTCCCCCTGTTTATACTTATTAAATGAACACATAATAATAGTCACGGAATCGCCTCATCAGAATGATCCTATATCTAAATTTTGGACAAAAACTGTTAATTCTGCATGAAAAACCCGTTTATATCAATTAAGGAGAGGGGCATGAGCCCCCCGTTCCCCCTGTTTATACTTATTCAGTGAACACCTAATAACAGCCACGGTATCGTCTCATCCGAATGATCCTATACCTAAATTTTGAACGAAAACTGTTAATTCTGCATGAAAATCCCGTTTATATCAATTAAGGGGAGGGGCATGAGCCCCACGTTCCCCCTCTTATACATATCGAATGAACTCCAAAAACTAATCAGGGAAGCGCCTTATCAGGATATACCTATATACAAAATTTCAAGTGGATCCGATATTTTTATCATGAGTTATCGCGTTACGCACGAACATACAGAACGGACGGGCACATAAGCTCTCAGGCTATGATAGCCTGTGAGCTAAAAACGAAATTTGTTGTGCGAAAACCATTGCTTATCGAGGTTTGCATATATTATTTATGTCGTTATCATGTTAAGAAAAATAGTTGCGACCAAATTTATTCTCTAATATGGGAGAAAATAGTCTTGCAAGATATCCTTATACATTGTATCATCCACCTCGCTGTGCATTTCAATTAACGGACCGACACTTTTTGAAGAAAATACTCCCCACGGCATAACGTGTCCGCCGCCATGATTCATTATAGGAATAACATAAGTCGAATCATATCATTTGTTTCTAGGTCATCAGACTTTGTATCTGCCATCACTTCCAGAACTGTTTCGAATTCGATTGATGAAAAAATAGAACATTTTTCCAGTTTTCACTTGACCACATTTAGTATTTTTTGGAAAACGCCAGTCGAGTACGTTTGTATTTTTTTTAACTCTGAAAATTTTTTAACACCGACTCTTCCATAAAGTTATGCATCACGTCAGCATGTTGATATTGTATACGGACTTATTTCAGCAATATTTTCATTCTGTAAATCGCAGTATATTGCATCGAAATTTTTATGCGGATTATCAATTGTTTTTCTCTTGATAATTCTGGCCACAGAAATAGTAATTTTCCAAAATCTCCCGGACATTTGAAAGTCCTGAAGGCAACGTTCCTCATTATATAGTTTTTAAATATCGTTTACGGTCGATTTTACCAATCGTTAACTTTGCCGCAATATCTCGAGAAAATTGGCCGTTTAGCGACTAACTAATCACTTATTTATGAACAATAATTGTTGAACTTTTGAATTTTGAATTCTGACTATGCTGTACACGCTGATTCATTCATAAAAACAACCAAAAAACAGTTTACCGATAGAAAAAAACTAAAGAATGATAAGTGGCCAGAAACTTTTGCACACACGAACTTCGAATTTTATCCCTTTGCATGATGCATCTTCAGTATCCAATCAAAATGATCACGTAGTCAGAGGTCATTCACATATTCCTAACTTTTGAAGCAATTGTGCTTCTTCTTTGCTGAAACCTTTTGGTAAATAAATCGAAAAAACTAATTGGCCGGAAACTTTTGACCGCCACAGTAGGTATGATGACAGTATAATCTTTATTTGTATCCTGGGTATTAATCCTTGAATTTAAAAATTTAAAAACTGTACTAAGTGATGAAATTAATTGACATATATCTGTTATATACCTCACTACTCCACATCTTCCTCCAGAAAAAGTGATGAGGCAAGTGAAATTTAATAACTCTGTCAATTTTGTTTAACTTTATTAAATTCCATATTAACTTCATTATGTCATTTTCACAATATTAACTTATTTTCAAGTTCAGTGTTGTGAGCTTTGACTAAATTTGTATTTTAAGAAAGAAAAAATCCCATATAAATCTGATTAGTATGTTTATAGAAAACTATATAAATGTTTATAATCATAATCCACGTAATAAACGTCCCTTAGGACTTCTATAAACATTTTAGAGGAAAAACATATTAAAAATGATATAATGACATGAAACACATTAATTTTAAAAAAGAAAATTTTTTTCCCATGTATATTTAATGGAAATGCAGTAGAAATGCCCTAGGTATTAAGAAAAAGAAAAAATAAACACGCAAAAGAACCATTTCATCGACTTTTTTATTTAGCATGAACTTTTGTCTTTTCTCTAAAATTCACCTCACTGCATTACTGTTATTTATTGGTTCTATTGCTAAAAGCAAATAAATGTTAAACATAGCTTCAGTTTCTTTTCAATGCAATTGTTTTATTAGACTACTTTCTTCTAAGTCATTATTTTTAGCAAACAATGCTTTAAAATTTTTTATTAAAATTTCCCCAATCTCACTAAAACTTTCTCGTTTTATGAAATATCGTTTAATTTCAGAAACAGTCTTTCTTCTTATTTATTTAAAGTATGTAACTTGAAGTAACTTTAAACATTTCAGAGAATATCAATTGAATTAAATTAAGCTAATACAAGAAAATGTTTTTGCTTTAATTCTAAATAATTTTTAAGTATCTAATTGTAACAAAGAATTCAAAGCATTGTATATATTTAAATTTTAATTTGGTTCAAAGTTATAATTCTGTTGTATTTTTTGAAACTAAGTAAAAAACTATTTAAATAATATTTAACATTTTCTATTAATCTCTTTTAACACAAAATTAAATTTAACCAGTGCTATTATATCTTTTAAATATAAATTATAATTTTTACTTTTGTAGTTGTAATTAGTAAAAATGCTAAATAATTTACATGTAAATTATAGAAATATTATTACCATATATTTTAATGATACGGAAACATAAACTGTCAAATTATGTTTGTTAGAACAAATTTCTTTCAAGAGTTCATAAGATTTATAGTTAAGCCATACCTTGATACAATTTTGGTTAAAAAAATATGTTTCGGATTTTGTATTTTGAATAAATTTAAAATGCTTAAATTGTTTACCATTACAGAGTTAGAAAATGTTTGCATTTTTTTGAAACTTTGCAAAAACGTATCTTAAATAGCTTTATAGCGATTTAAGTTTATGTTTGCGATTTTCTTAATTTTCAACTGACTGTAATTTATAACTAGAAAACGCAAACAACGAACAGGCAGGTTGCGATACTCTGCATACGTTGGAAGTTTCTCAGCCTACTTTGAATATAACGTCGCCTCAAAGAAACCGTAGAATATCTAGTAATAATAAACAAGTTGGAAATTGCTCGTTAAGCGTAGCAAATGAAGTGTGTTCTTACTATAAGGAAGTTATAAAAATATTCAGATCTTAGTGTAATAGTATACAGTACTTCCAATACAGTAGAATATTCGAAATATTTTGTATCGAAATCTTTCTTACCATATAAAAATTATCTGCATTCTATTATACTGTAAGTAGCTTGTCGTAAACCTCAGCAACGTGAAGCTGTTTCATAAATTGTGAAATAGTTTAATAACATTAAATTGCTCCCTAAACAATGTTTCCCCTATACCATTATGTAATGGAATACTTTTGTGTAGCCCTATAAATTAATAACAAATATCCATTGCACCGCAGATTGTACAGATAGTATATTTTAGTATATAGTCCATAGATGCATATTAATTTTATTATGTTCGAAAGATTGTAGCACCATTAAAATACACTTGAAGTTTTTTTTCTTACTGGTCGTAATGTATCGGAATACTTTTGATTCTCCCTATAATTAAACTATACAACCGATTTTCATAAAATAACTCAACAAAATTAAGCAAAAATTATATATTTTAAATTTTAAATGATTCGGTAGTTTTTGTTCTGTTATATGCGGGCGGACGGACAGACGAGCTGACTCAATGGCGACTATAGGTGCTACGTATTTGTATGATTACGAGCGCATCTAAAATAATATATTTGTCTTAGTTTAATGAAAAACTATGTATGCATCTAGTGGAACAACTTATGAAACACAATGTTATATTTAATACTGGATCTGAGATGTGTTTTATGAAAATTCTGTACTGTTTCATTAGATGAAGACACAGTTTTTCAAAGCCGTAAGTGAGGCATTCATTTTAGATTATTAGTGGACTTCCCACTGTTGCTATGAGACGACGACATGAAGCACTGCTGGAAAACAGGTGCACGTTAAAAAGTGTCACAAAGGGTATAAAGTGGCAGCCTCGTGACAGCAACAACTGTGCTACACTAGAACGTATATTTTTATAACACATCTTAAAAAGCACATAAGTAATCTTTACTGAATAAAATAATACGTACTTGATTATAAAATAATATGTTTACTTTTAACGCTTATTATTATAAAAAATATTTAAAAATTCAACTAGTTTATTTTGTAGAAAATATAATGACATTTCCAATGTATTTTAATATTGCTAAATTATAAAAGTAAAATTATTTTAAAACTTTTAAAAAAGCAAATTATCCATTGGAATAGTATTATATTTTTCCTAACGAAACATATTTACACAAGGTGTTTCCTCAAAAGAGAATTTTGCTTTTTTCCTTCGACAAAAGTTTCAAAACTTAAATTTCAAACTTGACTCTTGTTTCTTTCGAAAACAATTTAATTATTAAACTTTTTTATTCAAATCAGACGTTTTTCTTCGTAAAAGTAAAGAAAATTTAAACTTTTCTATTTAGTTCGTGAGAACCTCAATGAGTGTTTTGGTTTTAAGAATTCTTCTTTAATATTAAAACCTTTTTTATTAATTTTATTCATTGAAATATCTTAAATGCTACCTTGAAGGTCCCATTTACTTTCTGGAACATATCGAATAAAATTAAAAATGTAAGTGATGCAAGTAGTTAAGATAACATTCATTGGTATAATATTATTTAACATTTAAATCTGATATTTAGTAAAAAGCTGAAACAAAATGGAACACGATAAAAAATCCTGCCTAAGGTGGAAGAAATGAATGGTCTAGACTTAGAAAAATTACCGTACAATTATTTCTTGTTAAGACGAAATTTTTTTATTTAAATTATAATTTATTTATTCTTTTAACCGACACTGTGTTATTAGACTCACCGCCAGGTTGTAAAAGTAAAAAACTATAGAATGTCAATTTTATCTATCCTAATACAATAACTGTTTGGATGTATTTGAAAGAAAACTTAATAGAATTTAATTATTTATATTTTTCTGATTATTTTTTTCAATTTATTTAATATTTTTCAAGCTTATTACTTTTTAGGTATTATTTAATTTATTTAATACTATTAATTGGTGGATACACTTATATAGTATTATCAAATTAAGGGGAGGGGGTTCTGGCAAATTATATCCTTAGATATCTCTGAGGGGAACGATGTTTTCATTTGTTACCGTTATAATTTTTAATCCAACCAAAATTTTCTCTTGAGACTTGTAGCCTGATGTTTATATCAAAATATTACGCTATTTTTTCAATCTGTTATTTATTTTTATGATAATAGAAGGTTACTATTAAAATTATTAAATGGTTTTAAAATTATTTTATTTCAAAATGAGAATATCCCAATATTTGACATTTCCAATTCTTCTGTCTTGTTATTAGGTGTATGCATATATAATTCAATGTTTGTGAAAATATATGCGAAGTTTAAAATGATATTGGCGTTTACTAATAAATAGAATATAATAAATTCTAGCCACCTGTTTTGTTAATAAGAAATTTTGTCTGCCCCTTTCCGTACCCATTCCATGCGGGAAAATGTGCAAAGCCTTTACTACTGTTAAATGCATTATGTAAAAAAAATATTCTTATTAAACATTTTTAAACTGTAACTATTTTTTAACTTTTGTTTGATATATTGTTATTTCATGTATAATGTAATATTTTATTGACTTCTCTTCATTTGATACATTGAAGTATGCGAAAGTTAGATAGAACATTTATTGTTCGTAAATACAAAAGAAAAATGATTCCAAATTGTAATGAAGTTTCAGACATTGATAATGACATTATTACGGTGAGAAGGGGGGATTTCATAGCGTACGATACAATGCATGATATCATAAGTGGAGAGAGACGCAAACTTACCAAAAGTTGATTATGTTATCTATGCATAATCCCTATATATAATGATAATTTTTCTATATGTAATCTCACCGATGTTAACAATTTGATTTTATGTATTAAAATGTGTTTCCCCAAAAGGAGCAATACAAAGTTGTCAGTCATTTGATGTAGTATTTTATTAAATGCATGCACATAATATGAAAATCATGATTTTCGGTCTGGCATGCAGTTGCTTATAACTATATCATTATTTTAAATAACTGTCATCTTGAGTTAAAAGTGAATGCTCTTTTTAGCGACGATTTTTGAATTGCTAAGAATATGGTTGTAAGTTGCAAAAGTTTTCACTGTTTGATAAAGATGTTGTACATTTATCACAGGAATGAAAATAACTTTTAATTTTACAGTTTTTGAATATGATATCCTAAATGTCTTATGTCTAAGATTATGAACTATATTTTTTGATAATAACAGAATGTAATGTGTTTGAATTTTAAATCAGTCTTAAAATGAAGAATTATTTTAACACAATCAATTTGATTGGCAAATCTATCATACGAATTCAATATTTCTAACTTATCGAAAAATTGGACACCCTGGAAAAATTTTTGCTGAGTTGGAAATATTCAATTCGTATGATAAATTTGGAAATCAGTTTGATTGTTTTAAAATAATTTTATCTATGTATCCATCATTATATAGAGTTCTTTTACTTGCGGTTTATTCAATCGAGCTTTCTAAATGACAATAGAGATGTTATGGCCAATAAGATTATCTGAACGAAAAATGCTCTCCTGATGTCGCCCATTTAGTTTCAACGGTAAAGCATTTGCCTTGTAAGCCAATGATCTGGGTTAGATTCTTGCCCTGGGCAAATATTTCTCAATTGGAAATATTTAATTCGTAATCTAAAATGCACGTCTTACGCTGACAATTAATCTGTCTTCAGTTACTTTTATATAGAATACAATGTCAAAAGAGACAAATGTCTCTTTATTCAGGAAACAATTATATAACCACAAAAAGTATAAATTAACCTTTTTCGAGTTTTCTGTATTCCAAAAAGAGCATATTATGTTTAGAAATGTTTGAAATGTCATTTTTCAAAATTCGAAACAATATTAATAAAAACGAAATCCACTTTGGTACCATTGAATTTTGGAAGCGTTTCAGGAAAAATTTATCAGTATTCTTGATATGTAACATATTTTTTTTAGAGCTAACAATTTCAAATGAACATTTCATATTCAATAATTATGTTTTATAAAAATATACTAATTTTAGACGATAAACAATAGTAATATTTTGTTGTTACTTTTGCAAATATGAATTAAGTTGCACGACTGATAATATCAGTTCACTTCGTTATAAAAACCTACAATCCGGCTTTAGACACATTATTTTACTATATGAAGTACTCGGAAAAGTTTCCGAAAATAAGTGGCAACAAAAGGGAAAACAGTAAAAACATCTATTATAACAGTTTAAAATCTTGAAAATATATTACTTTCTCAGGTTTGTAAAAATTTATATTGTTTTTGGGTCACTTTGAATGGATTATTGTTAATTATTAAATTTTTATCATTATATACTTTTATCAATCACATTCATGGACTTTTCATTATTATCACGCTTTTTTTTGTTATTTTCAGTTAGATAATATTTTTCTTTTTACTATGTGTTTATTACTCAATAAAAAATACAAATATGTCTATAAATATAATTAGTACTGCAATTTTATTATTTTTATAAAATATAGTTAAGCAAATATGCATATATTTTTTGAGTATATATATTTTTATATTATAATTTGATTATAAAATGATACCTAGGGCTCTTAAAGTTAAAATTTTCCTGGAAAGAAAATACGTGAAATAGCTTTTAAAATAATTGATATCTTTTCCAATTAAAATAAAACAGCATCCTTTAAGAAACATTGAAATCCTTTTGTAACATGAAACGGTAAAGTAGTTTGAAACTAAAAAAGGACAAATGAATGATTTTACTATTTTGTTTACTTAGTTGAAATGCAACTATTTATACTGGAATTAACTTTAAAACAGAATTCTTCTTTTGTTTTTATTTTTAGAAGTAAATAAATTCCAAACTTTATTCTAGCTCGTTTTACATTCAGGTCGTATATTAAATTATGTGTATCTGAGGAAGACATCGAGTTTTATAAAGAAGCATACGGAAAATTAAATTGACTGAGTTTTTCCAAACATCGTTATTTTCTTCTACATAAGGTTCCTACTTCACATTCAGAAACTTTTCTTTTCTTATTAGTTCAAAAAATAAGTAAAAGAATGTTGTTGGTATTTAAATTAGAAATTTCATTAACTCTTTAATAAATACTAACCAAGTAAAAAAAAATCCAACATAATTGTTTCACATTTAAGTGTAAAAGCATACAAATTACAGTATTATCTTACTATAATGGAGAAAGAGTTGGTCATTAAATTTTTTACTGTACTTGACATGGATCAAACTTACACTTGCATAAAAGGGTGTGTATTTCCAATAAATCAATTTAAATGTATTAAATTCAATTATAAAGGAATTTTCTTCTTTAAAAATAGATTGGTTACGAAAAGATTAACCGTGTTGAGACTATCTTCCCGTCATAGAAGGGGGTAATCTTTCAGGGCTTTTTTTTAAATAATAGAAAAAAGAAAGAAACGTAAAAATACATTGACTAAACATTACAAAATCTAACTACTTTTGTATAAGTATAAACATATTAAACACACTTTTGTTGCTAGTTGATGTCTGATAAAAATGATATATGATTGTTTGGAAGAAAATTTGTTTATCAGATTTGTTTATAATTCATATAACAGAGCTTTCAAATGGGCCTACATCCATATAGCAGTTTTTTGTTGAGAAAATTTCATGACAGATTTTTACTGCATTTGAGCTAGAATTCATCTATGGACCTGGTTTTTACAGAGAAAAAAAAACCTTTAAAAAAATGGTTTCTAAGGAAATATGTACTGGTATTCAAAAGTAGATAATTTGAAAACCCTGTATAAGGAAAATTGTGGTATTAATTTCTCTTTTAAATGTATTACTTTCTCAAAAAGTTGTTGTCAAAATTTAAATCTTTTCCATACAATTTTGCAGATACTTTAGAAAATTTAAGTTTATTTATTTATTTTTTTTAATCAATTTTTGATTCGATTTCTTCGGAATTACAGATCAACATTTTGCTTCAATACAAGAGTTGAAGTTCTTAAAACTTAAGCTATACAGTATAATGCAAAGTGTCCAGTATAAAATAATTTATGGAACTGGTTAAACAAAGCAAGTTTACTTTGTAAAATAATGTACCTTATAAAATAAAATTCACGAATAATAAAATTAAGTATTCGCGAATGTTGAAATGTTCTTTATTTTCTGTTTCGTGAACAATC
Organism: Maratus speculifer; assembly: GCA_964019185.1. Classification (NCBI taxonomy): domain Eukaryota; kingdom Metazoa; phylum Arthropoda; class Arachnida; order Araneae; family Salticidae; genus Maratus; species Maratus speculifer. The sequence continues at coordinate 297,649,584 of OZ025292.1, forward strand.
AAAATTCACGAATGTTAATGAATTGGTGGATTTCACATTTTAAAGGTAACCTAATATTATCGTTTATTATTATGAAAGAATAAAACTACTTGAATATTTCTGCTGCTTTTCAAGATGCTGATGCTTACTGATTTCAACTGCTATTTTTTTTTCAAATATTTCTTTATGCATTTCAAAAGAATCATAAGATGAACATTTTTAGAAAAAAATAATAAATTTCCCAATTTCCTTGCGGAGCATATATATATTTATTCTAAAAATCACGTGTTTGCTTACATAAAATAAAATGAATTTCAAACTTTAAATTAGTACCTAACATTTATTCGTTGATTGCCCTTAGATAGATATATATACTGTAAATAACAAAAAGAAGAAATAATTTTAAAGTTTCCCCCAGCCAATTTTCTGATTTAAAAGTTGTTATTTAATTAAAAACACTTATGTGTTCCTTTTTAGGGGAAATTGTTGAACTAAATTTTCTGTTTACCCTAAAAGAAGAATCAAATTAAAAACTTAAAAAAAAACCTTATTTATTAACTTAGTATTTATTTAGATTGGTGCATTTTTTTTTTCAAAATTCAAACATTGAAACCAAATAATTTTTTAAATAGTATAGAATTTGATAAATTACAGCTATAATTTAAAAACAATCTCTTATAAATTCAGAAAACATTGATTCTTTATGTGGTATTATATATCTCAACGCCATAACAAAAAAACTTTCCTCATTTGAATAATTTATTTTTTATTCGATTATACACGACTTAAATATAAAAAAACTCCGTACCTTTATTATTACTATTTTTTTTTATTTAAGAATTTTGCAGTACATTTTTGGTATAATAATATAGGATTCAATGAAGAGAAATATGTTTATAAAGGAATAGCTTGATCTCGCCGGAGAAAGTCATTTTTTATGTAAGTAAATTTTAAAATGTGTCTTTTCGTACAATTTAGAACATTTTAAGCTAATTTTTTAACTATTCGTTGCAGTGCGTTTATAATTTACAGTATAAATTTATCATAAATTAAATCAATATTTTTTGCAGCATTTATCATAACTTAACTTAAATTATCTTTATAATTCAATTTATGATGCATTTTTAAATAATATGTTTTATTATAAATAAAAAGAAAAGCTCGTATACTGGCTCTATTTTAAAAAAAAATATTTTGCCTTATCATAGCAGATCATAAAAACGAAAATGCCTAAACTTGGCAAGAATATATGTTGAGAAAAAGCTAAGGACGACTGGATCAATTTTATTAAAAAGTTGTAATATTGTGGCATATTTACGTAATATCCTGTCCTGAAATACCAACGCGCTTTCTCTTATTTTGAACAATGAAAATAATGAAAACTATTTTAAAAGAAATCTCTCCATTTATTTAGCATTATTTTTCTTTCACTTCATACCTTTACTAAACAGAGAAATGGGTTTGTAAATGGACCTTTAAGAAATGGAATCTCGTTGTCAAACAATACTTTTTTAAATGCTTCTTTTGTTATTCTATAGCTATTTCAAAGTGTTAATACAGAAAACATTTTAGCCTTTTGCGTAATACTCCGGATAAATAAAAAATGTTCTGAATCGGGTCTCAAAGGAATAATTTACGTAGAGAAAGCTAGAGATATTTTTTTACATATACCAAATCATAAAAAAGGTAAATGCCAAATTTATTTATATGCCTATAATCAATTACCTTACTTCGTTTCGGAATATTTAACGTTTGTTTCTTAGTTTTTGAATTTTTATCTTTATATCTATTACTTTATAAAGGAGATGTTTTGAATATATTTATATAAAGGTTCATTTTTTTAACCGTTGAGAAAAAGGATTATGCACGTTTAGACATATTATTTGTTATGAAGCTTCATTTCTTATATTCCCGTTTCTTTTTTTTTTTTTTATCAATTTATAACTCATTATTTATAAGGTAGTTTTGTTTTGCGTAATATTGTAAAAAATGCCTTTTTTTAGTGATATTATTTATTATTTCTACTACATTTAGATTTATTTATATACGTTCGGTTAAAATTTTGCACCCTTTTTGAATATTTATAATTTGTTTGCTATTCGTATATAACAATAACTTTATATTCTATTTAAAAAAATTATTTCGCTTTGGATGTATTGAAACCACTTTTCTAACAAAATAAATATGTGATTTGAAAATTAAAGCAAATGTCTATTCTTATACATTATTTTATTCGAAAACCTATTTATGTAGTTGGGAAACAAGTGTTTTTAGGTTCAGTAAAAATTATATTAACATATTTTTTATTATTAATGAGTTAAAAATCGTCGAATTAAACGAATGAACGACTTCAAATGAAGTGTTTGCCTGATTTAATAAGAAAAATAATTACAATATTATTGAATATATTATATTAGCTATCCTAACTCTTAAAGCCAATATTATTTTCATCAAAAGTTAAATTTCAACTTTTCAATTTATTGAAGAATAAACTCTACTCCTACATTATCTTTCACATGCCATTACAATATTAATGAATTTATGAAGTTATTAATTGAGGCTTTGATTTTAGTGTTACGAATAGAAAAATTGACGAAAATTGCGCCATAATAACTTAAATATAATTTTCCTTTCAACAAAATAAAAAAAAACTTCATTTTTCCTTCTTTGAAAGATTTACATGTCTATTCTTCATATTCTTTTTCATTATTTGAAGTAATATTTTTAGCTGCAATAGACATTTAAAAAAAATAATGCCAAACGTGATGCCACATCTTCCAGTTACGATTTTGATTCTAATTATTCTAACTTTTTAATTTAGGTTGTTATCTGGGTTTTGGCGAAACACAGGAATTTACTTTTAGACGTATTCATTATAAGGTATTTCGTCTTATAAAGAAATTACTGATTCCTTTTTTTTTGCATCATTTTTACGCAATGAAGCCCTCTAAGATGAATATCTCAATCTCAGCAAAAATTGAATAAAATAAATATTAAAATGTAACACCTTTATGTGTAAAAATGCGTTACTTTACTCATGACGATTTATTTTGTTCAAAACCTTTGAAAACGCTATTTTTAATTGTAATACGAAAATGAAATCAGTAATAATATTGCGATTCTCTTTGTTTCGCTTCTGTCTTCATCAGTGGAAGTAAAGCAATTGCCAAAAATGTAGAGAAATGTTATAAAAGACTTTTAAAATTAAAAGTAAAGTACCGAATTGGGATTATTTTTAACAGCGTGAGAACAGATCCATCTACAGATGAAATTTTTTCAATTAAAAAAGTAGTTATTAAAATTGGTACAGAAGTCGAATATTCAGACCCAATGACTAAAACAATTTAGACCACGAAGTAAAAAAAAATGCAGATGTAATATGTTAAGCGATCAAAATAAACTTTGAAATAAAATATCTATCTGAGAAAAAGTATTTTCCATATTTACTAGATTAAACACCTGTTTAAAATTAGATTCCAAATTGATTTCATCTTTATTTCTAAAAGCAAGTCAGGAATTTACTAAAAATTCAAAATGCTTAAGCTTTACCTGCGCATGAGTTAAATTCAACTTTATATGATAAATATTGACCACATGATTTTATAATTATTTTTATAAAAATCAGATATCCATCTTACTAAGCTGCATGCAAAAGGTAAAAGTCTTAGAACATTTGCCGCAATTATTATTTTTATTGGGATTTATAAAGAGTATAAGTTGAAGATTAATATTAAGTCAAGATTGAATTATTAGTAAATGCATCTTCTGAAAAATGAATGGTGTAGGAAGAAGCTTTAAATTACCGGGCAAATCAATTTTTTTTAATTTTATGAAATAATGTAGATTAATAAGAAACAAATATTTTTTATAATAACTATAAGGTATTTATAATAGTAATAAATAATTATAAGATTTATAAGACAAGATGATACTTACAAATAACGGATTAAAGATACATTTTTGTAAAAAAAAATGTCAAAATATCTGATGAGAATGTTAGGACAATTTTTAAAAAAGTGTACACTCTCAATGTTAGGGAATATTTTATTATAATATAGAAAATTTAAAATATAATACCATTCAAAACTATTATGTTTCTTCTAATAGAAAAAAGGGGGGATTTTAACCCTTTCATACATTTTAACTTGATTCTAGATTAGGAAATAGTTGAAAATTTCAATTTTAAGCTGCAAAAATTACCGATATGTAAATTGAAAAAAAAAAAACCCACTCCATTTACTTTGATTTAAATCTTTTATTTGAATCTTTCAAAAAAAAAAATAAATAGACACAACTCATTTAAATTGAACTTTAACCCTTTGAGGGGCAAAGCACTTCTATTCATATAATGCTGAAATGATTGAATGACACCAGAATTTAAAAACAAATTTATTTTAAAATAGATAAATGCTTTTCTTTACACACTTCATAAAATTAAAATTTTCATTTCAAAACTCTGATGTCAAAGTGCCATTTTTCAATTAAAATTAAGTGGAATAAATTGTATACCACCGCCCTTCAAGAGGTTAGGAAATATCCTCTAATTTCTAAAACTTCTTATAGATTTATTTCCAAACATCCTCTTTTCTAAGTCCCAATTTTTCTTTTATTTTAACAATTCTAGATAGCATTAAACAAAACCGTATTTTCGTTTTTGCGTAATACTCTAGAGGTAAAAACATATTCCAGGTCATTTCTCTAAGGAATAATTCACTTACAGAAACCTAAAGCTTTTTATTACTAAAACCAGATGATAAAGCGTGTAAAATACGCGATTTGTTTTATATGTATGGAATAATGTTTCAAATTATTTCCGAATACATAACATTATTTTATGTGCCGCTATTAATGAGATCTAGTGCCTAAGGCTAATGACAGACGAGCGATTTTCGTCAACGGAAAAAATGAACGCACGCTTTTCAGAGTGTGGTCGTCTGCTGCGCTGTCCACGCGGTCGACTCATTTCCTTCGCGTGAAAAAATGCGAAAAAACTAAGGCGGTCCCCTCAACACGCTGGGAAGCCGTTGCGTTTTGGCGGATATGGCATATTAGAGTCTGCATACGAGCGAAGCTTTCACGCAGGAATTTCATTATGAGAGTTTTGTTTTTGCAGTTGATGATCAAATTTTTCACTGAAATTTTAAATATTTTTAATAGATGTGTCATTAGATGGTTGCACGGACCAAAGTTTTCAGGCCCGGCATGGCGCGACCCATTAAAAAAAGAACGGCCCGGTTGACCGGACAGCCCGCAACCCACCCGTCCTGACTGTAATTTTACAATATAAGGATTTTTTTTACGACGACATGGAAAAAAATTGTTTCGGACGAGGAATTCTGACAAGAAATACACATTTTGTTCTTTTTAGGTGCGTTTGTAATTATATAATAATATTATATTCTTAGAACCTATAGTCGTCGTTCAGTCCATCCGTCCGTCTGTCCGTCTGCATATGACAAAGCATAAACTAACCAATCGAATGTTTTGAAATTTTAAATGTATAATTTTTGCAAACTTTAGTCAAGCCATTTCAAATTTTATGAAAATCGGATATATAGCTTAATTACAAAAGCCATCAAAATATTTCTGTTACATAATGTGGCCAACCGGAAAAATTGTTCCACGTGCTTTTATTGGTGTTACAGGTTTTCAAACAGAATAAAATTGATATTCATTTATTGAAGTGCATAAATTATACACTCCGTTACAAAAAGCAATGCAAAAAATGCTTATTATTTATTTACAGGGTCACACAAAAGAGTTCCGTTACATAATGTTATAGGGTGAAACTTTGTTTACATTGTATTTAAACTATGTTAAACTATTTCGCAGAAATGTAATTTATAAATGTTGCTAAGTTTACTATGAGTTACATCCTGTGTCATATAAAGTGCATAGTATTTACAGGGGCACACAAAAGATATCGGATGCCATACTGCAACGGAAATATGAGAGATGATTGCTAGAAGTTCATTTTTAGTTGTGATATAAGTTTTTAAGTTTAACTAAATTTCTGCATATTGCATTGTGCGTATAAATGCAGCAGATCATATACAGGGTAACACAACAAAAACTGCACAGATTACAGAATATGAACGCTCGATTGAAATATGAAATTGCTCAACAGGTGGCTCTGCTATACAGCATTCTTCTCGATTTCCCTCAATCTCGAGAACTAATTCACGGATTTCATTAAACTTTAGATTCAGTTAGTCTTTGACATGAATTAACGTTTTCTATCTTTTGGTGTAAATAGTTCAACAGATGGCACTGCTGAGCTTCATTTTGTTGCGATTTCAGCAACAACTATCATTAGAAATATTGTACAGATTTTCATGCAACTTCAGATTTAGTTATTTTTTAATATGACTTGGTATTGTTTGCATTTTGTTGTAAATCACCTAACAGGTCGCACTGCTATACTGCATTTTTAACAATTTCCGGCATATCACGTCTCAAGAACTAATGCATGGATATTAAGCAAACTTTAGGTTGAGTTGGGTGTTGACCTAAGTTGATGCAAATCGGTTTTCCGTGTACATCATCCAACAAGTGGCTCTGTTATGTTGCATTTTACATGATTTATATTATTTTATCGACAATTCTATCTCAAGAACTAATGCACGGAATTTCATATCATTAGAATTCCCTTGAAGAGCATAGATTGTCATTAATTTGGCACTGTGCTAACGAATTTTGAAATATTAACATGTATGGTATAAAAGAAAGTTTTGTGATTGCCACATCCTTCTAGATAATATTTATAATTTTCATTTTTAAAGAAAGCTGCAATATATATATATACATTAATAAATCTGTATTCAAATTTTTCATCTGTTACTATTATAATTAATCCTAATTCTATGTATTGGAGAATCAAAAATCAGAAAAATTTTATACAATAAAATATTCTAGGGCGAAATCTTCAAAAAATGTATAATAAACAATTTGCTTTTTGAACTTGTTTCTAGTGTTCATTTTTTATAATGTATATCATAGCAGGTGTGAATGTATGGTATTTTTTTTCACGTATTATTATATTCATTTAGCATGGATTAGCACATTTATACATTAAAGACGGAATTCTGTCGTAAACGGTTTTTTTTTCAAAAATTTACTGTATGTTAAATTTATTGCCTAGAAGTCCACTATTTTTTTAAAAAGAATAAATTTTAAATGTAGAGTAATGGTGAATTAAACGTAAATGCACTCTTTCATAAAAAGTTTTTGATTATATCAAAAGTTATATTGGGACAAGAATTTTCTTACAGATTGGGTCGAGGTCGGGAATGAAAATTTAGGATCGTGAAGACCTAAGAAGAATGATATCAACACCAGCTCGGTACGGAAAAAAAGTAGGTTTGGCCTGGTCTGATCTTCAACTCCTTAGCAAAAGGAATGGCTGCGCCCGGCCCAAGTGTCATGAATGAAAATAGTCCCTTGCAGTCTACGTGAAGTATGTAATTTTTTAAATATAAGAACTTCCGATATTATGTATGTATTCGTTGTCCGAATTATATAAAGATAGTAATTATAATAATAACTTGGATAGAGACGTGCGGCATCTGTCATTATTTAGAAGAAAAAGAAGGTTTGTAAAGAAGAAAAATAAGAAAAATCAAATGAAGATCACGTAATTATCTGTAAATTATTTTATTATTATTATTATTATTATTATTTTGCATACATACAAAGACGGTTTTTCTGTCTTTTTCTTGCTTTCTTTCTTAAACAGTTTTTCGTTAAATACTATAAAGAAATTTCTTGTTCAATTCCTCTTTCATCATCTATTTCTCTTTTGCCACATTTGTTGGAACGCAGACGAGAAAGCGCTCGTGTTGCAGGTGACGCGTTTTCATGCAGAAACCACCAACGTGAAAATAATCTGTCGTCTGACATTAGCCTAAATATTTTAGATTTAAAGTGTTAGAAAAAATGTGTTAACTCTCAATATTATGGAATATTTTATTTATAAGTGATAATTCAAATCAAAACTGTTCTGTTTTTTTCTAGTAGCAAAAATTGTAAATTAGGTTTTATCCCTTCTATACATTTCAACTTAATACTAGATTGCGAAATAGATAACAATTTCAATTTTAAACTGCAAAATTTACAAATGTTTAGTTTGAAAAAAAAATCTCCATTTACGTAGACCTAAATCATTTTTTTTTTTTTCTTTAAACGCATCAAAAACAAATGGACACAACTCTGTAAAATGAAACTTTAAGAAATCGTACATTTATTTTCAAATATTCTAATTAATATTCTAAATATTTAAACCTTTTTTTTACTACTTTTCTGTTATTTTAACAATTCGAGAAACCACGAAACAAAAAAAGTACTTTCGCTTTTGCGTAATACTCTAGAGGTAAAAACAGTTGTCCCAGGCCATTTCTCAAACGAATAATACACTTACAGAAATCTAACGCTTTTTATTACGAAAACCAGATGATAAAACGTATAAAATACACGATTTCTTTTATATGTCTAATCGAGTAATATTTTACCTTATTTCCGACTACATAACATCATTTTTCGTGCCACTATGAATAAGATCTGTTTCCTAAATAATTTAGATTCTAAGTATTAGAGGAAGCACAGATTAAATATACCATGAAGCAAAATTAAAGAAAACAATAATAATAAAAGCAAAAATACATCAGAAGTCATAATGAGAAGTTTAACATAAACATCGCATTTATCACTTTACTTTTAATATTGAAATACATTACATAAGCAATATTATTCAAATTTTATATAATACATAAGTGTTTTTTTCAATAAAGGTATAATTTATATTCAATAAAGATAGTAATGTGTATTATAATTAGCAAGTTAGGGGGTGTTTTCGCTTTTCAAAGAACCCCACGCTATTTGCGACTGATTGGTCCGATTTTGTACATTAACGACAATGACGAGGATTTTCTGCCTTTTGACTTTATGTATCAGTTTAAAAGATATTTGAGCAGATTTATGGAAGTTATCCTGCTCATAAAGAGTTATACGCACACACACACAGATATATATGTATATATATATATATATATATATATATATATATATACGTATATATATATATATATATATATATATGTATATATATATATATATATGTATATATATATATATATATATATATATATATATATATATATATATATATATATAGATAGATAGATAGATAGATATAGTTAAAAATTTGAAATAGGGGTGATCGGAGTAGATCTAGTAAATTATAACATAAACTAGAGTGTAATAGGTAGTATTTCATACGAAATCTATCATAAACTACAAAACAATATGCAGATTTATATAAAAATTAAATTCTACGCAGGGAGTTGCATTATATATATATATATATGTATATATATATATATATATGTATATATATATATATATATATATATATATATATATATATATATATAGATAGATAGATAGATAGATATAGTTAAAAATTTGAAATAGGGGTGATCGGAGTAGATCTAGTAAATTATAACATAAACTAGAGTGTAATAGGTAGTATTTCATACGAAATCTATCATAAACTACAAAACAATATGCAGATTTATATAAAAATTAAATTCTACGCAGGGAGTTGAATTATATGATGCATTAAGCCAAACCCCTATCAGTTTTTGCATAATACATTATCGATGAAAGATGTTAAGATTTATTTCTCAGAGTTATGATTGATTTACAGAAATCTATTTTTTTTTTAATTTTATGCAGTAGAGGTAAACGACCATAAACCATATGTGTTATTTAAAAATGTGGTAAAGTTTTTAATTTTAGCCCATTTTTAAAGATTTATTTCTTTTCACATCTTTGACATTGTAATGAATTTCTCAAGATATTTTCAGATATTTTGAATTTTGTTAAGCAAAAGTTAAATATTTTTATGAAATAAGATTTGTAGACTTTAATTATTCTTGTTTTTTTCGGTTTCATCTGTTTACAGAGGCATCGAGCCTTTAAAATTTGAGAAGGGAACTTAGTAGTGTGAAAGTTTCTTCGATAGTTTATTAAAAGAAAAGTTCACATACACAAATAAATGCATTCTGTTATTTTTATCAGACGGTAAAGTCTATAGAGAGTAGGTTTATTTATCTACGCAAAACTTTTAGTTATTTATTTCCTGTTTAATATTTTCTCCTGTACATTTTTAAAGAGGGTAAATTGTTCACATAAATGGACTTTTAAGCTTCGTAGATCTTTTTCCTCATAATATTTTGATTTCATCTTCACTATTATCCTACTGTTTTATCACACATTTAAAGCATTAATATATAAAGCTTTTCAGTTTTGCTTAATACACCGGAGAAAAAGATGTTGCTGCTTATTTCTCTTAGGAATAATTTACTTACCGAAATATAATGAATTCTTGTTATCTATAGGCAATGGTAAATCTTGTAAACACTTGGTTCATTCATTTCCTTTAGTTAAACAGTATTTTTCAAACATATTATATTATTTAAGTTTCGCAAGTTCATTTGGTTTTACATTCTTCTACCTTTAGAAGAAGAAAATACGGGATACGTAAAAATATTTGTTTTCGGGTTGTCGACGGATTTACACATTTTAGTGATCAGAGCAATTAAATAATATGTTTTTGTAAAATGTTTGTCTGTGAATCAGTCCGTTTTTGACACAAATGTTGTGGGCGATGTATCTGAGGAACTAATGCACTGATCATACAGCACAATAGTGCTGTATAGTAGAGCTCACCTGCATCTCTAATGCAAAAGTCCAAAGTTTGCCTCTTAATAACTTTGGACTCAATCATCCTATCGGGACGAAATTGAAAAGGTGAAGTGTCCTACTCTAGACTTCAAAGTTTACAAAAAATTATCTAGATCCACCGAATAATTATGGAGATCCAGAACCCCTGTTTTGTCACTTTTTTGTCGTGAAACAAGAAAAAAAGACAACTCAATTGTAACCTAAACCGGGAAATGTTCAGTGACGTGTAATAGCTTGTTCGAAAGCTTTTAATTTAGGTATTGGCCTTTCGAAAGTCATGTCAAAAAATATCCAGTATTAAGGAAATGGCACAGATTTAAAATTTATATAACGCTATACCTTCCATAATTTAACATTATAGAAATCTCTCCTTTTTAATTGCTATTTCAGTTATTTCTTTCGAGTTTCCACCAACTAAAAAACATTTCAATAATTTAAAAAAGAAATGATAACACGTGTTCTTTTTTTATGGATCAATAAACATACTGATTCTCCTGATAGATTTTTGAATTTTTGAAATTGACGTCGTTCGAAACAGAAAATACATATTTTTCATAAACATATATATAAACTGTAACTAAATATGTGTAAAAACAACATCGCACCTTTATTTGAGTGTTTTAGACGCCAAAACAGTTACTACAATACAGATATTTCAAATCAAAAGGGATAATTAGAAGAAAAATTCTTCTATATTTATAAAAATAACGATTTGAAAATGAAGCTATATAAATCTGAGTAGATACCTATGATCATAAGAAAATTGGCGTAGATACCATGAAATTGTGTGACGTGGCTTGGAGTGTCGCCAGTGGCGTGTCGGTCAAATGAGAACATAGTCTAAATAAAGTTAAAATCCAACACTTTTATTTACGGTATTTGGGAAATGGGGAGTGGAGCCGAAGTTCAATATTTCCGACAACTAAACACAATACTATGAGATTAAATTGTAACTCATACTCACATTTACGACTAAGTCCGGCTCAGAGTACTAATCGCCGGCTCTTCTTTTCAGGTCGCGGTTTAATCTCACTTTAAACTGTAAGAAAACAGCCCGTGGCTGCACAAAATCAATTATTCTCAAACACTCACGGTGCTAATTAACTCTTACCCGACTGGATTGCTGAGACTTCTCTGCCTTCAACTCTTAGGCAACTCTTAGCTTAAAGACTCTTAGGCTATCTCGGCTTACCTCGCCACACAACACTTTTCTGGCTAGCTTCGCCCCACAACACCTTGCTGGCTCGCTTCGTCACACAACACTTTGCTGGCACTCTTTGCCACACAACACACACACTCCTACTCCAACTCACAGCTTTTATACATTTCAAACTGAAGACGGAGCTATAAATTTGCATAAAACTCATAACTACAATGAACTTTAGATCCCAAGGCGCCACACACGCTTTGGAAAATTAAGGTTGCATAAAAGATAGATGTCGCTATTGCGCCACACATGGTAGAACATTGACGTCACGATATCATTCAAAATACTAAAATTCCTTTATTATAAAGGGACACTCCCTCACAACCCACCTTGGAATCTACAGAGAAAAATGCATGCCCTTGACTTTTTCTTGAAACTAATTTTGAGCCGCACAAGAAACGAAGGTGATGGGTGAAATTTGGTGCCGAACAATAACTTCCAAAGTACCAACTTTTAATCCATCACGAGAAAATCATCAGTTTGCATAAAAAATCACATACTCAATAGCAATCATCCTCCTTAACTTAAAAAACCTTATAAAACTTGTAAAACTGATTTCTTGTAAAAAAAATATTTCACTGTGAGTGCTAAAATTCATCAACACGTTAAACTTACGAAATTTCCTCAACACGTGAACATAACCCCAACTTTACCAAAAATCTCTACACGTAAAATTTTCTATCACCAGAATTCGCACAAAGTCCCCCCCAAAAAACCCATGCGCCAAATTTTCCTCAAAAAGATTCATAACTTATCCAAAATAAAATTTACTCACATGGTACTTCGCACTATACCTAAATTCCCATAAGCCAATAAACTATTACCCAAAAATTCAATAGAACTTGCTCCACTTTACAATATTCGGGACACATACGTACAGCTTCATATTGCTGTGCTTATTCAATAATCTAAAAAATAAAATTTACAAGAGAAAATGACGTCATCAAATATAAATCTTCAGCTGTATGAACTAAAAAAGAAATAACAGCATCAAAACATAACATAGTATACTTACCTGCAAGAAAATTACATTAACATTTAATTTTTAAACAATACAATTCCATATTCAAGTGTAACACAAAACTCGCAACTTGTGGAAATTACTCCCAACAAAAGTAAAAACGCAACGCATGAAACCCGAAACGACAAGAAGATAGATAATTAATTAAATGTTAGTACAAGAGACAGAAACGCGTGTCAAGGACTTCTTGACCCCAAAAGACGTGCTCGCCTAACCGCGGCGCGTGTACAAAATAACTTAAAGTACTATCTATCGTTATTTGGAAATTAAACATACATTAACATACATAATATAAGACACTAACAATATAACAAAATAACATTTTTAGAAACCAACATAACAATGAACAACCAGAAAAGTTCAAAGCACTTGAGACAAAAATTTCAAACATACATCATAGTAACAATTTTGCCAACAAATTTTGAATTTAATTATGCATCACTCGTGAGTCCGTAAAAATTTCAAAAAGTCGCGAAAAATAAAATCTAAAACAGTTCATCTGCTTTCATTGCTTCACATTGCTACAACATAAATGTACTTTTATAGAAAGTTAATAAACAACATCATCACCCATTTATAAAGAAGATTCACTGCTAGTCAGCTTCATACTATAGAAAGGATCTCTTCTCTTGTCCCAGAATCCTTGAACAAACGATCTTTCGTCATAAAAGCTCTTTGGGGAAGCAACCGTTGACTGCCGTGCATGTAGTCTGGTCCTGAATGGATGCCATGGGACATTTGTAGGCTCCACTCGACAACTCCGTCCGGATTGGTTCGCGGAGGTCACTCCATGGCAAAACTCCTGTCGGTGAAAAGTTCCAGATTTTGGAAGCGGACTCTCCGAAAACCCCTTCGATTTCCTCTTTCTGAAAGCACCTGAAATAACTGTCGATGCTAATACGCGCTTTTGTCCAGACCTACGTTTTCTTTTATTAGGAAAAACATAATCAGAATTGAGAGTTCTCTTTTCATTTCTATGAATGTCCACAGAAGTCTTTTTTTGGAGGATTGTGTATCGACGATGTAGAACGATTGACAATTTATGTTTCCGAGGTTGATGTATAATTACAGGCGGAACGGGTAGATTTACGATTTTCTGCTTTTTAGGGCATACTGAATCTGACGTATTCGAAATTGGCCTCTTAGTTTCATTATCATTCTTTGTTCTCGGATGAACAGTCTTTTTATTTCCAGCAACCGTTTTTGGCGATGTCTTTCTAGAGTTTCGCTGTGAATAATGCAGATAACCAGCAGACGAAGATGAACTAGGCTCGGGAAACTCCTTGGCACTAATCCCCGGCTCTTCTTTTCAGGTCGCGGTCTAATTTCACTTTAACCTGTAAGGAAACAGCACAAAACCGTGGCTGCACAAAATCTTTTATTCTTAAACACTCACAGTGCTAATTAACTCTTAACCGACTTGATTCCAGAGACTTCTCTGCCTTCAACTCTTAGGCATTTCTTAGTTTAAAGACTCTTTGACTATCCCGGCTCACCTCGCCACACAATACCTTGCTGGCTCGCTTTGCCGCATAACAAATTGCTGGCTCGCTTCGCCACACAACATTTTGCTTGCTCCTCTCGCCAAACAACACTTTGCTGACTCTCCTCGCCACACAACACACACACCTACTCCAACTCACAGCTTTTATACATTGCAAACTGAAGATGGAGCTATAAATTTGCATAAAACTCCTAACCGCAGTTAACTGTAGATCCGAGGGCGCCACACACACTCTGGAAAGTTAAAGTTGCATAAAGAATGGATGTCACTTTTGCGCCACACATGTTAGAACATTGACGTCACGATATCACTCAAAATACTAGAGTGCCTTTATTACAAAGGGACACTCCCTCACAACTGCAGTGGGACTACCATCTGGGAGAAGGCAGTTCTGTCGCCTAATGTCACCAAGTTTTTCGTCAACTTGGTAATACATCGCCAAATCCGGCGCACAAAATTACTTGCCAAAATTGAAGCCAGCTTGCCGTTTTTTTCGATATTTGGCCAAACTAGTATGTCTAAAAATAACTTTAAACTAATACTAATAATAGTTTACATTTGTTTGCTGAAGGTGATTGGTAAAGTTCCTGAAAGAAAAAAAAGTTATGAAAAAGTTATGAAATCCTATAAAAAACTGGTAGTACCAGACAGAAAAGTTGTGCTCGATCTAAAAAAATGTTACAGTAAAAATTGGAAAATATTTTCAATCTAAATATGTGCGTAGAAAAAAAAAAGGAATCAGATGATCTATAAAGATCAGGAAATAACCCAAATTTTTGTTAGCAGAAAATGTGGACTGAGCTTTACTGGTGCCTTATATACAGAATTATACTATTATCTACTCAAAATGATTACTGAGGAAAGTAGTCAATATAATATATTGTTATGTTGTCTTAAATCAGTCAAGCTCCACAACGTTAAACGAATATAAACCATGACGTATTAATTAAAGTGTAACATTAATATCAGGTTGTTGAGGAATTGATGTAGATAAATATGTCTGAACAGAAATAGTTAGTATATGGTGGAATCGTATCTGTTCAAGGTTTTGATTTTACTTGGAGCTTTGATCTTCCACTTATGAAAACCGCTGGAATGGAATTGTGTCCACACTTTGTACTGAACGAGCCGTTCTCATACTTCTTTACATCAGCCTGTAACATATAGTTATCCCAAATATTTAAACTGGTTATAGATGATTTAGTATATGGTGGTGCGTTAAAATTCCTCTTTTTCCCTGATTGATTTTAAGGCACCAGTGAAGCTCAGTCCACATTTTCTGCTAACAAAAATTTGGGTTATTTCTTGATCTTTATAGATCATATGACTCCATTTCTTTTATACGCACATTTTTAGATTGTAAATATTTCTCAATTTTTTCTGTAACATTTTTTGAGATCGAGCTCTGCTTTTCTCTCTGGTTCCACCAGTTTTTTATATGATTCTAATAGAAATTTGTATTCAGTTATTCCCTGATATAAATTTGTACTAATTAAATTTTGAAGTAAATTGCTCATCAGGTCGCACTGCTAAGCAGAATATTTCACGATTTCCTCAATAGCTGTATCTCAAGATCTAATGCACTGAATTTAATATAAATTTACATTCAGTTAGTCCCTAATATAAATTGGCGTTCATTAGGTTTGGTGTAAATAGCCCAACAGTTAGAGCTTTTATATATCATATTTTTACGATTACCGCAATAGCTCCTTTTCAAGAACTAATGTACGGATTTCATCAAACTTAAGATCCAGATAGTTATTGACATGAATCGACATATTCTGCATTTTGGATAAATTGCCCATCAGCTGGCGCAACTATTCTGTATGTTCCGTGATTTCTGCAATAGCTCTATCTTAGGAACTAATACACGTCTTTTCATCTACTCCAGATTCAGTTTTATGTTGACGTAAGTTAGTGCAGATTAGGTTTCGGTGTAAATCACATTAGAAGCGGTGCTGCTACGCTACATTTTGCATGATTCACCTGATTTTAGCGATAACCGTATTTAAAGCAATGATGCACAGAATTTAATTTACTTAGAATTCTTATGATGGACTCAGACTGTCATTTAATTATGACACTGTAACAGCGAATTTTGAAGTATTAACATGTATGAGATAGAACAAAGTTTTGGGATTGCAATATCCGATTTAATTATGTTATTTCGTTGAATTGTAATTTCCATCCTATTGAAGAAATTTGATTCAGTTACATAACATTTAAGTAATTGTTTTCAACTAAATATGTTTTAGTGAAACATTTCTAGTGAATTTAGATCAATCTTCTCATCGTTAATCCATACCCAATTCTTAAGCTGTTAGTTTTAGAGAAACATTTAAAAATACGAGCATTATTTAAACGTTTTCACCATATAAGAATTCATCGTTTTGTTTTTATGTTTAATTCTATTTTTTGTTAATTTTTACTATTTTATCTAGCTTTGGATGAAATAATTCAGCAAATATTTCCATTTTGTGTAATTTTCTTTTAAAAAGATAGGTTCTCTAGTAATTTATCAAACAAAACCTAACTTAATTTAATCCAAAACCTGTACCATATTGTAAAATTTATAATGTGTTGTTTTAATGATATACATATAAATTTTACAATTTATTCTTCATTAAAATTTTCTCCTTAATCATTTTTAAAGGCGAGTGAATTTGTCGGCGTAATGGAATGTTACATTATGTAGATTTTTTCACAATAACACTTCGTTTCCATAATTTTATCAGATATTAATATAAAAAGCATTTTCCTTTTTGCGTAATTTAATAGGTTACAGGGTGTTGCGGATCATTTCTATAAAGAATATTTTATTAACGAAACACAATGATTTTTTGATAACTATAATTGATGGTAAATTGTATAACCCCTTTATTTATATATATATGTATTGTTTATGTATTGTATTCTATTTTATCAGATATTAATATAGAAAACATTTTCACTTTTAAGTAATTCACGGTTGAAAAAGTTGATGCAGCTCATTTCTCTAGGGAATAATTTATTTTACCGAAACCTAATGCTTGTTTGTTATCTATAACAGGTGGTAAATTTCATAAGCATTTTATTTCTTTATGTGTGTTATTTATGAGTTTTGTGTTGTTTTATTAGAGAACAATATAGGAAGTATTTTATTTTCTGCGTAATTCACAAAAAAGGATTGCGGCCGTTTTGAAAGCGCTGCGCTAGGGCACAAACATTTATTTAAAAAAAACGCAAAATTTTATAAAATTTGCATGTTACGTTTTCTATCAAATTCAAATTAATCTACATATTCATTTAAAATATAATAAACATCTAATTAATATAATATCTAATTAATCTAAAATCTAGTAAACTGGGTTATGAATCTACAGGGTGAGTCATAAATATCGAAACAATAGGCTATCTCCTCAAATATTGCCCCTAGTCCCATACTTCCAATAGCAAAAATTCCTTAAAAAAAGTGAAATTTCTGCTAAGATAAGTTGCAACTCCATGGGGGGGGGTCTATTTGAAAAAAATACAAAAATTAAGTTTTTATATGGCCCCCGTAGGGAAAAATTCCTAGTTAGGAAATTATTCTTTATCCATTCCTAAATTGAACAAAACAAATTTCATCACCGTATCTAAAAACCCCACAGAGATATTAAATCTCAAAATCCTCAAAAATTCCTGACTTACACCACTTTTCCCTGCCTCTAAATGGCGTTTTCTTCACTCAATTTCAACGCTAGTTAGGGAACATTCACAAATTGTAATTTAATAAAAATCGGTTTAAGATAGCGCTTATTCTTTGGACATAAAATAGCAGCGCATAGTTTTTACGTTAAATTTGTATACCAGACGTCTGCCTGGGTCAGAATATCTAGGTCAGGCCCCAAACTGACCCATAGGGGAAAAAATTCGGCGTAGCCTGAAAAAAATGTCAACATCATAACTCGAACCGGTCTGGAAAATAAGTCTAGTTTATATCTCTAGTTTAAATCATAGCTCGGTTCAGTCGCAAATTTCTACATAGTTTTTTACTTCGGCGTGGGAAAAAATTGTTTCATATGGAGGAGTATAAAAATAAAAAATTCTTTTATAGCTTTTCGTTTTTTATATTTATACTTTCTATTATAAAAGAAGCGCCAAAGGCTGTTATATATTTATTTTATCAATGAATCTCTATTTATATGTAAATGTTTCACTTAATAATTTTAAAATTAATATAAAAAAACCTTGGAACAAAACTATAATCAGATTATCATCTTTAAATAAAAGGAAATAAATTGAAATCCGATAAATAATGTTACGTGTTACTATTTTTGATTGTCCCATTTAAACCGGTACTAACTACATGAAACTTTTATAAATTGTATGAGAAATTTTAAGATGTGATTTTCTTAGTTAATTATAAGTCTAACCATCACAAAAAAAGAAAAAAAAAACAAAATTCTAACTCAAAAAATAGATTTTTTAAGCGTTTCCTAGAACTGTTAAAGTAACATTGTTTTTTGAATTGCGCGCATTTCAATTTGTGTCTAATCCCTTAAAACCTGATGAATTTTTTAAACGGCTATAACTTTGCGAATTTTGGAGATATGAAGATACAACTTTTTGTGTTTTATTCAGGACTGAATAAGGAAAGATTTCCTAATTGGAATTTTTGTCCCACGGGGGCCGTATAAAAATTTAATTTTCGTAACTTTTCAACTAGACCCCCCATGGAGTCGCAATTTATCGTATCAAAAATTTCACATTTTTTAATGAATTTTTGCAGTTGGAAGTATGGGTCTAAAAGCAATATTTAAGGAGATAGCCTATTGTTTCAATATTTATGACTCACCCTGTATATATGAATAAATTAGTGACTATACATGCACACATTAATAAAGAAAAGAACACAAGATGATGTTAAGAGATAACGACGTAATCGTCTATTATAGACTCGCTTATATTATACCGCGTTTATAGAATTCAAAATTCGATAACAAATTACTTTTTCTGAGTTCAAAAACAGAGAGTTTAAATGGCGCATGCTTTGTCTTACTAGAGGAATTAACCGGAACTGCTTGAATAAAATATCACTATTCCATAAAAAAGTGATTTTCAAAGAGAACCATAGTGCTTCAATTTTTAATTTTGACATTAGCCTAAATCTTTACAATTATTCA
Source organism: Maratus speculifer (assembly GCA_964019185.1). Taxonomy (NCBI): domain Eukaryota; kingdom Metazoa; phylum Arthropoda; class Arachnida; order Araneae; family Salticidae; genus Maratus; species Maratus speculifer. Next base: position 297,669,182 of record OZ025292.1, read on the forward strand.
ACAATGTTTACTAACAATCAGGAGAAGAATAAAAAAGTAATCATTGAATTTATCAACATCTATAATTTATGTGTGTTTACTTTTTAAAAATAAAGCACACACTTTTTTTTTCTTTTTTTTTTGCGCTGAATACTTTTAATTACTATTTCGTACTCTGCAATTTCCTAAAATTATCTCCTGTTTTACTTACCCATCTTACGCAGTAGGATGGGCCGAAAAAAACTTTTTTTCGATTTTTGATTATGGCGGGTGCGAAAAAGTGGCCACTAGTGGCACTCAGATCATACAAATAATTTGAGATTTTTTGGACATTTCCTTACCCTGCCGCAAACGACTTGAAATTTTGCAAAAATTTTCATTTTTGAACTTTTTTCGAAAAAAATTTAAAAATGTTAAATTAAATTTATTTTGGTTCTATTTACTTGAAAAGGCATATTTAATGTATCAAATGTTAAAATAAGATCTGATCGTGCATTATTTAATATCTATGTGTATTATAACTTAGGCTATTTTTATAGCTTTTTCGGGTATAATAGGCAAAAGTTGTATTTGTTTGTATCGATCGTTAATTTCTATATTATTTATGTACCTTGGTCTTCTTTATATTTTTCTATGTGTCAAACGTCATATATTTAGGGAAAAGACAGCAGTAAACTTCAAAAACAAATCTGGAAGATGAGAAAGTGGTGAAGCAGCACTCTAAGCGAGCGCAATGACTCGGCGTAATACTCAGGAAGTGAAGGACGAAATAGTTGAGAGCCAAAATGCGATAAAGGATCTTTCTTATTATTTATCCTTGCTCAGTTACCTGCGACATTTGTTCAGTGTTAAATTGAAACCCTTTTGTAGTGATTATACAGTGCTTTTTGGGTCGTTTAATGTGCCATTATAGTGTTTTGTGTGTTTTATTCCGACGAGCTTAGAAATGGCTAGCATAAAGGGCCATGACAAAGTAAAGACACGCGATACCGTGAAAAGTAACTTTTTGGGGGCATCATGAATATTGAAAGAATTGCAAACGCCAACTTATGCTGATAATCATGCGCCACTACTACTGGTTGCTTCACCATGTAGAAGTTGTGACAGCAGAGGATACGAATCTCGTCATAGATAAAAACAAAGTCAGAAGAGAGAAATAAAAACTTGGAAAGAAGATACAGGCAGAAGTTATTGAAAGAAGGAAAATTAAAAGCATATTTTTTGATGGTAGAAAGGATAAAAGTATATTAAGAGGAAGAAAAATAACAAGCAGCACCGTCGAGAGAAAGGCGAGGAACGCATCACCGTGTTGTTTGAACCTGGTTAGGAATACTCGAGTCACTTGATACCTCGTTCCGTTACCTTGATACCTCGTCAGTTCAGAAAAGTCTAACTTGTGGTGACTTGGAAGATTGTACAATGATTTTGCTATTTTTTCCGTGACCGGAACGCGGTGATGTGTTCCTCGCCTTTCTCTCGACGGTGCCGCTTGTTATTTTTCTTCCTCTTAATATACTTTTATCCTTTCTACCATCAAAATTATGTCTTTAATTTTCCTTCTTTCAATAACTTCTTCTGCCTGATCTTCTTCCCAAGTTTCTATTTCTCTCTTCTGACTTTGTTTTTATCGATGACGAGATTCGTATCCTCTACTGTCACAACTTCTACATGGTGAAGCAACCAGTAGTAGTGGCGCATGATTATTAGCACAAGTTGGATATTGCAATTCTTTCAATGTGCATGACGTCCCCAAAAAGTTACTTTTCACGCTATTACGTGTATATGCATTGGCATGGCCCTTTATACTAGCCATTTCTAAACTCGCTGTAGTAAAACGCACAAAACACTATAATGGCACATTAACCCTTTAACGATCAAAGCATTTTCATTGCTAAGATGTCGAAATAAATGAATGACACCGGTAATTAAGAACAGATATATTTCTAAATCAGAAAACGTGATTTTTCACATACAAAATAAAAGGGATATATTTAGATAAAAATACCGGTGTCAGTGTTGCGTATCCGAATTAAAATTATGTGGTTTCGTGGCGAAACCAATGAACGCTAAAGGGTTAAACGACCCAAAAAGCACTGTATAATCACTACAAAAAGGTTTCACGTTAACACTGAACAAATGTCACATATTACTGAGCAAAGATAAATAATAAGAATCCTTTATCGCATTTTGGCTCTCAGCAAGTTCGTCCTTCACTCCCTGAGTATTAAGACGAGTCATTGCGCTCGCTTAGAGTCCTGCTTCACCACTTTCTCACCTTCCAGATTTGTTTTTGAAGTATACTGCTGTCTTTTCCCCAAATATATGACGTTCGACACATAGAAAAAATATAAAGAAGACCAAGGGACAGAAATAATATAGAAACTAACGATCGATTCGAACAAATACAACTTTTGTCTGTTATACGCGAAAAAGCTATAAAAATAGCCTAAGTTATAATACACATAGATATTAAATTATGCATTTTCAGATATTATTTAAACATTTGGTACATTAAATATGCCTTTTCAAGTAAAAAGAACCAAAATAAATTTAATTTAACATTTTTTAATTTTCAAGTTCAAGTTCAATTTAAGTTAAAAAATGAGCATTTTTGCAAAACTTCAAGCCGTTTGCGGCAGGGTAAGGAAATGTCCAAAAAATCTAAAATTTTTTGTATGAACTGAGTGCCACCAGTGGCCACTTTTCCGCACCCGTCATAATCGAAAACACCCGCACCCGCCATAATCGTCTTGCAATCGTTCTGAAAATCGAAAAAAAAAGCTGATGAATTTGCACGGCTTAGACATTGAAGATTCCGAAAAACATATATATTTTTTAAAAATGCTGTCCGTCTGTCTGTGAATGCTGTATATCCCGAACAATCTGAGATAGAGCGTGAAATTTGGTGTGTACTTAATATCTATAAATTGGGAAGAAGCCTACTGAATATCAGTAACCTCCATTATATGGGACAATTTTATTTGGACTCTCGAAATATGCGTTCTGATGAAAGGTACATAAAAATTTCCGAACATTTTTCTTTAAGGAGTGGAGGTAAAATATAATAAAATAACACAAATTTTGTATAATAGAATAAGTCGATCGGATAATTCTTTTCTGGGATATTTGTAATCCTATTTTCCACATTCTTCGATTTTTCACGGCCCTGTATTTCATCCATATTTCAATTCAAAGATATATTTTGATTGGATATAAGACGCTTAATCCGACGCAGTAAATTGTTAGTTAATATGACAATTTTTTGGAGCTATAAGGATGTTTCTTTTACGCAATCCGGTA